>CM024613.1:5168633-5768633 GCA_014182575.1 Eucalyptus decipiens | reverse complement strand
CGTACTCTCTCTCTCCCTCTCTCCATATAAAACTGAACAACCCATCTTCATCTTCTTCTTTCTTTTTCTCTCGGCTAAGCAGTGAAAAACCAGAAACAAACCAGCAATTTCTCCTTCTTGCATGCTAATTTTGAGTGTTGATCTTGATGCATCTCTGTGTTGTCTAACAGCTGAACAAGGTAAGGAAAGATCTAACTCTAAATTGAAAGTTATCCATTGTTTCATCAAGGGAGCTTGAGGATCTAACAAAACAGTGATGGATATAGTTTGTAGTTGCTGTTTTGTGATTGATCTAAGCTTAGTGAGTGTTAGATTGAAGGTAGGAGCTATTGCATGTCACTCTTGAGTCTTGCATGTCTCGAAACCCTTGTGTGAGTATGCTGTTTTGTTGAGCGAAGTGATGAAATGGATGCCGAGTGTGTTGTTTTGGTAGAAATCGTGATAAGTGGCTTACGGATGCAACGACGCTTCGAGCCAAGCTGTGGAATTGATCATTTGTTAGAGAAATATATGCTGAAGTTGCTTTGAGTTGCTGTGAGTAAGCATTGGAGTATTTTAGAAGAGATTTGTGGATACACAAGTTGTTTCGTTGAATTAGAAGTGAGAAAATTTGTGTATCTATTCTGTTTTAAGTGAAAACAGTTATGGAGTCTTCTGTTTGTGTTTAGTTTTCTTTATGTGTATGTTAATAGAAATAAGAAAGAAACTATTCTACATGATAGAACATCTATAAGATCAAGTTATACACGTAGCTATAACCATATGACTATAAAAACATAGAGACAGAAGTGTACTTAGTAAAACCAGTAAACTGTTCTTGTGAGAAACGGTTTGACCTTTACTGATTATGCAAATTTTCTGTATTTACCTAGTTAGATTTGGACTTCGAATCCTAAATGAAAATTGTGTAGCACATCTTAAGGAATGACGTGTCAAAATTTGAGATTAAATCGATAAGAATTGGCTAGTGAAACAATTTTCTTTGTAGAAAAAGAATCTGGACGTCGGTACAGGGTGCTAGTAAAGATTATGACAATTTTTACTGTTAATACAGTGAGAATTAGACTTAAGTTTCTTCACAGAAAATGTCGATCTATGTCTCAAGTATAACATACTAAAATTTGGTAATATTTTGACAAGAATTAATATACCTTCTGTGTTCGAAACCGAAACTGTTCATTTAGCTAGTATACTGTTTGTACCCGAGAACACATATTAGATGTAGTGTCTTGTATCTTAGACTTGTATGACACACATAGAGTCTAATAAACCTCTAATAGATGTTAATTGTGTAAGAGTAAGTCTCATATATTATTTGAGGTGTAGATGCTTATAGTATCATGTGTGTGCAATGAGTGCGGTGCATACTGCTTGATTATGGGATAAATATCTGTTCGCCATGGAATGGGACATGACGTAATGGGTTTTATCTTATAATTTGGACACGCACGTGTGCTAGGTTCATGAGAGTTAGATAGATACATTAGAGTCTTTTCTTTTGCATACGATAAATGCATTAATCAAAGGTGTGGTGGTGTGAAACGTGTGCTTAAGATGAATGAACCCATTGGTACCGAGATACCGGTGATGCCCCCGGAAGTTTGGGATGCCCTTGTTGCGTGGTCTTGGATGCCTCGGTAGAGAGATACTGAGATGTCTCGGAGTGAGATGCCCTTGTGTGTGATCAAAGATGCCTTGGTTGTGTGATACTGAGATGCCTCGGAGTGAGATGCCCCTTGCTGTGTGGTCTTGGGAGGACCTCGGTTGAGTGATACCGGGATGCCTCGGAGTGAGATGCCCACAATTAGAGGTATTGTGGAAGTCTGGATAACGTACTTTCCGGAAGTGACTCGATCAGGCCGATAGAGTCCCGGTTGTGACTGATTTGAGGGTGCATTTTATGCACACTAAATATAATTCTATTTGGAGGGTGAGTTCATCTATTATTGTTGCATTATATTTTGATGTGAGATTGAGTTTGAGAAAGGTAAGCATAGAAATGGATGCTCATAAGGTGATTATGTACATAGTGTGTTATTATCCAATTGTTTATGCTTGTGATATATTCTCTTAGTATCCTAAAGTGTTTGATGATTCACTTGTGACTTGGATGGATATGGATTGCTTAAGTTAGAGTTTTATCATTCTTTACTGGGCAAGGTTGTTTGCTCATACCTTACATTTTCATATTGATAGCATGGATGTACCACTAGTAGCTCGATATGGTGCGATAGTGCGTCTTGATGTTTCTCTTCATGACGAGTATGATCCCGACATTGACATGACCTTCTCCAAGTATGAGGCCACCTTATGGATGGATGACGGTAGAGTTGAGTTGATACCGATGATGTTTGTTACATGGTTTATCAACCATGAAGGGGAGATGTTCGGACCTTTACCCTTTAGAGCAAGAGGACCTGGAGCGAGTTTGGGCGGCACCTAGACGCCTTGATCTTGTGGAGGCTGACTGACTTTTGTTTTTTGTTAAATGCGGGCTAGTATGGGAACTCGTGGAATAGACACCCTCAACCTTTATCCCTGGCTTTTGTTGCGCCTTACTTTTGTTTTGTATATGATGTAAATATATAGGCGAAGAACATGGAATGAGTCCAGGTCGATAATTTTGTATGCCCCGATGATGATAAAATGAAAGGAAGCCTTTTATGATCTTGTCTATGTGCATTGCAAGATAACCTTATAATATAAACTTGAGATTTTAAATAATCCATGTTATACATGCTAACCTTCAATGGTAAATACTATAGGTTATCCAAAGGAGTTTACAAGTTAGCTAAGATGTTAATAATAATTATAATTCCGCTTGCGCTTAGTACGTGAGGCTCTGGGACGTCACACATGTGGGTAAATGAAATGTCATATTAGTGGCTTACGTGGGACGTGCATGCTTTGATCGACCTGTTTATGAATAGAGGTGCTAAGCTAACCCCACCGCTTTTTGTCGAATCGGGAAGAATTCATAAGGCGGACATGTAAATATGAACTTTTAATGCTTAAATCGAAGTGTAATGTGTATATATATGAAAGAGTGTTTGAATGTGTGTGTCTATGCTACCCCTACTAATGTGAATGATTAGGAGATATTTATTATGCTTCTATTTGCGTATAATCAAAAGATAAAATGAAGGAGTCAGCAACGCCTCTTGGGATATTTGCAATAAAATGATTGAAAGGAAAGAAAGTTGTCGCGCATTTGAGGGTCGGGGCGTGACACCCAGTGAGTGCTTGCTAGCCCAAATTTAAGGAAGGGCACGGCCCTCGGCCCAAATCTAAGCGATGGTTGCTAGCTCTTCCCTTGGGCCAACGAGGCCTCACCTAAGGTCACCCACCCGTGCAAGGCTTCACTTTGCTCCTCACGGACCCTAGGCGAGGGTCGCGCCTATTAGCTATATGCCCTAAAACAACAATATAATAGTTACACATTAGGGATTTAAGTTGCATTAGTTATTTAATGGCAAAGAAATATTCATTCATCGTCCCATTTATATGAATGAATTTATAAGATCAGTTAGGAGTGAAACTATTCTTGAGGTGTTAAGAATATGTGTAATAAGTTTATAAATATATTGAATCTTCCATGGATCATTGGGAGGATATTAATGATCCTATTGAGATTAGTGTATTCTCAATCTTCACCATAGAGTATCTGATAACTTAGGAGATGATAAGTCACAAGTCATTGGATTTTGATTCTTGAGCTAGAATACAGGTGCTTGTCTCGGACAAATTCACTGAATGTAACATGCATAGAATAATTAGCGACATGGAAGCTTAGTGGGGTCAATGACTAATTGTTTGTACTTTGGTCATGTGTAAAATCCTCAGACCTAAGGCACGGTACTGACTTGCATGTTGGATGGATGTAGTTCACAAGTCCACATATTAATATTTTATCGAATTGTCTCTGTATGTGACGGTCATAATTTGTTCCCATATGAAGGCACATGCGTACGTAAAATGAAATATGTCATGTTTATATACATGTAGATATACATGATAGAAGATTGATGTCCTATGCGATCTAATCGTGACAGTGTATTGAAATTCTCGTTCGAGATTGTAACCGAAAATGAATGGTTTATGTCTCATAGAAATACATGTCAATTAGATTTGGGCATATGATCAAATTGGTGACTTGACAAATAATTCGATATCTTTGTTCGATTGGGACATAATGAGACAGAATGATTGAATTACATGGTTGCCAAAACTAACAAGTTCATTATATTCTTGAAATATTCATACTGTCTAGGTAGCTATGACATATTGCTAAATGTCACTCATGGTTCGTAAAAACTAGAGATTAATCAAGATAATTAGTTATCTTGGTTTTGCTAATATGTTACTACAAATCCTACTGCCAACTCAATGATAAACCTAGGAATGTCACACATCATAACAAATTTGAATGATGTTTGAACGGAAGAGACAATATTGCAAATGTGTTTGCAATTGAGACAATCAGATTGAGTTAAGCTGAAAATCTAAGTTTTGGAACAATTTCAGACTTTACGACTGAATCAAAGATTTGAAGTGAATTTCAGATTTTACAGTTGAATCAAATATCTAAAGTGGGTTCAGATTCCACGACTGAATTAATAATCTGAAGTAAGTACATAATCAATGGCCGCATTAATGATCTGAAGTGAGTTTAGAATCAATGGCCGTATTAGTGATCTAAAGTGAGTTCATAATCAATGGCATCATTAATGATCTAAAGTGAGTTCAAAATCAAGGGCATCATTAATGATCTAAAGTGAGTTCAAAATTAATAGTCCAATTAATGTTCTAAAATGTTTTCAAACTTAGCGGCTAAATTAAAGATCTGAAACAGTTTAAGATTTAACAGTCACATTAATAATCTAAATCAATTTCAAAATCAATGGGCAATTCAATTATTTTAAACAGTTTTAGATTCAAATGACCCAATTAATATTCTATGGTTTCAGATTCAAACGAACCAGTTAATGTTCTAAAAACGGCTTCAGATTTAATGATCAAATTAAAGTTTTGTAACAATTACAAATTAATGCCTAGAATAATACTTTGTAATTTTCACATAATTAATGCCCAAATTAATGCTCTGAAATAGTTTCAGAACTTACGTCCAAATTTCAAAGTCCAAAGCGAGCTCAAACATTACATCAGAACCAATGCTCTGAAAAGGTTTTTGAGTTAATGAGCTTAATTGAATTAAATAAATGTGACCTATGACTGATTATAAAAGGGGTAATTGAGAGAGGATCAAAAGTTGGTTGAGTAATGATAGTGATCAATCGCATAGTTACACACAAGAACAATAGTTAGCACAATTGTCGTGATGACCTCTCTCAAATTTCTCTCTATTATTTAATGCTAGTTGGTGGTGTGTTTGAGCTAGAGGCTCAACCTTTGTAGGGTTGGAATTGAAGAACATCATAACCAAAGTATGTCAGAACTAGTACTATGGGGAAATCAAATGTTCGTAGTCAGGATCTAAAGAACGTTAGAACGAATGCTACAAAGATATTGGGCGTTTGCAGTTCATATATGAACAAACCAAAAGAACATTAGAACCAATGTTACAAGAAGACCATATATTTGTACTCATAATCTAAAGAACATCAAAACCAACGCTACGAGAACGCTAGACCTTTGTGGTCAGAATATAAAAAACATTTAAACCAAATTTTTTTAGCACAGTACAAGGGTAATGTGATTAACATCCTTTTCACTTCTAGTGCATGAATAATGTTAAGGAAATACGTGCATGGGTGTTTTTGTTTCCATTATGAATCATTATGAATCATTATGAATCAATTTTACCTATACATGTGTTCTTGTTTTTGAAACAAAATCCCAACAATGCCCTCCCCCAAATCTAAGCCAACGGGCCCTCGTGGCGAGCCGCCAAGGCCTTGCCCGGTGTGACGAGGGTTGTTGGGCTTCAAGAAGGCCTAAGCAACTTCAACCGGCCCTTCCCAGCAGCCATCGGTGAGGGCTTGGCCAAGCCATCAACCGAGTTTTTTACTTTTTCTAATTTTTAGCTTTTTTAATCTAATTTTGTTTGTATTTTGTTTAAATATTTTTTCTAACATAGTGGGTGCCAAGTGTCTTAAGAAAGTAATTAAATAAGACATGTCAGCATCTTTCGTTAGTTAAATTTGATGAAGTTAATGTAAGGACTCAATTAAATCAACTGGATAGGACTTGTTTGCACTTTTGTAAGTTGTGGGATTCAACTGCAATTTTATAATAAGTTTTAGGACTTCTAGTGAATTTATTCCCAAAATTAATAAGTAGAAGGACAATACACATATATAAACAACATATAATCCTTGTAAACAAACAATTTTGTGGTCTTTGATGATTATTTTAAACCCCAGAATCATTGAAATCATAGTAGATGGTCTAATTGTAACTTGCCACACTGATTTATGCTATATTAAATAAATTATTTTTCAATAATTTTGCTCCAATACAGAGCCGTGTGTTCAAGGTGAATATACTCTCTCGAAATGTAGAGAATACTCTCTCGAAATGTAGAGAATTTTTCTACCTCTTCTTAGCCATGAATACTGAAACCCTAACCCCACATCATCTCCGTAACATTCTCCCATCCATCGAATTTCAGAATCACCCATCTCCTTCGATGTATTCCCCTCGTCTTCACTAACTATCGCATCTCTCCATCTTCGAATTCTAGTTGTGGGGCGTGAATCCGAGCAGTAGCCCATCTCCAAATGGTTCGCCCCTTGCATGCCTTGTTAAGTTTGGATTTGAGCTGATTGGCCAAACGTTCGATTGGTTGCGCACCTCCGACTGGTTCGCTCCTTGCATGCCCCCCATCTCTGTGCGGCAATTTAACTCGTTAATTAATCTGAGGCGTAATGGACAACTTTAGCATTTGCGCTGCATATTGTTGTTACTTGTCTTGCTCGGTTACAAGCTAGATAGACAACATTTGTTGCTGCTTCCGTTCTGTTTATCTTCTGTGGTGGATGGATTTAGATTAATAGCACGAGTTTGTGTGAGTGGCAGCTCTTTGTTCCAGATTGGGCCGACTGACTATTGAGCAACAAATTGAAGTATGGGACGATGAACCTGCTCCTGAAAAATTAGAAGAATGTCATTTAACTTTGGTAGGGAAGATCCTGTCTAATCCTTCAATAAATTTCCCAACTTTTCAGAGTACATTGAAAAGGGCTTGGCAGACTAAACAAGTAGATATCTCTCAGAGAGAGGCAGGCCTATACGTTGCTAAATTCCATTCGCATGCCAACAAACAGAGAGGCCTAGAAGGTGGACCATGGCTTTTTTCTAGCCATCTAGTTAATTTTAAACCTTGGAAATCCAATGCTCCTCTACACTATTATGATTTCTCTAGCTGTGCATTTTGGGTACAAATTTTTGGATTACCATTGGAATGGACAACAGAAAAAATGCTCAGCAAGGCAGTGCAAGATATCAGATGGGTTATAGAAGTCACAGTTGACACAAAAGAGGGAACAACATTAAGAACAGGTAGAGCAAGGGTTGAGCTGAACCTTCAGGAGCCATTAAGAACAGGAAAACTGATCCATCTTGAAGGAAAAACTCTCTGGCTGGACTTTCGTTATGAGCGTTTGTCCCATTTCTACTACTCCTGTGGAAAATTGGGACATTATGCAATGTATTGCAAGGACATCCCCTACGATGAGGCTAAATTAGACGGACGGGACAAAATGGCATATGGCCAATGGCTAAGAGCTGAAGTTAAAGAATATAGCCCTTATTGGCGAACTTTCTACACACCTCATGGGAAATCAATACGGTCAGAAGAAAGCATACCTGAAACGCCTCCTTCACAAATACCGAATATTCCCTTATTGCCCCCACCAAATCATCCTAAAGCGGCAAACTTAGTTAGAGCAAACACTACGTATGTTCATCATACCTCATAAACTGATCAGCATCTACTTCAGGAAGCACCTCTACAAAGGACTTCTCTCCACACCGCGCTTATCCCTGCAGCAGCAAAAATGAAGGGGATTCAGCCTCCTACCATGGATATTCAGCAACAAAAGAAAATGAAAACCTCACGTTTAACTCCGAAGGTGGGTATTGCCAAAAAACAGAAAGTACACAATCATTATGACACAAAGGGCTTGCTATTGGAGATCCTAGATGACACTAATCTCTTGGAAACACTAGTGCTAGAAGCAAGAAAAGATGGAAATTGGGCTATGGTGTCTGGCCCTCAACAGCCACCACCCCATAAATGAAGATGATATGCTGAAACTGTCAGGGTTTGGGCAATCCCCTGACAATTCAAGCTCTCAAGGCCATGGCGGCCAAGGAAAAGCCCAATATTGTATTCTTAATGGAAATGAAGAACAACGAGGTGAAGATTCAAAATATCCAGCGCCGCCTACACTTCAATAATGCTCATATTATCAATCCGATCAGCCTAGCAGGAGGTATGGCAGTTTTCTAGAACAATCAAGTGTCGTTACATGTGGTTAATTCAACACAAGATTATTGTGATATGACTTATAGGGAAGAGGTGGAAGGTCGAACTATACGCCTAACTTGTCTGCATGCCCCTTATCTTTATCATAATAGACAGCTTCTTTGGGCTGAACTTAGAGAGATCAGCTTAGCAAATACATTACCTCGGGTCTATGTGGGCGATTTTAATGAAATTTTCTATCCATGGGAAAAGGTAGGAAAAAGACAGGCAAACCCTTCTCACATGCTCTCTTTTCGAGCAGTTCTAACTTATTGCGCTCTTATGGATCTAGAAAGTAAAGGCTATTAGTTTACTTGGATGAACAACCTAGAGGAAGAGGAGCTGGTGAAGGAACATTTAGATAGGGTGTTGTGCACAATAGATTTGTGGTTATTATTTCTTGAAGCTGAGATCTTCGCCCTGCCTGCTGTGGGTTCTAACCACTGTCCCTTAATTATCAACACCTCAGCACCCTATAAGAGACAAAAAAGGGAATTTGTTTATGAAACTTTTTGGAATGAAGATGAAGAATGCCGAGATGTCATTTCTGCAGCATGGAAATCAGTGTAAGTCCAAGATTCTGGGTTTCCTTTAAAGCTAAAAAAGGTGTCCGAAGCATTGCGGAAGTGGAGTAGGTCAAAATTTTTGAGGGGGGATCTTCAAATTTCTATATTACAGCAACGTCTTCAAAACATCATGAATGAACAGCATACTCATTATGATTGAGTGGAAAAATCTAAGCTCAAAGAGGAGATAAGGTGAACCTGGCAACAAGAAGAACAATACTGGGCTATGCGATCCAGGATTCAGTAGTTAAGGTGGGGTGATAAAATCATGAAATTTTTTCATGCTACTACTCTTCAAAGAAGACAAAGAAATCAAATTAGCATGTTGCAAGATGATCATCAGAATTGGATCCACGACCCTCACACTTTACAGGATATGGCTCTCAATTTCTTCTCAAGATTATATACTACAATTGGATATAGGGATTTTGTACCCATCCTCAAACAATGTCCAAGGGCAGTTACCACAGAAATGAACAACCAGTTGCTAGAACTGGTTCCATTAGAGGAGATTTGCCAAGCGAGTTTTCAGTTAGGACCTACTAAAGCTCCAGGCCTTGACGGTTTCACTGGCGTATTCTATCAAACTCATTGGGAGATCATTAAAGAAGATCTTCTTATCCTTGTACAGAACTGTTTTTGGTCAGGGCTAATGCCTGGTGATCTAAACCAAACCTTTATAGTCTTGATTCCCAAGACACCTCCCCCAGAGAGACTGGACCAATACAGACTAATAAGTCTCTGCAACTTTACATATAAAGTGATATCAAAGGTAATCGCCAACCGCCTAAAACCTTGGCTTCCAAATCTGATTTCTATAGAATAGTAAGCTTTTGTTAGTGGACAACAGATTTAAGACAATATTTTAATCGTCCAAGAAGTGCTACATCGATTTAAGATTCGAAGGAAGACTAGAACATTTGGCGCAATCCTTAAGACCGACATGCAGAAAGCATACGACATAGTGGAATAGGATTTCCTTAATGATTATCTTCTCATGATGGGATTCCATCCAAGGTGGGTGCAATGGGTAATGCAATGCATTACCACAACCACTTATAGCGTGAAATTCAATGGCGAACAGCTTCCTTTTTTCACCCCGACCCAAGGCCTCAAACAAGGTGACCCTCTATCTCCATATATCTTTATATTATTAGCGAATGTATTGTCCAGCCTCATCACTCAAGCAATTAGTATAGGACACATTAAAGGAATCAGACTAAATAGATGGTGTCCTACACTGTCCCATTTATTCTTCACTGATGATGCATTATTCTTCCTTAAGGGGAATATTACAGAATGTCAGAATCTCGGAAATATTTTAACTCGGCATTGTATGGCCACGGGACAGACCTTGAATCGCAATAAATCTGGCCTAATTTTCAGCAAGCACTGTCCTATATGGTTGCAAGAAAATATGTCAATGGAGCTCAGAATTCCTGTGCTACAAAGGTATGGTAAATATTTGGGAATTCTGTTTGACTGGGGTCGTTCCAAAAAGAGATGTTCTTGTGGATTTTAGGAAGAGTTCATGCTAAACTAGAGGGATGGAAAGAAAAGTTACTTTCAAAAGGAGGTAAGGAAATTCTCATCAAGTCAGTGATTCAAGCACTTCCAACATATGCCATGTCGATCTTTAAGCTTCCTTTGTCTCTTTGTAAAGCTATTGAAAAGAGTATAGCCAGATTCTGGTGGAGGAATGATCAGAATAGAGCAACAGGTATACATTGGCAGAAATGGGATATCCATCAAAGAAGCAAAGATAATGGAGGTTTAGGATTTCACGACCTTATTCAATTCAACAGAGCCATGCTTGGAAAACAAGCGTGGCGATTACTACAACAGCCTCAAGCCTTATGGAGTCAGCTTTTTAAGGGTCTGTACTATCACTTGAAAGAATTTCAGTTTGCTGATCGTGGAACTCGGCCATCTTGGGGATGGCAGAGTATTCTTATGGGCAGAGAAACTATTCTACCACATATTAGATGGTCAGTAGGTAATGGAGGCAGCATCAGAATTAGAGAGGATCGGTGGTTACCGAGAGGAATTCTTGGTGGACTTGCAACAAGAGAGGAACCAAAACTTGTGGCTGATCTTATAGATCCTATCCACAACAATTGGAACGCATCTCTGCTCCACAGTTTTCTGGTTGAACAGGTCATAGCTGAGATTCTAACCATTCCATTTAGACCTCGCTATACTAAAGACATATTAATTTGGACAGCCATGAAAGATAGCCGACATTCAATAAAGAGTAGTTATCATATATTAACAAATATCGCAGGTAACAACAACAATCACAGAGCATCGTCATCTCATCAGACTCCAAGAATTCTATGGCAAAGAATTTGGGGAATGAAAACAGCACCCAAAATCTGCATTTTTCTTTGGTCGGCCTGGCAAAATGCTCTTCCCTCTAGAGCCAACTTGTTTCACAAACATATTATTGCAGATCCGTTATGCAAGTTATGTAATCAGCAAACCCCAGAAACCCTAGAGCACCTATTTCTATCCTGTTCAAGCACCAGAAATATATGGACTCATCCGCAGATCAAGATTGATTTACAGCCTCACATGATACATCGATTAGATGATTGGTTAAAAGCACAGATTATAGCAAACTACTCACCAGCTCTAGAATTTCTAGCCAACGTTCTCTGGCAGATCTGGTGACAGCGCAATGCCTTCATCTTTCACAATCAACCTCTGGACCCGACCCAAGTAGTGGAAGCTGCAATTACACAAAATCGTCTTTATCAGATCTGTGATTCAACCTACTTCAGCAAATCAAGAACAACTTTGAACCCACAACTTTGGAGACCACCTAATTTGGGCACCTTAAAATGCAATATCGACGCATCATATCAACCAAGCAGCATAGAAGGATCGATGGCTGCGATCTGTTGAGACCATCAAGGACGTCTTACTGATGTATACTCCAGAAGCTTTCCAGTCGCATCTGCTTTGGCAGGGGAGATCCAAGCCTTGACCTTCACGCTCCAACATCTGTTGCGACAAGATCTCCATTAGGCACCGAACGTGATCAAATCTGACTGCAGCAACGTCGTCGACACCGTCATGGGAATGAGATCGCCGCCATGGGAACTCTGAGCTCTCTTCACGGAGGCAGTCGCTACGCTTCCTCTTTTCCCTAATCTAAGTGTGCAGTTCTGTAGGCGAGAGGCCAACACAGTAGCCAACTGGGCCGCAAAGGCCCAGCGATTACATAAGTCAGCCCATCATTGGAACATATCTCCACCCTATTTTTTGCTTGACCTCGTTTATGCGGACGCCTTAGCGTCTGGTTGTAAGTTTCCGACTTAATGAATACAATATTTCCTTTGAAAAAAAAATGATAATTTATTTTCAACTCCCATGACCTACAAAATTAAACAATTATTCGTTAGACGAGAAAGAAGAGATTCTTCGTAGGCAGTTCAATTGAATTTTGAGGCTTAAGTTGGGGAAAATGAAATAAGGTAGAACAAAAGAAAAAGGTCTGAACTTTGGATTGGACACAAAGTTTCATAGAGCCAAGCTCATTCAAACCAATAGCCGAAAGGGCTTTTTTAAAGGCAAAATTATTAGAATATGTATCAACTGGACGTGTCAGCTTCCACTTGATGATTCAAAGATAGTCGATGTCCAATACAAAAAAGAAAAAGTAAAAAAGAAATGTCGTAATCACATGGAAAAGCTGCAAAGTAACAGAAACTATCTCTATCTTCAGCATGGAGATAGATTTCGACCACCTTTGAAACAGGCACCTCTTAAGCCAGGCCAAGGATCCGACTTCTGCCTCCTCTTCTTCGTAAAACCAGATAAACTTCTTGAGAGAAAGGAAATGCCCGAAGATTGTGGCTAAAACCCTGTGTTTCTTGGGGTTCTTTAATGCCGAAACCGTCCAGTCGGAGAAGATAAGTTGGAGGAATGCTAAGATTTCCAAGGCTATAGCACCAAGGAGCATGGTATAGGTAACTTCAACTTTGAATCTCCAGAAGCGATCCTTGTCCATGAAAAAGTAGAGCACCAGAACAATCTCCAACAAACTGAAACAAATGAAGCGAGGAAAGTATCCGAACTTATCCCACACTACCATAACCTTTGTGCAGAGAACATCATAAAAGAAGTTGAGTTCTACCTTCAGCAATCTGAGAGTATCCTCCACATTTCTCCTATGGAAGAATTCCCGGCTTGCATAGACTGTGTCATATTTCTGTCAAATGATAAGCTAAGAACTTATGAAACCTGAGCTCAGACTTTGTGATGAGCAGATATGCATAGACTGTGTCATCACTCTGTCAAGCATGTCCAACTTAGTTGGGGAAGGAATGATTTGGAACAGAATTACGTACTTGGCTTCCTTTTCCCCTCAAAACATGTGGCGAGAGCGTTGAATGAGTGTTGGATGCCCATATCCTTCCGGTGTCGAGCTGAGGCGCAAAACCCCCTTAGTTTTTCATGTGCTTCTTGTCTGTTTCTATTCTTTTCCCTTCTTAATTTGTTGGCTTGCCACTCTACGATGCGTACAATTATGAATATAGCATGAATTATCTTTTCCCAGACCAAATCCTCCGTCTTCGGCCTCTCAGGCAAACAGGTGATTCACAAAATTCTTCCCCTTGAAGGCTTTTTCAGCGCTAATTTCATTAATGGGTCGATACAGATTTTCCTTTGAAGGCTGGCCCAATTATTTAGGGCTTTTTGTCCAATGTGAATTGTAATTTTACCACCACAGCTCTTACTCGTCTTTGGAGCACATATATAAAAACAGGAACATCTCATTAGGAAACGAATTAACGCAATCAATCTCACATACAAATCTCTCAAAGTCGGTGTAATTTCAACCTACTTCATTGCTACCATTGATCTTTGGTGTTGCTACCACCACATTCACTCCCAACTACTTGTTGAGTGGTATCTGAGCAAAGTCATGAGAGTTAATGTCTCGCATTAGAGCCAAGCTTCCCTATTAAAGGCGCCATTGGTTCAAGATTTCCAATGAGCTTTCGGCCTCCAAAGTCTCTTAAGAAAATGTTGGACCGTTTGACAACCATTTTAAAGTAGCTTTTCAAATGAAAATTAGCACGGGAAGGTTGAAAGCCCAATGCTAGTAGGAACTAGCTTTGAGCAAAGATTTGGCCAAATGCTAAAACATTTTTTTCCAAAACTATCATTACTCATTCTTCAAATTTCCTATTTTGCCCTCATTATTATTTTTTAAATGCCAAAATAATGCTAAAAATCAAATTTATATAAATGCTAAAAAAATTAAATATATTTTGGTCTTTTTAAAAAAATATTTATATATTTGATTTTTTTAACATATATATTTTTATTTTTATTTGTCAAAATTTATATATAAATAGTTGCATACATTATTATTTTCAATTTTCAACATATAAAAATTAAAAAATTCCGACGAAGGGTTTAGTCTTTTTTTTTTAAAAAAACTAATATATATGTATTTGATTTTTAGCATTATTTTCAAGTTTATATTCAAAAAGTTACACACATTATTTTTTCAATTTTAAACAAATAAAAATTAAAATTTCAACGAAGGATTTTGTCTTGTTTTTATTTATAAGTATAGATATCTATTTGAATTTTTTAGCATTATTGTAAGAAATTATATTTAAAAAGTTGCATACATTATTTTTAAAATTTAAAAAAAAAAATAATTACAAAATTCCAATAAAGGGTTTGGTCTTTTTTTTTTAAAAATTATATATATATATATATATATGTATTTGATTTTTTAACATTATGTTCAAATTTATATTTAAAAAGATGCATACATTTTTTTTTTTTCAAATTTAAACAAATAAAAATTAAAAAATTTGACGAAGGATTTGGTCTTTTTAAAAAAAATTATATATATATATATATATATATATATGTATGTATTTGATTTTTTTAGCATTATTGTTAAAATTTATATTTAAAAAGTTTCATACATTATTTTTTTTTTTCAATTTTAAGCAAATAAAAATTAAACAAATCCGATAAAGGGTTTGATCTTTTTAAAAATAATTATATGTGTATTTGATTTTTTTAGTATTATTGTCAAAATTTATATTTAAAAAGTTGCATACATTATTTTTTTCGATTTTAAACAAACGAATTAAAAAAAAAAAACTAATATTAATCACCCAAAGGGTTTTTTAAATGTGTTTTCTACCAAACAGTATTTCTTTCAAAGTTGCTTCTCAATGCATAGTTTACCAAATGGCCTTTACATTTGCCTAAAGTCCTTTAAGCTAAGCTACTTTGCATTTTCCCAATGGGCTTTCAAAATGTTGAACCAAATGCATCCTAACACTATAAGAACAATTCCAATAGATATAAGCAAACCGTATATGATTTTTATAAATAAAAAAAAAAGTATGTTTTTTGGCTTGATAACATGAAATACATCAATTATTTCATTTCTTTTCTTAATCTCATTTGAAAATAAAGCCGTTAGTTCCTATATATATATTTGCTTTTCAATTTTCCAAAATATTCAGAATTAAAGTAGGTTTTCATTCCATAGCTTCTTATTGATCGTCTGACCAAATTTCTTATTATATAATAAAGCAAACATAACTTAAATGTACATGAGATCACAATGGACTTACATTTTCCAATTTCGTCTTGATGTTTTCTATGTCCTCCATCCTCAAAATCCTAATCACCTTTTAATTTTCTTTTTTCTGATATAGATATTGTGAGTTCTTTATCTTAATCAGCCATTTATGAAGATAGAGATACCTTCTATTACTTTGCAGCTTTTCCATGTGGTTGCGACACACACACACGCGCGCGCGCGCGCACACATATATATTTTGTATTGGACATCAACTATCTTCGAATCATCCAGTGGAAGCCGACACGTCCAATTGATACATATTCTAATAATTTGCCTTTAAAAAAGCCCTTTCGGTTATTGGTTTGAATGAGTGCGGCTCTGTGACACTCTGTGTCCAATCCAAAGTTCAGACCTTTTTTTTCTTTTATTCTACCTTATTTCATTTTCCCTCAACTTAAACCTCAAAATTCAATTCAACTGCCTACGAAGAATCTCTTCTTTCTCGTCTAACAAATAATTGTTTAATTTAGTAGGCCATGGGAGTTGAAAATAAATTATTTAATCTAACATAAATCAGTGTGGCAAGTTACAATTAGACCATCTACTATGATTCCAATGATTTTGGGGTTAAAAATAATCATCAAAGACCATACAAAATTGTTTGTTTACAAGGATTATATGTTGTTTATATATGTGTATTGTCCTTCTACTTATTAATTTTGGGAATAAATTCACTAGAAGTCCTAAAACTTGTTATAAAATTGCAATTGAATCCCACAACTTACAAAAGTGCAAACAAGTCCTGTCCAGTTGATTTAATCTAGTCCTTACATTAACTTCATCAAATTGAGCTAACGAAAGATGCTGACATGTCTTATTTAATTACTTTCTTAAGACACTTGGCGCCCACTACATTAGAAAAAATATTTAAAAAAATACAAACGAAATTAGATTAGAAAAGCTAAAAATTAGAAAAAAAAAACTCGGTCGACGGCTTGGCCAAGCCCTTGTCAATGGTTGCCGGGAAGGGCCGGTTGAAGTTGCTTAGGCCTTCTTGAAACCCAACAACCATTGTCAACCCGGGCAAGGCCTTGGTGGCCCACCACATGGGCCTGTTGGCTTAGATTTGGGGGAGGGCATTGTTGGGATTTTGTTTGAAAAACAAAAACACGTGTATATGTAAAATTGATTCTTAATGATTCATAGTGGAAACAAAAACACCCATGCATGTATTTCCTTAACATTATTCATGCATTAGAAGTGAAAAGGATGTTAATCACATTACCCTAGTTAAAAAAAAAATGGTTCTAATGTTTTTTATATTCTGACCACAAACGTCTAGCGTTCTCGTAGCTTTGGTTTTGATGTTCTTTAGATTCTGACTACAAATATATGGTCTTCTTGTAACATTGGTTCTAATGTTCTTTTGATTTGTTCATATCTGAACTGCAAACGCCCGATATCTTTGTAGCATTCGTTCTAACGTTCTTAAGGTCCTGACTACAAACGTTTGATTTCCCCACAGTACTAGTCCTGACGTACTTTGGTTATGATGTTCTTCAATTCCAACCCTACAAAGGTTGAGCCTTTGGCTCAAACACACCACCAACTAGCATTGAACAATAGAGAGAAACTTGAGAGAGGTCATCACGACAATTGTGCTAACTATTGTTCTCGTGTGTAACTATGCGATTGATCACTATCATTACTCAACCAACTTTTGATCCTCTCTCAATTACCCCTTTTATAATCAGTCACAGATCACATTTATTTAATTCAATTAAGCTCATTAACTCAAAAACCTTTTCAAAGCATTGATTCTGCTGTAATGTTTGAGCTTGCTTCGGACTTTGAAATTTGGATGTAAGCTCTGAAACTATTTCAGAGCATTAATTTGGGCATATTATTCTAGGCATTAATTTGTAATTGTTACAAAACTTTATTTTGATCGTTAAATTTAAAGCTGTTTTAGAACATTAACTAGGTTGTTTGAATCTGAAACCATTGAAAATATTAATTCGGTCGTTTGGATCTGAAACTGCTTCAAATAATTGAATTGCCCATTAATTTTGAAACTGTTTTAGATTATTAATGTGATTGTTAAATCTGAAAGCTGTTTCAGATTTTTAATTTAGCCACTAAGTTTGAAAACATTTTAGAACATTAATTTGACTATTAATTTTCAACTCACTTTAGATCATTAATGATGCCATTGATTCTGAACTCACTTTAGATCATTAATGATGCCATTGATTATGAACTCACTTTATATCACTAATACGGCCATTGATTCTAAACTCACCTCAGATCATTAATGCGGCAATTGATTCTATACTTACTTCAAACTATTAATTCAGTCGTTGAATCTGAACCCACTTCAGATATTTGATTCAATTGTAAAATCTGAAATTCACTTCAAATCTTTGATTCAACCGTGAAGTCTGAAATCATTTCAAAACTTAGATTTTCAGCTTAACTCAATTTGATTGTCTCAATTGCAAACACATTTGCAATATTGTCTCTTCCGTTCAAACATCATTCTAATTTGTTATGATGTGTGACATTCCTAGGTTTATCATTGAGTTGGCAGTAGGACTTGTTGTAACATATTAACAAAACCAAGATAACTAATTGTCTCAATTAATCTCTAGTTTCTACAAACCATGAGTGACATCTGGCAATATGTCATAACTACCTAGACAGTATGAATATTTCAAGAATATAATGAAGTTGTTAGTTTTGGCAACCATGTAATTCAATCCTTTTGTCTCATTACGTCCTGATTGAACAAAGATATCGAATTATTTGTCAAGTCACCAATTTGATCATATGCCCAAATCTAATTGACATGTATTTCTATGAGACAGAAACCATTCATTTTCAGTTACAATCTCGAACGAGAATTTCAATACACTGTCATGATTAGATTGCATAGGACATCAATCTTCTATCATATATATATCTACATATATATAAACATGACACATTTCATTTTGCGTATGCATGCCTTCATATGGGAACAAATTATGATGGTCACGTACAGAGACGATTCAATAAAACATTAATATGTGGACTAGTGAACTACATCCATCCAACATGCAAGTCAGTACCGTGCCTTAGGTCTAAGGATTTTACACACAACCAAAGTACAAACAATTAGTCATTGACCCCACTAAGCTTCCATGTCGCTAATTGTTCTATGCATGTTACATTCAGTGAATTTGTCGTAGACAAGCACCTGTATTCTAGCTCAAGAATCAAAATCCAATGACTTATGACTCATAATCTCCTAGGGTATCAAATACTCAATGGTGAAGATTGAGAATACACTAGTCTCAATAGGATCATCAATATCATCTCAATGATCCATTAAAGATTCAATATATTTATAAAGTTATTACACATGTTCTTAACACCTCAAGAATAGTTTCACTCCTAACTAATCTTATGAATTCATTCTTATAAATGGGACGATGAATGAATATTTCTTTGCCATTAAATAACTAACGCAACTTAAATCCCTAACATGTAACTATTACATTGTTGTTTTATGGCATATAGCTAATAGGCGTGACCCTCACCTAGGGTCGATGAGGATCAGTGAGGCCTCGCCTAGGGTGGGTGACCTTAGGTGAGGCCTCATTGGCCTAAGGGAAGAGCTAGCAACCATCGCTTAGATTTGGGCCGAGGGCTGTGCCCTTCCTTAAATTTGGGTCAGCAAGCACTCACTGGGTGTCACGCCCCGACCCTCAAATGTGCGACAACTTTCTTTCCTTTCAATCATTTTATTACAAATATCCTAAGAGGCGTTGCTGACTCCTTCATTTTATCTTTTGATTATATGCAAATAGAAGAATAATAAATATCTCCTAATCATTCACATTAGTAGGGGTAGCATAGAACACACACATTAAAACACTCTTTCATATATATACATATTACACTTCGATTTAAGCATTAAAAGTTCACATTTACATGTCCACCTTGTGGATTCTTCCCGATTCAACAAAAAGGGGTGGGGTTAGCTTAGCTGCTCTATTCATAAACAGGTTGATCAAAGTATGCACGCCCCATATAAGCCACTAATATGACATTTCATTTACCCGCATGTCTTATGCAACTCATATATCTCTGTGCCACGAATGTGCAAGCTATAACATTATTCTCAGAATATGCATTAGCACTTATGCACTTTGCACACGTGGCATCTCAAGAATATCATGGCATCCATACTACCATGTTACCCTTGAGACCATGCTTTCAAATTATTATGACCGCTCTAAGCCACAACCAACCCAAGGGTCGGTGGTCTTCCAACATAACCGGGTATCATCTCCCCCCATCGAATAGGGCAATGTCCCGCATAAACACATCCAGATGGTATTCCATTAAAGGAGCTTAGTTTTTGAAATTCATCCACAAATGGCATCCCATTAACTTGAGGCATTTGAACTTAATCAAGCATCATCCTGCATAATCATACATATCGGAACCATCGCCGCACATAATCATACGCATCAGGCCTATTATGTGATCACACAAGAACATCACCACTCAAGCTCATTGTTATCTTTCTCATTAGCCAAGTATGAATGCATCAATGGCGTGCCAAGCAAAGTGTGTCTCGTGACTTATTGAAACTACATCAATGAAATATACTGAGCATGAAACGAGAGTTCGTGGTTAGATACATCATGTTGAGCACCGATCTAAGTCCAATCCGGATTAAAAATGATACACCTCAATATTGCACTGAGAGCAAGAAATGACCAATCCGTTGCGACATGATCATCGACATAATAATAAACTTAGCTAGGGAACAATACATCTCAATATTGCATCGAGATCAAGAAAGGATCCACCCATCGTGACATGATCACCGATTTAGTACCTAACTTGGTTCGGGAATGATATGCCTCAGTATCGCCAATCCAAGAGAGAAACTTGACTTGGCATGCTTCCACACATGTCCAAGAACCATCGTATATCCTATCTCGAGAGTTCGAGGTGGTCTCACACAGTGACCATGGACAATGAACATACGTGTAAACAACATCAAATAGAATAAGCACATCCAATGCTATCATAAGTTTTCATAATATAATTATGGTTTCTCGAACCCAAACTCAAATATGAACACCAACATGTTGCTTCCAATGATAATATCAAGTCGAACAACCTTAATATATTACCTTTTAAAATAGCTTTCGTAAGTATTCACTACTTACAATCATAGAATGTTAAGAACACTTACCATTTTCAAATTTGGAATTGTATAAGTATATACCAAACAATATATCTTTCAAGGTTGCCTTTCATAAGTACTTATTACTTATAAATATAGAATACCAATACCATTTTCAAATTTGGAGTTGTATAAGGATATATCATCTTTCAAAACTTGGTTTCAACAAGCACTAATCATTTTAGAACTCACAATATAATGAACACTTAGCGCAATCAAATAAGTTATTGTATCCAAGGATAACTTATAACAATAGCTTATCACATATTAGTACAACTTATCATGACAACTTATCGCTGATAACTTATCACATATTATGATAACCTATCACAATAGCTTATCGTATCCATAATAGCCTATCATGATAACTTATCACATCCAAGCATAGCCTATCATGATATCTTATCTCATTGCGCTTATCATGATTTTCGTGATAGCCTATCACCGCTACTTATCGCCTTAATCCACTTATCACCTAACCTAATCACCATTAACCTTAATCTAATTCTAATCCTACTCCTAAGTGCAATTACCACCCTAAGCAAGGGTTAGGAAGCTACTCACTTCTGGATCTAGGCTAAGGCGAGAGATGACAACAATGGCAAGGCTCACGACATTGCAGTGTCTCTCGGTGAGGCTCGGCAAGGCATGGCAGTGGCTAAATGGCGATTGGCAGCCCATAAAAAGGGCTAAAATAGCCAAGTGACGACGGCACATGGCTTGAGGTAGGTCCAACAAGGCTCTGGACTCACAACCAATGCATGGGAACAACGGCATGACAACATCTCACGACGTGAGACGTGAGGGCATGGGACGAGTCGGACAATGGACGATGGACAGTGGGTGGCAGCAAGGTGAGGGACCAACTAAGAGGGAGAAATGGGTATTTGTTGAGCCAAATGAGTGAATGAGGGGAAAGAGAGAAAATTTAGCCAATGGGGAGGTAGAGAGAGAAAAAAGTGAGGAAAATAAGTGAAATGAGAGAAATGAGGGAAAGAGGAAAACTTATAGACCAAGGACACATCTTGGCCTTCCATTCTAACTTGGGGAAAAAGAAGAAATCTCATCCATCCATCTTCACGCCCATAATTTTTATTTTATTAGGCTTAGGCTTCTAGAAGGCGCAATTTGGTAATTGTACTAAGCCGTTTCACTATTCATGTGAGGTACTATCCATGCACACTATTCACGTACACTATTCACGCACATGGGCCCAAGCCCAAAATGGTCCAATTGTCTTAATGGGCTTGTCCTTGGGCTTGATTTGTGTGACATCTTGAATTTCAACCCCGTCTCGATAAAATGAAATGGGCTTTTCACCGACGCGCCTATAGTCCTTTTTCTCTCAGCTGATCACTCATGAGTTAACTAACCTATTAGGCGGAGCTTTTGAGGGATATATGTGACATCCTAATTTTTGAGTTCTGTTTTCGATTGAATAAGTTGGGCTTTTCATCGATCCGCCTATAGTTCTTTTCCCTGAATTGATCACTCACGGGATAACTAGTCTATCTGGTGAAGTCGTTAAGGGATTTTAACACAATAGATTTGAGAACTTCACCAAAAATCAATTACTCAACCATGCTAGTCTGCAAGGGTCATTACGGCACAGTTAAAAATTAATTAGAGACCGAAGATAGGTCGTTTCAATAGAGGTATGTGATTAGTTTGTGAGTGATTCCACCTAATTGCAAAATTTCTGTCAAATGGCACTAGACCGAATTTTTTGTCATTTCTATACCTGGTGTTCGTATTTGAAACTTCAAGATTTTCACGACAACTAAGAGTTACCAATGTGTCGAAGATGTACAATGTGGCTGGAAAATAATTGACCACGGGTCAAATGCACTAAAAATTCCTAAAAGCTACCCGGTAGGTTAGGTTATGCTAAAATTGCGCTAGATTGATATTAACCGTGAATTTAAACCCGAAAGTTCTGTTATGTCACGATTCATTTTAGTACCGTTGACTCATCCTCCAAAGATTTTTTTGCAAACTGAGATTTTTGGGGAAAATTCAAAGTAAGGGTATTTTGGACCGGGAAAATTAGGACCGTTTTTTATCGTATTTTTGGGATTCATGTTACACAAATTGATGAGGAAAAATATTGATTTGGATGATGACACCTTGGATGGATTTATGGACATCAAATTGAGCTCAATTGGAGGGGGATTTATGGACATCAAATTGAGCTCAATTGGAGGGGGATTGATTCAATTTGAGGGGGTTTGGTTCAAAATTCGTAGGCCAAGGGGTGTGCAACATTTAGGACCTCAACTAAAGCTTGTTGGGGAAGTTTTAAAGTGGACAAGGGCTGCTGGTCAAGGCTAAAGTGGTGGGACATGTTGGATGAGCACAAAGGGGACATTTGTGTTGTCTAGAAGATTTGGTGGTCCCCCTCTATTTAGCCAGCACTTCTTCTTCTTCCTTTCAACCACCTTCTCCATTGTTGTCCCATTTGAGCTTAGAAAACAAGAGGAAAGCAAAGCAACCTCCCCCCTAGCCTGTCAACCACCGCTGGAGTCCCCTGTCGCCGTCGCACACTTGTCATGCCACCGCGAACCCATCAAGCGTCGTCCCACTTGCCTGCGCCTCCTGTCGCGCCCAGCTGCCATCCCGTGCCACCTGGTCACCGTCGAAGCTTAGTTGGAGCTCCATCGTCGTTGTCCAACCGCTGAAACCGCCACCGTCACCCGCTTGACCCTACAGCAGCTTCTGCCTCCCAACCCAAGCTGGTTGAGCCGTTGGTTCCAGCCCTTCTCGACCTAAGTAGAACTGAAGCCAGCAAGGGTCTTTGGGCTTCATGGCCCATTTTCAGGCCCGTCCATTCTCCGTTTGGTGTCGCCGTAGGCTCGGTTGTTGCTCGCCTCTATATCGTCAACATCATGGACTCACTGCAATGCTAAATCGGTGAGTTTACTTGCTTAACTTTGCTTATGGAGTTAATGATGCTTAAGGGTTGATTAGTTTAAGCTAATTAAGGTTGAGGTGGTTAGTTAGCGTGGATTAGTGATTTAAATATTCAATTGCACATTTTAGGTGGTTAGATTCAATTAATTAAGGACTAGATAAGTTGTGCTATTTATCTAGATAGGTTCGGAAATTTTCTAGGTACGTTTAGGTGGTTAATTTACCATTTTCAGCTTAAGTTGGTATTTTTGGTATTTAATTGCATTTATTTAATTATTTTTGTTATTTATTTAATTATTTATTATTTTTCGGAAATTATACCAGAATAGTCGGTGATCAGAATTTTGTGCTGATTTCAGTGGTGTACTTAGTTTACGCAATTGAATGCTAAATTGTGCAAATTGAGTGATAATTGTGATTTTGGTTATTTATTCCAAAATTGTGAAATTTTGATATTTAATTAGAAAAATCCCGAGTGTCAGGTTTTGACATCAAAAATGGTTTTAAGGACCAGATCGAATCGTTGGATTTTAAAAGTGTGAATATCAATTTTTCTAGTTTAAATTGATCTGCCGGCTTGTGAGAGCATTGATCTGTCAGCTTGTGAGAGCATGCATCTGTCAGCTTGTAAGAGCATTGATCTATCAACTTATGTGAGCAATGATCTATGTCAGGTTGTGTGAGCAGTAGTCTATCTCACCTTGTGTGAGCAACAACCTATCAGCTTGTGCGAGAAACAATCTATCAGCTTCTGCGAGCAATAGTTCATATCAGCTTGTGTGAGTATTAATCCCTGGCTACGCCAAAGGACCGATGTGTGTCGGTACTTCATGCTTGTGCGAGCAAGAATCGAATTATAATCGATTGACTTGATTGAATGGATCGATTGATTGAGTATATGAATTGTATTGACATGCAGGAGGAAACTAAGGTGAGGTAAGTCATCTATCTTATGTGCATAGACTGCCTTTAGGCGTATTTCCTTCCTAGTCGGAGTTTAGGAGGTGAACTTGCTGAGACATTGTCTCACCTCGTCATGGGCTCAATCTTTTCAGGTCCTTAGATGACGGTTTCTCCGAAACGTTTTGGTTGGCTTATAAGGGTTACTAAGCGGAGTTTTGACTACCTTGTCCCCGGGGCTCACTGGGTGTATGAACTTGTGATGACCACCGACTGGGTTGACGAGGGCCTACCTCAAAGGATACTCCATCAATTCAAAGTGTGGTTTCGCCATGGATTTAATGGATGGTTTCGCCATGGATTTAATGGATACAGGGGGGTCCTTTCCAGGGTTTTGAGATTCCTGCGGTGGTAGTTGACGCCACTCTAGGTGAGAGTGTAGCTGATCCTCCTGATGGTGCAGTGGAGGACTGAGAGCCCCCGAAGCCTGTGGAGACCAAAGGATCAGCGAATGTGTCCAACTAGTAGGTCTTAGGACAGCTTCTTTTGAGAGTCGATCTTTTGTAAACTCTTTTCTAGAGACTAGTGTTGTATATAAACTAGAGTGTTTATAAAAGTGTTTTGGTTGTGAATAAGTTTCCTGCTTTTCTATCTTGTGTTGGTTGTTGTCAGGGGTATTGTTTCGCTTCTGCATGTGCATTAAAATGAATGAGTTGGCAACTCGTCCTGGGATGTTGCAATTTTATTGACCACCGAGAGATGGGCACGCCCTTGAGGTTTAGGGTGTGACATTGCCGCTCGGAGTGGTATCAAAGTTGGTCGATATTTGGAGTGATAATGTGCGATGGTTTATGAGATAGTTAGTAGGAAGGCCTCTGTGGCACCCCTCGACGGCCCCCAAACCGTTAGGGTCGCCACAGTTTGCTTACTTTAATAACATGTCACTTTGATACCATTTTAATTGCAACAGGTCCATACAACCTAGGGGGTTTACATCTTTTAGATCGGTCCCTTGCGTAGTTCATATAACGGAAGCATATCCAACAACTCCCTTCCCTATATTCAGAAAACAATGCACACCTACTAAATATTTATAGGTAAAAGCCGAACACTCTTATTTACTTAAATTAGATGGACATCATTCATCGGTACATCAAAATGCCGTAGTCTTCTATACTTGGCTATAATTCGAAAGATGACCGACATCTTCTCCAATAATCGCATACTTAAAGTCCATCGATTAGTGTTGGCGTCCAAAAGTTCCTTCCTTTGCTATCCTCCTCCTCGCAGTCATATCTAACCACTCGATCCATCTACTGGTGGCAGTGGCAGCAGATGTATCTTATCTAGTCTGAAATGTTATTCCCCAAAAGGGTGAGTACAACTACTCAGCAGTAAAGATCCACCAAACTACTCATTACGTCACACAAAACAATTAAGGCATCATAACAAAGCACATATCATTCATGCATTCAAGCATAACTTACCTTGCAGCCATACATATGTCATCATACCATATGTGCATATACTATCATTCACTCATCATCAAGCATTCATGCATATATCACTATGCCATATGTGCATATACCACCATGCACTCATCATCAAGCATTCATGCATATATCACCATGCCATATGTGCATATATCGCCATGCACTCATATCATCCATGCTATCAAGCATACATCACCATGAGATCCATTCATGTCTTCACGATCGCATTTTCAATATCAAATAGTATTAATTTACTTTCATAAGCAGATCATGCATCATGCCATATGCATACACCCATACACATGATTCATTTTCAATTCTCATCTTTCACAAAGATCTCATCAGTTTTTCTTTCCAGGGATCAATGTTTGCATCCCACAATTTATCGCTCGCACCCAATCCTGGCATCGTGAGGAACCTCTAGCATAAACCTCCGGGCATCCGGCACACATCTCCGGGCATCTCACATCCCAACTAGCATCACGAGAAATTCCCTCGGCACAAACCTCCAGGGCTTCCGGAATTACGTACCGACATACCACCAGGATTCCCCCCCTCTGGAATTACGTACCGTATACCACCGGGCATCTCGAAACTCCCGAGGACCCTCTGGAATTATGCCACTAGGCCACCTGGCATCCGGCACCCCCACATTCCGGGTATCCCGACACTCCCGGGTATCCCGACACTCCCGGGCATTGTTGGCTCACACCTCCGACGGTCTTGTTACCATCTCCATTCTCATTTATACATGTATCTCAATTTCAACATGACATTTGATGCAACAATATCAAGGATCTCAACCAACTTTTCATGCCAATTAACATGCCATATGCCATCACACATGCTGCACAATCAACCACTCAAAGTATTTCATCACATGGAGAATTTCATTTATTTTCCAAAACACATCAGTTTTTTGAATAAATCAGAATGTATTCCTCTAATTAAAACTCCAGAAAAATTAGTAAATGACATTAATAAATTCTGAAAACTTGGCACATTATAGACGAGACCTAAAGGCAGATATCTCATGAAGAACACAACACCAAAAGATTCCCATATAATTCGGTACAGACCATGCATCACAGCACTACTATTCTAACAGTTTAACTTGCACAGTTTTTGAAACATTTTTAGTTAAATAGGCAAATGAACTTCAAAAATTATGAAATTTGAATATGTTGTAGGGAAGACATAAACAGAAATATTTCATGCAGAAAACATTGCCGAAATAACCTCATACAAAACGATATAGCCCATGCATTGAAACTGACTAAGTCCGAACACATCAGATTACACGGTTTTAGAAGAATTTCCGATTAAATACACTAATGGCCTTAAAAAATTATGAAACTCGACTATGTGGTATTCAAGACCCTAAGGTATATTTTTCATGAAAGAATCAAAGTCATATTCGTCCTAGTTAATTAAATATAGGCGGTTAAAACTTCCATTCTTAGTACCGAAATTTCCAGATCTAACTACCTCCGAAAAATCACAATTTCACCCACCTATTCTTGTTGGTTTTCTCTAAATTTTTGATATGTTAAATCTCAGGATGTACTTTACAACTTTAGTTAAGAAATCAAAGTGAAATTTCAACAAAAAGGTTACTTTAAAGACCACGAAACCACTGAAGGTCATCACGACGAATTCCAGATCTAGTCTCTCCAAAGGAAAATCGTTTCACCAAGAAATACTTGTTTGTTTTATCTAAAATTTCAGTATGTTATTATTCAAGATGTTATCTACAACTTTTATGAAGAGATTGAAGTGAAATTCCAAATAAAAAGTCACATGCAACACACGAAATCACCAAGAGGTCAACGAAACAGTTTCCAGATCTAATGTTTTTGTAGAAAAAGGGTTTTGGCCCTCAATACTTGTCCATTTTGTCTCAAATTTTAGTATATTATACTTCAAGATGTTCTATACAACTTTCATGAAGAGGTCAAAACAATATTCCAACGAAAAAGTCACATGCAACACACAAATTCGCGGACGGTCAGACTGGTCTTTCCGAAGTCAGCATGCATGACCAACGAATCTCTCTTCAAAGCTCCGAATTCTCATTACTTCTACCACAACCAAGACTTACCATCTACTACACATACACACAGCAATGCAAAGAGTAGGTTTTAGGACTTCACTTGCCTTAGATTCAAGCACAAATCAGCAACAAACAAAGGCAAAACGGCGACGAACGGGCGGACTTCTTCCTCCTGCAGCCTCCTCCTCCTCTCCCTCGGTTTCCCTCTCACACTCGAGAACTCTCTCTCTCTCTCACTCTCTCAAAACCAGCCACTTCCTCTCTTTCTTTCTTTTTGGTTGTTTAAATACTTGCATGCTTCCCTTTTTGCATGGAGGGACACTTGTCCCCAAGAAGGAGACAAGTGTCTCCCTTGCTGAAGACACTTGGAGGAAGCCATTCGGCTCCTCCTTCCTCCTCCATGCGTCGACAGCCCCATGGCCTGTATGGGCCGGGCCTCTTGGCCCACCTTAGGTCCAACACTCTTGGGCTTAAGGTCTAAACTTAAATGGCCCATATTTATTTTTGGTAATCCATCTTAATCCCACTTATACAAGGTACCAAATTACAAATTTAAATGGCCATAAAACTTGAAATCATAAATCCATAAATTCCAATTTATAATACACATGGCCAATGATAGAATTTTCTTTCCTATCACATAATTATCCATTAAAAGCTTGGCCATAAATCTTATTACAAATTATGGATTAAATGGCTATAAAATAACTTGATGGTACTTCCATCACCTATTCATAGACTTTAAGGTAACTAGAGGTCGTCATGAATTTTGGGATGCCACAGCCTCTATTTTATGCTGATGCATGTCAGTGATAGCTGTTTGGTAGATTGTTTGGTGTGATCACTCAGCTTCTAATTTTGTGTGGAATTGGAAAGCAAGTTTCTGTATAGAACTTGTATAATGAGCGATTAAGAGTAGAGGACTCCTAGGAAGAGAACCATTGGACCTGCTACTCGGGGTAGAACGTTGACAAGAGTTAGTACCCAAGGGGGTCGTGGTAGGACACCGGCTTAGGCTAGCGCTAGTGGAGTAGCACTGCCTCTAGTTGGTGCTGGGGTAGCAGCCCCTGGTAATCCCAAGATTGATGGGATCATGCAGGTGCTTGAGACGTTAGGAGTTTTGATGGGGCAGCAAGTCAAGAATCAAGTCGCCACCACTACCGTCGCTGCTACAATAGCTGCTACTGCTGCTATCCCCGCCGCTGCATCTGCCAAAGTTCCACCTAGGAATGTTGTCGTTGAGAGGGAGAGACCTATTCATAAGTTGGTAGAACAATTCTTGAAGTTGAACCCGCTGAGGTTCACTAGTGCGGGTGATCCCGAGACTGCATCGCTCTAGATCCAAGACTTGGAGAAAGCCTTCGCACTTCTGATGTGCACTGAGGAGGAGAAAGTTGTCCTGGAAGTATACCAGTTGCAAGGTAATGCGAATACTTGGTGAAGGGCCACCAGAGGCACAGTTTTCCCAAAAGGCGTAGTTCCGGTGTGGAACACCTTCCTTAGAGCCTTCAATGGCAAGTATTTTTCAGGTAGCGCCCGAGAGCAGAATATGGAGGAATTCCGGTGCCTCTATCAAGGGATGCTAATCGTGGATCAGTATGAAGCTAAGTTTGCTAAGCTGTCTCAATACCCTCCAAGACTGGTAGAGGATCTTGAAGATAAAGCTCAGAGGTTCAGGAATGGCCTCCGGCTAGAGCTGAAGAATCCACTGCGGCCATTTGACCTGAAGGATTACAATGAGGTTTATGGTTGGGCCCAGCTGATAGAGAGGAACCTGAGTGAATAAACTGTTGCGTCTGGTTCAAGGTTTAGTTCAAACAGAGACGGGAACCAGTTTGGGAAGAGGCCCATGACTGGAGGAAGGTATCATGTCCTGCCCAGTAGGAAGGGTGGAGTTAGGAAGCTAGCGCCGAGTTAGAATGGCGCATGTTGCTTGTGAGGAAGGCGACATGGTTCAATCCTGTGCCACTTTAGAATGGGTGCTTGCTTCAAGTGTGGCCAACAGGATCAAGGCTAGAGATTGGCCCAAAAGGCCAAGGGGACTACAGCAATTACTATCGCTGCCACCGATGGGTCAGAATAAAGGGTTCGTGCTGCAGATTACACCACGAGGTGGATTGAACAGACCTCTAGCTCAAAGAAGGACGTATGCTATCACGAGAGCATAGGCTGAGGACTCGCCTGATGTGATTACAGGTACATTTTCGCTGAATGACCACGTTGCTTATGCTTTATTTAATCCTGGTGCAACTCATTCGTTTATAGCTAAGCAATTTGTTAAGCTAGTATGATTGATTCCTCAGTTGTTGGAGTCAGTAGTTAGCATATCTACACTGTTAAAGGATAAGGTGCTAGCTACAGTGGGTTGTCCTGGTCGCAAATTAGTGATTGGTGAGCGAGAGGGGAGGATAAATTCAATAGTCCTAGCCATTTATGATTTTGATGTGATAATTGGCATGGACTGGCTCACCAAGCAATGAGTTAAGTTGGACTACTATCGTAAAGTGATTTAGTTTAACCTGGTATCGAGTGAAAGTTTTGAGTTTATCGGGAGTTGAGGAGGACCCTCGATTTCCTTAATCTTGTCGCTTGAGGCAACTTGTTTGTTAGACGGGGGTTGTCAGGGTTACCTGGCAACTGTCGTGGATACGACAATTGAGGAGTTGAAGATTGAAGATATTGCAGTGGTACAAGAATTTCTAGATATGTTTCCAAAAGAATTGTCAGGCTTGTCGCCACAGAGAGAGATAGAGTTCGTGATCGAGTTAGCACCTAGGACAGAGCCAATCTCTAAGGCTCCTTACTATATGGCGTTGTCTGAGTTGAAAGAAATGAAGGTGTAGATGTAGGAATTGTTGGATAAGGGATTCATACGTCCCAGTGCATCACCTTGGGGAGCACCAGTGCTGTTTGTGAAGAAGAAAGATAGTTTGTTACGCTTGTGCATCGACTATCGTCAACTCAATCAGGTGACGATCAAGAACAATTATCCCCTGCCGAGAATCAATGACTTGTTCTATCAGTTGCAAGGAGCGTCGATATTTTATAAAATCGACTTGAGGATAGGATATCATCAGCTGAGGATACGCGATACGACCATTATGAGTTCACTGTAGTGCCATTCGGTTTGACGAACGCCCCAGCTGCTTTCATAGATATGATGACTTGAGTGCTCAAAGAGTATCTAGATCAATTTGTGATCGTGTTCATCGATGATATCCTAGTGTATTCGAGAAGTTCAAAAGAGCATGAAAGGCATTTGAGAATGGTACTTCAGACCCTGCGAAATCATGAGTAGTATGCCAAGTTCAGTAAGTGCAATTTTGGTTGAGTCGTGTGGCATTCCTAGGTCACGTGATTTCTGGTGAAGAAATCTCTGTGGACCCGACCAAGATCGAAGAAGTGATCAGTTGGCCAAAACCAACTACTATGATAGAGATCAGAAGCTTTTTAGGTTTAGCAAGGTACTACAGAAGATTCATGGAAGGATTTTTAGCGTTAGCATTGCCATTGACTCGACTATTGAAGAAGAAAGAGAAGTTCGTGTGGACAAACAAGTGCAAGTGTAGTTTCTAAGAGCTTAAGCAGAAGCTGACTACCACACCTGTACTAACCATACCATCCAATCATAGAGGATACGAGATCTATAGTGATGCGTTGTTTAGAGGACTGAGTTGCGTGCTAATGCAACATGATAGGGTTGTGGCATACGCGTCCCGTTAGTTGAGACCTCATGAGTTGAATTACCCAATGCATGACTTAGAACTCATGGCGATCATTTTTGCTCTGACGATTTGGAGACATTATTTATGTGGAAAAAGATTCCAGATTTTTACGGACCATCAAAGTCTCAAGTATTTATTCTCTCAGAATGAGTTGAATATGAGACAATGTCACTGGATGGAACTCCTGAAGGACTATGATTGTGATATTTTGTATCACTCTGGTAAGGCGAACAAGATCGCAGATGCGCTGAGTCGGAAGTCTTCAGTTGCACATATGATGGTTAAGGAATGGATTTTACTCGAGAGAGCTCGAGATTCGGTTTTCAAATTTGAGGTAAGCCATTTTTCAAGTCTTATGGCCACCCTTAGAATTGAGTCGGAAGTCCAAATCAGAATTAAGACGCTTCAGTTGACAGACCCGGATGTTCAGAAGATCCTACAAAAGGATACCCATAAAAGAAAGGCTGATTTTCATATTTCTGAAGACGGAACACTAATGTTCCGAGGAAGATTGTATGTACCTGACGATGTAGAGCTTAAGAAGAGATCTTATCAGAAGTGCATCATAGTAGTTATAGCATTCATGCAGGTAGTACGAAGATGTATTAGAATCTACGTCAACACTATTGGTGGTCCGGTATGAAGGTGGATATCGCCAAGCATGTCGCTAAGTGTTTGACATGTCAACAAATAAAGTTTCAGTATTGTAGGCCGGGAGGACTTTTGCAACCTCTAGAGATTCTGAGTGGAAATGGGAACACATCACAATGGATTTTGTGGCAGGCTTACCAAGGAGTCAGAGGGGTAATGATTCCATTTGAGTAGTGGTCGACAGACTAACGAAGTCGGCTTATTTCATCGCCATACGAAAGGACCTTGACTTGGTTAGGCATGCAGAGTTGTATGTGCATCAGATAGTTTGTCTGCATGGAGTGTCGGTGACGATCACGTCTAATAGAGACCCGAGATTTATAGCTGCCTTTTGGAAGAATTTGCAGGCCACTTTAGGAACGAAGCTTCAATACAATACAGCCTATCATCCTCAAACGAATGGCCAATCTGAGAGGGCGATTCAAACCCTCGAAGACATGTTGTGAGCTTACGTGTTGGATTTCAAGGGAAGGTGGGAGGAACAGCTTCATCTTGTCAAGTTCGCTTACAACAACAGCTACTAGCAAAGTATTCGTATGGCACCTTTTGAAGCGTTGTATAGTAGAGTGTGCAGAATGCTAATGTGTTGGGATGAAGTTGGAGAATGGAAGATTATAGGCCTAGAGTTAGTCTAGCAATCAGTGGATGCAGTTGCCGTTATCAGAGACAGATTGAAGACTGCTCAGAGTTGCCAGAAAAGCTACATTGATAAGGGTCGAAGGCCATTGGAATTCCAAGTTGGTGAGCACGTCTTTCTAAAGGTATCACCAATGAGGGGTACTTCATGTTTTGGCAAAAAGGGAAAGCTAAGTCCGAGGTACGTAGGTCCTTTTGAGATTCTGGAAAGAATAGGGACCCTAGCATATCGTCTTGCATTACCGCCGAGGTTGGTGCAAGTGCATGACGTCTTTCACGTGTCAATGTTGAGGAAGTATGAACTTGACCCAACCTATGTTCTGAATTTTGAAGAATTAGATGTGGACGATAGGGTGTCATACGAAGAAAGACCGATTCAGATTGTGGATCAGGAAGAATAGATTTTGTGCACCAAGATGATCTCGTTGGTTAAAGTGGTCTGGCAACACCACGGCATTGAAGGAGAAGGAGCAACCGGGGGAAAGTGAAGATTCGATGAGACGACTGTACCCCCACCATTTTGTTTAAAGATTTGTAATGGTTTAAATTTCGAGGATGAAATTTTTATAAGAGGGAAAGAGTTGTGACATCCTGATTTTTGGATTTTGTTTTCGATTGAATAAGTTGGGCTTTTCATCAACGCGCCTATAGTTCTTTTCGCTAAACCGATCACTCATGGGATAACTAGTCTATCTGGTGAAGCCGTTAAGAGATTTTAACGCAATAGATTTGAGAATTCGACCAGAAATCGACTGCTCGACTGTGCTAGTCTACAAGGGTCATTACAGTACAATTAAAAATCAATTAGAGATCGGTGATAGGTCATTTCAACAGAGGTATGTTGTCACGCCTTGATCCTAGAGCACATGCCTATCCCTCTATGGTCGATAAAAATTTGCGACTTCCTAGGACGAGTTGCCGGCCCTTTCATTTTATTGCACACGCGGAAGTGAATAACAAATCCCCTGACAGTAACCATCTCGGGATAGGAAAGCATGATAACACATTCACAAAACAAACATGATTTTTATAAACATATGGTGTCATGTACAAAAGTCTATATTCAAAAGACTAGTTTTCAAAAAGAGACTGTCCTATCTGACCTACTCTTCATGTCGCCTCAGCTCGGCTTTAGACCCTCCACTCTACGGCCTTGAAAAATTTAAGCCCACGACGGGGTGACATATAAATCTCAACGAGTTCACGCTCTAAGCCCCGATTAGAAGGGAAATACACCTAGAAGTGTCATAACCACACAATCACACAATTTGCACAGAGGACTTATCTCGCCTCAGTTCCTTCCTGTACGTCAGCACAGTTCACATCATAGATATACACAGCACTCATACTCAAACAATTGGAATGCCTTATTAACTCAATTAATCACAAGGGTCCCGATTATAAGGCCAAACCATCATGACACGTCACATACCATGTCACACAGTTTTGTCTCATAATTAGGCACATCAAATTCAACCAATCATGCATTCCCATTGTTAATTAAGCCACTCAAGGCACAACCAACTCCCATGTTCGGTTGTCTACTAGCGTAGCTAGGCAATGTCTCTTCCCCATTGAGCACGGTTATGTCTTATTGATGGCTTTCTCGAAGGAGCATAGGTTCAAAATCTACAGCAACCCGCTACCCTAATGCATGGGCAACCCGAAAAAGGGACTTAGTAATGTCCGGCATAATTGCTCAAGACGAATTCTCTTAACCAACACACAACCAATCAATTTCGACCTAGAATACTGTGCATTGCACTCAAATGCCTCAATTAAAATAGTGATTCTAGCCTATTTTCTTCGTATTAAAAATACACGGTAAAATATTCGTGTATGGATACACGGTCATATTGGACCTAGAAAATTCATAACCTCCAATTTAAAAATCCACTGTTTTATATAGTATATAAAACCACTTTCGGTGTTAAAATCAAATACTCCGAATTTTCTAAACAAATATTGAAATTCACAAATTTTGCAATTAAATACTCAAAATTCTAATCAGCACTCAATTTGCACAAATTAACATCCAATTGCTGAAATTGAACACACCATTGCAACCGGCATGCAATTCCGATCACCGGCTATCCCGGTCTAATTTTTGGAAAATAATTAATAATTAAATAAATTACCGAAAATTAAATAAATTAACAAATAAATAAATTTAAAGCATTTAATTAAATTAACCTAAACTAACTAGGCTAATTACTCTAACTAACAATTATATCTAACCATTCTATTTAATTTAATCTAAGTACACTAATTAAAATAAACTAACTAATTCCTAACTAATCCACCTAACTAAACTAATTAAACTAACTAAATACTAACTATATACTTAATCTAACTAAGCCATCCTAAGCCTAATTAATCTAATTAATCCACCAATTAGCTAACTAACACAACTCTAAGTGTCATTAGCCTACTAATTAGGGATTAGAACATGAACTCATCGGATAGCACGAAAATCGGCTCACGGCGAAGGTGGCGCGATGGCACCCGAGACTCAGGCTCATGGCGAGGCCAAGGGAAGCTCGGACCGGCTAGAAATGGCCACGGAACTCGCTGTTCGAGCTGAGAAACTGGCACAAAAGCTGCTAGTTTTGGAAGGGCTGCTTCAACCTCTTGAATTGCAAAGGCTGGATGTGCGGTTGAAGAAAGATTGCAGGCTAAAGAAGCTTTGGAGGGCTACTGGCGTTGGGCTTCGTGGGGGCTAACAAGAAGAAACCGTGGCCGAGCAAAATGGTAAAAGAAATAACTGGTGGTTGGCCAAATGGGAGAATGGACAGGGCTTTGACCTTCGGTGGTGTAACGACCCGGGCCCCACTGTATAATATTGTCCGCTTTGGACATTGAGTCCTCATTAAAGGGACCCAAGCCTTTATAAACTAGCCCCAGGACTCCCCCTAAGCGATGTGGGACGGGAGAAATGCCCTTAGCCTCACCTGCATACTGCCAAGGCGATCTCAGTCCATCCCTCTGTACTGCCTTGGGTCTGGGTCATCACATTCTCCCCCCTGTAGCACCCCGAACCCTTCGGCGGTCGCCACAAGCACCAATGTTACACCTTATTACCCTTGCATCTTATACTTAGAAGAAGCGTCGTTATTCACGGGCATTTTTTTTTTTTAAAGCGGTCCCAAATAAGCAACTCATTAGCAGAAGCAAATTAAAGCATCACCATCAATCCCCCTACTAAACATCAGGATTTTATAAACAAGCGACGACACATTATTTACATATGCTTTCAAGATGTGACTCCCTTTTGGGTCAATACATAACAAGGAAAAGCTAGGATTCTGCCATGTCCAGCCTAAAACCTCAAAAGGAACCCTCGACCTACATCACATGTGTACGACCTCCCATTATATGTGTCGGCTAACTAGCTCCCAAAAACACAACCCCTACTCGTCGCACTCGAGCCTCACACCCAGTCCGGTGCGTCAGGCGGTGGCGGCGGCAACATCCCTCTCATCCCCATCGCGACGAACGTGGACAGAAACAAACTCTTGAACGACTGGGCCCCCAGCCAGGCCTATGTCATAAGTGACAAAACAGCGCACGCGTATGTAGGTGAGTCCAGGCACGGAAGGACAGCTGAACTCCTCACACTCTACCTCAACGTCGGACGGCAACCCGTAAAATGCACCCCGCGCGACGGTAGGAAGCGGCATACTTGCTAATCTTGAATGTTGTCCCCAAAAGGGGTGAGTACAACCACTCAGCAGATAAGGAATCCAATAACAACTCAATGCATCATGCAAATCATACGTGCATTGCAAGCGTTACTTACCTTGAAGCCATGCGCATACTATCATGCATCATCATCATAGTCATAATACGTACATGTGTATCATCATCATAACATACACGTCATCATCATTATGACATCATCACATCATTCACGTCATCATCATCATGGCATCATCATATCAAGTATGTATATCACCATACCATATCATCATCATCATGCATATCATCATGCATATCATCATCATTATCATCATCATCATGCATATCATCATGCATATCATCATCATTATTATCATCACCATGCATATCATCATGCATATCATCATCACATATTATCATCAATTTTAATCATCCCCTCGGGCAAAGACCTCCGAGGCTTCCGCATTGACCATCCCATGGCCACGGCATCCGGCCCCCACATTCCGGGCATCTCACATCTCAACTAGCATCACGAGGCATTCCCTTCGAGTAGAAATCTCCGACAGGGCTTCCGGCATTTACACTCCCTGGCCGGGCATCCCGCACCCCAAATCCTGGCATCGCGAGGCATTCCCTTCGGGCAAAGACCTCCGGCGAGGCTTCGGCCCCCACATTCCGAGCATCCTGAATCTCCAAGGGCCATCCGGCAATGCATCTTTATACATTCCGGGCATTATCCTCCGCCATAACCACCTCCTCACTTATCATTATCCACATTTACCATTATTTTGATCTCAATTTAACATGGCATATGGCATGATATCAAACAAATCATACTTGGCATAGGATTCACACATGCATCTCAATTCAATGTCATACACATACCAAGACTTTATCACACATACATCTCAATTCAATGTCATACACATACCAAGACTTTATCACACATGCCACATAAATTAAATTGAATCCGTGGCCAAATAAAAATCTATTTTATTTTATTTTATTTATTCATTTATTTATTTATTTATTTATTATTTTATTTATTTTTATTTTTATTTTTTAATATCTATAAATTCCCAAAATTATCAAAATTCAAGAAATTATTAAACAAACCCATAGGATGATAATTACTTGCAAAATTCATGGCCAAATTGAATTTTTACTAAATCTCACAATTTTCCCAAAACATCCTATGCTTCTCGGATGAAACCAGAATGCGCGGTTTCCGAATAAATTCAACTAAAATATCCATATGGCCTCCACAAATTATGAAATTTTACTAGGTTATAGCCAAGACATTTTCGTAAAAATTTAATGCAGAACTCCAAGCCAGATTCCTTATAGATTATTTTATTCAACCTCACGAAGCTTCTGGACCCATTACCGCATCGTCCAGTATACACATCTCCGAAATATTGAGATTTAAACTACTTATTCTCTTTAGTTTTCTCTGAAATTTGGATATGTTATGCATCAAGATGTCCTCTACAATTTTTATGAAGAGATATAAGTCAAATAACCAGTATATAGTCATCATTTAGGTCCTTGAAGTCTCGGGTGTCTCGGAACACATCACCAGAATCATCGTCTCCAAGATCTAGCCGATTGACTAGGCTATGCTTGTTCATTTCACTTCAAATATGAGTATGTTGTATTTTAAGATATCTCCTACAACTTTCATGAAGACATCAAAGTGAGATCTTCAACAAAAACCAACATGCAATCAAGAATCCAACAAGAGATCAATAAAAACTTTACAGATCTGGGGTCTCCGTAAGATAGGACTTTAACCCCTCAAATATCCATAATTTTCCACGAAATTTTAGTATGTTATAGTACAAGATGTTAGATACAACTTTCATGAAGAAATCGAAGCCAAAATCGGACTCCAAACACACATGCAAGCTCAAACAAGTTTCTGACTCACATGATCCGAGCAAGAACAGTCACACCACTCACACACAACTCATCCATGCTTCGGTTTTTCCCATCTAACAACCAAAAGTTCAACATGCAAACAACATACAAGCATGCAAGAGAAGCTAGTGGACTCCCACTTGCCTCTAGACCGGTCGGTCGACGGTGTAGGGCGGTGAACACGGCGGCACACGGCGGACGGACGGCGACGATCCCTCGGCTCCGCCTCCTTCCTCTCTCAGCCTCTCCCTCTCTTTCTCTCGAATTCTCTCTCTCTCTCTCACCTTCTCTCTCTCGGCCGAATGGAATCCGACCACCCTCTCTCTCTCTTCCCTTCTTATACCCCCAAATCCTCATGATTGATAATGGTTACTTGCCTACAAACCCACCAATGCATGGCCTTCTCCTTTGTGCCACTTGTCCTATTGCATGCATAATGGGCTTGGGCTTTTGGGCTTGGGCTTCTATTGGGCCGGTCGACTACTCCTCTTGGGCCTCTATTGGGCCGACCAACTTGGCCCATTAAAAGCTTAGGCCAATGGGCCTAAGGCCCATCCTAAAAATTAACCTTTTCCTCTTCTTTTTTTTTGAATTCCTTTCTATAATTATTTCCAAATTCCAATTTTCATCTTGGCCAAAGTCTTGGGACATTTTGTTCATTGAAATTTAAATTTATAAATCTTATGGCCAAGCATAGATTATTAATCTATCAAATTTAAATTCTCACAATCATATGCATAATTCATCTCAATAAAAAGACTAATGGCTAAAGCATAAGCCATGGGAAATTTTATCATCTAATTAGAGACTTTAACACACCTTATGGCTTGTCATTGAATTTTGGGATGTCACAATTCTCCCCTCCTTAGAGAATTTCATCCTCGAAATTCAAACACCACTCGCGCCTTCTTGAAACAAATAGGGGTACTTTTCCTTCATTTGATCCTCACTTTCCCATGTGGCTTCCTCCACATCATGATGTCGCCATAATACCTTAACCAATGGGATCTTCTTGGTCCTAAGAATTTGCTCCTTTCGATCTAGCATCTGCACAGGCTCTTCAATGTACCTTACTTTCTCATCCACTTTGATGGCTTCATGATCGAGTTTGTGACCAGAATCTGGCTGGTACTTCCTCAACATCGATACATGAAACACGTCGTGCAGATTTTCTAACTTAGGAGGTAATGCTAAACGATAAGCCACATCCCCTATCCTCTCAAGTATTTCAAAAGGTCCAACAAATCTAGGGCTTAACTTACCCTTCATCCCGAATCGAGATATTCCTTTCATTGGAGATACCTTAAGGAATACATGGTCTCCTATACTAAATTCCAAAGGCCTTCTACATCTATATGCGTAGTCCTTTTGTCTACTCTGAGCTGTTATAAGTCTTTCTTTGATAATTTCAACAGCTTCAGTGGTAACTTGTACCAGGTCAGGTCCTGTCAACTTCCTCTCACCTACTTCACTCCAACAGACAGGAGTCCTACATCTCCTTCCATATAATGCTTCATAAGGAGCCATGCTTATACTCTTTTGAAAGCTATTGTTATAGGCAAACTCTACCAAATGCAATCTTTCATCCCAATTTCCTTTGAAATCAATTACACAAGCTCTTAACATATCCTCCACTTTCTGGATTACTCTTTTTGTTTGTCCATCGGTCTGGGGATGAAAAGCTGTGCTAAATTGAAGCTTAGTCCCTAACGCAATTTGAAGACTTCGCCAAAAATTCGAAGTAAACCTCGAATCTCGATTTGAAGTAATGGTCACTGGAACACCATGTTAGCGTACCACTTGACTTACATACATGTCCGCATACTTATCCATTGGGTAGTCCATGCGAATGCTAAGAAATGTGCCGATTTAGTCAAAAGATCCACTATAACCCAAATCGAGTCATGACTACTTGATGTCCTTGGCAATCCTTGCACAAAGTCCATTGTTATATGTTCCCATTTCCATTCAGGAATGTCTAATGGTCTCAAAAGTCCGCGGGTTTATGATGTTCCGCTTTTACTTGCTGGCATGTCAAACATTGAGAAACATGCTTAGCCGTATCTGCCTTCATACCGTTCCACCAAAATTGCTGACGTAAATTTCTGTACATCTTTGTACTACTTGGGTGGATACTATAATTACTCTTATGTGCTTCCGATAGAATTTCCTTCCTCAATTCTTCATTGTCGGGAACACAAAGTCGTCCTTGACATTTTACTATTCCATCATCAGAGATCTGAAATTATGATCTTTTCCCTAAAGATACAGCATCTTTCACTTTCAAAATTTCTGGGTCAGATTCTTGCAGGATTTTGATTTTCTGGATAATCTCCGGCTCAATCCTTAATGCACTAAGCATGCCAGTAAGACAATCCATTTCCAGTTTAAATTCGGAGTTCGCTACAGATTCTAACAACTCTCATTCCGCCATCCTCAAACTAGCCATTTCCATAGCCGACTTACGACTAAGAGCATCTGCTACTCTATTTGCTTTCCCTGGATGATATCTTATCTCACAGTCATAATCCTTCAACAACTCCATCCATCTCTTTTGTCTCATATTCAACTCCTTTTGTGAGAACAGATACTTCAAACTTTTATGATCCGTGTAAATCTCAAACTTCTCCCCATACAAATAGTGTCTCCATATCTTTAAGGCAAACACTATTCTGCTAGTTCTAGATCATGCGTTGGGTAATTCAGCTCATGGGGTTTCAATTGTCTGCGGATGCATAGGCTACAACTTTGCCATGCTGCATCAACACACATCCTAGTCCTTTGTGAGATGCATCACTATACACGTGAAACCATCGGGTCCGGAGGTATAGTTAGAATTGGAGCTGAAGTCAATTTCCTTTTGAGCTCCTGGAAACTCCTTTCACATTCCCCATTCCATTCAAATTTCACATTCTTTCGAGTCAATTTAGTTAAAGGTCCTGCAAGTCGTGAAAATCCTTCAATGAACCTTCTATAATAACCAGCCGAGTCCTAAGAAACTTCGTATTTTAGTGGGTGTCATTGGTCTCGGCCAATTTACTACCATTTCAACTTTTGCGGGTCTCTTTGCAATTCCTTTTCCCGACACCACATGTCCTAGAAATATTATCCGGTCCAACCAGAACTCACACTTACTAAACTTAGCATATAACTTATGCTCTCTCAAGGTCTGCAAAACCATTCTCAAATGTTGCTCATGCTCTTTAGGCCCTTTCGAATATACCAGAATATCATCAATAAAGACAATCACAAATTGGTCTAAATAAGGCTGAAATATTCTATTCATCAAATCCATAAATGCAGCCGATGCGTTAGTCAATCCAAATGGCATAACAAGGAACTCATAGTGTCCATAACGAGTCCAGAACGCAGTCTTAGGAATGTCCTCCTTCTTAATTCTTAACTGATGGTATCTCGATCTCAAGTCAATCTTAGAGAAGACCGAACTTCCCTGGAGTTGGTCAAACAAGTCATCAATTCTAGGCAAAGGATACTTATTCTTAATGGTCACCTGATTCAACTGTCTATAATCAATACACAAGCGCATCGATCCATCCTTCTTTTTCACAAACAAGACCGGTGCACCCCAAGGTGAAGCACTTGGTCTAATGAATCCTCGTCCGGTCCAACTCCTGCAGTTGTACTTTCAACTCCTTCAATTCAACTAAGGCCATCCTATATGGGGCTTTTGATATTGGTCTATTCCGAGCATTAATTCAATTTCAAATTCAATCTTCCGCTCTGGCAGCAATCCAGGCAATTCCTCAGGAAATACATCTTGAAATTCGTTAACTACACGAACTTCCTCAAGTCCAGGTTCCTCCCTTGCATAATCTCTAACTATGGCTAGGTACCCTTGACATCCTTTATCAAGTAACTTACAGGCTTCTACTGCTGAAATAAGTGCTACAGGAAAATGGGTCTAACCTCCTAAAAATTCACAACTAGACTGATCAGGTAAAACGAATTGAACCACTCTCCTATAACAATCCATTCTAGCCCGATACTTGCGAAGCCAGTCCATTCCTATAATAACGTCAAAATCATACATAGCCATTACAACCAAGTCTATTTCCATATCCTTTCCTCCCATTGATATCTTACAATTTTCACACACCAGCGTAGACAATACCATATCCTTTAAAGGTGTGGAAACACAAAGAGACATCTCAAGAGGCATAACTTCCATTTTATTCAAACGTCTATATCTTTCAGACGCAAACGAATGCGTTGCGCCCGTATCAAACAATGCATATGCCTTTTCACCATTAATAAGAATCGTACCTGAGATAACACTTTTGGAAGCTTCCGCTTCCTCCTTGGTGATCGCATACACCCTTCCTTGTGCAGGTGGTCTCTGAAGATTTCCTTGTAGGTTTGACCTAACAGCACTCTGATATCCCTGTCGCACTGAGCCAACACTCACTTGCGACCTCTCTTATGGGCAATTTCTCCTAAGATGACCCACTTGTCCACAACCAAAACATTTCTATTGTCCAGTACAAGGTCCTGGGTCATGGCGTTCATTACACTTCTGACAAATACCAGGCTGATAGGGTGCTTTCTGTAACACCTCGAACCCTTCGGCGGTCGCCACAAGCACCAATGTTACACCTTATTACCCTTGCATCTTATACTTAGAAGAAGCGTCGTTATTCACAGGCATTTTTTTTTAATAAGCGGTCCCAGCGCAACTCATTAGCGGAAGCAAAATAAAGCATCACCATCTCTCCCCCTACTAACCATGATACCAATACACACCACTAAACATCAGGATTTTATAAACAAGCGACGACACGTTATTTACATATTCTTTCAGGATGAGACTTCTTTTTCAGGTCGATACATAACAAGGAAAAGCTAGGACTCTGCCATGTCAGCCTAAAATCCCAAAAAGAACCTCGACCCTCTACATCACGTGTACACAACCTCCCATCACATGTGTTGGCTAACTAAGTCCCAAAAAACACAGCCCCTACTCATCGTGCTCGAGCCTCACACCCAGTCCGGTGTGTCAAGCAGTGGCGGCGGCAGCATCCCTCTCATCACCCCATTGCGGCGAACGTGGATAGAAACGAACTCCTGAACAACTAGGCCCCCAGCCAGGCCTATATCGTAAGAGACAAAACAGCGCACGCATATGTAGGTGAGTCCAGGCACGGAAGGACAGCTGAACTCCTCACACTCTACCTCAACGTCGGACGGTAACCCGTAAAATGCACCCTGCGCGACGGCAGGAAGCGGCGTACTCGCTAATCTAAAATGTTTATCCCCAAAAGGGGTGAGTACAACCACTCAGCAGATAAGGAATCCAATAACAACTCAATGCATCATGCAACTCATACATGCATTGCAGGCATTACTTACCTCGAAGTCATGCGCAATACTATCATGCATCATCATGCCTTATCATCATGTATATCATAGTCATCATCATAATCATTATCATGGCATCATTATATCATACATGTCATCCTCATCATGACATCATGACATCACACATGTCATCATCAACATGGCATCGTCATATTGTTCATGTCTAACCACATATCATCATCATCACTATCAACATCATGCATATCATCATGCATTTCATACCAAGGGTGATCATCATATCACATCACATATCATCATCATCATCATCATCATGCATATCATCATGCATATCATACCATGGGTGATCATCATATCACATCACATATCATCATCATCATCATGCATATCATCATGCATATCATGCCATGAGTTTATTTTCATCTTTATCTTTAAATTTGATCACCACATCCCCCATTTCTCAAATCATCAATTTCATTATCCCCTCGGGCAAAGACCTCCGAGGCTTCCGGCATTCAGCCATCCCATGGCCACCGGGCATCCGACCCCCCACATTCCGGGCATCTCGCATCTCAACTAGCATCACGAGGCATTCCCTTCGAGTAAAGACCTCCGACAGGGCTTCCGGCATTTACACTCCCTGGCCGGGCATCCCACACCCCATATCCTGGCATCACGAGGCATTCCCTTCGGGCAAAGACCTCCGACAAGGCTTCCGGCCCCCCCACATTCCGGGCATCCTGAATCTCCTAGGGCAATCCGGCAATGTATCTCTATACATTCCGAGTATCATCCTCCGCCACAACCACTTCCTCATTCACCATCATCCACATTTACCATTATTGATCTCAATTTAACATGGCATATGGCATGGCATCAAACAAATCACAATTGGCATGGAATTCACACTTGCAATCTCAATTCAATATCATACATACACCAAGACTTTATCATACATACATCTTGATTCAATACATGTACCAAGACCTCATCACACATATGCCACATAAATTAGATTGAATCCATGGCCAAATAAAAATCTATTTTATTTTATTATTTTATTATTTTATTATTTATTTATTTATATTATTTATTTAATATCAATAAATACCCAAAATTATCAAAATTCAAGAAATCATTGAAATAAACAGATAGGATGATAATTACATACAAAATTCATGGCCAAATTGAATTTTTACTAAATCTCACAATTTTCCCAAAACATCCTATTATTCTCGGATTAAACCAGAATGCACGGTTTCCGAATAAATTCAATTAAAATACCCATATGGCCTCCAAAAATTATTAAATTTTACTGGGTTATAGAAAAAAACATTTTCGTACAACTTTCATGAAGAACTCCAAGTCATATTCCTTATAGATTATTTTATTCAACCTCACGAAGCTTCTGGACTCATTACCGCATCGTCCAGTGCCTCGATCTCCGAAATATTGAGATTTAACATACCTATTCTCTTTATTTTTCTCTGAAATTTGGATATGTTATGTACCAAGATATCCTATACAATTTTCATCAAGAGATCTATGTCAAATAACCAGAGTATGGTCATCTTTTAAGTCCATGAAGTCTCGGGTGTCTCGGAACACATCACCAGAATCATTGTCTCCAAGATCTAGCCGATTTACTAGGCTATACTTGTTCATTTATATTAAAATTTGATTATGTTGTAGTTTAAAGTGTCCCCTACAACTTTCATGAAGACATCGAAGTGAGATTCTCATCACAACCCAACATGCAATCACGAATCCAGCAAGAGGTCAGTAAAAACTTCACAGATCTGGGGTCTCCGTAGAATAGGACTTTAACCCCTCAAATCTCCATCATTTTCCACGAAATTTTAGTATGTTATAGTAAAGGATGTTAGATACAACTTTCATGAAGAAATTGAATCCAAAATCGGACTCCAAACGCACATGCAAGCTCAAGCAAGTTTCTGACTCACATGATCCGAACGAAAACAGTCACACTACTCACACACCACTCATCCATGCTTCGGTTTTTCTCATCTACTACTCAAAAATCCAACATGCAAACGACATACAAGCATGCAAGAGAAGCTAGAGGACTCCCACTTGCCTCTAGACCGGTCGGTCGACGGCGTAGGGCGGCGAACACGGCGGCGCACGGTGACGATCCCTCGGCTCCGCCTCCTTCCTCTCTCGGCCTCTCCCTCTCTTTCTCGAATTCTCTCTCTCTCTCTCGGCCTCTCCCTCTCTTTCTCGAATTCTCTCTCTCTCTCTCACCCTCTCTCTCGGCCAAAAGAATCCGGCCACTCTCCTCTCTCTCTCTCTCTCTTTCTTATACCCCCCTAGAACTCATCATTAGCAATCATGAGATTGCCTTAACCATGGCCAATGCATGGCCTTCTCCTTTGCCACTTGTCTTATTGAATTTTGAATTGGGTTTGGGCTTCTTGGGCTTGGGCCATCCGGCCACTCTTGGCCCTCCTCCTTGCTCGACGGTAGCCCACTTGTGGGCTTCAATGGGCCGGCCAACTTGGCCCATTAAAGTTCCACTCTTGGGCTTAAGGCCCAATCCAATTTTTTTACCCTTTTTTTTTGAATTCTTCTATAAATATTTTTCAATTTCAATTTTTCATCTTGGCCAAAGTCTTGGGGCATCTTGTTCATTGAAATTAAATTTATAAATCTTATGGCCAAGCATAGATTATTAATCTATCAAATTTAAATTCTCACACTCATATGCATAATTTATCTAATTAAAAAGACTAATGGCTAAAACATAAGCCATAGAAATTTTATCACCTAAATCAAGACTTTAACACACCTTATGGCTTGTCATTGAATTTTGGGATGCCACACTTTCCCTATATTCGGACCATTCCTTGCTCCTCCAAAATTCCCAAAGTTACTTTTCTTCTTCACATTCTAGGTCTGACCTTGACCAGAATAAGGTCTCTTCCCCTTTCTCACATCATTAAAATTCAACGGTTTCTTAAACTCCGACCGTTCTCTCAACGGCTCTGCTCCACTAGCTGCGCCCTTTCATAAATCTCATTATAATCTCTTATATTCAAAGGCACCGTTGCTTCCTAATGTCAGTCCTCGGCCCTTTCGGGAATCTCTTAGCCTTCTCTTCCGATCCTCAATCAACCTAGGAGCATATCTAGACAATTCAGAAAATCTAGCCTCATACTGATCTACTGTCAACCCCTTTTTTTCTAGCTGAACAAATTCAGTAATCTTCCTATCCTTAGCACAATCAGAGAAATGCTTTCTATTGAAGGCTCTAACAAACTCCTCCTAGTTAACATCAGTACTTGGTGGAAAGATTATGTCCTTCGAAGCTCTCCACCAAAACTTCGCATTTCCCTCCAACTGGTACTCTGCCAAAACTATTTTCTCAGCATTAGTGCAGTCCAACAGCCGGAAAATTCGTTCCATTCCATCAATCCATTGCTCCGCCTCCTCAAGACTTCCCATTCATTGAACTTAAGTGGCTTCAGCTTCAGAAATTGCTCCACTAGTCCTTAAGTACAGCGTTCTGCTCCGGGCTGTTGCTGCACCTGCCTTTCCATCAAATTTCCAATATTGGCTAATGCCTGCAGGATGTCTTCCATTCGGGGTTCAGCCCTTGCAGCAGAGGCTTCAGCCCTCGATGGATGAGCACTTCCAGCTCGCACCATGACTTTCCTGCGACTTCCAAGCATTGCCTCAAGAATAATCTGAGACCCATTGCCTCCATTCAAATCAACTACTACTACTACATAAGTAACATATACATGTTACTGGTACCTAAAGGCAATTCAAAATTAACCGCTAGGGATCTACGAGTGAATTCTCATCACCCGTTATTCAATTATTCCGTTTTATATCCTATGGTGTGCATTGTTATCATGTTCCTCAATTTCCAAATGAGGCTCCTTATCACTCCACCTATAACCATTCGCTCTGATACTAAAAAGGGCGTTGTAGCACCCCGAACCCTTCGGCGGTCGTCACAAGCACCAATGTTACACCTTATTACCCTTGCATCTTATACTTAGAAGAAGCGTCATTATTCACGGGCATTTTTTTTTAAAGTGGTCCCAGTGCAACTCATTAGCGGAAGCAAATTAAAGCATCACCATCAATCCCCCTACTAACCATGATACCAATACATACCACTAAACATCAAGATTTTATAAACAAGCGATGACACATTATTTACATATGCTTTCAAGATGGGACTCCCTTTTGGGTCGATACATAACAAGGAAAAGCTAGGACTCTGCCATGTCCAACCTAAAACCTCAAAAAGAACCCTCGACCCTCTACATCACATGTGTACGACCTCCCATCATATGTGTCGGCTAACTAGCTCCCAAAAACACAACCCCTACTCGTCGCACTCGGGCCTCACACCCAGTCCGGTGCGTCAGGTGGCGGCGGCGGTAGCATCCCTCTCATCACCCCATCGTGGCGAACGTGGACAGAAACAAACTCCTGAACGACTGGGCCCCCAGCCAGGCCTATGTCGTAAGTGACAAAACAACGCACGCATATGTAGGTGAGTCCAGGCACGGAAGGACAGCTGAACTCCTCACACTCTACCTCAACGTCGGACGGTAACCCGTAAAATGCACCCCGCGCGACGGCAGGAAGCGGCATACTTGCTAATCTGAAATGTTGTCCCCAAAAGGGGTGAGTACAACCACTCAGCAGATAAGGAATCCAATAACAACTCAATGCATAATGCAAATCATACATGCATTGCAAGCGTTACTTACCTTGAAGCCATGCGCATACTATCATGCATCATCATCATAGTCATAATACGTACATGTGTATCATCATCATAACATACACGTCATCATCATAATGACATCATCACATCATTCACGTCATCATCATCATGGCATCATCATATCAAGTATGTATATCACCATACCATATCATCAACATCATGCATATCATCATCATTATCATCATCACCATGCATATCATCATGCATATCATCATGCATATCATCATCACATATTATCATCAATTTTAATCATCCCCTCGGGCAAAGACCTCTGAGACTTCCGGCATTCAGCCATCCCATGGCCACCGGGCATCCGGCCCCCCACATTCCGGGCATCTCGCATCTCAACTAGCATCACAAGGCATTCCCTTCGGGCAGAAACCTCCGACAGGGCTTCCGGCATTTACACTCCCTGGCCGGGCATCTCGCACCCCAAATCCTGGCATCGCGAGGCATTCCCTTCGGGCAAAGACCCCCGACAGGGCTTCCGGCCCCCCACATTCCGGGCATCCTAAATCTCCCAGGGCCATCCGACAATGCATCTCTATACATTCCGGGCATTATCCTCCGCCACAACCACCTCCTCACTTATCATTATCCATATTTACCATTATTTTGATCTCAATTTAACATGGCATATGGCATGATATCAAACAAATCATACTTGGCATAGGATTCACACATGCATCTCAATTCAATGTCATACACATACCAAGACTTTATCACACATACATCTCAATTCAATGTCATACACATACCAAGACTTTATCACACATGCCACATAAATTAAATTGAATCCGTGGCCAAATAAAAATCTATTTTATTTTATTTATCTATTCATTTATTTATTTATTTATATTTTATTATTATTTTTATTTTTTAATATCTATAAATTCCCAAAATTATCAAAATTCAAGAAATTATTAAACAAACCCATAGGATGATAATTACTTGCAAAATTCATGGCCAAATTGAATTTTACTAAATCTCACAATTTTCCCAAAACATCCTATGCTTCTTGGATGAAACCAGAATGCGCGGTTTCCGAATAAATTCAACTAAAATATCCATATGGCCTCCAAAAATTATGAAATTTACTGGGTTATAGCCAAGACATTTTCGTACAACTTTCATGAAGAACTCCAAGACAGATTCCTTATAGATTATTTTATTCAACCTCACGAAGCTTCTGGACCCATTACCGCATCGTCCAGTATACACATCTCCGAAATATTGAGATTTAACCTACCTATTCTATTTCGTTTTCTCTGAAATTTGGATATGTTATGAATCACGACGTCCTCTACAAGTTTCATGAAGAGATCTAAGTCAAATAACCAGTATATAGTCATCATTTAGGTCCTTGAAGTCTCGGATGTCTCGGAACACATCACCAGAATCATCGTCTCCAAGATCTAGCCGATTTACTAGGCTATACTTGTTCATTTCACTTCAAATTTGATTATGTTTTATTTTAAGATGTCACCTACAACTTTCATGAAGACATCAAAGTGAGATCTTCAACAAAAACCAACATGCAATCAAGAATCCAGCAAGAGATCAGTAAAAACTTTACAGATCTGGGGTCTCCGTAAGATAGGACTTTAACCCCTCAAATATCCATAATTTTCCACGAAATTTTAGTATGTTATAGAAAAAGATGTTAGCTACAAATTTCATGAAGAAATCGAAGCCAAAATCGGACTCCAAACACACATGCAAGCTCAAACAATTTTCTGACTCACATGATCCGAGCAAGAACAGTCACACCACTCACACACAACTCATCCATGCTTCGGTTTTTCCCATCTAACAACCAAAAGTTCAACATGCAAACAACATACAAGCATGCAAGAGAAGGTAGAGGACTCCCACTTGCCTCTATACCTGTCGGTTGACGGCGTAGGGCGGCGAACCCGGTGGCACACAGCGGACGGACGGCGACGATCCCTCGGCTCCGCCTCCTTCCTCTCTCAGCCTCTCCCTCTCTTTCTCTCGAATTCTCTCTCTCTCTCTCACCTTCTCTCTCTCGGCCAAATGGAATCCGGCCACCCTCTCTCTCTCTTCCCTTCTTATACCCCCAAATCTTCATGATTGATAATGGTTACTTGCCTACAAACCCACCAATGCATGGCCTTCTCCTTTGTGCCACTTGTCCTATTGCATGCATAATGGGCTTGGGCTTTTTGGGCTTGGGCTTCTATTGGGCCGGTCGACTACTCCTCTTGGGCCTCTATTGGGCCGGCCAACTTGGCCCATTAAAAGCTTAGGCCAATGGGCCTAAGGCCCATCCTAAAATTAACCTTTTTCTTTTTTTTTTTTTTTGAATTCCTTTCTATAATTATTTCCAAATTCCAATTTTCATCTTGGCCAAAGTCTTGGGACATTTTGTTCATTGAAATTTAAATTTATAAATCTTATGGCCAAGCATAGATTATTAATCTATCAAATTTAAATTCTCTCAATCATATGCATAATTCATATCAATAAAAAGACTAATGGCTAAAGCATAAGCCATGTGAAATTTTATCACCTAATTAGAGACATTAACACACCTTATGGCTTGTCATTGAATTTTGGGATGCCACACCCCCTTAAGGCACAGCGCCCTTGTGGCATCCCAGAAATTCAAAGCCAAGCCTTAAGGTGTGTTAAATGTCTTTAATTAGGTGGTAGAATTTTATGGCTTATGCTTTAGCCAATTTGTCTTTTAATTTAATGAATTATGCTTGTGATTGTGGAAATTCAAATTTAATAGATTAATGCTTGGCCATATGATTTAAATTTCAATAATTAAAAATATCCTAAGACTTTGGCCAAGATGAAAATTGGAATTGAAAAATATTATAGAAGGAATTTCAAAAAAAAAAAAAGAAGAGGAAAAAGGGTTAATTTTCGAAATGGGCCTTGGGCCCATTAGCCTAGAGCTTGGTGGGCCAAGCTAGTCGGCCCATTAGGGCCCAAGAAGGGAGCTCGACCAGCCCAAAGGGAGTGGCCGGATGGGCCTAAGCCCAAGCCCAATTAATTCAAAAAAATAAAAAATTACAAGTGGCAAGGGAATGCCATGTATTGGTGGGATTGTAGGCAATCTCGTGATTGCTAATCATGGGATTAGGGGAGTATAAGAAGGATGAGGAGAGAGAGAGTGGCTGGTTCTTGCATCATTTGGCCGAGAAAGGGTGAGAGAGAGAGAGGGTGTTCGAGATAAAGGGAGAGGAGCCGAGAGGGAAGGAGGCGGAGCCGAGGGGTGCCGCCGTTCGTTCGCCGTCCGTCCGCCTTGTCCGACCACCTTACGCCACCGTGTGCTTGCCGTTTGTTCATCTTAGAGGCAAGTGGAGTCCTTAACTTCTCTTGCATGTTTGTTTTGTTGGTTGCATGTTGGATTTTAGGTGTGATTCGTGCGAAAAACCGAGGTAAGGGTTAGATGTGTTCAAGCCATGTGACTGTTTTCGTTCGGGTTTGTGGAAGTCAGTATCTTGTTCGAGCTTGCATGTGTGTTTGGAGTGCGATTTTGGCTTCGTTGTCTTCATGACAGTTGAAGCTAACATCTTGTAGTATGACATACTGAAATTTCGTAGAAAACGATGAAGATTTGTGGGGTCAAAAGCCCTATCACACGGAGACTTCAGATCTGAGAATTTCCTACTGACCTCTTGTTGATTTCTTGGTTGCATGTTGATTTCTGTTGGAGATATCACTTTGTTGTCTTCATGAAAGTTGTAGGTAACATCTCAAACTATAACATACTCAAATTTTAAGAGAAATGAATGAGTATAGCCTAGTGAATCGGCTAGATATTTGAGACGATTGATTCTGTTGGAGTGTACCGAGACACCCGAGACTTCAAGGACTTAAAAGACGATCATACTTTGGTTATTTAACCTAGATCTCTTCATGAAACTTGTAAAGGACACCTTGATACATAACATACTCAAATTTCAGAGGAAACGAAAGAGAATATATGGGTGAAACCTAAATATTTCGGAGATGTACATTCTGGACGAAACGGTAGAGGTTCCAGAAGCTTCGTGGAGTTGTATAAATTAATCTATGAACAATTTGGCTTAGAGTTCTTCATGAAAAATTCACGAAAATGTGTTGGCTATCACCCTGTAAAATTTCGTAATTTGTGGAGGCCATATGAGTATTTTAATCGAATTTATTTGGAAACTGTGCAATCTGGCCATTATCCGAATGTTATGTGCTATTTTGTGGAAAATTGGGAAATTATGTGAAATTCAAATTGGCCATGAATTTTGTATGAAATTGTGATTCTAATGGTTTGTTTAATGATTGTTTGAATATTATGATTTTGGGAAAATCATAAATATTGAATGAAATATTTATTTATGAAAATATAATAATAAATTAATAAAATAATAATATAATAATATAATATAATAATAATAAAAAATAATAAAAAAATAAAAATGGATTATTTTATTGGCCATGAATTCCATTGAATTTATGATGCATTGTTATATGACATTGGTGTATGTATGATCATGAATTGTGATGCATGTGTGAATCATATGCCATGTGATAATAAGGTTAAAAGGATGGTGAATGTGGAAAATGATATGTGAGTAAGAGGCTGTGGTGGGTGATGATATCTAGTGGCCTAGTGGCATAATTCCAGAGGTTCCCTGGGAGATTCATGATGCCCGGAATGTGGGGGGCTGGAAGCCCTGTCGGAGGTCTTTGCCCGAAGGGAATGCCTCGCGACACCAGGATTTGGGTGCGGGATGCCTGGCTAGAAGGGTAAAGGCCGGAAGCCCTGTCGGAGGTTTCTGCTCGAAGGGAATGCCTCGTGATGCTAGTTGAGATGCGAGATGCCCGGAATGTGGGGGGGCCGGAAGCCCGGTGGCCTGGGAGGCTGAATGTTGGGAACCCTATCAGAGGTCTTTGCCCGAAGGGATGATGATGAAATTGATAATTGAGGATGGGTGATGTGGTGATCAAAATTAAAGAGAAAGATGAAAATTAAATGATATGATATGCATGATGATATGTATGATGATGGTGATGATGTGATGTGATATGATGATCACCTATGATATGATATGCATGATGATATGCATGATGATGATGATGATGTGATGTGATATGATGATCACCCATGATATGATATGCATGATGATATGCATGATGATGATGATGATGTGATGCGATATGATGATCATCCATGGTATGAGGTGCATGATGAAATGCATGTTGGTAATAATGATATATGAGATGCCATGATGATGATATGTATGCTATGATGATGCATGAATATGTGTGACATCAAAAAGGTAAGCAATGCCTGCATCGTATGATGGTATGCATGGTGCATTGAGTTGTTATTGGATTTCCCTATCTGCTGAGTGGTTGTACTCACCCCTTTTGGCGATAACATTTCAGATTAGCAGTATGCCGCTACCTGCCGTCTCGCGCGGGGTATTCTATGGTCTACCGTCTGATGTAGAGGTAGAGTGTACGGAGATAGATTGTCCCTCTTGTTCCCGGACCGCGTTTATCCGAGTGCGATGTGCGGTGATATATGATATCGGCAGGGGGCCTGTCATACAAGAGTTCATTTCGTGCACGTTCGACGGGATGGAGCGATGCGAGGGATGCTGCCGCCGCCACCACCTGATGCACCGGGTTGGGTGTGAGACCTGCGCGTGATGAGTAGGAGCTGGATATCTTTTTTTTCTTGAGGTAGATAGTCGACGCTTCGATGGGAGGGTGTTGTGCACGCATGATGATAGGGGTCGAGGTTCTTTTTGAGATTTTAGGTAGGACATGGCAGAGTCCTAACCTTTCTTGTTTTTGTACCGACCCAAAGGAAAACCCCATCTTGCTTTATATATGTATGTAAGCAAAGCGTCGAAGTTGTTTATAAAATCATGATGTTTAGCTGGTGTGTATTTGTATCATGGATTGGTAGGGGGATAGATAGCGATGTGTAATTTGCTTCCGCTATGAGTCACGCATGGGACCGCTTTAAAAAAAAATGCCTGTGATTAATGACACTTGTTTTAAGTACAAGATAAAAAGAGGTAATAAGATGTAACATCGGCACTGGTAACAACCTGCGAAGGGTTCGGGGTGTTACAGCCCTCGCTGTGGCCCCTAGACGCGGTTGGGAGTCGACTCTGATACCATTTGTAACGACCCAGGCCTCACTATATAATATTGTCCGCTTTGGATAGTGAGTCCTCACGGCTTTAAAACGCATTATACAGATTAAAGGAACCCAAGCCTTTATAAACTAGCCCCAGGACTCCCCTCTAAACGATGTGGGACGGGAGAAATGCTCTTAGCCTCACCCATATACTGCCAAGGCGATCTCAGTCCATCCCTCCATACTGCCCAAGGTCTAGGTCGTCATAGGTGGGATGGCAACTTCGAGTGGGGCGTGGGGGGTTTTCCGGTGATGCACATGGACGGTGGGTGGCGTCAATCGGTGGAGGATCAAGGTTGAAGAACTCGGTCAACTCTGGTGGGGAAGAAGCTGCTTTGGTTGACCGAAGTTCAGGTGGCTTCGGATGTGTGGTGCATAGGAGAAACGGTGGGCAAAGGTGGTGCGTGTGTGAGTGGGGGAAGGGTTTCGGTGGAGGGTGATGGTGGATGAGGTGGCAAAGACAAAGAAGATTGAAGTTGAAGACGTCGATGCAGGGGAAACGTCCGCATGAAGAAAGTGAAGGCCAGCTTAAACACTCGAGAAGATGGATGAGAGAGAGAGGTAAAAAAAAAAAAGTCAACAAGCTTAGCCAATAACTTAAATGCTTGGTCCCCCTTTGGTCTTCAAGCATATCACATTGTCCCCTAATTCTTTCTTGCTTTTGAATATCCATATTTGCTCAATCGATGCAAAAATTCAGCCTTCAAACCATAGCTCCGAATTTCACTTAGTTTAGACTTCAATTTCATCCTCAATTTCTCAAATTCGAAGTCCAATTTCGTCGAAGAAAAATCCCACACATTTCCACAAATTCCCATCACCCAGTAGCTTGGCTTAGAAGTCGAAATTTCCTTCAATTGAGTCTGTCCAAATTTTCGTTCGTTTTCCGAATCGTCCGAACCGATTTTCCATAAAAATCTCGGAATCTCCAAAAAAATTTCTGAAAGTGAGTCGACGCTCCTAAAATGAATCGTGACATGAGGAACTTTCCATTTTTGAAATCGAGCTCAATTTCGCAGTTAATTTCAATTCGACATGATTTTAGCGCGTTCTAATCTACCGGGTAGCTTTTAGGAATTTTTAATGCAATTGACCCGTGGTCGATTATTTTTAAGCCACAACATACATCTTCGACATATTGGCGACTCTTGGTTGTCGTGAAAATCTCGAGGTTTCAAATATGGACACCGGGTATGAAAATGATAGAAAAACTAGTCTAGTGCCGGTCGACAGAAATTTTGCAATTAGGTGGAATCACTCACGCACTAATCACATATCTCTATCGAATCAACCTATCTCCGATCTCTAATCGATTTTGACGGTGCCATAATGACCTTTGCAAATTAGTATGGTCGAGCAGTTAATTCTTGGTCGAATTCTCAAGGTTATTGCATTTAGATTTCTTAATGGCTTCACCTAATAGGCTAGTTAACTCGTGAGTGGCCAACTCAAAGAAAAAGGTTATAGGCACGTCGATGAAAAGCCCATTTCATCTCATCGAAATCAGAGTAAAAAATCAGGATATCACATATGTGATTACTGTGTGGGTGATTTCACCTAATTGCAAAATTTTTGTCGAACGGCACTAGACTGATTTTTCTATCATTTCTATACCGGATGCCCGTATTTGAAATCTCGAGATTTTCACGACAACCAAGAGTCACAAATGTGTCGAAGGTGTACAATGTGACTCGAAAATAATCGACCACAGGTCAATTGCACTAAAAATTTATAAAAGCTACCCGATATGTTAGGTCACGCTAAAATCACGCCAAATTGGAATTAACTGCGAATTTAAACCCGATTAAAGTTCTGTCATATCACGACTTATTTTAGGACCACCGACTTGTCTACCGAAAATTTTTCTACAAATCGGGATTTTTGGCGAAAATTCAAAGTAAGGGTATTTTGGATCGGGAAAATCAGAGGACCGTTTTTTGTTGCGTTTTTGGGATTCAAGTTGGACAAATTGATGAGAAAAAATGTTGATTTGTACGATGACACCTTGGCTGGATTTATGAACATCAAATTGAGCTCAATTGGAGGGGAATTGATTCAATTTAAGGGGGTTTGGTCCAAAATTCGTAGGCCAAGAGGTGTACAACATTTAAGACCTCAACTAAGGCTTGTTATGGAAGTTTTGGAGTGGATAAGGGCTGTTGGTCAAGGTTGAAGTGGTGGGACATGTTGGATGATCACAAAGGGGACATTAATGTTGTCTAAAAGGTTTGGTGGTCCCCCTCTGTTCAACCAGCACTTCTTCTTCTTCCTTTTAGCCACCTTTCTCCATTGTTGTCACATTTGAGCTTAAAAAACCAGAGGAAAGCAGAGCAACCTCCCCTTAGCCCGTCAATCACCGCTAGAGCCCCTTGCCACTGTCGCACGCTTGTCGCACCATCGTGAGCCCATTGTGCGTTATCCCGCTCACCCACGCCTCTTGTCACTCCTAGCTGCCGTCTCGTGCCACCTGGTTGCTGTTGAAGCTCGACTGGAGCTCCATCGTCGTCGTCCAGCCGTCGGAACCGCAACCATCACCTACTGACCCCGCAGCAGCTTCCACCTCCCAACTCGAGCTATTTCAGCCATTGGTTCTAACCCTTCTCGGCCCAAGCAAAACCGAAGCCAGCAAGGGTCTTTGGGCTTCGTGGCCCATTTTCAGGCCTGCCCGATCTCTGTTTGGTGTCGTTGCGGGTTCGGTTGTTGCTCACCTCGCATCGCCGACATCGTGGACTCACGGAACGTTAAATTGGTGAGTTTACTTGCTAAACTCTGTTTAGGGAGTTAACGATGCTTAGGGGTTGATTAGTTTAAGCTAATTAAGGTTTAGGTGGTTAGTTAGCATGCATTAGTAATTTAAATATTCAATTGTGCATGTTGGGTGATTAGATTTGATTAATTAAGGACTAGATAAGTTGTGCTATTTATCTAGATAGGTTCGGAAATTTTCTAAGCCCGTTTAGGTGGTTAATTTAGCAATTCTGGCATAAGTTGGTATTTTTGGTATTTAATTGCATTTATTTAATTAATTTTGGTATTTATTTAATTATTTATTATTTTCTGAAAATTATACCTGGATAGTCGGTGATTGGAATTTCATGCTGATTGCAGTGGTGTGCTTAGTTTATGCAATTGAAGCTAAATTATGTAATTGAGTGATAATTGTGATTTTGGTTATTTATTACAAAATTGTGAAATTTTGATATTTAATTAGAAAATCTCAAGTGTCGGGTTTTGACGCCAAAAACAATTTTAAGGACCAAATCAAATCGTGAGATTTTAAAAGTGTGAATATCAATTTTTCTAGTTCAAATTGATTTGTTAGTTTGTGAGAGCATTGATTTGTCAGCTTGTGAGAACATGGATCTGACAGCTTGTGAGAGCATTGATCTATCAGCTTGTGTGAGCAATGACCTATGTCATCTTGTGTGAGCAGTAGTCTATCTCAGCTCGTGTGAGTAATAATCTATTAGCTTGTGTGAGCAACAGTTCATATCAGCTTGTGTGAGCATTAATCCCTACCCTAGCTACGCTAAAGGACCGATGTGTGTCGGTAGTTCATGCTCGTGCAAGCAATAATCAAATTAGAATCAATTGAATTGATTGAATGGATCGATTGATTGAGTATGTGAATTGTACTAATGTGTAGGAGGGAATTGAGGCGAAGTAAGTCATATGTCTTATGTGCGTAGACTACCTTTAAGCATATTTCCTTCCTAGTCGGAGTTTAAGGAGTGAACTTGCTGAGACATTATCTCATCCCATCGTGGGCTCAATCCTTTCAAGTCCATAGATGGCGGTTCCTCCGGAATGTTTTGGTCGGCTTATGAGGGTTACTGAGCGGAGTTTTGACTACCCTGTCCCTAGGGCTCACTAGGTCTTTGAACTCGTGGTGACCATCGTCTAGGTCGACAAGGGCCTACCTCAAAGGGTACCCCATCGATTTAGAGCATGGTTTTTCCATAAATTCAATGGATATAGGGTGGGTCCCCTCTAGGGTTTTGAGATTCCCGTGATGGTAGTTGACGCCGCTCTAGGTGAGAGTGCAGCTGACCCTCTTAATGGTGCAATAGAAGACCTAGAGCCCCCGAAGCCTGTGGAGACCGAATGATCGGTGAATGTGTCTGATTAGTAGGTCTTAGGACAGTTTCTTTTGAGAGCCGGTCTTTTGTAGACTCTTGTCTAGAGGCTAGTATTGTATATAAACCGGGGTGTTTATAAAAGTGTTTTGGTTGTGAATATGTTTCTTGCTTTTCTATCCCGTGTTGGTTGTTGTCAAGCGTATTGTTTCACTTTCGCATGTGCATTAAAAAGAATGGGTCGGCGACGCGTCCTGGGACGTTGCAATTTTATCGACCACCGAGGGATGGGCATGTGCTCGAGGTTCAAGGCATAACAATATAACCACGGTAAAATCCCTAAAAGCTACCCGGTAGGTTAGATTGAACTAAAATCACATCTAGTCGATTTTAACCACAAAATTGAATTCGGTTTCGGGAATTGAACATTCTAGTGTGTCATGATCTATTTTAGGAATGTCGACTCATCGTTTGAAGAATTTTCGGCAAGCCCAATATTTTGGCGAAAAATCAAAATTGGGCGAATTAAAACCAGGAAATTCGGAGGGCTATTTTTGAGTAGATTCATGGCCTCCAAAGTGAGCTAATTGGTGAAAGGAATGGGAGAAATTGGTGTGGGCTGCTACCTTGGCATGTGTGGCGATTGAATTGAAGTTGTTTGGAGAGGTTTGTGAAGAACTTGAGTGAATGGGTGCAAAAATTCGTAGGGCTGGGGGCTGCTGCTGTTTTGGCCTCCAAATTGAAGTCCCTTGGTGTGGATTTGTGAAACAAATGACTTGTGGAAGAAGCCTTAACAACTAAGGCTGCGTTTGGTCGACCGAATAAAAACCAGGATAGGATATGTTTTATCATATCCCGTGTTTGGTAGCTGTCTAGGATAGGATAATGTCGGATATAGAAGGGATATAGACCGGATAAAAAAATCTGAGGGGGGGTGGGATAAGGTCGGATAGGATTTCTTTTATCCGAAACATAAAACCCTATGCTTTTTTTTCTTTCTCCGTCGTTCACCCACAAACAACTCTCTGTTTCCAAAGTATTGACGTTGAAGCTTCTCCTCAATAGCTCTTAGATTCTCATCGAAATTTTACGAAAGTGACGAATTTTCAAAGGTAAATAATCATTCTCTCTCCCTTTCCTCGCCCAACCAGCGACATACGCTTCTTTGAGGGCTAGTTTTTCTGTGTGCAAAGCAAAGGAGGCCACGACCTGCTTTGCAAACCCAAGGATCAACGTCCCCCGATCGTCCCGAGCAACTTCGGCAACTGACCCCTCTGACGAATCCGCTAGCCAGGACCGGGAGCCATCGATTTTCATCTTCACAAAGCCTTTTCCCGGCAGCAGTGACCACGAACACGGTATGATTGTCTTCTGACTTATTCTGGATTTTCCCTGAAGTGTTCGGTTTGATGAAACCCTTGCTCAGAAGGACTGAAATACCCATTTGTATTTTGTGGCGTTCCTTCTTGTGTAATTGGACCAAATTGGATGGATGGGTGTTGTGGGCTAGAGGGGAAGAGTGTAGGCCATGGGTAGTTTTTTTATTGTTTTTATTTTATGGATCTGGATTTGATAGTTTGAATGTGCATATAATGCAAATTATTCTAAAAGTATGTACAATTTATGGGTGGGTTTTTTTATGAATCTAGATTGGAATTTTGAACGGGCATGTGCTGCAAATTATTCTAAAAGTTGGCTTATTTTTCTTCATTCTAACATTGATAAAAAAGTTTGCTCCTTACTCTTAGCTTGTGATAGATTCAATGTTGGGACCTTTTCATGTAGCATGTGTTGGAGTTCCATTATAAATTTATTTAGGAATAGATATATAAAGGGATATGGAGAGTGGCTGGGGTTTTGGTTTACGGGTTCAATTTTGGTTCAAAGGCTTCATCTTTGCTGTCACGGGATTTTGGTTTATGGGTTGAATTGGTGTCGAAGTAGTGTAAGTTAAGGCTAGGCATCCTCTGTTGTGTGATGTGGAGACCAATGCTAGTTTGATTGATGCTGTGTGGTGTGAGTTTGGTTTTCAGCACAAATTGTTACCTATGTATATGTAGTTAGTTCCTATTTTTAATGGGTCGTGTGATCCGTTGGGACCATATTGTATATATGCAATAGGATTATTATTTGTTTATTACCAAAGAGATATCTTGATCTATTAATTTGTACTTGTCTAATGTTTTTTTTTTCTCATTAGAAATGGATAACAATGATAGAGAGGAAATTTTCACCATTCCTATATTATAGGAAATGAGCCTCCAAATGGTTCTTTTGTGTATGATGTATATGCTAGTAGTGTCCACTGCTGCTGAAAGGCACTATAGCAAGCATATATTGAAGGATCGGACATTTATTAGAATCCAAGCTCGTATAGATCACCTTGACCGCCTTATTAAGAGCAATGACTTGAATTGTGTGGAACAACTTAGGATGGATAGGCGTACATTTACTCTACTATGCGAGTTGGCATGTACAATTGGTGGGTTAAAAGAAGATGGACTTGTAACTATAGAAGAACAAATGGCCATGTTTCTACATATACTTGCCCATCACGTGAAAAATCGAGTCATCAAGTTCAGAATTATGAGGTCTGGAGAGACAATAAGTAGGTATTTTAACTTAGTTTTAAATGCGGTGATAAGGGCAGAAGTCCAGCACAAGTGCCATAACTTGGCACGGGGGGACACTTAAGTGCCATAACTTCAAAACGGTAAACTTAAGTGCCACTTTTTTTTTGCTAGTGGGACACTTAAGTGCCACCTCTAGCGACCCTTGCCGGAAATCCTACGTGGCAATATTTTATTATTATTTTTTGCTTACGTGGCTCGCCGGAGCTCCAAATCAGCATAAAAATTAAAAAAATTAAAAACAAAAGAAAAATTTAAAAATTTTAATTTTAAAAATTTTAAAAATTAAAAAAAAAGAAAATTTTAAAAATTTTAATTTTAAAAAATTTTAAAAATTAAAAAAATAAGAAAATTTTAAAAATTTTAAAAAATAAGAAAATTTTAAAACTTTTAATTTTAAAAAATTTTAAAAATTAACAAAAATAAGAAAAATTTAAAATTTTAATTTTAAAAAATTTAAAAAAAAAAAAAAAAAAAAGGGGGAGGTCGAACGAGCGGTTGAGGGCGAGCCCTTGCCGCGCCGCATCCCCACCGTCGCCGGGAAGGGCCGGCGACGGAGGGGGAGGGTCGGCGAGTCGACCTCCCCTTTTATTTATTTATTTATTTATTTATTTATTTATTTATTTATTTTAATTTTCTTAATTTTTTAAAACTTTTAAATTTTTCTTAATTTTTAAATTTTTTTCTTATATTTTTTTAATTTTTTGAATACTTTATAATTTAATTAATTTTATATTATTTTTTACACGTAGACACGAAACGGCGTCGTTTTTGCGTTTTCTCCGCCACGTCAGTGTGCAAAACGACGCCGTTTTGGACTAAACTCGCCGGAAAATTGCCACGTCAGCCATTTGGCCGGATTTTCGCCGGAGTGGCACTTAAGTGTCCCATTTTACTCCGATGATGGCACTTAAGTGTACCATTTTAAAGTTATGACACTTAAGTGTCCCTCCGTGCCAAGTTATGGCACTCCAGGTGTCCTCACCTCCGGTGATAAGAATGCATAGTGTGCTTCTTGTCTCACCTGAACCAGTTCCAGAGGAATGTGCCGACGAGAGATGGAAGTGGTTTAAGGTATGTTTGTTATGCTCTTTCATGGACTAATTTAATACTTTAAACAGAATGTTATTTTATTAATTTTATGTTTTTAGGGTTGCTTAGGAGCATTAGATGACACATTTATAAGGGTACGTGTTCCAGAGGTTGATAAACCGAGGTACCGAAATAGAAAGGGTGAGATTGCGTCCAATGTATTAGGAGTTTGCTCATGTGACATGAGATTCGTTTATGTTTTACCTGGATGGGAAGGCTCAGCAGTGGATTCTAGAGTGCTTCGAGATGCTATAGTTAAACCCAATGGTTTAAAGATCCCCGTTGGTAAGATAAGCCTTTATCAATATATTGCATTCTATGTATTGTAGGTTTTAAAGGTTCTAAGACAATTAATAATATCATCATTTGTTATTAGGTAATTATTATCTTGTAGATGCTGGATACACAAATGGGGAGGGCTTTCTTGCTCCTTATAGAGGTACTCGATACCATCTATCTGAGTGGACAGAAGGTCGTACACCAATTCACCCGAGGAGTACTTCAACTTGAAGCATTCTCAAGCTAGAAATGTCATAGAAAGATACTTCGGTCTACTTAAGTTACGGTGGGCTATTCTTAGGACTCCATCTTTTTATCCAATTAGAACGCAAGGTCGAATAATCATAGCTTGTTGCCTTCTACACAACTTGATAAGAAGAGAAATGGCTATTGATCCAATCGAGGCACAGTTAGATGAAGCTGCTACCACTATTGAAGATGTGGAAACAATTGATGTTGTTGAGCCATCGGATCATTGGGCAACATGGAGGCAAAATTTGGCAGTACAAATGTTTAATGAGTGGAATGCAAGTCGAGGACATGGAGGAGTTGTATGATTTTCTATTATTTAAAAAAAAATCATTTGTTTTCCATTGTTGCAAGACTTGCGTTATAAGATTTCTATTTTTTCCCATCTCTATTAGACATATGTAATATGGTGCTGGTTTGTCATTATTGAGACATATATTTCCTATATAATGTTTGAATTATGACTTTATCATTTTAAATTTGAAGTACTATGCTGTCTCTATCATTAAATTTTCAGAGATCGTTTGTTAACATGATTAATTGTCATTGCATCCTCGTGACAGCTAGAAAAAAAAAAAGCGAAAAAAAAAAAGTGAATGAACTTTGGACTTTATGCTTTGTTCTAATTGGGCATTTGTTTGATTTGGTATTGGACATGTAACAAAAAGGAAACAAATGAAAAACTTGTAAGAGAGACAAAAGAATTCATGTTTCAAAGTGAATATATTGAAATTGAGGTTATTCTAAAAAAGTTTGATGTTGAAGGGGTATCCAAAAGATTATTTCAAAGGAACAGAAAAGATTATTACGATGCGTAATCATGAAATTCGATGAGAATCTATTAATTTGGAAACGATATATTGTTTTGGATGATTTTGTGAATATTAAACCTGCAAATTTGTACTTGCCTAATGTTATTGTTTTAAAATATTTGAATATAAATCCATAGTTCACCAAATGATAGATTGGATAAGATATGAGGATATTTGATTTTAAATCTATAGCTCACCAAACAGTAGATTGGATAGGACATGAGGATATCCGACTTTAAATCCGCAGTTCACCAAACAGTTGATGGGATATGAAGAAACCCATGGATTTCTTATCCTATCCTATCCAGTCCTATCCCGTTTAGAAATCCGAACGACCAAACGCAGCCTAAGGGCTGAAGACTTTGGGCTTGAGGCACTCAAGTGTGTTTATCTTGGAGGTGGAAGGGCATTGGCTGATGCCTTGACTTCCAAGACCCTTGTCCCCCCTTTGTCTCCCTTCTTTTTTCCTCCCATGTTAGTAGAACATTTCCCCCCTTTCTACTACAACCTTCTTCTTCTTCTTCTTCTTCTTCTTCTTCCTCAAAGCTTCCTTTTTCTCCATTGTTGAAGCTACAAACACCTAGGGCCAAGCCAGCACAACTAGTTGCACCACTGGCCTGCCTACTCGCATCCAAGCCAGCCGCTTGCAAGTCCAGTCCCCGAGCAGCCAACTCGTCAACCGCCTCTCCACTTCCGCACTGCCATAGTGACGTCTAGCAACTGTTGTCCTGACCAGTAGCTCCCTCAGCCACATCCAGCATCACCAGCAGCCGTCTATTCTAGCCTCGCTCAGCCCATAGCAGCCCCCGACCAGCTTCAAATAGAACTGAACTTCTAACTCAAGCAATGGTCTTGCAAGGCTATTTTCAGCCCTTTTCGGGCCTCCTTTGGAGCTGCTATAGACATGGGATCTCATCACCGTCGCGCCGCCATTGCCATGAACCTATTTATTTGTTAATCCGGTGAGTTAACTCCATAATCCCTTATTAGGTTGTTAATTATACTTAGGGGTTAGATTAGTGCTAATTAGTTTAGTTAAATTAATACAACGTGAGATTAGTCTTAAAATGGATAAGTGCTAATCTATTATGGTTAGATTAGCCTTAAGATAGATTAATGTTAATCTAATTGGTGAGATTAGCACTAATGAGGATGGATGAGTCCAATTCAGTGGATTTTCCCCAAATCTGGTTACTAGACCCTCATTGTTTGCCATTTTTTGTGGATCAAAATGTGATGTGATTTTGAGGTTGCTTCCTTCATGAAAAATGTTTTAGATATCTCTGGCTATGACATATATTTTACTTAAAATTTTTATGGATTTGAAAGAATGAGATTTCAGTTTTGTCATTTCAAAACAAAGTCTCAGATTGTGCTAGAATCTGTGACTTTTTGGTGTTGCAAGAATTTTTATCAACTCTTAGGGTTTGATTTTTAAAAGAGTTTCTTCACAAAAGTTGTTTTTCACATCTTATAGTTTAACATAGTCAAATTTTAGATCAAATGGACAAGTTTTGGATCTCAAATCAAGCTAATTTTGGAAAAACATGATTTATGGAAATGGACCTAGTTTTTGTACTGGATTGAGCAATTTATTGGGCTTAATCTAGAAAGATTTAGTTAAGGTGTCTCATGAAAAATTTTCATTTATATGTCCTTTACAACATATTCAAATTTAGGAATTTTCCAAACTCGTATGATTAGGTTTCTAGATTTAAACTTAGAGACCCGCGAGTGGACTGCTTCTGCCGATTAGGACTGATAGTAGTTTGTGATTGTTCTTGATGCTTTGCTTGCTAAAAATTGCATATTTGGTGATGTGGTTGACTTGTGATATGCTTGGAACTTGTGTGTGATGAGATGTAAATGGTTATGCTATGGTGATTGTTTATAGTCATGGCAAAGGGTGGCTATTGAAGGGTGATATGTGTTGAGTTGAGGAAACTGAATGGGTTGTGAGTAGGTAAAAGACTAAGTGCTACACAATAATGAAACCTCATGTAAGCCACCTCTAGAACCTTGTACCGTTGCTTATCGTAGTCAAGGGCTAAGTGCTACATGGTGACTTGAGTCATATGGGAGCCACCTCTAAAGTTTTGTACTAGTGTCATGCATAGTCGAGGGTTAAGTGCTACACGATAACGTAACTTCGTGGGAGCCACCTCTAGAGCCTTGTACTATTGCTATTTGGGGGTAAAGGACTAAGTGCCACATGATAACGAAACTTTGTGAGAGCCACCTCTAGAACCTTGTACTGTTGAGATACGTGGAAAAGGACTAAGTGCTACACAATAAAAAAACTTCATGTGAGTCACTTCTAGAGCCTTGAGCTATTGCTTATTGTGGTCAGGGACTAAGTGCTACACGATAACATAACTCCGTGGGAACCACCTCTAGAACCTTGAGTTTGATTATTGAGAGTGAACAACAGGTGTGGATTAAACCACCGATATGAGATATTCGCGTCTGATTATGGGACGAAATTGTGTGGCACGGAATGGGACATGTCATAACGATTTTGCCTTATAATTGGGACTTTTGTGAATAAAGGATGAGTGATATGATGTGTTCCAGTCATTGAATGCATTTACTGTATGCATGTGTTTTATGTGATGCACTAATGTGCAAGAAGGTGTTGAGGTGAGGTAAGTTCTGAGTGTCGTATGTTTAGGATGCCTCTGAGTGAATTCTCGTCCTAATCAGGGTTTAGGGTGTTGACTCACTGAGATTTATTCACACCCCATCGTGGTTTAAAATTTTTCAAGTCCTTAGTTTGAAGATATCGGAAGGGTGTCGTTGAGGATCCTGAGCCAGAGTCAAAGGGATCCAGAGTATAGGTTGTTCGGTAGTTCTTTTGGGACAGACCTTTAGTGTACAGACCTGTAAGACTGATTTGGCATGTGTATAAAGTGATATGTGATAATTGGCTTGTCTTTCCTCTATCTCAGTATTTGTTGGTTGTCAGGGTATCTATTTATTTCACTTCCACATGTGCATAAAACGAAAGGGTCGGCGATGCGTCCTGGGAATGTCGCAAAATTTTAGTCGGCTGCCGAGGGATGTGTGCGTGCCCGGGGTTCAAGGCGTGACAATTTGTTGTGGGCTTCTCATCTTGGGCCTTAACAAGCTTAATGGGCCCAACTGAGCTCAATGGGCCTTTAATTGGGTGAAACCATAATTTCCACTTATTTGGGCCCTTGCGGCCGATATTTGAAGTAAATGTGGCCCATTGGGCCTCTCCAAATTTGTGGGCCCCATCGGGTCTCCAATTTCCGGCCCAATTTCACTTATATAAAAATTCAAGTTAACTGATAAATAAGGAACCTGATGAAGCAATATCCGATGGTTGTTTCTTAATCCTCTAAAGTCCAATAATTTTAACTAGATTAGAATTTGTGGTTGAAATCCATCAAATGCGGCTTTAGCATAATTAAAACCAATGGGCGGCCTTTAAGGATTTCATGAGTTCGACCTGTGGTTGATTCGATATCAATCCACATTTAAGCCCTTTTCAATTCATGGATGATCATCTATTATCATGTAATTGTAAGGGATCAATTGCTCATTTTGAAGTATACGATCATTTGGAATTGATTTAGGGTCGTTTATGATTAATATAGCAATCATGTGGCATCACCCGCAATCCAATTATATGTTATTATGGAATCCATCTATAACCATATCTAGATTGGTTTGAAATGGCTTAAGATTGTCCTTCATCAATCCTTAAGGTCGAATTATCAATCCATGATTGAGTTCTCTAGTTGTGCGCATCGAAATTCTAAATTATCTTTTCCAATAGGTTTAACACTATCAAATGGTTCACAAACCAATTTAAAGTCTAATTCTACTAATTGCAATTGAGAAAATAAACTCCTTATTTTATCTTGAATAGGGTCACACCGAGGGTCGCCAAGGACTTGCCTAGGCTGGCGAGAGTCACCAAGCTTCAGAAAGGCCCGGGCGACCTTTGTGGCCTTTCCCATTGGTTGTGGCAATGGCCAGCGGTGAGGGCTTGGCCAAGCCATTGACAGTTTTTTTTTTTAAACTTTATTTTTAATCTAGTTTTGTTTGGGTTTCTAATTTTTAAATATTATTTTTTGACATGGCGCTTAGTGGACACCACATGTCTTAAGAAAGTAATAAAATAAGATACATCAGCATTTTTTGTTAGCTTAATTGGACGGAGTTAATGAAAAGACTCAATTGAATTAAATTGTAAAAGCTTTATGAATTGATTATATTCTTTGCAAGTTTTAGAATTCAATAATACTTTTATTGGGGACATGCCTCTCATTGATTCAACCTCCTAAGTTCATTCTTAACCATTAATGAAGTCTTTCTTTATAATAGAGAGTTTCTTCCAAAACCTCACTTCTATAGTAGAGAGTAGCAATCATAAAACAAACAAATAAAAGAGAGCAGTCTGGGGGCTTTCTAATAATGATCTCTTTAAGCTATTTGGAACAAAAATCACTTTCTTTCTATAAGGAATTTGGTTGCATCCCTTAAGGGTAGAGCAAGAGCTCTTGAAGTCTACCCGGGCGCGCTTCTTCATTCATCCATTTAGGCCCGACTAGGAACACGTGGATCCAGGGAACCTGGCTCGGGAACAGCTTCTTACTAGTAGGGGCTAATCACAGTCAGTAAGAGAGTCCAATCTCTGAAATAGAGCTTAGTCTCTCCATAGACTAGTAGAAGGCATATGTGATCACAGTCATTACCTTGGCTCCTTCGAAAACATACATGAGATGGTTTCAGTAGGACCTATCATGGAGAAAATATTGCTTGCTCGAGCAATGATGGAAGTAGAAAGTGAAAAGAAGCAGGGATTTTTGTGGTTGTATGAGGTGTAACCGCAATCTACAATTTATATTTTTATTTTTGGTCCATTACCTTGTCTAGTTATGTTTGACAACCGCAAGCACTTTCTCCAACTCAAGGACAAGTTTGTTGCATATGGGTGTTGCTGAGTTTAGCCTTATATCAATGACAACTTTGGGGTTCAATGTAAGTTCACAGGAGAGATTCATGCTGCTTATGGTGACAGTAGACTCAGAAGGGCCAAAAACCTCAATTATGGGCTTTAGTGACAAATTTAGCAATTTCTTTGATTTCCAAAATATAATGACCGAGTTAAGAATGATGTCGTTCTTAGTTAATCTGAATAACATGTGGCATCCCGGAAATTCAAAGCCAAGCCTTAAGGTGTGTTAAATGTCTTTAATTAGGTGATAGAATTTTATGGCCTATGCTTTAACCAATTTGTCTTTTATTTTGATGAATTTTGCTTGTGTTGTGGAAATTTAAATTTAAATGCTTGGCCATATGATTTAAATTTCAATAATTGGAAATATTCCAAGATTTTGGCCAAGATGGAAATTAGGATTCAAAAATATTATAGAAGAAATTTCAAAAAAAAAAAGAAGGAAAAAGGGCAAAAATTCGAATGGGCCTTGAGCCCATTAGCCTAAAGCTTGGTGGGCCAAGCTAGTCGGCCCATTGGGCCCAAGAGGGAGCTCGACCAGCCCAAGGGGAATGGCCGGATGGGCCTAAGCCCAAGCCCATTCAAATTCAAAAATAAAAATGACATGTGGCACAAAGGAGAGCATGCATTGGTTGGACATGAGGTGAGTTAATCATTACTAATCATGGGATTAAAGGGGGTATAAAAGGGGTTAGGAGAGAGAGTGGCCGGACTCCTTGCTGCATTTTCGTCCAAAGAGAGAGGTGTGCGAGAGAGAGAGTTTGAGAGAAAGGGAGAGGAGCCGAGAGAGAGGAGGTGGAGCCGAGAGTGCCGCCGCCCGTCCGCCGTACGTCCGCCCCATCCGACCGTCCTACGCCGCCGTGTGCTTGCTGTTCGTTCATCTTGGAGGCAAGTGGGGGGTCCTTAACTTCTCTTGCATGCTGTTTTTGTTGGTTGCATGTTAGGTTTTAGGGGTGATTTGGGCGAAATACCAAAGCAAGGGTTGAATGTGTTCATGTTATGTGGCTGTTTCCGTTCGGTTTGTGGTAGACAGTTTCTTATTCGAACTTGCATGTGTATTTGGAGTGTGATTTTGGCTTCAGTGTATTCGTGAAAGTTGAAGCTAATATCTTTTAGTATGACATACTCGAATTTCATGGAAAACTAAGGTGATATGAGGGGTCAAATGTTTTGTTATACGGAGGTTTTAGATTTGCGAAATCTTCACTGACCTCTTGATGATTTCTTGGTTGCATGTTGATTTCTGTTGGAGATCTCACTTTGTTGCCTTCATTAATGTTGTAGGTAACATCCTAAACTATAACATACTCAAATTTGAGGAGAAAAAAATGAGTATAGCCTAGTTAATCAGCTAGATATTTGAGACGGATGGTTCTGTTGAAGTGAACCGAGACACCCGAGACTTCAAGGACTTAAAAGAGGATCATAATTTGGTTATTTAACCTAGATCTCTTCATGAAACTTGTAAAGGACACATTGATACATAACATACTCAAATTTCAGAAGAAACGAAAGATATTTGATGGGTCAAACCTAAGTTTTTCGGTGATATACGTTCTGGACGAAACGGTAGAGGTTCCAGAAGCTTCATGGAGTTGTATAAATTAATATAAAAATAATTTGGCTTAGGGTTCTTCATGAAAAATGCACGAAAATGTGTTTTCTATCACCCTGTAAAATTTGGGAATTTTCGGAGGTCATATGAGTATTTTAATTGAATTAATTCGAAAACTGTGCAATCTGGCCATGATCCGAATGTTGTGTGTATTTTGTGGAAATTTGGGAAATTATGTGAAGTGCAAATTAGCAATGAATTTTATGTGAAATTGTGATTCTAATTGTTTGAATATTATGATTTTTGGAAAATCATAAATATTAAATATAATAATATAATAATATAATAATAAAATAATAATAAAATAAAAGTGGATTATTTTATTGGCCATGAGTTCTATTAAGTTATGATTCATTGTTATATGACATGGGTGTATGAATGTACATGAATAGTGATGCATTGTTATATGGCATTGCTGTATGAATGATCATGAATTGTGATGCATGTATGTAAATCATATGCCATGAAATAATAAGATGAAAAGGATGATAAAAAGTGGAAAGTGGTATGTGAGTAAGAGGTTGTGGCGGAGGATGATGTCCGGTGGCCGAGTGGCATAATTCCGAGATTCCCGGGAGTTTCAGGATGCCCGGAATGTGGGGGCCGGAAGCCATCGGAGGTTTCGCCCGAAGGGAGTGACTCGCGATGCCGGGATTGGGGTGCGAGATCCCGGTTAGAAGGGTAAAGGCCGGAAGCCCCGTCGGAGGTTTCGCCCGAAGGGAATGCCTCGTGATGCTAGTTGAGATGCGAGATGCCCGGAATGTGGGGGCCGGAAGCCCGGTGGCCATGAGATGGTGGGATGGGATCCCCGTCGGAGTTTTCGCCCAAAGGGAGGATGATGATGATGGTGAATTTGATGATTTGAGAAAAGATAATGTGGGATCAATTGATAAGTAAAAGTGGAAATTGATCTATGATGTGATATGCATGGTGATGCATGGTTAATGATGATGTGATATGCATAGTGATGCATGGCCAATGATAATATGATGTGATATGCATGGTGATGCATGGTTAATGATGATGTGATATGCATAGTGATGCATGGCCAATGATAATATGATGTGATATGCATGGTGATGCATGGTTAATGATGATGTGATATGCATGGTGATGCATGGTTAATGATGATGTGATATGCGTAGTGATGCATGGCCAATGATAATATGATGTGATATGCATGGTGATGCATGGTTAATGATGATGTGATATGCATAGTGATGCATGGCCAATGATAATATGATGTGATATGCATGGTGATGCATGGTTAATGATGATGTGATATGCATAGTGATGCATGGCCAATGATAATATGATGTGATATGCATGGTGATGCATGGTTAATGATGATGTGATATGCATAGTGATGCATGGCCAATGATAATATGATGTGATATGCATGGTGATGCATGGTTAATGATGATGTGATATGCATAGTGATGCATGGCTAATGATGATATGATGTGATATGCATAGTGATGCATGGCTAATGATGATATGATGTGATATGCATGGTGATGCATGGTTAATGATGATATATATGCTATGATGATGCATGAATACGCTTGATTTCAAAAAGGTAAGTAATGCCTGCATTGTATGATGGTATGCATGGTGCACTGAGTTGTTATTGGATTTCCATATCTGCTGAGTGGTTGTACTCACCCCTTTTGGGGATAACATTTCAGATTAGCACTATGCCGCTTCCTACCGTCACGCGAGGCACCTTCTATGGTATACCGTCAGACGTAGAAGTAGATTGTACGGAGATCGACTGCGTCACTATCCCTAGACTGACATATGTGCGAGTGCGTGTGCTGGTCTTGTACGACGTGGGCCTGGCTGGGGGCCCAGTCATCCAGGAGTTTTTGTCTGTTCATATCCGCCGAGACGGAGTGATTAGGGGGATGTTGCCGCCACCACCACCCGATGCACCTGGATGGGTGTGATGGTTGCGTGAAGGGTAGAGAGCTGGTGTCTCTTTTTGGGAAGTAGCCGCCACTGTTAGATGGGGGATGTCATGTGATTTTCTTAGGGGTCGTAGTATCTTTTTGGGATGAGGCCGAGTGTGGCTGAAAATCTTGGTCTCCTTTTTGTTGTATCGACCCGTGAAAAACCCATCACGTTAATATGTAAATAAAAGTGTTATGGCTTATCTTTTTAAATCATGATGATTTAGTGGTGTGTATTTGTATCATGGATTGGTAGGGGGATAGATGGTGATGTTTTATTTGCTTCCGCTATGAGTCGCGCATGGAACCGCTTTAAAAAAAAAAATGCCTGAAATCTGGCAAGGCTTAATTTAGCCAAGAGATAGAGATGGTGAAAGATGTAACATCGGCACTGTTAACGACCTGCGAAGGGTTCGGGGTGTTACATAACATATTTCCCGTGAGTACATACACAATGTATAAGCAACTTTAAATTTACAATTGACTAGATTGTGTATGCGTTCCATGCAAGAGGTGTTTTAGAGTGAGTGATGAACTCTTCGGCTACCTATTTCATGGTCGGAAGCTTTTGAAAGCTATGAATGCTGCAAACTTCTGTGTAAGTAAGTCGACGGCAAAAGATCACTTCAAGTGCAAAAGTTGGCACAAAGAGACACTTAAGTGCCAAAAGTTACGAAGGTTACACTTATGTGCCATATTTTAAGAAAAGTAGGACACCTGAGTGCCACCTCCGGCGAAGCCGGCCGGAAATCATACATGACAATTAAATATTAATATTTCTCACCGAGGTGGCTCGCCGAAGAGCTGACTCTACTTTAATTCACCCAAAATGACGTCATTTCTATAGTTGGCCAAAATAGAGCCTTTAAATCAGCCAAAACAATGTTGTCTCCCCAATTGCCCTAAATCTAAAACCTTAAATTGGGCAAAATGCCATTGAAGCGCTAGAGCCCTAATCCCGAACCCTAATTCGGTTTGCCCCAAATTCTACAGTTGAATATTGCGAATGGAGAGTAGGACTTTTAGCAGCGGCTCAAATTTCTCTCGCCGAAGCGAAGGAGAAGGAGAGCATTTCTGTTTTTGTGGGTTACCACTCCAAGAAGAACATCGTGGACTCGAATGAATCCCATGAGAAGATTCTATGGATGTGCTCGATATAGAGAAGGGTCGAAGTACAAATATTTCAAATGGGTCGATGCGAAATTCTCTCACCGAGCCACAGATGTGATATTGGACCTACTTGATGGATGTCATCAACCTCCATCTACGCTTGTGGATGCTTTGGACGATGTTGACTCAATGCAAGCTCAAGCATCTTCTACTAACCATTTGAAGAATAAAGTTTCAAGGATAAAAATTGAACGGAAGTGTTGCCGAGCATTTATTGTATTACTATTTTTTTGTCTATCCTACTTTATGATGAAATGTAAAGTATTGGAAGATGAGAAGAAGTTTCTCCGACTGCCATAGTTGTAAATGAGTGGAAAATTGTACTTATTTTTGAATGAAATGTAACTTATTTTTTTGGAAGATGAGAAGAAGTTTTGTGTTGTCTACAAGATCATTGTAGCTTTTTTTTTTTTGGCTGTCATATGTATTATGTGTTACTTCTTATGCTTGTGAGGAGGTTAAGGAAAGGGAATGAATGAATGAATAAATGAATGAGATACTGTTTGTACTATGTTTTTGCTTATTCTCAAATATAAATCGGTGATGATGGAATGTATATTGGGTCAATTTGTTGTGGTGATTTCTTTACTTGAACTAAATGTAAAATAGTAGCAAACATTGAATTGAATGGAGTTGCCATAAGTTGAACCGTGTATATAAACTAGCAGCTTCTTTGGTTTATTGCAAACTATTATATACATAGGACAGACACGAGTGATTACTCGAATGCTATAAGTTGTATCTAGTATTACTTAAGCGCCAGTCGTGATAAAAAAAAAGTCATTTAAGTGTCAAGTTATTATTAAAAGTGATCACTTAAGTGCCACTTGTGATTAAAAGTGAACACTTAAGTGTCAGGTTTTTTTAGAATGTGATAAATTAAGTGCCAATTTTTTTTGTACATTTCTTCTATAAATTGCACTAGCTATCAGCTACTACCAGCCACCACCACCGCCCACCACTAGCCACCATCAACCTCCAGCCATCACCACCAGCCACACCAAGCATCACAGGCATCCACTTGAGCCACCACCAACCACCACTATGCTAGTGGTATGCTGCTACAGAAGTTGCTAGTGCAAGGTGATAGGGCTAGTAAAAGCACCTAGAGGGGGTGAATAGGTGCTCAAAGAAATTTTTGTGAATCTTAACAAAATTAATTTTTTAAGCGTAATAGACTGAAGGCATAGAGAACTATAAACAGATGTATGAAGTTGCAATTTTAAAGTAAAGAGATAAGATAAAGAGAATTGAAACACAAAGTTTATAGTGGTTCGGCTTATACCAAGCCTACGTCCACTCTCCTGCACTGACAGCCCACTGGCTGAATTCCACTATGAATCAAAAGAGATTTTACAGTATCACGTCTTTGATTCCACAGTATCGAGACTCAGCTACACTTCTTCAAGGTTCCACAAGAATTTGATCTCTCGTTTGAGTACAGTTCAAGCTCGACAAATTGTAACAGCAAAGAACTAAGAGTTTCAGACTTTGGAATTTTTCTTTCATGCACACAGTCAAATAACTTGAGCGTCCTCCTTATATAATCCTTCATGCCTTCATAACCGTTGGCACATTCCAAAGGAGTTCTTCCAATCAACCCGTTGGATAGAATCAATTAGGAAAATCTTGAGTTATTTAAAGAATGTGATGATAGTGCACCAATCATGCTCGCCCATACAATTAGGATCTAGGTTTTCATAAATAGAACCTTTCAAGTATACTTCATCATTCAACAGATCTAATTATTCAAGTTGATTTCAATCAGAATAATTGATCACAAGATGCTATCTCCAACCGTGAGATCTCCTTCAACCATATGAACCAACTCCTTAAAGATATACTTGCATCTGGATAAGTCTTCTTCATTAGATAAATCTTTTATTCGATGGTTTGGAAATTGTCAGCGAGAGTAAACTTTGAATCTTGAGTCTTGAGATCTTTAGACTTTGACAATAGAGCCTGCAAGTCTTCAGATTAGACTAATGAAAACGTTTTGTCAACTTTAAAACAGATAATGAAGTTTTCTCCAACAATCTCCCCCTTTTTGATGGTGACAAAACTTTCCCGTAGATTTGGACACATTTTTCCTTCAAAACAACACTTAAGCAAACCAAGATTTCTTATAAAAGATAATTAGAGATTAGGATAAGGATAGTAGCGATTCTACAACCACAAAAAAACATGTAAATCCTATAAAAGCAACTATCTTTATCATAATCAATAATATAACTTAAGTTACTTGCAAGCATTTTTAGTCCATACCGGTTCAAGTCATAACCACACCAAACAGATAAAGTCCCAAAAAGAATCATAAAAAAGTCATCAAATCTGCATAAAACCTCTCCTCCTTTTTGTCAACAGCAAAAAGTGGAGAACAAATGAAAGATAGATGGTTGAAAATGAAGTCAAAGTCATGGCTTTTTGGGAAGGCGAACAAGCTCAAATTCTCCCATAGAATGCACGGTCTTCTCAAGCCTTTCAAAATTATGCTTCAGTGACTAAAAGTCTTCACCCTGCACAGTAGACTGAACTTGAATCTTCAGGGCATTCAACTGGTCATGCAAAGACACTGAGGTGGCCTTAAAAGCATTCTTGAGATCCTGCATCTCATATCCCATAGCGTATTGCTGCTTCCTCACATCCAATAAGATCTCAAGCAGCCTTGAAAAGTCTACTGGTTGTTCTGTTGCAACACTAAGACCAGCCGAGTCAAATCCATGGGTTTTGAGAATGAATGGGGCTTCAGCAGATTGTCCACCATGACTATGAGTAGAGGCTTCTGGGTAGTGAGAGGCATACACATCCTCTAGATTCGCTCCAAAACGACTCACATTACTAGTAAAAATAGGCGAAGAAATACCTTTCTGTCCAATAGCTCCCCCTGTTTGGTTGCCTTTAGGTGGAGTAGGTAAGATTTCTTCTTCATCTACTTCTGCTTCAGAGTGATGCGCGTCACCAGTCCTAGTTCCAGCCATTTCAGATGCACTAGACAAGGAAACAGCCAAGGTTGGTTCAAAAGAGTCTTCTTCTAGCTCCACTTGAGTCTCTTCAAAACTAACAAAACTCTTCAAATTGCGTAAAGATGAAAGAGTCATTTCATCCTCATCCTCTTCATCCTGCAAGATGAGAATTATTTTCCTCTTCACTGGAGCAGCCATGGGCTCCTTGCCTTTTCTCTTTGTTGCAGCAAAGTCTTGTTTTGCTTTTACAGGAGACTTCTCTTCCATGCGTTCCAAAACCTTCGAGCTCTTGCAAGCACATCTTTTGATCATTTTGAATCCAATCACCATTGGAGAAATTGTTGACAAACTTAATGGAGCAGGGATGTGAATTTTAAAATGTCTAAAAAGACACGTGATAAGAGCAAAATAAGGGAGTTGTCCCTTATCCTTCACAACTGTTCTATACATGTGGAACATAATAGTGTGAGGTAGAGAAATTTGTACCCGAAATTGATGGCATGCATTAGTTTCACTTCAGACCGAGACACATCGGTCTTGGATGTCAACTTTGGCCTAATGCAATTGATCACAATTTTGTGCAACAAGATGTTGGTGGCGTTCATCCTAGAGTAGGATATCGTGCCTTCAGCATCCTTGTCTTTCACCAATGACTGAGTAGCACGAGCAAAAGGTACACCAAATGGTCAGAAACATCCTCTTTCCACCCCAATTAGATCAGCCAAAGTATCCATATCCACCAAAAACATCTTGTCTCTCACAATAAAAGAAAAGCTATTTGCATCCACAAAGGATAAGTTCAAATAAAAATATGCAGTGAGTTCAATATAAGCAGTAGTGGATTCAGAACAAAAACGCTCCAACTACAGAGCAGCAAACTTCTTTCGCCGATTTACTTTCACTGAATCAAGGAAATAAAAATCGACATTCCTAGGGTGCATAACCCCTCTCTTTAGCAGATTCGAATAAACCTTTTTGTGGTTCTTTGATCTAAACAAATTAGAACCATCAGTAACATTTTCAGCCACTCCTATTCTAGGTTGAAAATGGAAAACATCCTTTCATCATCATCCAGACCTTGAGGTTGATTAGTAGTTCCCATTCGTGGGTCACTAGGAAAATTAGCAAAGGCTTTTTCAGCCGAACCTTTTTCGGCAATACCCATCTTTTCCATGTCGCGCAAAAATAGAGTCTCGTTCTTATACCCCCTCTCTTTCAAGTATTCATCAATCAATGACATGGAAGTTCCTCCTATTTTCAGATTAGAATAAAGCTTGAAAGCGACTTTAGGAGTTAATGTTCTTATAGGTTCCACTTCTTCCAAAACTTCTTCTTCTAGATGAGTCGGTGGAGGAGTTTGACGCTGCTGAGAAGTTTGTTGCTGATTTTGTTGCTGTTGAGGAGTAGAAACTTCTTCTTCAGTCAAGTCGAAGTGGATAGGACCCTCGGGCATATGTTGTGGTCCCCTGCTTGCAATCCTTGATGACTTTCTCGAATACATTGTCTCTTTTAGGGAGGAATTCACCAACTTGTTCAAAAAAGGTGAAATATTTTGGATAGATTGAGAGTGAAAGTGAAAGCAAATAGGAATTTTGTATTCTAGGGTTTCGGTGTAAAAGCGAAGAAGACGAGTCTCAAGAAGTATATAAAGCAAGTGAAGCGAGATAAACAAATCGTTGTAAAGGAAATATAAAAATACCTTTTTAAAACGAATAACTTGCCTTTTTTGAAAATAACTATCTTTTCAAAATTGATAACTGCCTTTTTGAAAAAGAAAAACTTGGAAATATGATTTCAATAAATTAGCAATTAATAAGTAACTATACCTTTTCAGTTAAAAAAAAATTAAAATAGAAACAACTTACGTCGTAACTCTTGGTCTTCTAAGTCTAAATACCTTCAGACTTTACCTTTGAGTCTTGAGCACATCCAGACTTTCTTGAATAAGAGATATAATGTTCATGCAGTGCGAATAGACTCAAATAGGCTTTTCTTGAGGCTTTGTAAATATGTCCGCCAGTTGATTCTTTGAGTCAATGAATTGAATCATGATTTCTCCATTTTGAACATGATCTCTAATAAAGTGATGTCGAATCTCTATATGCTTTGCTCTTCAATGAAGAATTAGATTCTTTGTGAGGTTAATTGCGCTGGTGTTGTCACATTTGATCTCAGTGTAAGAGTCTTTGATTCCAAAGTTTCTCAGTTGTTGTTTTATCCATAAGATTTGAGAACAACTTCCAAGAGCCACATACTCTGCTTCTACTGTTGAAAGAGCTATAGTGCTTTGCTTCCTTGAGAACCAAGATACTAACCTATTTCCTAGCATTTGGCATACTCTTTCTATCAACTCTGCAACCTGCTAAATCTGCGTCTGAATATCCAAGTAGGGTAAAGTCTCCTTCTTTGAGATACCACAGACCTAAATTTGAAGTAGTTGCAATGCATTTGATGATGTGTTTTGCGGTGCTTAGATGAGACTTTTTTAGATCAGATTGAAATCTAGCACAAATACAAACACTAAACAAAATATCAAGTCTAAAAGTAGTAAGATAAAGAAGTGAACCAATAATACTCCTGTAAAGTTTTTGGTCAACTTTCTTTCCTCTTTCATCTTTATCCAGCTTCAAAGAACTAGACATTGGTATCTCAGTCTTTTTGCAATTCTCCAATCCGAACTTTTTAACAAGTTCGTTCGCATATTTTTCTTGGTCAATGAAGATTCCTTCCTTCAATTGTTTTACTTGTAATCCGAGAAAGAAGGATAGTTCACCCATCATGCTCATCTCAAATTCATCCTGCATAGACTTAGAAAATTTCTTGCACAGGCTTCCATTAGATGATCTAAATATAATATCATCAACATAGATTTGAAAAAGTAGAAAGTTTTTACCTTCTCTTTTAATAAACAATGCAGTGTCCACTTTACCTTTGATAAAACCATTTTGAATTAAAAACTTACTTAACTCGTCGTACCAAACTCAAGGTGCTTGCTTGAATCCATATAGAGCCTTTTTCAGTCTGAATACTGAGTTTGGTTTCCTTGGGTCTTCAAAACCGGGAGGTTGTTCCACATAGACTTCTTCTTGGATAAATCCATTTAGGAATGCACTTTTGACATCCATTTTGAATAACCTAAAATTCTTATAACAAGCAAAAACAAGTAATAATCTAATTGTTTCTAACCTGGCTACTACAGCGTAAGTCTCATCATAGTCTATCCCTTTTTCTTGCGTATATCCTTTGGCCACGAGTCTTGCTTTGTTCCTTACCACTTTTCCTTTTTCATCCAACTTATTCCTGAAAATCCTTTTAGCTCTAATAATAGATTTATCTTTTGGTTTAGGAGTTAATTCCCAAACATCATTAATGCTTAACTGTTTGAGTTCTTCTTGCATTGCTTCAAACCAACTTTCCTCAGCTAAAGCTTCTTCTATGCTTTTGGTAGCTATTTTAGAAATAAGTGCCACGGCGCTAGACTCTTCTTGCCTTTTGGATTTGGTGCGAATCCCTTCATCAATATCACCAATTATGAGTTATTTGGGATGACTAGATTTGTGCTTATAGTTACTTGATGGTCTGGCAGGAAGCTGTTCTTCTACTTTAGTTGATTCTTCAACTTCCTTTTATTGATTTTAAGAGGTCTGAGTTGCTTCAGGGGAGGTAGACTTTGTAAAGTTTGGAGAAGGTTTAGATTCTTTAGGATGAGTTTGTATTAGTTGATTTTGCAAAGAATCTTGGAATTTGACATTCGTAGATTCTTCCACAGACTGAGTCTTTTTGTTGAATACTCTGTAAGTTTTGCTAGTGGTTGAATATCCAAGGAAGATTCCTTCGTCTGATTTTTCTTCAAACTTACCAGTTCAATCATTTGCATTTTTCTAAACAAAACATTTGCAACTAAACACATGAAAGTAAGAAACAATTGGCTTCTTTCATTTGAATAACTCATAAGGAGTTTTCTCTATAATAGGCCTTAAAAAGACTCTGTTAATAATATAACATACTATAAAAAATTGCTTCAGCTAAAAAATGAGAGGAAATATTACTTTCTATTAGAAGAGTTCTTGTCATCTCCTGCAAAGATCTATTCTTTCTTTCCATAACTTCATTCTACTCTAGAGTATATGGAGAAGAAAAAACATGCTGAAAACCTGATTCATACAAAAAATTTCAAAGTCTTGATTTTCAAACTCACCTCAATGGTCTGTCCGTATGCTTGAAATAGCATATCCTTTCTCATTCTGAACTTTCTTAGCAAATTTTGAAAAGTAAGAGAAAGCTTCAGATTTACTTGCCAAAAAGTAAACCTAAGTGAATCGTGAATAGTCATCAATGATTACTAGACAGTATCTCTTTCCGCCTATGCTTCTAGTTCTGGTTGGTCCAAAGAGATCCATATGTAGAAGCTGCAAAACACGATTAGTAGAAACCTGATTCAATGGTTTAAAAGAACTTCTAACCTGTTTTCTCAATACACATGGTGTGCATAACTCAGATTTTTGAAACTTCAGGTTGGGCAGTCCTCGAACAAGATTCTTAGAAGAGATTTTGGCAATCTGCTTCATATTGACATGGCCAAGCTTTCGATGCCAAAGATTTGCTTCATCTTGAATTGAAATTAGACATTGAGACTTCTCTGGTTTTATGTCCAGAAGATAGATGTTCTCATGTCTTCATCCAAATAAAAGATTGTGAAAGATCTTTACTAGTTCCCGAACATATTCCTTCTTAAAAATTAATCTTGAATCCAATGTCACATAATTGGCTAATACTGAGCAAGTTGTAATTGAGTCCTTCCACTAAGGAAATGTTGTTGATTGTGAGACTTCTAATTTTTACTGTTCCACATCCAACAATCTTTCCTTTGCTATTTCCACCAAAAGAGACTTTTCCACCATTAACTTGCATAAGCTTTATAAAATAGCTTGAATCTCCAGTCATATGCCTTAAACAACTACTATCCACATACCATTTAACCTTTTTCTTGATAGTGATCTGCAATTAAAAAAGAAACTCAAACTTTCTTTAGTACCCACATTTTCTTGGGTCCAGATGAGTTAGTGCAATAAGAAGTCTTTGCTCATTCCTTCTTAACATGTCTCCAAGCCATAGGACATTCTTTCTCAAAGTGTTATGAGCTGTTGCACTTAGAACATTTGAGAGCACTTCGACCAACAGGTTTTATAAAGACTTTTTGAAATTGATTTTTGTAAAAAGTTTTTGTAGGCCTTTATTTGATTCTTTCTTTTACTTTTGGAAAATCAATTAGAGGAATAATTTCAGAAGTCATTCCCAAACCTGATTTGTTAAGGTAGGGTCTTTGTACTGAAAGAATCTTTTCTAATTTCTCAGATCCTATAGTAAACCTCTTTGAAATATTTGAAATGTCATTTTTCAAAAACGTATTTTCTTTTGAAAGAGAGTTTTGCATTTTCTTTTAATGTAACAAAGCTTTTATCTAAATTTTCAAACTTTTCTTTCCATAAAATTTCCTGTTGTTTCAATGCAGAATTCTCCTTTTTTAACTCGAAAATCCTCTTGAGAGAGAACCACTGACCATTGCAGCGTAGAGGGTAGATCCTTTGCTCTCCCTGGTGGAGGCCAAGGTTCGAAGCCCCTGCAAAGCAGGGAGGTTGAAGCACTGTGTGGTGATTTACGCATGTTGCCGGAGTGGTGGTTTCCCTGCTATCCACATCTGGGGGTTTACGCGGTGGCTGCCGGCCAAAGTGGTTCCTCCAGCACCAAAAAAAAAAAAAATCCTCTTGAGAGAAGTTTTGAGACTAAGACACAGTTTGTCAATGTATTTCAAGACTTTAGTAGGGATTTTTAAATTACTTACCTCGATCTCACTATCTGAGTTTGAGTCTGTATCTGTTTCGGAGTTTGAGCCTGATTCTGATTTTGCCATTAGACAAATATTGGCATAATCTTCGTCACTTTCTTCCAATTCAGTATCACTCCATGTCTCTGCCCTGAGAGTCTTCCTGTATTTCTCAGTTTTTCGTTTCTATTTCTTCAATATGGGATAATTGGGTCTGATGTGTCCCTTTTTCTTGCATTCGAAACAGATCACTTCTTTATTGGATTCTGAGATAGCTAGTATAAGCACCTAGAGGGGGTGAATAGGTGCATAAACAATTTATCGAGATACGGAAGCAATACTTGCCAAATGATAAAAGAGAAATTCTTTACGGATTAACAAAATGAAATACGATCAAAGTAAAGAGAGTAAGGAAAGAAAATTGAACACGGGGTTTATAGTGGTTCGGCTTATTCCAAGCCTACGTCCACTCTTTTCCGCACCGACACCCTCGGGCTGGATTTCACTATGAACAAAAGAGAAGTTACACCACAGCTCTTCCTTGATTCCACAGCGTAGATGTTCTACTACACCTCCTCAAGGTCTCTTACATATATTGACTCTCTTTTGAATATAATGGATCACTCAAGGAGATTGTCTAAACAACAGAAAGCTTTTAGACTTTGGAATTTTTCTATCGCGCACTACTTCAACAACTTAGGATGTCTTCTTTATATACTCCTTCATGCCATCATACCCGTTGGCACTTACCAAATGAATTCCTCCAATCTACCCGTTGGACGGAATCAGTTAAGAAGATTAATCAAGCTATTAAAGGAACGTGTCGATAGCCCATCAATTCTGTTCGCCCATACAATCAGGATCTCGGTTTCCATAAGTAGAACCTTCCAAGAATATCCAGACAATCATCGGATTTTCAATTATCGAGTAAATCTCGATCAATCAAAGGATTCCGTTATGTCTTCTCCAGCCACGAGATTTTCTCCAGTTGATAAGGTCGTCCCCTTAACGAATCATCAGATATGGATAACCTTTCTTCAACGGATTAGAGACTGTCAATGAGGATAGACTTTGAGTCTTGAGTCTGGCTGTCCGGAGGTCTTCAGACTTTAAATTGTAGAGTCTGCAAAACCTTCAGACTAGAATGAAGGAAACGTTTTGTCAGCTTCAAAACACTTCAAGAAGATTTCTCCAACAATCTCCCCCTTTTTTATGGTGACAAAACTTTCCTGCAGATTTAGACAACTTTGACCTGCAAAATATATCTCAAACATATGTGCATATCTTATAGAGATAAATGGCTAACACTAAAGTCTGCAACCACAGAAAATATGTTAGTCTTGAATATGATAAACTATCCATAAGATATCAATAGCAGTCAATAGCAATAATCCAAATTCAAATCCAGACAAAAAGACACAAAGTTTAAAGTCAAACATTAATCCAAATCAAACAAACCAAACAGAAAAAAGTTAAAGTTGTTAAAGTTGTTCAAATCTCTTGCATCTCTCCCCCTTTTTGTCAACATTGAAAAGGTTGAGATGAAAATGGAATGAAGTTGAGATGAAAATGGAATGAAGTTAAGATTTCTTGGGAACACGAACAAACTGGAAATCTTCCATTGACTGAACGATCCCTTCCAGCCTTTTCAAATCTTCCTTCAGTTGAGCAATCTCCTCACCCTTGGCATTGATCTGATCTTGTAAAGATACTGAAGAAACCTGACCAGCATTCTGCAAATTTTGAACCTTGCATCCCAAGGCATAAATTTGACCACGCATCTCCAAGAGAATGTCGAGAATTCTGCGAAAATCGGCTGAGTTATCATCCGCGTACTAGCTTCAAAGCACGTTACGCAGATGATGGCATGTCGAGAATAATCTCGCAGGTTTGGCGTTGAAACCTCATGACCTTCTTCTGGAAATTGAGAGGCATAAACATCCTCTGGGTCTGCAGGAGAACGACTGATTCCTTCACTTGTGTCAGGATATGAGGACTGCCCTCCTTTCTCTTAATCTCCCCCTGTTTTCATGCCTACAGGTGGAGAAGAGTGTTCCTCAGGTTCTCCTTCTTCTCTTCTTTCATTTCCAGGTCTTTCCTCGTCTGCTTCGCCAACTGCTCTTTCTTCTTCTTCTTCTCTTGCTTCTTCTTCTTTCTCCTTTTCTTCAACATCTCTTTCCTCTTGGCCTTCTCTTTCTCTTCCTTTTGTCTCACGCTGTTCTGTTGAGTTTGGAACAGAACGACTTAGCCTTTTCAAAGCTATTGCCGAAATGGTAAGATCATCATCTTCTTCATCTTCCACAATAAGAGCTCTTCTTTTCTGCTTAGAAGCAATCAAGGGCTCCTTTCCTTTCCTTTTTGAAGAAGAGGATTGATGAGTTTTGACTGGAGTCTTCTCCTTGAATTTCTCCAACTCCTTGTTTAGTTCCTTCAGACGCATTTTGGTCACTATCTTCAGTCCTACCACCATATGATCGCACGATCAAACACAAAAGATTTTCGGAGGCTGAATATTCAGATGTCTGAACAACTTTGTCACAAGGCTTGGATAAGGTAGTTGACCTCTGTCCTTCATCATCGCTCTATACATGTGGAACATGACGGTGTGAGGAAGAGAAAACCTTTTTCCAGTGAGGATGGCGTACATCAATTTTGCTTCTGAACTTGAAACATTAGTTTTGGAGGTTGATTTGGGTCGGAGACAATTGATCACAATCTTGTGAAGCAAGATGTTGAATGCATTCATCCTTGTATAGGTGATCTTCTCATATGTTCTCCTATCCTTCACAAGTTCCAGAGTGGCCCGAGCAATGGAAACTTTGATCGGTTGATATCTTCCTCTTTCAACTCTTAACACATCCGCCAGCATATTCATATCCACAACATAGTCTTAATCTTTGACACTGAAAGAAAATCTATTCGCATCCAAAAAGCTAAGATTCGAATAGAAATATGCGATCGATTCGGGATATGCCTCAGCAGTATCGGAGCAGAACGTCTCGAGTTGAAGGTAACTGAATTTCTCCCTCAAGTTCACCTTTACAGCATCCAGAAAATCAAAATCCACACTTCTAGGGTTTATAACCCCACGCTTCAGCAATTTCGAGTACAAATCCTCTTGTTCCTTCGATCTGAACACTTCTCCCCTTTTTCCTTGACTATTAACCGCAACACCCATTCTTGGTTGAAATTGGCTGTACAATTTGTCATCATCATTTCCATCTACAGGATTCGGTCCCCAATCACGAGGATCACTTGGAATATTCACAAGGGTTTCCTCAGCCACCCCTTGTCGAGCAATTCCCAAACTTTCCATTCTTCGCAAAAAGATATATTCGTTCCCATATCCTTTGTCTTTAAGAAAAGCATCGACATAGTTCAAGGGAGTACGAGTTCCTTTTAAAGCGCGATACAACTTATAAATAAAAGCGGGCGTTTGAGTTCTTACAGGATCTGCATCCTCAATGATTTCTTCCTCTTGTTGATGATCAACGCCTTGAGGACTAGATGGATGACGCTGCCGAGAATGTTGTGGGCTCGGTTCTTTGTTCGGGAGATACATCTTCTTCAGTAAGATTGAAGTGCGTAGGCCCCTCATTCAATCGTCGTGGTCCCCTGTTAGCGATTCTCGATGACTTTCTCGAGGATGACATCTTTCTCAGTTTTTGGAAGATTCCTTGCTTGACTTTTCTCAAGAAAGATGACAACTTTTTCAAGGATTAAACAAGTGAGAAAAACGAGAATGGAGGATTGATGCTTTCTAGGGTTTTTGAGAGTAAAGAGAAGAGGAGTAAACAGAGCACTATAAAGAGAGATAAACGAACCATCACAATGGAAGGTAAAAAGATGCCTTTTTAAAATAACTAACTTTTTCCGAGAAAATATTCATTTAAAAAATAATTTCTTTTTCGAAAAGGAAACGATGCAATAATTACGTCGATTAAAGATAGCAATAAACCACGATTGAAAATCGTACATTTTCAAGATAAAATTCGAGAGAGAGAGAGAGAAAGACTAACTTACAGTCTGATGATCGTATCAAGACTAACTTACAGTTAAAGTCTTGTATGTCTCGAGTCGAAAGCCTTTAGACTTTGATCTCCTCATACCTTAAAATGTTGAGTCGGAGCGAATTGTTTCAAATTGATTTTCTCCGAGGCTTTGTGAATATATCCGCCAATTGGTTCTTTGAATCAACATATTGAATTGAGACATCTCCATTTTGAACATGATCTCTAATAAAGTGATGTCGAATTTCTATATGTTTTGCTCTTGAGTGGAGAATTGGATTTTTTGTGAGATTGATAGCGCTAGTGTTGTCGCAGTTGATCTCCGTGCATGAGTCTTCAATTTCAAAGTCTCTTAGCTGTTGTTTTATCCACAAAATTTGTGAACAACAACTTCCGAGAGCTATATACTCTGCTTCTGCTGTGGAGAGAGCTACTGTACTTTGCTTTCTTGAAAACCAAGACATTGTCCTGTCTCCAAGAAGTTGACAAGTACCCAAGGTACTCTTTCTATCAATTCTGCATCCAGCAAGGTTTGCATTTGAATATCCAAGAAGAGTAAAGTCTCCCCTTTTTGGATACCATAGACCAAAGCTTACAGTTGATGAAATATATTTGATAATACGCTTTGCAGCACTCAAATGAGATTATTTTGGGTCTGATTGAAATCTGGCACAAATGCAAACACTAAACAAAATGTCAGGTCTAGAAGCAGTAAGATAAAGAAGTGATCCAATGATACTCCTGTACAGCTTTTGATCGACTTTCTTCCCTCCTTCATCTTTGTCTATCGTCAAGGAACTTGACATTGGTATATCAGCTGTCTTGCAGTTGCCCAGTCCAAACTTTTTAACAATATCATTTGCATACTTTTCTTGATGAATGAAAATTCCTTCCTCCAGTTGTTTTATTTGAAGTCCAAGAAAGAAGGTTAACTCACCCATCATGTTCATTTCAAATTCATCCTGCATAGTCTTAGAAAATTTCTTGCACAGACTTTCATTAGACGATCCAAAAATAATATCATCAACATATATTTGAATAAGCAGAAAACTTTTGCTTTCTCTTTAATAAAAAGAGTAGTGTCTACTTTACCTTTAACAAAACCATTTTGCAATAAAAACTTACTTAATCTTTCATACCGGGCTCGAGGTGCTTGCTTCAAGCCATATAGGGCCTTTTTTAATCGAATGCGAGTCCGGTTTCCTTGGGTCTTCAAACCCGGGTGGTTGTTCCACATAAACTTCCTCATGGATAAATCCATTTAGGAAAGCACTTTTGACATCCATTTGGAATAATCTGAAATTTTTATAACAAGCAAATGCAAGTAATAAACGAATTGCTTCTAACCTCGCTCGGTGCATAGGTCTCATCATAGTCGATCCCTTCTTCTTCCGTGTATCCCTTGGCCACGAGTCTTGCTTTGTTTCTTACTACCTTGCCTTTTTCGTCCATCTTGTTTCTGAATACCCATTTAGCTCAAATGACAGATGTGGCATCCCAAAAATTCAAAGCCAAGCCTTAAGGTGTGTTAAATGTCTTAAATTAGGTGGTAGAATTTTTATGGCTTATGCTTTAGCCAATTTGTCTTTTAATTTAATGAATTATGTTTGTGATTGTGGAAATTCAAATTTAATAGATTAATGCTTGGCCATATGATTTAAATTTCAATAATTAAAAATATCCTAAGACTTTGGCCAAGATGAAAATTGGAATTCAAAAATATTATAGAAGGAATTTCAAAAAAAAAAAAAAAAAGAAGAGGAAAAAGGGTTAATTTTCGAAATGGGCCTTGGGCCCATTAGCCTAGAGCTTGGTGGGCCAAGCTAGTCGGCCCATTAGGGCCCAAGAAGGGAGCTCGACCAGCCCAAAGGGAGTGGCCGGATGGGCCTAAGCCCAAGCCCAATTAATTCAAAAAAAATAAAAAATTACAAGTGGCAAGGGAATGCCATGTATTGGTGGGATTGTAGGCAATCTCATGATTGCTAATCATGGGATTAGGGGAGTATAAGAGGGATGAGGAGAGAGAGAGTGGCCGGTTCTTGCATCATTTGGCCGAGAAAGGGAGAGAGAGAGAGGGTGTTCGAGAGAAAGGGAGAGGAGCCGAGAGGGAAGGAGGCGGAGCCGAGGGGTGCCGCCGTTCGTTCGCCATCTGTCCGCCTTGTCCGACCACCCTACGCCGCCGTGTGCTCGCCGTTTGTTCATCTTAGAGGCAAGTGGAGTCCTTAACTTCTCTTGCATGTTTGTTTTGTTGGTTGTATGTTGGATTTTAGGTGTGATTCGTGCGAAAAACCGAGGTAAGGGTTGGATGTGTTCAAGCCATGTGACTGTTTTCGTTCGGGTTTGTGGAAGTCAGTATCTTGTTCGAGCTTGCATGTGTGTTTGGAGTGCGATTTTGGCTTCGTTGTCTTCATGACAGTTGAAGCTAACATCTTGTAGTATGACATACTGAAATTTCGTAGAAAACGATGAAGATTTGAGGGGTCAAAAGCCCTATCACACGGAGACTTCAGATCTGCGAATTTCCTACTGACCTCTTGTTGATTTCTTGGTTGCATGTTGATTTCTTGGTTGCATGTTGATTTCTGTTGGAGATATCACTTTGTTGTCTTCATGAAAGTTGTAGGTAACATCTCAAACTATAACATACTCAAATTTTAAGAGAAATGAATGAGTATAGCCTAGTGAATCGGCTAGATCTTTGAGACGATTGATTCTGTTGGAGTGTACCGAGACACCCGAGACTTCAAGGACTTAAAAGACGATCATACTTTGGTTATTTAACCTAGATCTCTTCATGAAACTTGTAAAGGACACCTTGATACATAACATACTCAAATTTAAGAGGAAAAGAAAGAGAATATATGGGTGAAACCTAAATATTTCGGAGATGTACATTCTGGACGAAACGGTAGAGGTTCCAGAAGCTTCGTGGAGTTTTACAAATTAATCTATGAAGAATTTGGCTTAGAGTTCTTCATGAAAAATGCACGAAAATGTGTTGGCTATCACCCTGTAAAATTTCGTAATTTTTGGAGGCCATATGAGTATTTTAATCGAATTTATTTGGAAACTGTGCAATCTGGCCATTATCCGAATGTTATGTGCTATTTTGTGGAAAATTGGGAAATTATGTGAAATTCAAATTGGCCATGAATTTTGTATGAAATTGTGATTCTAATGGTTTGTTTAATGATTGTTTGAATATTATGATTTTGGGAAAATCATAAATATTGAATGAAATATTTATTTATGAAAATATAATAATAAATTAGTAAAATAATAATATAATAATAATATAATAAAATAATAATAAAATAAAAATGGATTATTTTATTGGCCATGAATTCCATTGAATTTATGATGCATTGTTATATGACATTGGTGTATGTATGATCATGAATTGTGATGCATGTGTGAATCATATGCCATGTGATAATAAGGTTAAAAGGATGGTGAATGTGGAAAACGATATGTGAGTAAGAGGCTGTGGTGGGTGATGATATCTGGTGGCCTAGTGGCATAATTACAGAGGTTCCCTGGGAGATTCAGGATGCCCGGAATGTGGGGGGCCGGAAGCCCTGTCGGAGGTCTTTGCCCGAAGGGAATGCCTCGCGACACTAGGATTTGGGTGCGGGATGCCTGGCTAGAAGGGTAAAGGCCGGAAGCCCTGTCGGAGGTTTCTGCCCGAAGGGAATGCCTCGTGATGCTAGTTGATATGCGAGATGCCCGGAATGTGGGGGGCCGGAAGCCCGGTGGCCTGGGAGGCTGAATGCTGGGAACCCTGTCGGAGGTCTTTGCCCGAAGGGATGATAATGAAATTGATAATTGAGGATAGGTGATGTGGTGATCAAAATTAAAGAGAAAGATAAAAATTAAATGATATGACATGCATGATGATATGCATGATGATGGTGATGATGTGATGTGATATGATGATCACCTATGATATGATATGCATGATGATATGCATGATGATGACGATGATGTGATGTGATATGATGATCATCTATGATATGATATGCATGATGATATGCATGATGATCATGATGATGTGATGTGATATGATGATCACCTATGATATGATATGCATGATGATCATGATGATGTGATGTGATATGATGATCACCCATGATATGATATGCATGATGATATGCATGATGATGATGATGATGTGATGCGATATGATGATCATCCATGGTATGAGGTGCATGATGAAATGCATGTTGGTAATAATGATATATGAGATGCCATGATGATGATATGTATGCTATGATGATGCATGAATATGTATGACATCAAAAAGGTAAGCAATGCCTGCATCGTATGATGGTATGCATGGTGCCTTGAGTTGTTATTGGATTTCCTATCTCGCTGAGTGGTTGTACTCACCCCTTTTGGGGATAACATTTCAGATTAGCGGTATGCCGCTACTGCCGTCTCGCGAGGGGGTATTCTATGGTCTACCGTCGATGTAGAGGTAGAGTGTACGGAGATAGATTGTCCCTCTGTTCCGGACCGACGTTTATCCGAGTGCGATGTCCGGTGATGTATGATATCGGCCCGCGGGGGCCCCTGTCATACAAGAGTTCATTTCGTGCACGTTCGACGGGATGGAGCGATGCGAGGGATCTTTGCCGCCGCCACCACCCGATGCACCAGGTTGGGTGTGAGACCGCGCATGATGAGTAGGAGCTGGATATCTTTTTTTTTTTTTTTTTTTGATGTAGATAGTCGACGCTTCGATGGGAGGGTGTTGTGCACGCATGATGATAGGGGTCGAGGTTCTTTTTGAGATTTTAGGTAGGACATGGTAGAGTCCTAACCTTTCTTGTTTTTGTACCGACCTAAAGGAAAACTCCATCTTGCTTTATATATGTATGTAAGCAAAGCGTCGAAGTTGTTTATAAAATCATGATGTTTAGTTGGTGTGTATTTGTATCATGAATTGGTAGGGGGATAGATAGCAATGTGTAATTTGCTTCCGCTATGAGTCGCGCATGGGACCGCTTTAAAAAAAAAATGCCTGTGATTAATGACACTTGTTTTAAGTACAAGATAAAAAGAGGTAATAAGATGTAACATCGGCACTGGTAACAACCTGCGAAGGGTTCGGGGTGTTACAACAGATTTACCTTTTGGTTTTGGAGTAAGTTCCCAGACATCATTAATTCTGAATTGTCTGAGTTTTTCTTGCATAGCTTCAATCCAGCTTTCATCGATAAAGCTTCTTCTATGCTCTTGGGTTGTTTTGAAATAAGAGCCCACAAAGACTAGACTCTTCTCGCCTTTTGGATCTTGTGCGAATTCCTTCATTGATATCGCCAATAATAAGATCTTTGGGATGACTGGACTTATGTTTCTAGTTGCTGGTTAAAGTATCAGATTAATGGTTACTTCCTTCACTAGAATCTTCAACGATCACTTGTTGCTGGTCCTTCAAAGTTTGAGCTGCTTCTTGAGATTTAGACTTTGTAGAGTCTGGAGTAGGTTCAGTCTCTTCAAGATGAGTCTGAATGGACTCATTTTGTGCAGAATCTTGGAATTTGACATTCATTGATTCTTCTCTTTGTTTGAGTCTTCTTATTGTAAACTCGTATGCCTTGCTTGTGGTTGAATATCCAAGGAAGATGCCTTCATCTGACTTTTCTTCAAACTTATCAACTCGATCATTTGCATTTTTCAATATGAAACATTTGCATCCAAATATATGAAAATATGAAACAATAGGCTTCTTTTCTTTAAATAGTTCATAGGGGGTTTTTTCTAGAATAGGTCTTAGAAAAACTCTATTGATAATATAACATGATGTTGAAACTGCTTCAGCCCAAAATCGTAAAGAGATATTACTTTCAATTAAGAGGGTTCTTGCCATTTCTTGAAGAGATCTATTCTTCCTTTCCACAACTCCGTTTTGCTCTAGAGTATATGGAGAAGAGAATAAATGCTGAAAACCAGATTCTTCACAAAATTTGGCAAAATCTTGATTTTCAAATTCACCTCTATGATCTGTTTTAATACTTGAAATAACATATCCATTTTCATTTTGAACCATTTTAGCAAATCTTTTAAAGTAAGAGAAAGTTTCAGACTTACTTGCTAAGAAATATATCCAAGTAAATCGTGAGTAATCATCCACAATTACTAGGCAATATTTCTTACCTCCAATGCTCTGCGTTCTTGTTGGTCCAAAGAGATCCATATGCAAGAGCTGCAAAGACACGGTTAGTGGAAACTTGATTTATTGATTTAAAGGAATTTCTTACCTGTTTTCCCAATATGCATGGTGTACATAGATCGACTTTTGATATGATAAATTGGGTAAACCACGAACAAGCTTCTTTCTTTGAGATCTTGGCTATATGCTTCATGTTAACATGCCCAAGCTTCTCGTGCCACATGCTTACTTCGTCTTGGATTGAGATTAAACATTGCGACTCATCTGGTTTTAAGTCCAAGAGGTAGATATTTCCATGTCTTCGACCCATAAATGACTGAGTAGAGTCTTTATTGGTTCCTGAATAAATACCTTCTTGAAAGTTGATCCTAAAACCGGCATCACACAGCTGACTGACACTAAGCAGATTGTAATTAAGCCCTTCAACTAAAGAAACATTGCTTATTGTGAGGTTCCCAATCTTCACTGTTCCAAAGCCTACTATTTTTCCTTTGCTGTTTCCTCCAAATGAGACTTTTCCACCATTCACTTGAATAAGCTTTATGAAGCAATTTGAATCTCCTGTCATGTGTCTCGAGCATCCACTATCCAGGTACAATTTCACCTTTTTCTTGATAGTGACCTACATTTAAAAAGAGACTCAAGCTTTCTTTGGTACCCATATTTTCTTGGGTCCTTTTGAGTTAGTTTGATAAACGGTTTTTGCCCGGACTTTATTGATGGTCTCCATACCATAGGACATTCTTTCTCAGAATGATCTGCACTATTGCATTTTGAACATCTAAGAGCATTGCGACCTTTTGGTTTTACAAAGGTCCTTTCAAAATGATTTTTGTAAGCATTTCTTGAGGGTCTTTGTTTGATTCTTTCTTTTACTTTAGGAAAATCAATTAAATGAATAGTTTCAGCAGTCATTCCTAAACCAGATTTATTGAAATAAGGTCTTTGAACAGAAAGTATTTTTTCAAGTTTTTCAGATCCCAGAGAAAATCTTTTGCAAAATATTTAAAATGTCATTTTTCAAAAATGCATTTTCTTTTAAAAGATTATCTTTACTTTCATTGAGAGAGGAAACATTCGGTCTAAGCATTTCACTTTTTCTTCTAAAACATTCTCTTGATGTTTTAAAGCAAAATTTTCCTTTTGAGTTCAGAAATTCTCTTAAGAGAGGTCTTAAGACTAAAACATAATTCATTAATGTATTTTGAAACTTTCATAGGGATTTTGAAGTTACTTACCTCGAATTCACTTTCGAATTTGAATCGGTCTCGGAGTTTGATTCGAATCTGATTGTGCCATTAGACATATGTTGGCATAATCATCATCACTATCTTCGCACTCCGTGTCACTCCAGGTTTCTGCTTTGAGAGCTTTTCGATATTTTTCAGATTTTCCTTTCTTCCTCCTTAGAAGAGGACAGTTGGGTTTGATGTGTCCCTTTTTCTTACATTCAAAGCAGACTATATCTTTGTTTGATTCATCATCTTCAGCAGACTTGGCATGTTGCTTTTGAAAACCTTGTTTCCTTGGATTGAATCTTCTTCCTTTTCTGTTCAGCTTTCTGAATCTCCTTATCATGAGAGCAAGCTTTTCATCATCCATGTCGTCTTCAGAATCTGTTACATTAGAATCATCATTAGATTTTAATGCAATAGATTTCTTACCTTTAGGATCTTCATCTTCATTGATTCGTTCCACTTCATAAGATTGAAGGGTACCAACCAACTCATCGACAGACAATGGCATGATTCTTTGGGTCTCTCTGATTGAAGTTTTTATGTGATTCCAATCCTTAGAAAGTCCACGCAATAGCTTGTTCACTTTCATGGGCTCAGAAATTGGTTGACCTTGATTTTCAAGTCCATTCACGATTTCTGTAAAACGACTAAACATGTCAGTTATCGATTCTCCCAATTTCATCCTGAAGGCTTCATATTGACCGAGGAGTATATTGACTCTGGTCTCTTTCACTCGATCGGTTCCTTCATAAGTAATGTGTAATCTATCCCATACTTCTTTGGATGTATCACAAGAAGATATTCTGTTATATTCGGTAGGTGATAAAGCACAATATAAAGAATAGATTGCCTTTGCATCAAGAGCCTGTCTCTTGATTATCTCCCTCGACTCATTTATTTGGACTCAACAGTGTCCTTTCCTCTTTCTGAGACAGATGCAGCTTTAGGAATGATTCCTTTTTCTACGACATCCCATTCCAGAGGATCTTTTGATCTTAAAAATGCCTTCATCTTGTTCTTCCATTTGTTGTAATCCTTTCCATCAAAGTAAGGTGGTCTCGTGTTGCTTTGCCCTTCTATAAGCCCTGGAGCCAACATACTAGCCATGGATCTTTTACTCTGAAGTAAAACACTTCAAACAAAGTGAGTACACGAGCTCTGATACCAATTGAGATAGCTAGCATAAGCACCTAGAGGGGGTGAATAGGTGCATAAACAATTTATCGAGATACGGAAGCAATACTTGCCAAATGATAAAAGAGAAATTCTTTCTGGATTAACACAATGAAATACGATCAAAGTAAAGAGAGTAAGGAAGAGAAAATTGAACACAGGGTTTATAGTGGTTCGGCTTATTCCAAGCCTACGTCCACTCTTCCGCACCGACACTTTACCTCGGCTGGATTTCACTATGAACAAAAGAGAAGTTACACACGGCTCTTCCTTGATTCCACAGCGTAGATGTTCTACTACACTTCCTCAAGGTCTCTTACAAATATTGACTCTCTTTTGAATATAATGGATCGCTCAAGGAGATTGTCTAAACAACAGAAAGCTTTCAGACTTTGGAATTTTTCTATCGCGCACTACTTCAACAACTTAGGACGTCTTCTTTATATACACCTTCATGCCATCATACCCGTTGGCACTTACCAAAGGAATTCCTCCAATCTACCCGTTGGACGAAATCAATTAAGAAGATTAATCAAGCTATTAAAGGAACGTGTCGATAGCCCATCAATCCTGTTCGCCCATACAATCAGGATCTCGGTTTCCATAAGTAGAACCTTCCAAGAATATCCAGACAATCATCGGATTTTCAATCATCGAGTAAATCTCGATCAATCAAAGGATTCTGTTATGTCTTCTCCAGCCACGAGATCTTCTCCAGTTGATAAGGTCGTCCCCTTAACGAATCATCAGATATGGATAACATTTCTTCAACGGATTAGAGACTGTCAATGAGGATAAACTTTGAGTCTTGAGTCTGGCTGTCCGGAGGTCTTCAGACTTTAAATAGTAGAGTCTGCAAAACCTTCATACTAGACTGAAGGAAACGTTTTGTCAGCTTCAAAACACTTCAAGAAGATTTCTCCAACAGATTCATCCTCCTCAATTGATTTATTTTGAGACTTTTGAGTGCTTTGTTTCTTCCAATTGAATCTTCTTCCATTTTTGTTTAGTTTCCTGAACCTTTTTATCATGAGGGCTAGCTCTTCATCATCCATGTCATCTTCAGAGTCTGAAACATCATAATCATCGTTAGATCTCAAAGCAAATGATTTCTTACCTTTGGGATGTTCTTCTTCATTGATTTGCTCCACTTCATAGGACTGAAGTATGCCAACCAATTCGTCTACAAAAAGTGGCATGATCCTTTGTGTTTCCCTTATCGAGGTCTTTACGTGATTCCAATTTTTGGAGAGTTCACACAGCAACTTGTTAACCTTCATGGGTCCTGAGATTGGTTGTCCCTGATACTCTAGACCATTTACAATTTCTGTAAAACGACTAAACATATCAGTAATAGATTCTTCTAGCTTCATTTTGAAGGCTTCATACTATCCGAGCAGAATGTTGATCCTTGTCTCTTTTACTTGATTAGTTCCTTCATAGGTAATATGCAACCTGTCCCAAACTTATTTGGCTATTTCACAAGAAGTTATTCTATTATACTCAGTAGGAGACAATGCACAATATAAATAGTAAATTGCTTTTGCATCAAGGGCTTGTCTCTTAGTTATTTCTTCTTGAGTCATCTTACTAGCCTCTGCAACTTTTTTTCCCCTTTCTGAAACTGATGTAGCCTTAGGAACAATTCCTTTTTTTACCACATTCCTATCTAGAGGATTTTTGGATCTTAGGATTGCCTTCATCTTGTTTTTCCATATGTTATATTCCTTTCCATCGAAATAAGGAGGTCCGGTGTTGCTTTACCCTTCAACCAAACCTGAAGCCAACATACTAGCCAAGGATCTTTAACTCAAAAGTAAAAACACTTCAAATAAATGAGCACACAGGCTCCGATACCAATTGATAGGGCTAGTATAAGCACCTAGAGGGGGGTAAATAAGTGCTCAAAAAAATTTATGAATCTTAACAAAATTAATTTTTTAAGCGTAATAGACTGAAGGCGTAGAGAACTATAAACAGATGTATGAAGTTGCAATTTTAAAGTAAAGAGATAAGATAAAGAGAATTGAAACACAAAGTTTATAGTGGTTCGGCTTATACCAAGCCTACGTCCACTCTCCTGCACTGACAGTCCACTGGCTGAATTCCACTATGAATCAAAAGAGATTTTACAGTATCACGTCTTTGATTCCATAGTATAGAGACTCAGCTACACTTCTTCAAGGTTTCACAAGAATTTGATCTCTCTTTTGAGTACAGTTCAAGCTCGACAAATTGTAACAGCAAAGAACTTAGAGTTTCAGACTTTGGAATTTTTCTTTCACGCACACAATCAAATAACTTGAGCGACCTTCTTATATACTCCTTCATGCCTTCATAACTGTTGGCACATTCTAAAGGAGTTCTTCTGGCTCTACTTGAGTCTCTTCAAAACTAACAAAACTCTTCAAATTGCATAGAGATGAAAGAGTCATTTCATCCTCATCCTCTTCATCATGCAAGATGAGAATTATTTTCCTCTTCACTGGAGCAGCCATGGGCTCCTTGCCTTTTCTCTTTGTTGCAACAAAGTCTTGTTTTGCTTTTTACAGAGACTTCTCTTCCATGCGTTCCAAAACCTTGCGAGCTCTTGCAAGCACATCTTTTTGATCATTTTGAATCCAATCACCATTGGAGAAATTGTTGACAAACTTAATGGAGCAGGATGTGAATTTTAAAATGTCTAAAAAGACACGTGATAAGAGCAAAATAAGGGAGTTGTCCCTTATCCTTCACAACTGTTCTATACATGTGGAACATAATAGTGTGAGGTAGAGAAATTTGTACCCGAAATTGATGGCATGCATTAGTTTCACTTCAGACCGAGACACATCGGTCTTGGATGTCGACTTTGGCCTAAAGCAATTGATCACAATTTTGTGCAACAAGATGTTGGTGGCGTTCATCCTAGAGTAGGATATCGTGCCTTCAGCATCCTTGTCTTTCACCAATGACTGAGTAGCACGAGCAAAAGGTACACCAAATGGTCAGAAACATCCTCTTTCCACCCCAATTAGATCAGCCAAAGTATCCATATCCACCAAAAACATCTTGTCTCTCACAGTAAAAGAAAAGCTATTTGCATCCACAAAGGATAAGTTCAAATAAAAATATGCAGTGAGTTCAATATAAGCAGTAGTGGATTTAGAACAAAAACGCTCCAACTACAGAGCAGCAAACTTCTTTCGCCGATTTACTTTCACTGAATCAAGGAAATAAAAATCGACATTCCTAGGGTGCATAACCCCTCTCTTTAGCAGATTCGAATAAACCTTTTTGTGGTTCTTTGATCTAAACAAATTAGAACCATCAGTAACATTTTTAGCCACTCCTATTCTAGGCTGAAAATGGAAAACATCCTTTTATCATCATCCAGACCTTGAGGTTGATTAGTAGTCCCCATTCGTGGGTCACTAGGAAAATTAGCAAAGGCTTTTTCAGCCGAACCTTTTTCGGCAATACCCATCTTTTCCATGTCGCGCAAAAATAGAGTCTCGTTCTTATACCCCCCCCCTCTCTTTCAAGTATTCATCAATCAATGACATGGAAGTTCCTCCTATTTTCAGATTAGAATTAAGCTTGAAAGCGACTTTAGGAGTTAATGTTCTTATAGGTTCCACTTCTTCCAAAACTTCTTCTTCTAGATGAGTCGGTGGAGGAGTTTGACGCTGCTGAGAAGTTTGTTGCTGATTTTGTTGCTGTTGAGGAGAAGAAACTTCTTCTTCGGTCAAGTCGAAGTGGGTAGGACCCTCGGGCATATGTTGTGGTCCCCTGCTTGCAATCCTTCATGACTTTCTCGAATACATTGTCTCTTCTAGGGAGGAATTCACCAACTTGTTCAAAAAAGGTGAAATATTTTGGATAGATTGAGAGTGAAAGTGAAAGCAAATAGGAATTTTGTATTCTAGGGTTTCAGTGTAAAAGCGAAGAAGACGAGTCTCAGCAATATATAAAGCAAGTGAAGCGAGATAAACAAATCGTTGTAAAGGAAATATAAAAATACCTTTTTAAAATGAATAACTTCCCTTTTTTGAAAATAACTATCTTTTCAAAATTGATAACCGCCTTTTGAAAAAGAAAACTTGGAAATATGATTTCAATAAATTAGCAATTAATAAGTAACTATACCTTTTCAGTTAAAAAAATTAAAATAGAAACAACTTACAATCGTAACTCTTGGTCTTCTAAGTCTAAATACCTTCAGACTTTACCTTTGAGTCTTGAGCACATCCAGACTTTACTGAATAAGAGATATAATGTTCAGTCTGGTGCGAATAGACTCAAATAGGCTTTTCTTCAGGGGCTTTGTAAATATGTCCACCAGTTGATTCTTCGAGTCAATGAATTGAATCATGATTTCTCCATTTTGAACATGATCTCTAATAAAGTGATGTCGAATCTCTATATGCTTTGCTCTTCAATGAAGAATTAGATTCTTTGCGAGGTTAATTGCGCTGGTGTTGTCACATTTGATCTCAGTGTAAGAGTCTTTGATTCCAAAGTTTCTCAATTGTTGTTTTATCCATAAGATTTGAGAACAACTTCCAAGAGCCACATACTCGCTTCTTTTGTTGAAAGAGCTATAGTGCTTTGCTTCCTTGAGAACCAAGATACTAACCTATTTCCTAGCATTTGGCATACTCTTTCTATCAACTCTGCAACCTGCTAAATCTGCGTCTGAATATCCAAGTAGGGTAAAGTCTCCTTCTTTGGGATACCAGACCTAAATTTGAAGTAGTTGCAATGTATTTGATGATGTGTTTTGCGGTGCTTAGATGAGACTCTTTTAGATCAGATTGAAATCTAGCACAAATACAAACACTAAACAAAATATCAAGTCTAAAAGTAGTAAGTTAAAGAAGTGAACCAATAATACTCCTATAAAGTTTCTGGTCAACTTTCTTTCCTCTTTCATCTTTATCCAGCTTCAAAGAACTAGACATTGGTATCTTAGTCTTTTTGCAATTCTCCAATCCGAACTTTTTAACAAGTTCTTTCGCATATTTTTCTTGGTCAATGAAGATTCCTTCCTTCAATTGTTTTACTTGTAATCCGAGAAAGAAGAATAGTTCACCCATCATGCTCATCTCAAATTCATCCTGCATAGACTTAGAAAATTTCTTGCACAGGCTTTCATTAGATGATCTAAATATAATATCATCAACATAGATTTGAACAAGTAGAAAGTTTTTACCTTTTCTTTTAATAAACAATGTAGTGTCCACTTTACCTTTGACAAAACCATTTTGAATTAAAAACTTACTTAACTCGTCGTACCAAACTCAAGGTGCTTGCTTGAATCCATATAGAGCCTTTTTCAGTCTGAATACTGAGTTTGGTTTCCTTGGGTCTTCAAAATCGGGAGGTTGTTCCATATAGACTTCTTCTTGGATAAATCCATTTAGGAATGCACTTTTGACATCCATTTGGAATAACCTAAAATTCTTATAACAAGCAAAAACAAGTAATAATCTAGTTGTTTCTAACCTGGCTACTAGAGCGTAAGTCTCATCATAGTCTATCCCTTTTTTCTTGCGTATATCCTTTGGCCACGAGTCTTGCTTTGTTCCTTACCACTTTTCCTTTTTCATCCAACTTATTCCTGAAAATCCATTTAGCTCTAATAATAGATTTATCTTTTGGTTTAGGAGTTAATTCCCAAACATCATTAATGCTTAATTGTCTGAGTTCTTCTTGCATTGCTTCAAACCAACTTTCGTCAGCTAAAGCTTCTTCTATGCTTTTGGTAGCTATTTCAGAAATAAGTGCCACGGCGCTAGACTCTTCTTGCCTTTTGAATTTGATGCGAATCCCTTCATCAATATCACCAATTATGAGTTATTTGGGATGACTAGATTTGTGCTTCTAGTTACTTGATGGTCTGGCAGGAAGCTGTTCTTCTACTTTACTTGATTCTTCAACTTCCTTTTGCTGATTTTAAGAGGTCTGAGCTGCTTCAAGGGAGGTAGACTTTGTAAAGTTTGGAGCAGGTTTAGATTCTTTAGGATGAGTTTGTATTAGTTGATTTTGCAAAGAATCTTGGAATTTTACATTCGTAGATTCTTCCACAAACTCAGTCTTTTTGTTGAATACTCTGTAAGTTTTGCTAGTGGTTGAATATCCAAGGAAGATTCCTTCGTCTGATTTTTCTTCAAACTTACCAGTTCAATCATTTGCATTTTTTCTAAACAAAACATTTGCAACTAAACACATGAAAGTAAGAAACAATTGGCTTCTTTCATTTGAATAACTCATAAGGAGTTTTCTCTATAATAGGCCTTAAAAAGATTCTATTAATAATATAACATACTATAAAAAATTGCTTCAGCTAAAAAATGAGAGGAAATATTACTTTCTATTAGAAGAGTTCTTGTCATCTCATGCAAAGATCTATTCTTTCTTTCCATAACTTCATTCTACTCTAGAGTATATGGAGAAGAAAAAACATGCTGAAAACCTTATTCATACAAAAAATTTCAAAGTCTTGATTTTCAAACTCACCTCCATGGTCTGTCCGTATGCTTGAAAAAGCATATCCTTTCTCATTCTGAACTTTCTTAGCAAACTTTAAAAAGTAAGAAAAAGCTTCAGATTTACTTGCCAAAAAGTAAACCTAAGTGAATCATGAATAGTCATCAATGATTACTAGACAGTATCTCTTTCCGCCTATGCTTCTAGTTCTGGTTGGTCCAAAGAGATCCATATGTAGAAGCTGTAAAACACGATTAGTAGAAACCTGATTCAATGGTTTAAAAGAACTTCTAACCTGTTTTCTCAATACACATGGTGTGCATAACTCAGATTTTTTAAACTTCAGGTTGGGCGGTCCTCGAACAAGATTCTTAGAAGAGATTTTGGCAACCGCTTCATATTGACATGGCCAAGCTTTCGATGCTAAAGATTTGCTTCATCTTGAATTGAAATTAGACATTGAGACTTCTTTGGTTTTATGTCCAGAAGATAGATGTTCTCATGTCTTCATCCAGTAAAAGATTGTGAAAGATCTTTACTAGTTCCCGAACATATTCCTTCTTAAAAATTAATCTTGAATCCAATGTCACATAATTGGCTAATACTGAGCAAGTTGTAATTGAGTCCTTCCACTAAGGAAAAGTTATTGATTGTGAGACTTCTATTTTTTACTGTTCCACATCCAACAATCTTTCCTTTGCTATTTCCATCAAAAGAGACTTTTCCATCATTAACTTGCATAAGCTTTATAAAACAGCTTGAATCTCCAGTCATATGCCTTAAACAACTACTATCCACATACCATTTAACATTTTTCTTGATAGTGATCTGCAATTAAAAAAGAAACTCAAACTTTCTTTAGTACCCACATTTTCTTGGGTCCAGATGAGTTAGTGCAATAAGCAGTCTTTGCTCATTCCTTCTTAACATGTCTCCAAGCCATAGGACATTCTTTCTCAAAGTGTTATGAGCTGTTGCACTTAAAACATTTGAGAGCACTTCGACCAACAGGTTTTATAAAGACTTTTTGAAATTGATTTTTGTAAAAAGTTTTTGTAGGCCTTTATTTGATTCTTTCTTTTACTTTTGGAAAATCAATTAGAGGAATAGTTTCAGAAGTCATTTCCAAACCTGATTTGTTAAGGTAGGGTCTTTGTACTGAAAGAATCTTTTCTAATTTCTCAGATCCTATAGTAAACCTTTTTGAAATATTTGAAATGTCATTTTTCAAAAACGTATTTTCTTTTGAAAGAGAGTTTGCATTTTCTTTTAATGTAACAAAGCTTTTTATCTAAATTTTCAAACTTTACTTTCCATAAAATTTCCCGTTGTTTCAATGCAGAATTCTCCTTTTTTAACTTGAGAGAGAACCACCGACCATTGCAGCGTAGAGGGTAGATCCTTTGCTCTCCCCGGTGGAGGCCAAGGTTCAAAGCCCCTGCAAAGAAGGGAGGTTGAAGCACTGTGTGGTGATTTACGCGTGTTGCCAGGGTGGTGGTTTCCCTGCTATCGACATCTGGGGGTTCACGTGGTGGCTGCCGGCTAAAGTGGTTCCTCCAGCACCAAAAAAAAAAAAAAAAAATCCTCTTGAGAGAAGTTTTGAGACTAAGACACAGTTTGTCAATGTATTTCAAGACTTTAGTAGGGATTTTTAAATTACTTACCTCGATCTCGCTATCTGAGTTTGAGTCTGTATCTGTTTCGGAGTCTGAGCCTGATTCTGATTTTGCCATTAGACAAATATTGGCATAATCTTCGTCACTTTCTTCACATTCAGTATCACTCCATGTCTCTGCCCTGAGAGTCTTCCTGTATTTCTCAGTTTTTCCTTTCTATTTCTTCAATATGGGATAATTGGGTCTGATGTGTCCCTTTTTCTTGCATTCGAAACAGATCACTTCTTTATTGGATTCATCATCCTCAATTGATTTATTTTTTGACTTTTGAGTGCTTTATTTCTTCCAATTGAATCTTCTTCCATTTTTGTTTAGTTTCCTGAACCTTTTTATCATGAGGGCTAGCTCTTCATCATCCATGTCATCTTCAGAGTCTGAAACATCATAATCATCATTAGATCTCAAAGCAAATGATTTCTTATCTTTGGGATGTTCTTCTTCATTGATTTGCTCCACTTCATAGGACTGCAGTATGCCAACCAATTCGTCTACAAAAAGTGGCATGATCCTTTGTGTTTCCCTTATCGAGGTCTTTACGTGATTCCAATTTTTGGAGAGTTCACACAGCAACTTGTTAACCTTCATGGGTCCTGAGATTGGTTGTCCCTGATACTCTAGACCATTTACAATTTCTGTAAAACGACTAAACATATCAGTAATAGATTCTTCTAGCTTCATCTTGAAGGCTTCATACTATCCGAGCAGAATGTTGATCCTTGTCTCTTTTACTTGATTAGTTCCTTCATAGGTAATATACAACCTGTCCCAAACTTCTTTGGCTGTTTCACAAGAAGTTATTCTATTATACTCAGTAGGAGACAATGCACAATATAAATAGTAAATTGCTTTTGCATTAAGGGCTTGTCTCTTAGTTATTTCTTCTTGAGTCATCTTACTAGCCTCTGCAACTTTTTTCCCCTTTCTGAAATTGATGTAGCCTTAAGAACAATTCCTTTTTTTACCACATTCCTATCTAGAGGATTTTTGGATCTTCGAATGCCTTCATCTTGTTTTTCCATATGTTATATTCCTTTCCAACGAAATAAGGAGGTCCGATGTTGCTTTACCCTTCAACCAAACCTGGAGCCAACATACTAGCCAAGGATCTTTAACTCAAAAGTAAAAACACTTCAAATAAATGAGCACACAAGCTCCGATACCAATTGATAAGGCTAGTATAAGCACCTAGAGGCGGGTAAATAAGTGCTCAAAAAAATTTGTGAATCTTAACAAAATTAATTTTTTAAGCGTAATAGACTGAAGGCGTAGAGAACTATAAACAGATGTATGAAGTTGCAATTTTAAAGTAAAGAGATAAGATAAAGAGAATTGAAACACAAAGTTTATAGTGGTTCGGCTTATACCAAGCCTATGTCCACTCTCCCGCACCGACACCCACCGGCTGAATTCCACTATGAATCAAAAGAGATTTTACAGAGGTATCACGTCTTTGATTCCATAGTATAGAAACTCAGCTACACTTCTTCAAGGTTTCACAAGAATTTGATCTCTCTTTTGAGTACAGTTCAAGCTCGACAAATTGTAACAGCAAAGAACTAAGAGTTTTAGACTTTGGAATTTTTCTTTCACGCACACACTCAAATAACTTGAGCGACCTCCTTATATACTCCTTCATGCCTTCATAACTGTTGGCACATTCCAAAGGAGTTCTTCCAATCAACCCGTTAGATAGAATCAATTAGGAAGATCTTGAGTTATTTAGGGAATGTGATGATAGCCCACCAATCCTGCTCTCCCATACAATCAGGACCTAGGTTTCCATAAGTAGAACCTTCCAAGTATACTTCTCTAGCCGTGAGATCTCCTTCAACCGTATGAACCAACTCTTTAAAGATATACTTACATCTGGATAAGTCTTTTTCATCGAATAAATCTTCTCTTCGACGGTCTGGAAACTGTTAGCGAGAGTAGACTTTGAATCTTGAGTTTGGAGATCTTTAGACTTTGACAATAGAGTCTGCAAGTCTTTAGACTAGACCGATGGAAATGTTTTGTCAACTTTAAAATAGATAAGGAAGTTTTCTCCAACACAAGGTGCCTTACACTAGCTTGCACTAGCACTACCTGATGCAAGATGTGCATATTGCACACTTACATCTTGCACTAGGTGTAGCACAAACCCTCAACCCAACTTCTATAATAGACCCATCATCAGTAGGCATCAGCAGTCACTACTGGCCACCACCACTAGTAACACCAGCATCCTAGCTGCCACACCAGCACGTAGCCACCACCATAGACCCACCATTAGCAACCACTGTTGGTGGTGGGTTGTGGGTTTATTACAAAAGGGGCTCGTGCAAGCTAGGCTATGCACATTGCACTCTTGCACCAGTACTAGCTGCAGCAAGAGGCCCCAACCCAACCCCCACAATGGACCTACCACCACTAGGCTTCACTAGCCACCACCACTAGCCACACGAGCACCCACCACCATCACGGATCCACCACTAGAAGCGGTAAGTAAAAGTAAAAACAAAATCAAAAAATGAAAAATGCAAAAATGACAAGCAACAGGATCGTTCCATTGATATTGAAATTAAGTCTCACAAACTCAATGACAAATTATTAACAAAAAAAAAAAAACATTCACAAGTAAAACAATTGACTCCTCGGCCCACAAACCATATCCCATCCCATTTCATCAATCAATATGCACAATATCTTCTATTCGTGCTCCTTTTGATGCACATTTCACTTTATTCATAATCCTTGCACTTTTTCTAACTAGACGTGAGACTTCTTCTTCAATTATCTCAGGATGCGTTGATTTTGATGGAGCTACAATTGTCGTAGGCTGAATTTATTCAAATAAACCTGCAACTGAGTTCTTCTTACTCTTATTTCTTGTTGGCGCAGCCAATGTCTTCTTCTTTGTTGACGCAGCCGTTGATTCTTGAGTTAGGCCTTGAGAGATAAGAACCTCTAAACTTCTCCTAGGCTTCAAAAAGAAAACTCAATTATCAACAAAAGTTTGCACCATAAATTAAATTAAATGTAGCCTATAAAACTTACATTAAGAGTAACTGTTATAAAATGATCATTTGTATAAAGGCCGTAACCATATTATTTTAGCATCTTCCTAAGAGCCCTTCTTGTTCGAAGGGGAATGTTACTTTCAGGTACTTGTGATTGATTGGCCCTTCTTCTCGCATGTGATTTCTTGGGCTCTTGTTGTGGCTGTTCAGCTACAGTAGGGGCTTCTTTGGCCAATTCTTCAGCTAGGCATCTTCTAGATGGCATTCTTGTAGGTGGCTCTTGATTTGGCTTTCTTCTAGTTGTTTTTCTATTTAGCCCTTCAGCTTCAATGACACTTTCTATTGGCTTTTGTGGTGGCCCTTGTGATGACCCTTCTAGTGGCCTTTGTAGTAACCTTAATGATAGATCTTGCGGTGGCCCTTCAGTTGGGCCAAAATAACCTAAACGACGATGAGGAACGGGGAGGAACGGCGATGGCTAGGTCTGCTTAAGCCAAAATAACCTAAACGACGTCGTTTAACACCAAGGAAAAACGACGTCGTTTAGGTCAACTCAGTCGGTGTGAATAGACGACGTCATTTTTGTCATCCAAGTGTGCTTTAAAAAAAAAAAAAACGTTTGCCACCTCAATAAAAGAAGTCGCCAGAAAATGCCACGTATGCAATTTGGCCGGATTTTATTGCCAGTGGCACTCAAGTGATCCATTTTGCTCCGATTTTTGCACTTAAGTGTCTCTTTCGTAACTTTTGACAATTAAGTGTCCCTTTATGCCAACTTATGGTACTCCAGGGGTCCGCGTGGCGTAAGTCGACTGTGGTCATGAAAAGGAAAGAAGACCCTGGAGCTAGAATGTAAACAAGGAATCCAGGAAGTGACCTCATTGTGGGAATATTTGAAATGCAGGGAAGCCCATGCCACTTATTGGACTCAACATTTAGTGAGATTGTGCTTACAAGCCAAGCTCACTTCACTATCAATCTTTCACTCATGATGCATCACATTGTAATTAACCAAAGGCTGATCTCGGATGACTTACGGATAGCCGTTGGCCTATGATTGGTTCCAGGTTGTCTTCTTGATATGGAATAGTGGTGGCCTCAGCCACTTCATCTTGGCGAAAGAGACTAAAGATTGATTTTTTTTTTCCGAAGCGTCTAATTTATTTTTAGTGGGCATGTCAATTTATTCAAGGTATCCACTTTTTATTTTCAAGAAAATCCTTATTCATCTTATTGAAAGAAACTGAATATTAAAATATTTTTGGAAGCATCTAATTCGTCATTTTTAGTCAATTTGTCAAGTCATTCAACTTTTCCACTTTCTATCTTCACGAAAATGCTTCATCTTTTCGGAAGAGACCAAAGATTAAAAAATTCTCTTGAAGCACTTGATACTCTTTTTAAATGGAGGATGACGAATTATTCAATGGAAGATGTGGTTACATCCATTAGACAACACCCAAGAAGTGTTATCATAGAATTTATAACTGCAAATGCAATCCACATTTACCATATCAAGAATTTCTCATTTCAACAAAACTTACAATCCAAAAAAATAAAAATAAAAATTCAGCTTTAATCAAACGAGGTAATCACAAAATACTCCAGGAACTTGACTATGTAATCTTTACATGACTCATCAATGTCAACACCCATGTAGTCTTTCCCCAAATTAAGAAAAACAAACGACCATGTTTTTCCAAGATATATGCATCCTTTTCATTGAGGTACCACAAAGTCAAGTCATCAGGCTCAAATTGGTTCATTGTTCTTTGATTTGGGTTCAATTTCAGCGGTCTACTATAGCCCTAGACATTGGATTCTGATGCATATCGTTCATTGCATGTTTAGACGACTATGGTTCAAGCCACTTGCACTTGAATTTAGAAAACTAATCCCACTAATGGTGATCAATTCTTTCACAATCTATTACCTCTCCATACAACGGTCTTCATCACTTGCCCCAGATTTTTCCTAAAAGGGAACGATGCCATTATTTTCCCCTTTAAAATGGAATTTGAAGTGTCCTAGAATAGGATAAAGGTAATAAATAAATTGTGCCTTTTGATAAAGAGAGACTTGATTGAGGAAATGCCTTGTTCTCTCAAAATGTCTATGTTTAATGGTTCTTTTATGCACAAAAGGTTTCGAAGTCATCCACTCGTAATGGTTCATTATATAGAGTACCTTTCAAATGGGACATTTCTATGATCCCGTGTCGACTTGGCTGGAATTTTATATGAAATCTCATCTTTTTCTCTTATGTCACATGAATGGATTACTAATGATGAAAAAAGTATGCATACAGTTATGCTTGCACAAAACGCGGGTGAAGTAATTAGTGTATAGTAACTTTTCAAAGTCTCGAGTTACTTTTACAACTATTACATGTAGCTAGTGACTCTTAAATGTGGTTAGTTTTCTTTTTTCCACGTGGAAAAGTAAATTGCAATATATTCAAATAGTAAGTTTTCCACAGTTTTGAGTAGCTATTTTTATGACAAAACTTCTACTTCAATCCTTTCATTGTTAAATAATTTTGTTGACTTTAGTACCATGTTAGGGTGAAGCGCAAATTTCCGAAATGGCCAGTAGATTTTCTTATTTATAAGTTAGAATGAACCAACTACTTTAGGGTCCATCTATTTTGCGGAAAACGTACAATTTCTGAAAAAGTTCACATTTACATGTCCACCTTGTGGATTCTTCCCGATTCACCAAAAAGGGGTGGGGTAAGCATAGCACCTCTATTCATAAACAGGTCGATCAAAGTATGCATGCACCACATAAGCCACTAATATGACATTTCATTTGCTCGTGTGTCTTATGCAACTCATATATCTCAGTGCCATGCATGTGCAAGGCATTACATTATTCTCATAATATGCATTAGCACTTATGCACTTTGCACACGTGGCGTCTCGAGAATATAATGGAATCCCATACTACCATGTTACCCTTGAGACCATGCTTTTAGATTATTATGACTGCTCTAGGCCATGACCAACCAAACGGTTGGTGGTCTTCCAACATAATCGTGTATTGTCTCCCCCAATCAAACACGGCAATGTCCCGTGTAAACGCATCAAGACGGTATTCCATTAAAGGAGCTTTGTTTCGAAATCCATCCGCCAACGACATCCCATTAACTTAAGGCGTTCAAACTTACTTAGGCATCATCTTGCATAATCATATGCATCAGGATGGAACCATCACCCCACATAATCATGTGCATTAGGCCTATTATGTGATCACACAAGAACATTACCACTCAAGCCCATTGTTATCTTTCTCATTAGCCAAGTATGAATACGTCAATGGCGTGCCAAGTAGAATGTGTCTCATGACTTATAGAAACTACATCAATAAAATATATCAAGCACGAAACAAGAGTTCGTGGTTTGATACGTTATGTTGAGCACATACCTAAGTCCAATCCGGATCGAAAATGATACATCTCAATATTGCACTGAGAGCAAGAAAGGACCAACCCGTCGTGACATGATCATTGACGTAGTACCAAACTTAACTCGAGAACAATACATCTTAGTATCGCACCAAGATCAAGAAAGCATCGACCCGTCGTGACATGATCACCAATTTAGTACCTAACTTGGTTCGGGAATAATATGCCTTAGTATCGCCAATCCAAGAGAGAAACTTTACCCGGCGTGCTTCCACACATGTCCAATAACCATCATATATCTCGTCTCGGGAGCTCGAGGTGGTCTCACACAGTGACCATGGACAATGAACATACGTGTAAACAACATCACATAGAATAAGCACATCCAATAATATCATAAGTTTTCATAATATAATTATGGTTTCTCGAACCCATGCTCAAATATGAACATCAACATGTTGCTTCCAATGATAATATCAAATCGAACAACCTTAATATATTACCTTTCAAAATAGCTTTCGTAAGTATTCACTACTTACAATCATAGAATGTTAAGAACACTTACCATTTTCAAATTTGGAATTGTATAAGTATATACCAAACAATATATCTTTCAAAGCTGCCTTTCATAAGTATTTATTACTTATAAATATAGAATACCAATACCAATTTCAAATTTGGAGTTGTATAAGCATATATCATCTTTAAAAACTTGCATTCAACAAGCACTAATCACTTTAGAACTCACAATATAATGAACACTTATCGCAATCAAGATAAGTTATTGTATCCAACGGTAACTTATAATGACAACTTATCGCATATTATCATAATCTATGATGATAACTTATCACATATTATAATAACCTATCACGATAGCTTATCGCATCCAAAATAGCCTATCATGATAACTTATCACATCTAAGCATAGCCTATCGTGATATCTTATCTCATTGTGCTTATCATGATTATTGTGATAGTCTATCACAGCTACTTATCACCTAATCTAATCACCATTAACCTTAATCTAATCCTAATCCTAATCCTAAGCGCAATTACCACCCTAAGCAAGGGTTAGGAAGTTACTCACTTCCAGATCTAGGCTAAGGCGAGCGACGGCGACGGCGGCAAAGCTCACAACGTGACAATGGCTCTCGGTGAGGCTTGGCAAGGCATGGCGGTGGCTGGATGGCGCTTCGCAGCACACAAAATGGGCTAAAATAGCCGAGTGATGATGACACATGGCTTGAGGGAGGTCCAGCAAGGCTTGGGACTCATAGCCAATGCACATGAACAATGGCACGATGACATCTCACGACGAGGGGCATGAGGGCATGGGACAAGCCAGACAATGGATAGTGGATGGCAACAAGGTGAGGGACAAACTAAGAGGGAGAAATGGGTATCAGTTGAGCCAAATGAGAGAATGAGGGGAAAGAGAGAAAATTCAACCAAAGGGGAGGTAGAGAGAGAAAAGTGAGAAAAATAAGGAAATGAGAGAAATGAGGGAAAAAGGAAAACTTATGGACCAAGGACACATCCGGCCTTCCATTCTAACTCGGGAGCAAGAAGAAATCTCATCAATCCATCTTCATGCCCATAATTTTTGTTTTATCAGGCTTAGGCTTATAGAAGGGGCAATTTGGTAATTGCACTAAGCCATTTTACTATTCATGCACGCTATTCACGCACATAGGCCTAAGCCCAAAGTGGTCCAATTGTCTTAATGGGCTTGTCCTTGGGCTTGATTTGTTGTGGGCTTCTCATCTTCGGAGTTAACAAGCTTAATTGGCCTAAATGAGTTCAATTGGCCTTTAATTGGGTGAAACCATCATTTCCACTTATTTGGGCCCTTGTGGTCAGTATTTAAAGCAAATTGGCCCATTGGGCCTCTCCAAATTTGTGGGCCCTATTGGCCCTCCAATTTCCAACCCAATTTCACTTATCTAAAAATTCGGGTTTTAAATAAGGAACCTAATGAAGCAATGTCCAGTGGTTGTCTCTTAATCCTCTAAAGTCCAATACTTTTAACCAGATTAGAATTTGTGGTTGAAATCAATCAAATGCAACTTTAGTATAATTAAAACCAATGGGCAGCCTTTAGAGATTTCATGAGTTCGACTTGTGGTTGATTCGATAGCAATCCATATTTGAGCCCTTTTCAATTCATGGATTATCATTAATTATCATGTAATTGAAAGGGATCAATTGCTCGTTCTGAAGTACACGATTATTTGGAATTGGTTTAGGGTCATTTATGATTAGTATAGTAATCATGCGGCATCACCCGCAATCCGATTATATGTTATTATGGAATTGATCGATAACCTTTCCTAGATCGGTTTGAAACAGCTTAAGATTGTCCTTCATCAATCCTTATGGTCGAATTATCAATTAATGATTAAGTTCTCTGATCGTGCGTATCGAAAAAATTATATTTCCCAATAGGTTCACTATTGAATGGTTCACAAACAATTTAAAGTTTGATTCTACTAATTGCAATTGAGAAAATAAACTTCTTATCATATCCTGAATAAGGTCAAATTTGAAGGATGTCACACCAGCGGTCGCCAAGGACTTGCCTAGGCTAGCAAGAGTCACCGAGCTTCGGAAAGGCCTGGGCAACCTTTGCCGGCCTTTCTCGATGGCGATGGTAGTGGCCATCGGTGAGGGCTTGGCCAAGCCATTAACAAAGTTTTTTTTTTTCTTTTTTAAACTTTATTTTCAATCTAGTTTTCTCTGTATTTTTAATTTTTAAATATTATTTTTTGACATGGCGCTTAGTGGACACCACATGTCTTAAGAAAGTAATAAAATAAGATACATCAGCATTTTTTGTTAGCTAAATTGGACGAATTTAATGGAAAGATGCGATTGAATTAATTTGAAAAGTTTTCTAAATTGATTATATTCTTTGCAAGTTTTAGAACTTAATTCAACTTTTATTGGGGACATGCCTCTCTTTGATTCAACCTCCCAAGTCTTTCTTTATAATAGAGAGTTTCTTCCGAAACCTCACTTCTATAGTAGATAGTAGCATTCATAAAACAAACAAATTAAAGAGAACACTTTGGGGGCTTTCTAATAATGATCCGTTTAATCTATCTGGAACAAAAATCACTTTCTTTCTATAGGGAATTTGGTTGCATCCTTTAAGGGCAGAGCAGGAGCTCTTGAATTCTACCCGGGCGTGTTTCTTCATCCATCCATTTAGGCTTGACTAGGAACACGTGGATCCAGGGAACCTAGCTCGGGAACAGCTTCTTACTAGTAGGGGCTACTCATAGTCAGTAAGAGAGTCCAATCTCTAAAATAGAGCTTAGTATGTACATAGACTACTAGAAGGCATATGTGATCACAGTCATTACCTTGGCTCCTTCGAGAACATACACGAGAAGGTTTCATGTAGGACCTGTCATGGAGAAAATATTGCTTGTTCGAGCAATAATTGAAGTAGAAAGTGAAAAGAAGCAGGGATTTTTTTCGTTGTACAAGGTGTAACCGCAATCTACAATTTTTTTTTGGTCCATTACCTTGTCTAGTTATGTCTGACAACCGCAAGCACTTTCTCCAACTCGAGGACAAGCTTGTTGCATACAGGTGTTGCTGAGTTTAGCCCAATATCAATGACAACTTTGGGGTTCAACGTAAGTTCACCGGAGAGATTCATGCTGCATATGGTGACGGTAGATTCAGATGGGCCAAAAACCTCAATCATGGGCTTCAGTGACAGGTCTAGCAATTTCTTCTTTGATTTCCAAAATCGAATGACCCAGTTAAGAGTGCTGTCCTTCTTGGTTAATCTGAATGACATATTTCCCATGAGCACGTACACAATGTATAAGCAACTTTAAATTCACAATTGACTGGATTGTGTATGCGTTCCGTGCAAGAGGTGTTTTAGAGTGAGTGATAGACTCTTCCGCTGCCTATTTCATGGCCGGAAGCTTTTGAAAGCTATGAATGATGCAAACTTCTGTGTAAGTAAGTCGACTGTGGTGATGAAAAGGAAAGAAGACCCTGGAGCTAGAATGTAAACAAGGAATCCAGGAATTGACCTCATTCTGGGAATATTGGAAAAAAAGGGAAGCCCATGCCACTTATTGGACTCAACATTTAGTGAGATTGTGCTTACAAGCCAAGCTCACTTCACTATCAATCTTTCACTCATGATGCATCACATTGTAATTAACCAAAGGCCGATCTGAATGACTTACAGATAGCCGTTGGCCTATGATTGGTTCCAGGTTGTCTTCTTGATATGGAATAGTGGGGGCCTCAGCCACTTCATCTTGTCGAAAGAGACTAAAGATTGATTTTTTTTTTTCCGAAGCATCTAATTCATTTTTAGTGGGCATGTCAATTTATTCAAGGTATCCACTTTTTATTTTCAAGAAAATCCTTATTCATCTTATTGAAAGAAACTAAATATTAAAAGATTTTTTGGAAGCATCTAATTCGTCATTTTTAGTCAATTTGTCAAGTCATTCAACTTTTCCACTTTTTATCTTCAAGAAAATCTTCGTGACATCCTGAATTTCGACCTCGTCCCGGACATATGAAATGGACATTTCGCCAGCACACCTATGGTCCTTTTTCTCTGAGCTGATCACTTACGAGTTAACCAATCTATTGGGTGAAGCCGTTAAGGGATATAACCGTGGTAAAATTCCTAAAAGCTACCCAATAGGTCGGATCGGACTAAAATCGCATTTGATCAATTTTAACCACGAAATTGAATTCGGTTTCGGAAATCGAACGTTCAAGCATATCACAATTCATTTATAGGATGTCGTCTTGTCTTTCGGAGAAATTCCAGCAAGTTCGGGACTTTTACGGAAAATCGTTTTGGACATTGCAGAAAATTAGCGGAAATTCGGTTTAGCCCATTTGAAGGGAATTTTGACTTCTAAGCCGAACTATTGGATGATGGGAATTTGTGGAGATGTGTGGGATTTTTCTTTAGAGAAATTGGACTTCAAATTTGAGAAATTAAGGATGAAATTGAAATCTAAAATTAAGGGAAATTCGGAGCTAGGCATGGAAGGGTGCAACATTAGTCATCAAATTGGTTTAATTGAGGATTATATTGTCAGAAAGTATTGGGGGACAAAGGTTTAATTGAAAGGATAAGCTTGAAGACTATTTGGCACTCTAATGATGGTTTTAGATATTTGTTTTTGGACTTCTGTTTCCCCCTTCTTCGGCTTCTCTTGCAAGCCAAGCCACCGACTGATTGCCCTCTTCTTCTTCGTGCGAAGCCCCTGCATCACCGTGTCCAGCTCTGCTCCTGTTTCCTTTTCATTTTTCTTCGTGTTTCTCTGTCAATCAAGCAGCTGAATCCCTCCATTTTTCCTCACGACAGCCCCACATATTTCTCCCTCCACAGAAGCCATTTGCTGCCACTTCTTTCCCCCCAGTCAAACCAACGAAACCCCTTCCCCACGGTTGACCAAAAGAACCCTTCGCTGCTCCACTTCGATTTGTTCTCCTCAGCTCCATCGAAGTCCAGCAACACCGAAGCAATTCCCCAAGCTGCCGCGTGCCAGCCTCCACCCACGAAGCCCCAACGCCAGCAGCTCCTGGGTGCTTTGTTGTTCGGCCAGCGAAGCCTGCACCTCTTCAGACTTCAGCCCAGCAACCAAAGCAGTTGCTGCTTCCTTTTCCGCCGCTCCACCATTTGTGCAGCTCGTCTCACGCATGGGTCAACAACCCACCGAAGCAGCCCCATCGTTGACTGCATGCCTCAAATTCAGTGAAGCCGCGCGTCTCCCAGCTCCGCTTCTGCTTCAGTCTTGCCGCGCCAGCGCCCATCGAAGACCCCTGCGCACGCCAGCTGCTTCTCCAGTCAACCGTTTGCGAGGAGCCCATCGAGTCAATCTGTTCGGCCACGATTTGGCCGAGTTTCGGCCCAGCTTGCTAAGTCAGCCCACGGTTGGGCCTTCCTTCAGCCCACGTGATAGCAGCTCCTTTGGGCCATGTCTTCAGCCCAGCGAAGAAGTCAGGCCAGCCATGTGAATGTCATCTCCAGCCCAGCATCCAGCCCATCATCAATTGGATCCGAAGCCTAGTTCAATTTAGTTTCAAGCCCAGCATCATTTGTATTTCAACAAGGCCTAGCAAGTTCAGCCCATCTTGGGCTCGTGAAGTAAGTCAGCCCAAGTTCGGCCCAAGCTCAGCAATTTGTTGTGGGCTTGCAAGTCTTTTGTGACATCCTGAATTTCAACCCTATTATGAATATATGAAATGGCCATCTCGTCAACACGCCGATGGTCCTTTTTCTCTGAGCCAATCACTCACGAGTTAAATAATTTATTGGGTGAAGCCGTTAAGGGATATAACCGCGGTAAATTCCCTGAAAGCTACCCGGTAGGTCGGATCAGACTAAAATCACGTTCAGTCGATTTTAACCATGAAATTGAATTCGGTTTCGAGAATCGGACGTTCGAGCGTGTCACGGTTCATTTATAGGATGTTGTCTTGTCTTTTCGAGAAATTTTCAGAGATTTCGAGATTTTTACAAAAAATCTTTCAGACGTCTCAGAAATTAATGGAAATTCGGATCAACTAAATTAAAGAGATTTTCGACTGCAGTTCGAACTATATGGCGAAGGGGGCCTGTAGAAATTATGTGGTATTTTTTCTACAACAAAATTAGACCTTAACTTGGGAAATTGAGTGAAGAAATTGATCTTAAAATTGGGAAATTCGAAATTAGGCAAGGGCAGCAAAATTTTGGTATCAAATTGGATCAATTGTGATATTATTGAGGAAGAAAGTAATATAATGGGACATGGTGATATTTATGCAAGCCTAGAGGGGGACCAAGCTTTAATGGGTTAGGATATTTTGTGGACTTTTGGCATTTTCTTCTAAGCTTCTTCAGCAAGCCAAGACAGCTGCCTTGGTCTTCACCGTGCGTCCCTTCTCCCTCTCGATCACACTGGCTTCTGTTTTTCATTTCTTTCCTTCGACCCTCAACCCCACGTTCTCTCCCTCGGCTCCATCAATTTTTGCTTCTTCCTTCACCGAAAACAACCCAGCTCCACTGCCGAGCCTTCATTTCCTTCGGTCTTCACGTCTGCCGCTTCATTGCTTCCTTCGTGTCTTCCTCACATCCTCGGGTCAACCAGCGAAGCCAGGAATTGACCGCTTGCGGACCGGCTTCTCCGCCTGCTTCCTTGGAAGCCAGCACGTGTGCACCCCAACAATTCCACCGAAGCTGCTGTCGGTGTGTCACCCAGCAACAACTCTTGCTACTTCCGTCCATTTCAGTGCAAGCCCAAGACGCCAGCGAAGCCGAAGCCCATCGGCTTGTTCGGTCAGCTCCAGCAAAATTATTGACCGCTGAAACTGCTTCAGTGATCCTTCCCTCCACAGCTGCCACTTGCCGCTTCGCTCAAAGTTCTTCGTGGCTATTTCACCAAGTGCAGCTGCTCTTCGACTGCATGCCAGTTCACGCCCAAATCTTCGGTCAACAGAAAATGCCCAAGACTCCACCGAAGCTTTCGTTTGGCCGCACAACCTCACGCCAGCAAGGCCGAGGAGTCCTCATCACAGCTGCTTCACGTCCACGACGCCAGCTGCCGTTCCATTTTACCATCAACAAAGACCCCAACTCCTCTCCTTGCTGTTGTTCCACTGAATCTCTTCACCAGCTCGATGCCAGCAAGTATTCCGAAGCTGCTTCTCTCCCTCGACTCAATTCGCTGCAGTGAAGTTCGGCCGGCAGTGGGCCATCAGAAGCCCACGAAGACTTGCAACAGCCCAACCGTGAGCCTTTAGCCCGCGAGCCTAGTTTTGGTCGTAGGTTCCAGGCCCAAACAAGTTGTATTTCAGTCCAAGAAGCAGCCCAGCAATTAATTTAATTGAAGCCCATCTCCGGCCCACACGATTTCAGCTCAATTTCAACTCAGTCCAGCCCTTGTGGATCAGCCCATCAGCCTGCGAAAATTTCAGAAGCCCAGATCAAGCTCAGCCCAAGAGTTTCAGTAGGCCCAAGCCCAGAATTTCTGCGGGCTTGCAAAGTTTCTTGGCCTGACCCGAGTGTCTATCGATGCCGCCGAAATTTTGGAATTCGGTCGCCTTCGCGTCGTCCTCGTGGTGTTCCGGTTTTCGCCTTGCGCAAGTGAGTTTTACTCACTAATGCCTTCTTAGTTTGCTAATTATACTTAAATGTTGATTAGTGTTAGTTAAGTGTAATTAGGTGGTTATATTAGAATTGATTAGCGATTATTAGTTAATTACATTGCATATTAGTTGTTTGGTTAGTGTACTTAGATAGTGAATTGCCTATAGTATTTATTGGATGCTTCGTGGGATTTTTTCCGACCCTTATCGGGTGTTAATTAGGCAATTCGAGTGTAAATGAATTTTTTAGGAATTAAATATTAATTTTCGAAATTAATTATTTAATTATTTATTTTCCAGAAATTCAATTTGGGATGGCTAAGTGACCAGGGATTTTATGCTGATAATCGTGGCGCAGTCCGTTTACTTAATTGAGCTTTATATTGTGCTAAATTGAATTTCTTGTATTTAAATATTAATTTACGAAATTAATTATTTAATTATTTATTTTCTAGAAATTCAACTGGGATGGCCAGTGATCGGAACTTCGTGCTGATTGTCATGGTACAGGCCATTTATTTAATTGAGTTCTACGTTGTACTGAATTAATTTAATTGTGGATTTTTAGGGATTATTCCTAAATCGAATTAATTTGAGTAATTGACTAGTGAATAATTGAGCATCAGTTGCCAATGATAAAGGTATTGTGGTAGACTACCGATCGTACTGGAAATTGTGGAAATGAAAGTGAGTATGTAAGATGTATGCTGACCTGATGACTAGGCATGTCATCTAGGAATTTCGTCTTGATTGCGGTGGTCTTTATTTGTTTATTTAATTGAGCACCTAGTTGTGCAAATTGAGTGCAAATCGTAGTTGTGGGTATTTATTTTGGGAATTGAATAACCTTGGTAATTGAGTGGAAAATTACCGGGCGTCGGTCTATAGCGTCAAAAATATATTTTTGTATTGCTGAAAGGAGTGGGTGAATAAAAAGGAAATTATTGTATTTTAGCTAAAGCCGATCGTGTGCCTACACACATGTACTTTTATCTAATATGATGAAAATGGTAAAATTGATTGTGTATTCGGAACAAAAAAAATACTATAACGGCTCGATGATTCGTATGTCATTTGGAGAATGGACGTTAATACTATTACAGCTCGATGACTCTCATGTCATTTTGACAAAGAATTGCTTGTATACCGGCTTGATGGCCCTATAGGTCATCTTAGAGAATGGACGGTATTAAATGTTGGCTCGATGATTCTATAGATCATCTTAGAGAATGGACAACATGCCATAACGGCTCGGTGACTCAACATGTCATCTTGGAGAATGTACGTTATAATGAATATGCTCAGTGATTCTATTGATCATCTTGGAGAATTGACGACATGCCATAACGGCTCGGTGACTCAACATGTCATCTTGGAGAATGTACGTGATGATGAATATGCTCGGTGACTCTATATGTTATCTCGGAGAATGAATATTATAATATACTAGCTTGGTAACTCAATAAGTTATCTTGGAGAATGAATAGTATGTTATAGTGACTCGGTGACTTAGTGTGTCATCTCGGAGAATGAATCGTATAATATACTGGCTTGGTAACCCGATGGGTTATTTTAAAGAATGGACAATATTGATTGAAATGACCAAGAATGGTCCGTTTGATATGTAATCAACTAGGTCGATTGATCAAGATATTGATCTGTGATGTGACTGCTTGGGTGCCTATTGAACTGTGCTAATATACACGTGGAATCTGAGGCTAAGGTAAGTCCTCTCACTCGTGCGTGCATAAGCAGCTCGGTTAGCGTATTGGTTTCTTAATTGAGTTTTAGTGGGGTAGAACTTGCTGAGACGTAGTCTCATCCCGGTTGTGGGACAACATTTCAAGCCCGTAGATAAGCCTGTGAAGAAGGAACCGGAATAGAACGATAAGCTGGTAAAAGATGAAGAGCTTGAAGGATATGAGCTTAGTGAAGAAGAGTTAGAAGAAGATCAGGATGATCTTGAGTACGACCCGGATGAGGATTACGATCCCATCCTCTTTTGTGAATCATTTCTAAATGTGAATAGTGTGACTAGAATGTTATGAATAGTCTTGTGAGTAGACTTTGAGTTATGCTATGTATAAAGATTTGGTTGTGGATTTTAATATGACAAATATGGCCTTGCTTTTCTATCCCATTGTATTATTGTCTAGGGATTTATAACCGCTTCTATATGTGCTATTAAGAATAAAAGGGTCGGCGATACATAATCCTGGGATATCACATTATAAAATTGACCAAGTAGAAGGATGTGTACGTGCCCGAGGATCGGGGCGTGACATTTCATCTTTTCGGAAGAGACAAAACATTAAAAAATTCTCTTGAAGCACTTGATACTCTTTTTAAATGGAAGGTGACAAATTATTCAATGGAAAATGCGGTTACATCCATTAGACAACACCTAAGAAGTGTAATCGTAGAATTTATAACTGCAAATGCAATCCACATTTACCATATCAAGAATCTCATTTCCTTGTCTAGTTATGTCTGACAACCGCAAGCACTTTCTCCAACTCCACGACAAGTTTGTTGCATACAGGTGTTGCTGAGTTTAGCCCAATATCAATGACAACTTTGGGGATCAATGCAAGTTCACCGGACAAAGTCATGCTGCATATAGTGACGGTAGATTCAGAAGGGCCAAAAACCTCAATTATGGGCTTCAGTGACAGGTCTAGCAATTTCTTCTTTGATTTCCAAAATGAATGACCCAGTTAAGAATGCTGTCGTTCTTGGTTAATCTGAATGACATTTCCCGTGAGCACGTACACCATGTATAAGCAACTTTAAATTTACAATTGACTGGATTGTGTACGCGTTCCATGCAAGAGGTGTTTTAGAGTGAGTGATAGACTCTTCCGCTGCCTATTTCATGGTCAGAAGCTTTTGAAAGCAATGAATGATGCAAACTTCTGTGTAAGTAAGTCGACTGTGGTGATGAAAAGGAAAGAAGACCCTGGAGCTAGAATGTAAACAAGGAATCCAGGAATTGACCTCATTCTGGGAATATTGGAAATGCAGGGAAGCCCATGCCACATATTGGCCTCAACATTTAGTGAGATTGTGCTTACAAGCCAAGCTCACTTCACTATCAATCTTTCACTCATGATGCATCACATTGTAATTAACCGAAGGCTGATCTGGATGACTTACAGATAGCCGTTGGCCTATGATTGGTTCCAGGTTGTCTTCTTGATATGGAATAGTGGTGGCCTCAGCCACTTCATCCTGTCCAAAGAGACTAAAGATTGATTTATATTTTTTCCGAAGCATCTAATTCATTTTATGTGGGCATGTTAATTTATTCAAGGTATCCACTTTTTATTTTCAAGAAAGCCTATTCATCTTATTGAAAGAAACTGAATATTAAAAGATTTTTTGGAAGCATCTAATCCGTCATTTTTAGTCAATTTGTCAAGTCATTCAACTTTTCCACTTTTTATCTTCACGAAAATGCTTCATCTTTTCGGAAGAGACCAAAGATTAAAAAGTTCTCTTGAAGCACTTGATACTCTTTTGAAATGGAAGATGACAAATTATTCAATGGAAAATGTGGTTACATCCATTAGACAACACCTAAGAAGTGTTACCGTAGAATTTATAACTGCCAATGCAATCCACATTTACCATATCAAGAATTTCTCATTTCCTTGTCTAGTTATGTCTGAGAACCGCAAGCACTTTCTCCAACTCGAGGACAAGTTTGTTAAATACAGGTGTTGCTGAGTTTAGCCCAATATCAATGACAACTTTGGGGTTCAATCTAAGTTCACCGGAGAGATTCATGCTGCATATGGTGACGGTAGATTCAGAAGGACCAAAAACCTCAATTATTGGTTCAGTGACAGGTCTAGCAATTTCTTCTTTGATCTCCAAAATCGAATGACCCAGTTAAGAATGGTGTCGTTCTTGGTTAATCTGAATGACATATTTCCCGTGAGCACGTACACCATGTATAAGCAACTTTAAATTTACAATTGACTGAATTGTGTATGCGTTCCATGCAAGAGGTGTTTTAGAGTGAGTGATAGACTCTTCCGCTGCCTATTTCATGGTCAGAAGCTTTTGAAATCTATGAATGATGCAAACTTCTGTGCAAGTAAGTCGACTGTGGTGATGAAAGGAAAGAAGACCCTGGAGCTAGAATGTAAACAAGGAATCCAGGAATTGACCTCATTCTGGGAATATTGGAAATGCAGGGAAGCCCATGCCATTTATTGGACTCAACATTTAGTGAGATTGTGCTTACAAGCCAAGCTCACTTCACTATCAATCTTTCACTCATGATGCATCACATTGTAATTAACCAAAGGCCGATCTGGATGACTTACAGATAGCCGTTGGCCTATGATTGGTTCCAGGTTGTCTTCTTAATATGGAATAGTGGTGGCCTCAGCCACTTCATCTTGTCGAAAGAGACTAAAGATTGATTTTTTTTTTTCCGAAGCATCTAATTCATTTTTAGTGGGCATGTCAATTTATTCCAGGTATCCACTTTTTATTTTCATGAAAATCCTTATTCATCTTATTGAACGAAACTAAATATTAAAAGATTTTTTGGAAGCATCTAATTCGTCACTTTTAGTCAATTTGTCAAGTCATTCAACTTTTCCACTTTTTATCTTCACGTCATCTTTTCCGAAGAGACCAAAGATTAAAAATTCTCTTGAAGCACCTGATACTCTTTCTAAATGGAAGATGACATATTATTTAATGGAAAATGTGGTTATATCCATTAGACAACACCTAAGAAGTGTTATCGTAGAATTTATAACTGCGAATGCAATCCACATTTACCATATCAAGAATTTCTCATTTCCTTGTCTAGTTATGTCTGAGAACCGCAAGCACTTTCTCCAACTCGAGGACAAGTTTGTTAAATACAGGTGTTGCTGAGTTTTTCCCAATATCAATGAAAACTTTGGGGTTGAGTGTAAGTTCACCGGAGAGATTCATGCTGCATATGGTGACGGTAGATTCAGAAGGGCCAAAAACCTCAATTCTGGGTTCAGTGACAGGTCTAGCAATTTCTTCTTTGATTTCCAAAATCGAATGACCCAGTTAAGAATGCTGTCGTTCTTGGTTAATCTGAATGACATATTTCCCGTGAGCACGTACACCATGTATAAGCAACTTGAAATTTACAATTGACTGGATTGTGTATGCGTTCCATGCAAGAGGTGTTTTAGAGTGAGTGATAGACTCTTCCGCTGCCTATTTCATGGTCGGAAGCTTTTGAAAGCAATGAATGATGCAAACTTCTGTGTAAGTAAGTCGACTGTGGTGATGAAAAGGAAAGAAGACCCTGGAGCTAGAATGTAAACAAGGAATCCAGGAATTGACCTCATTCTGGTAATATTGGAAATGCAGGGAAGCCCATGCCACATATTGGCCTCAACATTTAGTGAGATTGTGCTTACAAGCCAAGCTCACTTCACTATCAATCTTTCACTCATGATGCATCACATTGTAATTAACCGAAGGCTGATCTGGATGACTTACAGATAGCCGTTGGCCTATGATTGGTTCCAGGTTGTCTTCTTGATATGGAATAGTGGTGGCCTCAGCCACTTCATCTTGTCGAAAGAGACTAAAGATTGATTTATTTTTTTCCGAAGCATCTAATTCATTTTTAGTGGGCATGTCAATTTATTCCAGGTATCCACTTTTTATTTTCAAGAAAATCCTGATTCATCTTATTGAAAGAAACTAAATATTAAAAGATTTTTTGGAAGCATCTAATTCGTCATTTTTAGTCAATTTGTCAAGTCATTCAACTTTTCCACTTTTTATCTTCAAGAAAATGCTTCATCTTTTCGGAAGAGACCAAACATTAAAAAATTCTCTTGAAGCACTTGATACTCTTTTTAAATGGAAGATGACAAATAATTCAATGGAAAATGTGGTTACATCCATTAGACAACACCTAAGAAGCTCTAAAGAACGCTTCAAGTCATAACTTTGGCGAAGGACACTCGAAGTCCATAACTTACGTAAGGTACGTTTAAGTCTGCATTTGAAGAAAAACGGATCAATTGAGTGCCATTCCAGCCAAAGTCCGGCCAAAACGCCGACATGGCATTTTTCCGACGAAGCGTGCCCAAAACGATGCCGTTTTGCACGCTGACATGGCGAAATAATGCAAAAATGGCGTCGTTTTGGGTGGCGTGGTAAAATAAAATAATTAATTTAATTTAATTTAATTTAAAAATAAATTTAGTTAAAATATTTAAAAAATAATAATTAAAAAATTTTAAAAATTAAAAATTAAAAAAAAAAATTAGAAAAAGGGAATGGAGGGGAGGCGGTGAGGGATCGGCCCTCGCCCGTCGCCGCCACCCCGTCGCCACCGGGAAGGGCTGGCAACGGGGGAGGGTCAACCGAGAATGCAAAAACGGCGTCGTTTTGGCCGACATGGTAAAAAAATAAATAATAAATAATTTAATTTAATTTAAAATTAAATTTAGTTAAAATATTTAAAAAATAATAATTTCAAATTTTAAATTTTTTTTAAAAAGAAAAAAATAGAAAAAGTAAAAAAAAAAAAAAAAAAAAAAAAAGGGGAACGGGGGAGGCGGGCTGATCCCTTAGCTGCCTCCCCCTGTTCCCTTTTTTTTTTTTTTAAAAAGTTTTTAGAGTTTTTTTAATTTTTTTAATAATTTTTTAATTATTATTTTAAAAAAATATTTTAACTAAATATAATTTTAAAATTATTATTTTTAATATTTTATGTAAAATTAATTAATTAATTAATTAATTATTTATTTATTTTTACCACGTTAGCCTAAAACAACGCCGTTTTGCATTATTTCGCCACGTCAGCATGCAAAACGCCATCATTTTGGGTGTGCTTCGCCGAAAAAATGTCACGTCGGCATTTTGGCCGAACTTTGGCCGGATTGACACTCAAGTGATCCCTTTCGCTCTGATTTTGGCACTTAAGTGTACTTTTCGTAAGTTATGGCACTTAAGTGTCCCTTTGGCCAAAGTTTGGCCAAAGTTATGGCACTTGAGGGGTCTGCACGTCACCTAAGAAGTGTTATTGATAATTGCAAATGCAATCCACATTTACCATATGAAGAATTTCTCATTTCAACAAAACTTACAATCCAAAAAAAAAAAAAGAAAAGAAAAATTCAGCTTTATTCAAACGAGGTAATCGTTCGATGTCGTCACCAGATCTCTCGTTTTGCAGAGCTCTTTCTACCGCCATGGTAGTTCAATCCCCCAACCCTAAACCTTGACTTCCTTCGTCGCTCTTCCTTCATCCTTCCCTTCTCCAGGTTCTCGGCTGCATTCCGCTCAATGGTTCATCCATCCATTATGCCAAATCCCCAAATGTTCTACCCAATTTCATCTTTTCACCTCAACTTTAACCCCCATCGCAAGCTGAATTTGGCTTCCAAATCTCATCCGTAATCCTCCTTCCTTTCATATCAATTTCTATCCTTTCTTTGACATTGGCTACCCCATAGCATTAGAGGTGCGTTGTCAATGGGTTTCCTTCATATCCCAACCCTTTGTTGTTGCATGCATCAATTGCTCTGCTCCCAGCACTCCCTTTCTCCATCTCGACTAAGCTTGACGACTTGTTAGATGGTCTGATTGGCGGATTGAGTTTTTTCTTTCACAGTCTTTCATCTCCAAGCTATGGTTTTCTTCGTGGTCTTCTTCTTTAATCCCTGTTATCCTCGCTGATGCTGCCATGATCTGTCGTGTCGCAAATGGAACACACCAACTTAGATGAAGACGCTCGCCTAGCAGCTCTATGCCAAAGGTTGGGTCGCCTCTGGCCTGAATAGCAAGTTGAATTCTATGATGAGGCTGCCCCAACAGAGAAGTTAGAAGAATGCAAACTAATTTTGGTAGGTGAAATCCTATCGAACCCCTCGGTCAACTTCCAGGCTTTCCAAAATACTATGAAACGTGCTTGGTGCACGAAAAATGTAGAAATTTCCCACCTTGAACTAGGATTATATGTCGCTAAGTTTACTAAGGAAGCTGATAAGCAAAGTTTTGGAAAATGGACCTTGGCTGTTCTCACAGCATCTAGTAATCCTCAAACCCTGGCTACCGAACACACCCTCCATTGCTACGACTTTACAACATGTGCTTTCTGGGTTCAGATATTTGGACTCCCTTTAGAGAGATGCACTGAGGATATGATCAATAGAGCAATGAAAAATGTGGGAAAAGTGCTAGAAGTTAAATTAGAAACCAGAGATAGTACCTACAAAGCAGGGCGAGCATGGGTAGAAATCAACCTTCAACACCCTCTGAAACCAGGCAAGCTAATTCGAGTACAAGGAAAAAATATATGGTTAGACTTTTGCTATGAAAAACTATCCCATTTCTACTATTCATGTGGAATCCTTGGTCATTATGCTATGCACTGCAAAAGTTTTCCTTACGATGAAGAAAAATGGACAGTAGAGAAAATTGCTATTATGGCCAGTGGCTCCGCGCTGAAGTTAAGGAGCATAGCCCCTTTTGTGTGGCTTTTTATGAGAAGAACAGCAACCAAGAGGACACCGAAGAAATCATACCAGAAACTCCTCCGCCATCGAACCTCCTTATGCCAGTGGATCAGCATAGCAAGGATAAGGGAAGGGCACCTGTTGAGCCTCCTCCAGATAAACCTATTCTTACGTTAGCTGAACCACTTCAATGGCAACAGCAGTCAGGCCTTTCGAAAGGCATCTTACCACTTTCGGCTACTACCCCTACATGAACATACATCCAAGATCAGTCTCCACATACAATCGGCGATTCTAAATAGAAGAAAATAAAAAGTATCCGGTCAATCCCCAAAGCAAGCCCAATAAAGAAAGTAAAACGATACAATCCTTATGAGCTGAAACCTCATGGACCGGAGGACTTTGATGATTCGCATCTGATGGATACTCCCATTTTTGCGGCTAAAGAACCAAACAGATGGGCTGTGGTGGCTTGCCCGAATAAGCCACCCCAAGAAAAATGAAGATCATTAGCTAGAATTGTCGGGGTTTGGGCAATCCCTTGACAGTTTGAGCTCTAAGGGCCCTAGTGGCCCATGAAAAGCCCCAGCTAGCTTTTTTGATGGAAACGAAGAATCAAAGTTCAGTGGTGATAAGAATCCAAAAGAGTTTAAAATTTTCAAACCATTTACTTGAAGAGCCTATCGGGATAGTAGGAGGTTTGGCAGTGTTTTAGAATGATAGAGTCTCCATATCCATTGACAATCAATCACCATACTACCTAGATATGATCTGTAGGGATAAGGAAACTAGGCGGACAATGCGTCTCACTTGTGTTCACACCCCTTCAATGTACAACCAAAGACAACACATATGGGATGAGCTACAACAAATTAGCAACTACAATACTTTACCTTGGGTGTGTGTCGGAGATTTTAATGAAGTCCTTTACCATTGGGAGAAAACAGTAAGCACCTTTCGGATCACTATCATGTGCGTTCTTTTCGTGCTTTTATCGATTCCTGTTCACTTATGGAGGTTGCAAGTAAAGGTTGCGCATATACTTGGATTAACAATAGAGAGGGAGAGGAGTAAATTAAGGAAAAACTGGATCATGCTCTCTGTACAACGGATTGGCATCTAACTTTTCCAGCAGCTAAGGTGTTTGCATTACCTGCCCTGGGTTTGGATCATAGCCCACTATTGCTTACAACTGATGCCAAAAGTATCAAAAGGAGAAGAATGCCATCCGGTGATAGTTGAATCATGGCACTCCAATATAAGGTCCAACCCTACATTTTCAGAGAAAATCAAGACTATTTCAGGTGCCCTTGCTATATGGAGTAAAAGAAGATTTGCAAATGGTAATCACCAGATCAGCTGTTTGAAACAACAACTCCAAAATATTATCAACCAACCACAACCATCACGACAATGAAGAGATGACTCGCCTACAGATGGAAATTTAGCAACTATGGCAACAGGAAGAGCAGTATTGGGCACTGCGATCCCGCATTAACTGGCTAAGATGGGGTGATAAGAACACCAAATTCTTTCATGCCTCCACTATTCAATGAAGATAGAGAAATCAGATAAGTATGCTACAGGATGCAGATCAGACTTGGGTTCGCGATCAGCAACAACTAAAGGACATGACCTTCAATCTTTTTACAACTTTGTACACCTCAAGGGGGCATCATGATTACAAGCCTATTTTGATGCAATGCCCTCAAATGGTTATAGAGGAAATAAATAATAAACTCATACAAGCTGTCACTCAAGAGAAAATCCGACAAGTAGCCTTTTAGTTGGGAGCGACTAAAGCACTAGGGCCGGATGGACTAAATGGGCTTTTCTACCAGCACCATTGGGATATTCTGAAGGATGATCTACTCAGCTTGGTACAAGAATTTTTTGCACGGGCATATTACAACCTGGACTCAACCAGACAATTATAACCTTGATACCCAAAGTTCCCAACCCGGAACGACTCGACCAATACCGTCCCATCAGCCTTTGCAACTACGTGTACAAGATCAATCCAAAGGTATTAGCTAACTGTCTCAAACCTTGGTTACCGGAGTTGATTTCCTTAGAACAATCTGCTTTTGTTAGTGGTCGCCAAATTCAAGATAACATATTAGTTGTGCAAAAGGTCCTTCATCAGCTTAGGATCAAGAAAAAAAAGAAAAACTTTCAGGCAGTCCTAAAGTTAGATATGCAAAAGGCCTACGATCGGGTGGAATGGGATTTTTTACAGGATTATATGCTCATATTGGGTTTCAACTCAGTTTGGGTCTGTTTGGTCATGCAGTGCGTTATTACTCATTCTCTCAGTGTCAGCTTTAATGGAGATAACCTTCCATATTTTCATCCGACTAGAGGACTCAGACAAGGCTACCCTCTATCTGTGGCACCCCTCAAACGGCCCCCGATCCGTTAGGGTCGCCACAGTTCGCTTATCTTTCACTTTCCCTAATAACATCTCACTCTGATACAATTTCAATTGCAACGGGTCCATACAACCTGGGGGTTTACATCTTTTAGATCAGTCCCTTGCGCAATTCATATAACGGAAGCATATCTAAACAACTCCCTTCCCTATATTCAGAAAATGATGCACACCAACTAAATATTTATAGGTAGAAGTCGTACACTTTTATTCACTTAAACCAGATGGACATCATTCACCGGTACATCAAAATGCCGTAGTCTTCTATACTCGGCTATACTTCAAAAGATGATCGACATCTCCTCCAATAGTCGTATACTTAAAGTCCATCGATCAGTGTCGGCATCCAAAAGTTCCTTCCTTTGCTATCCTCCTCCTCGTGGTCATATCCAACCACTTGATCCATATGCTGGTAGCAGTGGCAGCAGATGTATCTTATCTACTCTGAAATGTTATTCCCCAAAAAGGGTGAGTACAACCACTCAGTAGTAAAGATCCACCAAACTACTCATTGCGTCAAACAGAACAATCAACACATCATAACAAAGCACATATCATTCATGCATATCAAGCATACCTCACCTTGCAACCATACGTATATCATCATGCCATCATCATCAAGCATTCATGCATATATCACCATGCAACGTGCATATACCACCATGCACTATTATCATCCATGCTATCAAGCACACATCACCATGCAGTTGTGCATATATTGCCATGTAGTCATGCATATCTTGCCATGCCATCGTGCATATATTACCATGATTCGTATCATCCATGCTATCAAGCATGCATCACCATGAGATCCATTCAAGCCTTCATGATTGCATTCTCAATGTCAAATAGCATCAATTTATTTTCATAAGCAGATCATGCATCATGCCATATGCATACACCCATGCACATGATTCACTTTCAATTCTTATCTTTCACAAGGATCTCATCAGTTTTTCTTTCCAGGGATCAATGTTTGCATCCCACAATGCTCGCATCCAACCTGGCATCGCGAGGAACCTCCAGAACACACCTCCAGGCATCCGGCACACACACTTCGGGCATCTCGTATCCCAACTGGCATCGCGAGGTATCCCCTTGGCACACACTTCCGAGGCTTCCGGGATTACGTACCGACATACCACCAGGCCTCCCCTGAAATTACATACTGTATACCACTGGGCATCCCGACACTCCCGGGGCATCGTCGGCTCACACCTCCGACGGTCTTGTTACTATCCCAGTTTACATTTATACATGTATCTCAATTTCAACATGGCATTTGATGCAATAATGCCAATGATTGGAATCAGCCCTTTTTAAAATCATATAATATGCATTGGGAAAAATATTATTTGATGCGATGGTTTTGAGAAACTTCATTGAATTCATGAAAATCCATAAATCTTTTGATGTCATATGATATGCATGAATGTCACCACATCATTGCACGAATGATAATCCAAGATATCACAATTTATCTAGCAAATCAATAACCTGTAAATAGAACAGTTTTTCAACTTAAACAGAATGCGTGCTTTTATGAAAAATTCTGGAAAATTAGTAAACAATGGAAATTAATTCTGAAAATTTAACACATTGTAGATAAGATCTAAGAAAACACATTTTATACAGAACACCATATCAAACAAGGCTTCACAGAATACGTACAGGTCCATGCATCACCGAAAAAGGGTTTTAACATCATCCATGCACGGTTTTGAAAAAAATTTCGATTAAATCCTTAATAAACTCAGAAAATTCTGAAATTTGGACACACTGTATTTAAGACCTAGAGGTACAAGTTTCATGAAAAAATCGTAGTCCAATCTGTTCTGGATTAAAAGATAAAATCGATTTACTTCTCCTATTCTCGGTATCGTTTTCCAGATCTACCCATGTTGAAGAAAAAATCGTTTCCTTGGTAATTACTGGTCCATTTACTCTGAAATTTCAGTATGGTATTCCTCATAATATTACCTACAACTTTAATTAAGGACACATGATCAAATTTTAACTTTATGATTTTATAAAAATCCCGAAATCATACTAGGTCGAAGCAGCGTTTTTCCCAGATCCAGTTTCTTCAAAAGACAACGGTTTCACCGATCTATTTTTGTTCATTTCCTCTAAATTTTTGATATGTTCTACCTCAAGAGGTATACTACAACTTTAATTAAGAGAACAAAGTGATATTTTCACAAGAAGGTTACTTTATAGACCACGAAACCACTGAAGGTCTGCACAACGAATTCCAGATCTAATCTCTACAAAGAAAAATCATTTTACTGACCATTTCTTGTTCGTTTTGCCTAAAATTTTAGTATGTTGTTCTTAAAGGTGTTCTCTAAAACTTTTATGAAGAAATCGAAGCAAGCTTCTGACTAAAACGTCACATGCAACACACAATCTCATGGACGGTCGGACTGGTCTTTCCAGAAACAGCATGCATGACCAACGAATCTCTCTTCAAAGCTCCGAAATCTCATCCCATCTATCACAAACAAGACTTATCATCTACTACACATACACACAGCAATGTAAAGAGTAGGTTTTAGGACTTCACTTGCCTCGAATTTAAGCACAAAACAGCGACAAATGACGGGCAAAGCGGCGAAGGAACGGCGGCGAACGAGCTCTTCCTTCTTCCTCTTCTTCTCTCGCACGCTCGCTCTCTTTCTCTCTCGATTTCCCTCTCTCTCTCCCTCGGCTCACTTCCCTTTCTCTCTATCCGCCCACTTCCCCTTTTCCTTTTGGGTTGAATAAAACCCTTGCATGCTCCCATTTTTGCATGTAAGAGACAAGTGTTCTCATGAGGAGAACAAGTGGCAAAAAGAAGAGAACAAGTGGCAACATTGAAGACAAGTGTTGGAGGACATGCACTCCCCCCTCCTTTTCTTGGTTCGTGCGACACCCTTGGGGTGTTTCTTGGGCCTACTTGGGCCCGAATTCTTGGGCCCAAGAGTCCATGAAATAAGGCCCTAATTCCCTTTTTATTTAATTTTATTTATATACATAGTATTTTATCTCTATCAAATTTAATTTAATAACAAAAATTCAGATTGCTTCATATACAAGTATATACACACACATATATATACTCCAAATTCTTACGGCCCGCTCAATATCCTCAAGTTCTAATTCTTTAATTTTTAGCGCATATAATTCTTATGCAAGATCAAATCCCATCCTTTTGGTTCAAAGGATAAAATTGAAATACTATTCCAAATGAACAAATACAAATCAATGCTTATAAAATAAAAAGCAAAGCCACGGTTCGGTGACTATCACCTATCCGAGGGTTGTCTAAGATTTTGGATGCCACACTATCCCCATATCTATTCATCCTGATGGCGAATGTACTATCCATACTTATCCAGCAAGCAATGCAAATGGGAAATCTTAAAGGTAACATTAAATAGGTTGTGTCCAACCCTCTCTCACTTATTATTTGCTGATGATGTAATTTTTTTCCTAGACGGCAAACTACAGGAATGTCAAAACCTAGCAAATCTACTCAACCAATACTACTTAGCGACCAGCCAGACTATTAACCGGAACAAATTTGGTGTTCTTTTCAGCTAGGCGTGTCCTACCCGGCTACAAGAAAATTTGGCCTGAGAACTCCGGGTTCCTATGATTACTAAAACTGGTAAATACCTAAGCATATCATCAGACTGGGGAAGATCGAAAAAGGATATGTTCGCCTGGATATTAGCTCGAGTCAATTCAAAATTTGAAGGCTGGAAGGAGCAATTCATTTCAAAAGGTAGTAAGGAAAATTTACTTAAAATCGTCATCCAAGCAATCCCACAATATGCCATGTCTATTTTTAAGATCCCTATTTCTTTGTGCAAATCTATTCAGCAAAAAATTGCCAAATTTTGGTGGCAAAGTAACAATAACAGTAAAACAGGTATCTATTGGAAGCAATGGGATTCCCTTACAACTAGAAAGGACACTGGCGGAATGGGCTTTCATGACCTCATCACCTTCAATAGAGCATTACTTGGAAAGCAAGCATGGCATCTAGTTCATAACCTAAATTCCCTATGGACTAAACTATTTAAAGGTCTTTACTATCACTTTAAGGATTTCTGGCATACTGATAAAGGCGCAAGACCATCCTGGGGCTGGCAAAGTCTTCTAACAGGCAGAGACTCAGATAATATTCAATGGTCTGTTGGAGATGGCCAACAAATCTCAATCTGCGAAGATAGATGGCATTCGAGCGGAACCATCAGCGGCCCTGCGCCCCGAGTTGAACCAAAGAAGGTTGCAGCCTTCATCCTACCAGGTTAGTCTACTTGGAATGAACCTATGCTGTGCAATTCTTTCGATGACCAGACAGTGAAAGAGATCCTAGCTATACATCTTTGTACCCAATGCGCAGCTGATCAAATCTTTTGGAAAGGAGCTCTAAATGGAGTATATACAGTAAAAAATTGTTATAACAACCTTAGAGCTAAAGCACTCAGCAATGAACAGAGCAGTGGATCATCCTCCTACTAGACCCCTCCACAACTTTGGCGCAAGATCTGGAAAATGCAGACATCCCCACAGATTTGAATATTTATGTGGTCTTTATGCAACAATGCCCTTTCTACTCATGAGAACCTCAATCACAGACATATTATTCTGGAATCTACATGTCAATTATGTCAAACACACAACCCAGAGTCAATAGAGCACATATTCCTACTATGTCCATGGACGCGGAAGGTATGGTCTCACCAACAGATTAACATCACACCAAAGGAACATAATATAAATCGTATAGATGCCTGGTTATCAGATCTATTAGCCAAGAGAACTATCTTACCTGATTTGGCAATGCTCGCGCATATCCTATGGCAAATCTAGAAAGCGAGGAATAATTTCATCTTTTGCAAGGTTCGCCCAGATCCATTACATGTGGTTCAAACGGCTCTTGCGGACGCCCTTATAGATCGTCGCCTGTTTGAAGTGCGACCGGAATCTTGGATCCAATCCTCGGAAACAGATCGGGTGTGGCGTACTCCAGTTCCTGGAGCTTTGAAGATCAACATTGATGGAGTGTTTATCCCTGCGTCTCACAAAGGCTCCGTGGCTCCGATTACTCAAGATCATTCTAGTCAAATCGTTGCTGGATTTACAAGGCGTGTCACGGCCTCTTCGGCGTTGTAGAAAGGACAAGCGGATCAATCTCTTACCTTGGAATCGGACTGCAATATCCTAGTAGACACTGTGAAAAACCCTCGCTGAACGCCATGGGAGATCCGAGCACTGATCCTAATCTGTGTGTACTACATTGCAGCAAAGAAGTGAACGAGGCCGCCAACTAGGCTGCCAAAACCCATGAAGCCGGAAGCCTCCCTCCGAACTGGCCCTATTCTATTTCCTTCCCCCCCACCCCTTCTTTTGGATATTATCTCTACTGACCTAATGGCAAATGGTGTAACTCATCGTTAATGTTATAAAATATGTCCTTTTTCGACAAAAAAAGAAAAAAAAAGAAAAAAAAGAAAGAAAGAAAGAAAGAAAAAAGAAAAACGAGGTAATCACAAAATACTCCAGGAACTTGACTATGTAATCTTTACATGACTCATCAATGTCAACACCCATTTAGTCTTTCCCCAAATTAAGAAATAGAAACAACCGTGTTTTTCCAAGATATTTGCATCCTTTTCACTAAGGTACCACAAAGTCAAGTCATCAGGCTCAAATCGGTTCATTGTTCTTTGATTTGGGTTCAATTTCAGCGGCCTACTATAGCGCTAGACGTTGGATTCTGATGCATATCGTTCATTGCATGTTTAGACGACTACGGTTCAAGCCACTTGCACTTGAATTTAGAAAACTAATCCCACTAATGGTGATCAATTCTTTCACAATCTATTACCTCTCCATACAATGGTCTTCATCACTTGCCCCAGATTTTTCCTAAAAGGGAACGATGCCATTCTTTTCCCCTTTAAAATGGAATTTTAAGTGTCCTAGAATAGAATAGTGGTAATAAATAAATTGTGCCTTTTGATAAAGAGAGATTTGATTGGGGAAATACCTAGTTCTTTCAAAATGTCTATGTTTAATGGTTCTTTTATGCACAAAAGGTTTCGAAGTCATCCACCTGTAAAGGTTCATTATATAGAGTACCTTTCAAATGGGACATTTCTATGATCCCATGTCCACTTGGCCGGAATTTTATATGAAATCTCATCTTTTTCTCTTATTTCACATTAATGGATTACTAATGATGAAAAAAGTATGCATACAGTTATGCTTGCACAAAACCCAGGTGAAGTAATTAGTGTAACTTTACAAAGTCTTGAGTTACTTTTACAACTATTACATGTAGCTAGTGACTCTTAAATGTGGTTAGTATTTTTTTCCACGTGGAAAAGTAAATTGCAATATATTCAAATAGTAAGTTTTCCACAGTTTTGAGTAGCTATTTTTATGACAAAACTTCTACTTCAATCCTTTCATTGTTAAATAATTTTGTTGACTTTAGTAGCTTGTTAAGGTGAAGCGCAAATTTCGGAAATGGTCAGTAGATTTTCTTATTTATAAGTTAGAATGAACCAACTACTTTAAAGTCCATCTATTTCCCGGAAAATGTACAATTTCTGAAAAATATTTCGCATCGTTTGGTAAGAAAAAATTGATTGGGAATATATTTAAAAAATTGTATGTTTTAAATCATTTGTATTTTTATATTTCTTTTCTTTTCTTTTCTTTTCTTTTCTTTTCTTTTCTTTTCTTTTTGTTTCTTCCTTAGCTTGTCGGGCGCGTTTGGCAACGGTCTGTTCCCGGGAACTGATTCTGACAAGAAATGATTATTTTTGATTCTGTTCCCGGGAACTGATTCGAGTAAAAGAACGTGTTTAGTAACTGTCTAAAATTTTTATTCTGGAATAGAATTGCGTTTGATAACGTGTCCATTGATTATGTTCCAAATTATTATTTTTATATTTAAATAATTTTTTCTACTTTTTTTTTTTTTTTACCTTTTTACCTTTTTTCCTTTTCTTTTTTCATTTTTTCTTTTCATTTTTTCCTTTTTCTCCTATTTTTCTTTTCTTCTTGTGGCCGGTCGCCGAGGGCCGGCGACCTCACCAGAGCGTCGCCGACCCTCGGCGAGGTTGGCCCTCGTCGGCCGAGCATTGCCGGCGGCCTCGCCCGGTGTCGGCGGCGCTCGCCCGACCCGCCGAGGCTTGGCCTCGCCAAATCTGCCGAGGCCGAGCGTCGCCGGTGGACAGGCGGGCCTCGCTGGGGCTATGCGAGGCTCACCGGGGCTGGGCGAGGCCCGCTTGGCCACCGGTCAGGCTAGGCGAGCCAGGCCGGTGGCTAAGCGGGCCTCGCCTAGCCCCGGCGAGGCTCGCCAGTGGCTGGGCGAGCCTTCGGCGAGCTCGTCGGACCTCGCCCTGGCCAGGCGAGCCTCCGGCGAGCTCGCCAGACCGGCGGCCGGCGGCCGGCGGCAGGCGATGGTGAGCGGCGGCGGACGGCGGCAGGCGGTGGCGGGCGACGGTTGCGGGATGGCGGAAGGAAAGAAGAAGAGTTTTATTGTGTTGATTCTTTTTTTGATTCTCGGACGTAGAATCAACTTTTTTTTTATTCTCAAATCTACTCCGAGACTGATTCTGGGAACAAAATTTTTACCAAACGCGATTCTCGTCCCAAACTGATTCTGGGAACAAAAAATCAGAATTAGTCACTGTTTGGAGTGTTGCCAAACAGGGCCTCACTGGCCATGGCCACGGCAATTGGCCACAAGGGAGCTAGAGCCTCGATAGATCTAGTGAGGTCAAGCTCAAGTCTCGTCAAAGGTTGGCTCGCTATTGAATGAGAATCAACTCAATCCAGGGGTGAGTCACCCTAAAAGAAGAAAGAAAAGCTAGTTATGCTACTAAAGAAGAATTAACTCAATCCTGGGAACTAGTCACCGTAATTGCGAGGCTTGAGCTTGCCCAGTGTAGACCCAGCCTTAAGGGTCGAACCTAGAGCTCGAGTGTCGGGAACTAGAACATGGCCTTTATGGACCCGAGTTCGAGTGTTGAAGCATTGAGTACGGGCACCAGGGGCTCGGGACTAGCCTCAATGGACGTGAGTGTGGGCATCGATGGCCTAGGCCTGAGCACTAGGGTCCCAGGCCCGGCCTCAATGGACTCAAAGTCTAGCCATTGGAGACCTAGTCCTGTTGGGATTCGAGAACTTGCATTGGGGTTTATGTGCACAAGCATAGGGTTTTGGGTCCAAACCTCGCGACCTAGTCATATTTAATACAAATTTATCCAGTTCTTTCAAAAAGGAAATCATTTTCCTGAATTTAAGTTTTTGTAGGAAAATATTCTTTGTTTTCTAAGTGAACCCAATGTCGACCAAATGTCAAAAAGTGAGGAAAATATTTTCTGTGAGACAAATGGACCCAAGTTCGAAGTGTCGAGTAATTTCTTAACATAGAAAGTAGTTTTCATTTAATCAATTCTTAGTAAGTTTCTCTTAAAATTTACTCATTTGTATTGAAATTTACTTCAAAATCAAGACAGAAGTTTGCTGGCAATTTATATCTGGGCAATCGTGCAGTTCTCATTCTTTCTTTAGAAACAGCCCAACTATAATTTCCCAGTCACTTAATTTGTCTTCCAAGAAAAGTGATGTTCAATGAATGCCTGTGAGTCTGTGAACTGACTAGACCAATTATTACTATCGTTAGTTTTTTTTAAGGAATGGATGATCAGGACTTACTAAACAACAAGAACAGTTTCAATATCAAGATTGCGCTGGATTGATGAACCAAGATATACTACTTTTCTGGTGTATATTATCAGATGGTTCTGTTCTGTGTCTCTCTGCTCATATTATTACGTTATCGTGAACATTAATTTGTATCCATCAGCAGAGACATGATCGAATTACCAAGCAAAATGAGTATAACAATTTTTGCCAATCCAATATCATCCTTTATCAGATCATTGTGAAAAATTTTCAAGGTACTCATGTTATCATCAGGAACAAGAGTTCTTCACATGATTACCACCATCATTCTCGAACAAGATTTTCACATGAAAAGGGAAACCATAGTACCAATTGCAAAAGCAGAGAAAGCACGAAATAAAAGACAAAAACAAAGAAACTTTTACCGATTTTCTATGTATTGTACTTTATTACTATGTCCATGATAGGGTGCAATTAAGACGTACCGTTTCGTCTTGATATGTTATGATGGAGAGACATCTTTTGAAAAGGTATGAGGAAAGTCATATAAATAACTTAAGAAGATAATCGTTGGGTTGGTTGGTAGAAAGAATGTTCAGAAAGAAATTGTTCTCTCTTATTCTCCTCTCTCCATCAAATAAAAATGGTTAATACCCTGAAAACCCTAAACTGGTACACTTGTGACAAATTTACCCCAAACTATTTTTTTGACAATGAAAAATTCTAAACCAGTACACTTGAAACAAATTTACACCGACTGATCATAAAAAACCATAAACCAGTACATTTATGATAAATTTACCATAAACTAATTTATTCGACTGTAAAAAACCTCAAACTGGTAAATTTATGACAAATATGCCATCCGCTAAATTAGATTAATACCATAAAAAAAATCACAAAAGTTGTAAACTATGACAAACAGAGCGCAAAATCCCAAATTAGTATACCAGTCAACTGTTACGTGTTATTTAACTTAATAATTTGACAGTAAAATTTAACAAATACTAACATAGGGTAAATTTGTCATAAATGTACCAGTTTGGGGTAAATTTGTCAAATGTATACTAATTTGATGTTTTTGGTAGTAAAAAAAAATAGTTTTGGGTAAATTTGTCACATGTGTACCAATTTGTGGTTTTTCAAAGTATTAACCCAAGAAAAAAGGCATTTCATTATGAAGACAATCGACATTAACACCGTGGAGATTGGATGTTCTCCTCGTGATTGCATTCAAATCATCATGAAGTCATATTGTTCGTCGTTCACCTGTAATTCAACATTCATTCTAGGGTAAATTGTTCATTGTGCATCAAAGAAGTTAGTCATTTCTTCCGCGGACTTTCTTCCAATACTATGTTAATTGACTAGGACTCTTGAGGATGAATCTCACCATACTCACCCCCTTCTTATGTTCATGCTTATTCCCATAAATATGACAAATTAGGCTATAAAGGAAAGAAATGTATCTTTATAACAGATTCTGAACATTCTAAAGGGTACGTGTTCATAAATGAATAAGCTAATGGAAATGTGACCAAAATCGAATCACGAGATGTCACATTCTTAGAGAACGATGTTCCTAGTAGAGGTGATAGTGATAGAGACTTCCAATTATATGAGAAAGAAGATCCTCATAACACACCCACTAATGTTGTAAAGGAAAATGAAGATTTACTTCAACATACAAGACCTAGTGGGAGTGTTGCATTGCTTGGCGAACTGAATTCAAGAAAAGTTCAGTTATATAAAAGTAATCATAAAAGTATTTCCATACATCATTTTGAGATTGAAGGGGAAAAATTTATGATTGCTTCACAAGATGATACCAAGCTTAAGACTATTTAATAGGCTCTATCATCCTTTGATAAGGAAGAATGGAGAAAAGCTTTGGAAGATGAGATGGAGTCAATGAGAGCAAATCATGTCTGAGACTTGGTTTATCTATCACCCAATAGTAAGGCTATCAAAAATAAATGGGTTTTTAAGATTAAGCGAATGACAGATGGATCCATTGAAAAGTATAAGGCTCGTCTTGTGGCGAAATCTTATATTCAACAAGAGGGTATAGATTATGAAGAAACATTTTCACCAATTATAAGGTTTGCCTCAATATGCCTTGTCCTAACTATCGTTGTGCATTTGGACCTAGAATTACATCAAATGGATGTAAATACAGTATTTCTCAATGGAGAACTAAATGAGAAAATCTATATGAAGCAACCAATAGGTTTCATAGCTAAAGGTCAGGAACATAAAATTTGCAAGCTTCATCGCTCAATATATGGCCTTAAGCAATCATCTAAACAGTGATATCTTCGTTTTCATCGAGTCATAACATCTTTTGGATTTTGATGATCGAAGAAGATCGCTGTGTATATGTTAAATGGTCCGAAGATAAATTCATGATTTTATTAATTTTTGTGGACGATATTCTGTTGGCTGGAAAATGACAAGGTTTTGGTTATCACCATAAAAGAATGATTGTCCTCTCATTTTGAAATGAAGGACATAGGAGAATTAGTTTATATATTAAGAGTTAATATCGAAAGAGATCGATCAAGGAAACTCTTTACTTTATCACAAAAGTCTTATATATGAATATTCTTGAGCATTTCAATATATAGCATTATAATCCCATTGATACCCCTGTTATGCAAGGTGAAGGCCTAAGTATTAGGATGTGTCCTAAGACTCCCGAAAAAAATAAAAAAATGAAAACTGTTATTTTCGCTAGTGTGGTCAGAAGTTTGATGTGTGTTATGATATGTACTCGACCCGACATATGTTATGCCATGGGATTAGTGAGTTGATATCAATCAAATCCTAATTAAGTATACTGGAAAGCAATGAAGAGGATCCTAAGATACTTAAAAGGCAATACGGTCTATCCACTTTGTTACCAAGAAAATGATTTACGCCTATTAGACTATTCAGATGCTGATTTGGAAGAACACCTAAATGAGCGTAAATTGACTTCTAGGTATGTGTTCTTGCTTAATGAAGATGCAATTTCTTAGAATAGCAATAAACAAACATGCACCGCCTTGTTTATGATGGAGGTAGAATTTAATGCATGCTTTGCCGTAGTGCAAGAAGTGGCATGGCTAAAATGTTTCTTTGAAAATTTAGTCATTGTCATTGAGGTTCCATGACTAGTGATAATTTATTGTAATAGTCAAGCAACCATTACCTATGTGAAAGATCTCAAGTATCATGGAAGGATGAAGCACATTGACATAAAGAACAACTTCATCAGAGATATAATAATGCATAAAGAAGTGATCATTCAATACTTTCCAACTAATAGAATGGTTGCTAATCCATTTATGAAGGCTATTCTTAGAGACATATTCTTGACTCACAAGATGTCTCTAGGATTACATAAAATATAATATGTAATATTGTAGATGATCATTGGTTTATGTATATGTGAACATGTGTATAGTACTTATTTTTTTTAGTGGCTTGATGTTTTATCAATAAGTACAAATCCATGATGAGACTAGCACAAATATACATATATTGTTGAAAAGTATATCAATAGGTAATGATTGGCTCACTTACACTCTTAATCACCTCAAGTGTTGTAGTTAGCACGTTGAGATAAGACGTTATGTGCAAATAAATGTTGAAGAGCAAGTTTAGTACATGAAATAATATGTCGCATTGATTGGAGTCAAGAAGAGGTATGTGATTGGTATATGATAAGAACAAACATGATAATCCCACAATCATGTATGCTTGAAAGATGCCAAATGGGAGTACTTAATTGGGTGCTATAGAAAGTGAGTTGATATAGCACTCAAGTTAAACTTGAGTACGTGAGAAGCACGTGACTATATTTAAGCTAAGATCTGTATAGTGGATGTATTAATAAATGACATACGCTCTTTTAAAAAGAGAAATCCAATATAGCATGTATTCATACTACATGCGCATTGTACGACCGATAAGGGAAGGTGAGTAAAATTATTTCTATTTACTCATCGTGTGAGCTTTTGAGATAATTTATAATTTATCTCATTTTGTGCCCTATGTTACTTAAAATTATGTTCTGGAAGTGAAAGATCAATGTTATTACTTTAGTATGTCACCGGCGGTTATAAATAGATGTGACTTTATGGGATATGTTTAGGAAATCAGTTGTTCTGAAATGGAGATATGAGTGCGGAGGAAGACTATTATTGTTTTGCATCTATCACATATATTTACTAGTCGACCAATTATATTGCCTCTGTGGTTTTGGATATAATTGTAAATACATGGTGTTATGAGAATAGTCAAGTATAGCCTTTAAGGGATAAGTATACTTGGATTGATATAGCAAAATATATCTAGGGCATTGTGAAACATCAATTGTTTATTCTTTTCAGGGTTATAGCCATTATGTCATCTCTAACGGATGCATAATTTGAGCTTCCAATTGCAAGTGCACTCACTGGTCGCACGGTTTTTTTGCCAGTATGAATTGATTCTAAAGTTGATGAATGTTGAATGCCTTATATTCTTGATGAAGCGCTATCAAGCCCATCATGTTCAAGTGAGAGATGTTGTACATTATTAGTACGTCCATGATGGGGTGTGATTAAGATGCGTCGTTTCGTCTTGATATGTTATGATGAAGAGACATCTTTTGAAAAAGTATGAGGAAAGTCATATAAATAACTTTAGAAGATAACTATTGGGTTGATTGGCAAAAAGAACATTCAGAAATAAAATATTCTCTTTTCTTCTCCTCTCTCCATCAAAAAAAAAAAAAAATGCATTCCATTACTCCTTTACGAAAACAATCGGCATTAACGCTATGGAAATTGGATGTTTTCTTCGTGATTGTATTTAGACCATCGTGAAGTTATATTGTTCGTCGTTCACCCATAATTCAACGTTCGTTCCAATGTAAATTGTTCATTGGGCATCAAAGATGTTAGTCGTTTCTTCCGCCGACTTTCTTCCAATACTATGTTAATTGACTAGGACTTTTGAGGATTAACCTCACCATGCCCACCCCTCTTCTTAGCTTTGCGTTTCTCATAGAAAATTTCCCCTGTAACTTTTGCAACTAGTGGCAAACAAGTGCTCTTCTTTGTGACTGCTAGTATCAGCTTCTTGACCTCTTCCTTGTTTATACACCAATAGCTCTCAGTCTGTGAGTAGCCACAGGTGGAGCACCTTGTCTTCCCCATCCATGGTGCTGACCATTTCCTCTAACTTGGTTGTAATAATGACTGAACCGACGTTCCCTTTGGGTGTGACATCCTGAAATTCGACCCCGTTTCAATAAAGTGAAATGGGCATAATGTCGTCAACGTGCCTATGGTCCTTTTTCTCTGAGCTGATCACTTACGAGTTAACTAACCTATTGGGTGAAGCCGTTAAGGGATGTATCTGCAGTAAAATGCCTAAAAGCTACTCAATTGGTTGGATTGGGCTAAAATCGCGTTTGATTGATTCTAACCATAAAATTTAATTTGGTTTCGGGAATCGAATATTCGAGCGTGTCACAATTCATTTTTAGGATCTGTCTCATCGTCCGTCAAATTATTGACGAGTCCGAAATTTCAAGAAAGAAATTGTCGGAGGAAAATATTGAAGACCAAAAGAAAATAGAAAGGGAAAGGGAAAGAGAAAAGAAAAATAAGAATAATATTAATTATTTAATTTCTTTTCTCTCTTTTTTCTCTCTCTTCTCTCTCCTCTCCCCTCCCCCTCGTGCGAATCCCCTCCCCACCGAACACCCCCTTGCCAATTTGAAATTGGCTTCTCTCTCTCTCTATCTCTCTCTCTCTCTCTCTCTCTCTCTCTCTCTCTATTTTGACTAGTCAAAGCCTTCTCCTTATCTCTTCTCTCTCTTATCTCTTCTTCTCTCTCCTCTCTCTTCTCCTCTCCCCTACGCGACCGAAAAGCCCCCTCTTCCTTGCCTTTTTGTTCGCGAAAACCAGAAGCTCGAACCAGAAGCTGCAGCTCGCCGTCGCCGCTGTCCCGCCGCCCGCGCTCGCACACCCCCGTGTCCGCCGCTTGCCGCCGTGCGCCGCCTGCCCTCTCCTCCGCCCAGGCGCCCCTTCCTCGTGTGAGACAGCCCTGTTCGCTTCTGTCCAGCCCTTGTTCGGCCACCATCGGCGGTTGTTTGATCATCTCCGACCACCGTTCGGACCGCCGGAGCTCCCCTCACCCTCCGCCAGCCTTCCCTCGCCGTCTTGGCCACCAGACCAGCTCCGGCCAGCCCAAGTCCGCAAATCCGCGAGTGGGTTTCCAGCGGCTTTGGGCCCGCTTTTGGGCCGTTTCCGGGCCCCGAACTCTAGCCGTGCTTTGGAGTTTAGCGTTACTCGCGTCGTCCCCGTCGGATTGGTCTGACTTACGCACGATTCTGGTGAGTAATCTCACTAATCCCAGATTAGTTGGCTAATTATGCTTAAGGTTGGTTTAGTTTTAATTAATTATGTTTAAGTTGTTAGATTAGAATAAATTAGCAATTATTAGTCAATTGTGATGCGATTTAGATAAATTGATTGTGCAATTAACAAGTAGACGTGGTCTACTAATTATTGGAAATGCCTCAGGATTTTCCCCGACCCTTAGTGGGCTTCAATTAGGCTTTTCGGGCCTAAGTGGAATTTTGGTATTTAAATATTAATTTTCGGAATTAAATAAATAAATTATTTATTTTCCGAAAATTCAATTGGGATGGCCCGAGACCAGAATATTATGCTGATGACCGTGGTGAAGTCCGTTTATTTAATCGGGCTTTATGTTGAGCTAAATTGAATTTTTAATATTAATTTATTAATTTTCGAAATTAATTATTTAATTATTTATTTTTTCGGAAATTAGGCTGGGATAACGACGATGGAAATTTCGTGCTGATTATTGTAGTGCAATTCGTTTATTTATTTATTTTTTTGGTCAGTCCTACTCTATTCCTTACTCTACACTCATTCTCAGACTTTTGCCCTACCTCTTACAGGGCGTGAGAGTTGAAACCCACTCCTGAAACTTACGCATCCCCACCCCATCCCACGTGCCCGAGAAGGTGGGGATTTGAACCTCACCTCCCCCTTCCATGTTGGAAGGGTGGCCACTGGGGCGAATCCCAGTGGTTTGCAATTCGTTTATTTAATTGAGCTCTACGTTGCATGGAATTAAATAAATTGTGATATTTTAGGGATTTACCCTAAATTGATTGGATTTGATTGAGATTGAATTATTGATTGGTAAATGGCCAAGTATGTTTATTCAACATTTATAATGCTTTGTTGAGTTGTAAAGTGAGTAGAATTGTGAGGCTGAACTAAGAATAATTTTGGCTGAGATCGATTGGGTACGAGGTATAGACATACGTGGTTCGGTGATAAGGAAATCACTGGTGAAAACGGCAACTTAAAGAACGCACGAGTGCTGTCTATTACCTGCATCAGTGTAGACATACGTGGTTTGGTGATAAGGAAATCACTGGTGAAAACGGCGCCTTAAAGAACGCACGAGTGCTGTCTACTATATGCATTATCATGGACATTCGTGGTTCGGTGATTGAGGATATCACTAGTGAAAACGGAGCCTTAAAGAACACACAAGTGCTGTCCATTGTTTATGTTGGCTCTGTGATGAATATATCACCTTGGCGAAAAAGACGCCCGAGAGCATAGTAAAGTGTTCATTGTACGTCACCTTGGTGAATCGACGCCCGAGAGCATTACTGTAGCTCTGTGACTGAGAATGCAAATGTGAGGTTTTATATTGAGAAGTGATTTGACCTGGAAATGGTCCGATTGACATGTAATCGACTATGTTGATTGATCAATGATTTGATCTGTTGTCGTGAATTGACTGATTGAGTGGAAGTGATCTTGAATGGTGGAATTGACATGAAATCGACTAGGTCGATTGATCGAGATATTGACCTGTGATGTGATTGCTTGGGTGCCTATTGAACTGTGCTAATATGCAGGTGGAATCTGAGGCTAAGGTAAGTCCTCTACCTAGTGCGTGTTTAGGCAGCCTATAGTATAATAGTTTACTAATCGGACCTTAGTGGGGTAGAACTCGCTGAGACATAGTCTCATCCCAATTTGGGGAAAACATTTCAGGACCCCGATGAGAAGCTGAGGAGGAGAAGTCTGGGAAGGAGAACTCGGAGGTAAAACTTGAGGAGAAGGATTTTGGAAGAAGAAGATAATCCCGAGAGGGGCCTTGAGTACGGCTCGGATGGACTGAGAGTCTATCTTCTTTTGAGAATTCCATTTTGATGTGAATAGTTATGAAGTGGTTTGTGTTTTGTATAAAAGTTTGGTTATAAATTTCAATATGAAAAATATGGCCCTGCTTTTCTATCCCATCGTTTTATTGTCTGGGGATTTTAATTGCTTCTGCGTGTGCTTAATAAATGAAAGGGTCGGCGATACATAGTCCTGGGATATCGCATTATAAAATCGACCAATAGAGAAGGATGTCCGCGTGCCGGAGGATCGGGGCGTGACATTGGGCAACCAATCCCAAACGTCAGCTATGGGTTAGTGTCATGCATGTCATCGAGCACCATCAAGTACCTTTTGACCTGTAGTTGCAGGTGGAGAGCGTAGAGTAGGCTGTTGGGAGCGCATAGTAGAAGTCCAATATATTATTCCGGGGAGATCTCTAAGAAGAAGCCCAAATATGAGCCCGCCAATATATTTAGTCGGATCCATCTTTACTTAAAAGCTTAAATCAATGAGTTATAAGCCAACTAGGATATATTAACAACTCTACACCACATCAATTCTCCAATATGGGACTTCTTTAACACAACTCACCCACACGTGCATCCTAACAATTTCCCTCTCATGTATAAGCTTAGTGTTAGGCCCAGTCTCCCATAATTCAGGTATCATTCTATATCAACCTATGGACCTGTGTTACTACACCACAATGCCTACCTATCCAAAAACTGCAACCATAGGCTTTGATATCAATTGTGGGAGCACACTGTAAAAGCCCAATACATTCTTCCGTGGAGATTACCAAGAAGGAGCCCAAATAAGAGTCCGTTAATATATCCAGTTGGATTCATCTTCACTTAAAAGCTTAAGTCAATAAGTTATGGGTCAATTAGGATATATTAATTGCTTTGCACCACATCAATTCTCCAATGAGGGACTTTTTTAACACAACTCACTTACACGTGCATCCTAACAAAGGCCGCGAAGGCCATGGCTATCAATCGAGCTGATTATGTCTATTTCAACTCCTAGATGGGCCAGTAAGTTCTTGGTGATATTCTTCCTTGTGTTTCTGGCCTCGTTAGATTGTTGGGATAATAATAGCCAAATTCTTAGAAGGAAGTGTCATATCTATTGTATACTAATTGGGCTAATGTCGTTTTTCCAACGCAGCTCATGCCGATGATTGCTATTGCTTGGGAAGTTTTGGATGATTTTTCTGGTTGGAGAAGCTTTGTCTCCAAAGTCACCACTTCATCGTCGAGCCCATGGACTCTTGACGGATCAACCCATGGGGGAGATTCTCGAGAAGCTTCTAGCCTCTATGTTAGAAGACTAAGGGTCTCTCACGAACTTGCTATGGCTTGGTCAATCTGGTGAAGCTCGTGTTTGATCATGTCCAAGGTTCTACTAATTTGAAATTTTGAGGGACTAAGAACTGTTGGAAGAGAGAGGCTTTGCTTCCTTGCTAGCACTTGGCACTCTTCCAAGACATTATTGAGGCAGTAGAGCTCCTTTTTGATTGATCTCTTTGTAGGGGACTCAAACACTATGATTTTGTCAAGCAGAGACTCCAGTTCTGTGAAACGGCGATAGAATCGAATTCTCTGGCTGTTGTGCAACCTCATTTTGAACTTTTCAGCTAGATATTTCTCAATGGTTTCATCAATTTTGATTCTCCAAGTGGTAAGCACTCTTATCTCCCAAAAACTATCACAGTGCGACGTTGCTGGAAATGGCATAAATATTTTCTATGCTCCATAACCTTTGGAGGAGTCTCAGATGTGGAGGTCACACAATAGACCCCTCAAAGTGATGAAGAAACTTGTGCTGAGACTTGAGGGTATAATTAAAGTAGCCAGTAACATGAGCCTACTCACGGTTTTTATTTAAATGTTGGCTGTTACGGAAAGCAAGTAATCAAATAATAAAATAAACAGAGTAAGAAAATAAACCGAACATCAGATTTACGTGGTTTGGTCATAGAAACCTACATCCACGGGGAGAGCGGCAACGAACTCATTATAGATCAAGCGATATAAGGTGTGACATCCTAATTTTCAACCCTGTTTTTGATGAAATGAAATGGACTTTTGATCAACATGCCTATAGTCTTTTTCTCTGAGCTGATCACTCACGAGATAACTAATTTATCAGGTGAAGCCGTTAAGGAATCTAAACGCAATAGATTTGAGAATTCGACCAGAAATCGACTACTCGACCATGCTAATCTGCAAGGGTCAATACGGCACCATTAAAATCGACTAGAGACCGAAGATAGGTTGGTTCAGCAGAGGTATGCGATTAAAGTGTGGGTGATTCCACCTAATTGCAAAATTTCTATCAAACGGCACTAAACCGTTTTTTCTGTCGTTTCTGCACCTTATGCCCGTATTTGAAATCTTGAGATTTTCATGACAACTGAAAGTTGCCTATGAGTCGAAGATGCACAATGTGGATCGAAAATAATCAACCACGGGTCAAATGCGCTAAAATTTCCCAAAAGCTACTCGGTAGGTTAGGTCACGCTAAAATCGCGTTCGGTTGAAATTAACCACGAAATTGAACCTAATTTCAGAAATTGAAAGTTCTGTCATATCACGATTTATTTTAGAAATTTCGACTCATCCTTCAAAGAATTTTCGGCTAGTTCAAATATTTGGTGAAAAATCAAGATTTGGCGAAATTGGACTGGGAAATTCGGATATGCCAAATTGAGTGCGTTTTTGGCCTTCAAGTTGAACCATTTGGTGAGGTAAATTATGGAAAGTGGTGTGGGCACCTACCTTGGCAAGTTGGCCATTTAATTGAAGTCATTTGGAGGGGAATTGCATTGAAATTGAAGGGAAATGTTTGGAAATTCGTATGCCTAGGTGGGGTGCAACATTTCAGCACCATCTTGGCTTGCTTGGTAAGCTTTAGAGGGGAAATGGCTGATGTGGATGAGGTTGCAGCTAGTGGGGGCCAAGTGATGAGTGTTTTGGGATATTTGTGAAGACTTTGGTGGCCTTTGTCCCCCTTGAAGCAGTAGTTCTTCTTCTACCTCAGCCTCTTCTTCATTGTCCAGCAGCTGAAGATCTTCAAGTCCAGAGGAACCAGCAGAGAAAGCCGAGCCAGCCCCTAGCCGTTGACTGCTCCTTCGTCGCCGTCTAAGCCGCTTGCACTACCCCCTGAAGCCATCTCTGTCGCGCTTGAGTCTGCGCGACTCCAGCCCATGAGCGCCTGAGCTCCACTTGCATGCCATCTCGCTTGGTCCATCGTAGCTCCGTCGACCAAGCCGCCATCGCCGCCCAAGCCGCTAGCAGCTTCACCTGCTCGCCTTGCTCACTCCCGCGCCAGCCCAGCTCGTTTCAGCCATCAAAGCCTTCGGTCAAGCCCTTGGACAGAGCCGAACCTCACAATGGGCTGTGAGCTTCGTGGACCTTTTCCGGCCCTTTCCCAAACTCCCTTGGCATCGCTCTAAGCTCAAGTCTCACTTGCCTTCGCGTCACCGTTGCCATCAACTCATCGGCTCACAAATCCAATTAATTTACTCTCTAAACTCTATTTAGGGAGTTAATTATGCTTAGGGTAGGGTTAGTTTAGTCTATGAGTGGATTAGGTGGTTAGATTAGTGTAATTAGTGGTTTAGTTTGTTAATTAGGCTAATTAGGTGATTAGATTAGATTAGTTAAGGATTAATTAGATTGCATGATTTAATTAGCTTATTGCATTATTTATTCAAGTCCAATTAGGTGGTTAGATTATTGTATTTGGCTTAATTAGGCATTTATCTAATTATTTTGCACTTATTTATTTATATTTGTAATTTATTTAATTATTTAATATTTTATAGAAATTATATCGGGATAGTCGGTCGTCGAATTTCATGCTGATTGTCGTGATTTATCGGTTTATGCAATTGGGTGTTGATTTGTGCAATTGAGTGATGATTGTTAATTTTGAGTTATTATTTCAAAATTATGAAATTTTGGTACTTAATTAGAAAATACCGGGTGTCAAGTTTTTACACCAAAATTCTTTTAAGTACCATTTTAAATAGTGGGATTTTAAAAGGAATGATATCAATTTTTATGGTTCGATTTGACCGTGTACCCACACACGATTATTTTACCGGGTGTTTTTAATACGAAGAAAATAGGCCAAGCGCATTATCTTAATTGAGGCATTTGAGTGCAAAGCACAATGTCCTTGGCTGGGATTGGATGGTCGTGTGATAGTTATGAGAACCCATCCCTGATGTGCGTCAGGTGGACGTTGCTTTTATATGGAATGCCCCTGACAACAGATGCCGAATTGCAGTAGAGGCCAAACCAATGCTCCTTTGAGAATGCCATTTAAAGGTAGACGTTGCCATGCTCAAGGGATGAGATGATGCTCAGCTATGCCGAAAGATCGCCGAACGTCGAGTAGGCCGTGCCCATGGGGCAGTAATCAATTGGGACACATGAATGATCGAGATAAAGGCGCCTTATTATGAGACAAAATTGGGTGGCACGAATTGAGACGTGTCATAACGATTTGACTCTATAATCGGGACCCTTGTGTTTGATTGAGTTATGAGTGAGATGTTCCAATTGATGTGTGCATTTACTATATGCATTTGTTATATGAACTATACTGACGTGCAAGAAGGTGCTGAGGCAAAGTGAGTCTTTTGTAATGTGTGGTTAGATTGCCTCTACGCGTATTACTTTCCTAATCGGGGTTTAGGGCATGAACTCACTGAGACATTGTCTCACCCCATCGTGGTTTAGCTTTTTATAGGCCCTTAGATGGAGGTGACGCCGGTTCGTTTTGGGTAGCTGCGAGGGTATACCGAGCAGAGTACCGATGTTCCTGTCCCTGGGAGTCCCTAGCTTCATGAGCTCATTGTGACCACTATCTTGGTCGATGAGGGCCTACCACAGTTGGTATCTCATCAATTCAAGGTTTGGTTTCGTCATGGGCCTAATGGGGTGCGAGAAGGTCCCCTTTAGGGTTTCGACGTACCTCCCGTTGAGCGCAAGGGGGTAGCTGAGCCACTTGACGGTGTCGTGATAGATCCAGATCCCAAGTAGATAGGGTCCGGGATAGAGTTAGCTCGGGAGTCCCTTTTGTTTATAGACTCTTGTGTATGATCCTGGTGTGTTTATAAAAGTGTGTTTGTGAAAATTTGTTGTCTTGCTTTTCTATCCCATGTTGGTTGTTGTTTGGGAATTGTTTATTTCGCTTCCGCTGTACATGAATCGATTTAGGTCGGCAACACGTCCTAGGAATGTTGTAATTTTATCAACTACTGAGGGACGTGCACACGCTCGAGGTTCGGGGCGTGACATAAGGAGATTATACACTCGAGTCACTCAAATACTCTCGGTGCTTCCCTAGCCCCAATTACACCAAAAAAAAAAAAGGCATGTGTTTTTTAGCGCAAAAATTTCTCGAAAAAATCTCTCAATCTCACAAAGAAATTCATAAATCTTACCACAAGATTTCAAGGCTACAAACACTAATCTTTCTTGGAGTCATTGCACGAACAAGAACAACGAGCCCACTTCCAAGCACTCACGCGGCACTTCAAGACCTCTTTGTGATCCACACCAAAATTCCTCAAGAACATGCATATATATATATATATATATATATATATACACACACACACACACACTTTGCACTTAGAATGCAAGCCGCCTTTTGCATGAAATAATATCATATATTTTCTTTCCTTTTATTCTTTCTCTTATCTGTTGTTGTTTGACTAATTCTAAGAAGCCCTTCCTACGAGGACAGCCTTGATTTTATTTCTTTTTCTGACACAAAGTCAAACTTCTTGAACTTGGACTCCAACGTAGCTTTGTTCCGTAATCTACAAATTCATGGCTTGGTCTCGACGAATCAGCAACTTGAAGTCCAAATATCCATTTTTCTTTAATTCATCTTAGGTTGGGTTTTATTCACGAGCTTAAACTTGAGACATATTATAATAATCTCCATCTCGGCTTGATGTTTGAGCCAGGTTGCAATTGCTTTGCGAAAGTTCAAACTTTGCCATTACTCTCCCATAGCCTCAAATGAGCTCAATTGCCACATATATTTTTTTAGTACAAGCTACGCTTGAACTTTGTCATAGTTGAGGACCTTAATAGAACACCAACTGAACATGTACCTTTAACTACTCTGCAAGGATTTTTCGACGCAACCTTCTTAATCGCAAATAAAGCATAACCATTGTTGCATCCATATTTATTAGAAAGTCGAATACGTACCTTGTCAACTTCAGCAATTACATCAACCGTTGGCTCTGTACACTTCACCTCACTATAAGCGCATCTATGTCAATTACTTCGCTGGTACTCATAATGACTACTTAGGAGTTTCTAGTTGCAACTCCACCTCAAGTTCAACATAGTACAGATCCGTTTAAACACTGCTATAAACACTCCTAGCTAGAAGTACTAGAGACTCATCAAAAGTAACTTCTCTATTGATAAAAGGTGAATGTAATTCTAGGCACCACAATGGATAACCTAGCTCACCTTGTGCATAGCCTAATAACATGCACTTTCATACTCTTCCATCGAGCTTGTCATCACTTGCTCGACATAACATGGACAACCAAATAATCTAGAAATAGAATAATCAGCAACGTTATATGACCATACTTCTTTGGGAGTCCGACATCGAATCGCAGTCAATAGGATCTATTCATAAAGTAGTTCGCCATACTAAGCCCATTCGCTAGGAATCTCCTAGCCATACTAGTACTAGAGAGCATTGTATGGGCTATCTCTAGTAATATTTTGCTCATCAATTCCGCAACATATTGTGGTTCATTGACATTAGTGCAGTGTCTCATTATGCCTTCCTTCATGTAGAATTCATCCATGCTACTATTAGTCTGCACATGCTTGATTATGAGTCTCATTTTCGATCAAAGCTCTCAACTACATGATCCTAATAATAACATCAAACTTGTGCCTAAGCATAAACACCCACGTCTTTATCGAATATCATTAACAATTGTCAACATATATCTAGCATTCTTCCTCGAAGGAAATTGTGGCAACCCGCGAACATTCAAGTGAATTAACTTTACAATTTCCGTGGTTTCTTTAACGATTGTACTGAATTGCACTTTCCGCCGTTGATCTAAATCACAGCACTTGCATATATTCAGTTTGTTAGCATCATAACCACATAGCAGATTTATATCACTTAAAATTTTCAAACTTTCTCTTGCCAATATATGCCAAACGCATATGCTATAATTCAAATTTTCAAACATATGCAGTCGATGTCTTCACAAAGAAATTTGTCACTGTGTCACCTCAAATTTCATACAAGCCACCGTGCTTGATTCATTTCATTATTACTGGAGCACCTCGAACAATTTTCAAAATTCCTTTTATGAAATATTATAATACCTAGCCGATCCAGGGCACTCAAGGAAATTAAGTTCTTCTTCATCTCTAAAACATGCCTCACTCTGGTGAATGTCCTCACAATATCATCGTGCATTTTGATTCAAATATTGCCAACACTGACAACATCGCGTTCAACGTTGTTCCCCAACTGCACTTTATTATTATCCGCGCATTGATAAATATTGAACCGGTTTCTATTTGGTGTAACATGAAAAGAACAACCAGAATCTATAATCTATCCATCAAATGATGAATCATTAGTGATAGACAAGACATAATCGATATTATCCGAATTACTATCAGCTATAATTGCAACATCATCTACTAAATCAACTATAATTCCCTTACCCTTCTTGTTATTCAACTTAAGGCAATTTCTTCTAAGATGCCTACTCTTGCCATAACTCCAACAGACATATCACTAGTCCTAGAATAACTGTGTCTATTCTTGTTAATACTACCCTTGCTAACACATGTTCTAGATCTTCCTCTATTTTCATCTACTAAAGAAGTAGATACAGATTCGTCAAATTCTCTTCCACGGATGTTCTCACTTAGAATTAAATCTTGAACCCCATCAAACGTTAAATTTGTTGACCCAAATGAATTACTAATAGCAGTAACAATAGTGTTCTAACTATTAGGCAATAAGGATAACAAAATTAAAGTACAGACCTCATCTTCAAAGTGAATCTCAACTGAACTCAATTGACTAATAATCACATTGAATTTATTGATATGATCTGCAATTAACACACCTTCGCTCATATTCAACTTAAACGGACATCACATCAAATAGTGCTTATTGATTGCAGAGGGCTTCTCGTACCTATCTGATAGGGCTTGCATCAAATCAGTAGTGGTCTTCTCCTTCACAATGTTAAATGCGACATTGTGAGCCAATGTTGACTGAATAACACCCATAGCTCATCTATCCAGCAAACTTCAATTAGCTTGCTTCATCGTCTCTAGCTTATCTCGAGATAAGGGTGAGTGCAGTTTCATCTTATAGAGATAGTCTTTAATCTGCATCTTTCAGAAACTAAAATCCTTTTCATCAAATCTATCAATCTTCACTTTTTTTTTTCTTGTATCACCATCGATTTGCTTCAACTCAGCCAAGTCTAACTTTGACATCAATTGTTGCAAAAAGCAAGCGATCGAACAATAAAATAGATAGAACAAGAAAATAAATCGGATAATAAATTTAAAGATCTATGTTTATGAGGAGAGCAGCGACAAATTCACTAAAAATCAAACGATATTAGGAGATTACACACTCAAATCACTCAAACACTTCAGTATTTTCCAAGCCCCAACAATGTTTATCCCAAAAAATTTCTCATAAAATAATCTCTTAATCTCACAAAGAAATTCACAGATCTTACCGCAAGATTTCACGGCTACTATGACATCCTGAAAATTCGACCTTGTTTCAATTAAATGAACTGGGCTTTTCATCAACGTGCCTATGGTCCTTTTTCTCTAAGCTGATCACTCATGAGATAACTAATCCATCAGGTGAAGCCGTTAAGGGATATAAATGCGACAAACTTGAGAATTCGATCAAAAATCGATCACTTGACCGTGATAATCGATAGTGGTCAATATGACACCGTTATAATCGATTAGTGATCGGGATTAGGTTGATTCGATGGAATGGCATAATTAAATGGTGGATGATTCCACCTGATCGCAAAATTCACGTAGAATGGCACTAACCTAATTTTCTGTCGATTTTGTACTCGGTACCCATAATTAAAATCTTGAGATTTTTACTACAACTAAGAGTCGCCAATGAGTCGAAGAGTCATATACGTGGATTGAGAATTATCGACCATGAGTCAAACGTGATAAAATCCGTAAAAGCTACCTGATAGGTTAAGTCACGCTAAAATCGCATCCAGTTGATTTTAACCACAAAATTGAACTTGGTTTCGGGAATCAAAAGTTCGAGCATGTCACGATTTATTTTTAGGATATTGTCTCATCCGTTAAAGAATTTTTGGCGAGCACGGAAGTTTGGCAGAAATTCAAAATTCGGCAAATTAAATTCAAGGAAATTCGGATAGGCATCTTAATTGGCAATTTTGGCTACCAAAGTGAGTTAGTTTGTGTGGGATTGAAGGGAAATTGGTTTAGGCTGCTGCCATGGCATGTTTGGCCATTAAATTACAGTTTTTTGGTGGGAAATTGAAGGAGAGATCCATCAAATTTGTAGGGGCTGCTGTTGTGTTGATTTTGGGCATCAAATTGAAGTCATGTGGTGAAGTTTTGTGAGGGAATTAGCTTGTGAAGGAAGCTTGGACAGTAAGGGCAGAAGACTTTGGTGTCCATGCACTTGAGTGTGTAGATATTTCAAGAAGAAGGGGATTGGCTCTTGCATGTACTTCTTGGTCCCTTGTCCCCTCTTGGTTCCCCCTCCTTCCCCCTCTTGTTCGACTAGCCTATTTTTCCCCAACAGATCAACCTTGCTTTCCTTTCTTCTTCATCTTCCTTCATTTTTCCCTTTTGGTTGTCGCAGCTGAGTGTTCTACCTTCTTCATCACCGCCTACTCGCTTTCGTCCGCATCCCTAGCCTGCACATCCGCCGGTCGTCTACTGGTCCAGTTACAACACCAGCTCCTTCGCAAGCCCGTCCTCGAGCTCGCCGATAGCTCGCGTGGCTAGCCGCTCACCCCGTCACCGGTCCTCGAGTTCACCACTCCAGCCGCCTGCCCCCGTCTAGCTCCGTTCAGCCCAGCTCGGTCCAGCCCACCAAGCCGAGCTCGACCAACCCACCGATCCAGCCTCTTCAGCCTTAAATCAGAACTGAATTTTAGCCTGTGGGCTGAGCCGTGTTGGGCCATTTTCAGCCCCTTCTAGGCCTCGGAGTCACTGTAGGCCCGAATCTTGGTCGTTGCCATGCCTCCGTCGTAATGGACCAATTTGCTCGCTAATCTGGTGATTTAACTTCCTAATCATTGATTAGGTTGTTAATTGCACTTGGGGGTTAGATTAGTGTTAATTAGCTTAGTTAAATTAGTACTAAGTGAGATTAGCCTTAAGTTAAATTAACGTTAATATAGTTTGGTTATATTAGTCTTAAGATGAATTAGTGTTAATCTAATTGGTGAGATTAACACTAATAATGGTGGTTTAATCTAATTTAGTGGATTTCTCCGGTATCTATTTACTAGACGCTTGCTGTTTGCCATTTTTGTGGATCAAAATGTGCTACGATTTTGAGGTTAATTCCTTCTTGAGAAATGATTTAGACATCCTCAGATATGACATATATGTTACTCAAGATTTTATGAATTTAAAAGAATAAGATTTCAACTGCATTAAAAACAAAACAGAACCTTTGTTTGTGCTGGAAACTGTAACCTTTTGGTGTTCAAGGGATTTTCATCAACTTTTAGGATTCGATTTTCGAAAGGGTTTCTTCACAAAAGTTGTTTCTCACATCTTTTAGTTTAACATAATTAAATTTCAGATCAAATGAACAATTTTTGGACCTCAAACTAAACTGATTTTGGAAAACGTAATTCCTGGAAATGGACACTAGCTCTTAATCCAAAAGGATCGGGGCTAATGTTCCTTTAGAAAAAAATGTTTTTTTTGAGTTTCCTTTATAACATATTCCAATTTGAGAAATTTCCAAACTCGTTTGATTAGGATTCTGGATTTAAACTTGGAGACGTGCGAGTGGCTCGATTTCTATCAGTTAGGACCGGTAGTGGTTTTATAATTGTTCTTGATGTTGTGCTTGCTAGACAATGTATATTTGATGCTTTGGTTGACCTTTGGCATGCTTAGAAATTATACTTGATAATATGTGAAATTGGATGCTTGGTTGTTGTTATGAACTATTATTGCAAAAATTGGATTTTGGTATTTAAATAGAAAAAAGCCGAGTGTCGGTTTTTGACGTCAAAAATGTTTTATGTACCATATAAAATCATGGAATTTTGAAATGGTTGAGTATCACGCTTTATGGTTCAATTTAAAGGTGTGACCACGCACAATTATTTTACCTAGTATTTTTAATACGAAGAAAATTGGCTAAGTCCATTATTTGAAATGGAAATATTTGAGTGCAAAGCACGAGTTCTTGGTTGAGTTTGGATGTGCGTGTGATTGCTATCAGAACTCGTCACCCAGCGGGAGTTTGGGGATGATGCTTGATTTATCGGATGCCCGGCGGGAGTTCGGAAGCCGGTCGCGGAAGAGGCCGAACTGCTGCCCCCTTTTGGGATGTCATCTAGGTGAGAGTTCTAGATGTTGCCATGCCCAACGAGGCGGGATGGTGCTCAATTTTTATCAGATGCACGGCGAGAGTCCGGATGACCGCCGACTGGGGAGTTGGCCATGGCCGATGGGCCATAATAACTGGAACATGCATGAGTTGATGAGATAGCAACGCCTGATTATGGGGTAAAATTGTGTGGCACGGTATGGGATGTGTCATAATAGTTTTACCCTATAATCAGGACCCCTGTGAATATTGATGGATGAAATGATGTGTTCCAATTGTTAGGCATGCTTGTGATAACTATAATACATATATGGTGCACTAATGTGTAGGGATGCACCCAAGCGAGGTAAGTTTTGGAAGGTGCATGTTTAGGACGCCTTTGAGTGAATTCTCATCCTAATCGGGGTTTAGGGTGTTGACTCGCTAAGATTTATTCTCACCCCGTCGTGGTTTAAATATTTTCAGGTTCCTAATGTGGAGAACTTGGAACCCGAGGTTGAAGGGTCTGGAGCGTAGGTGGCTTAGTAGTTTCTTTTTAGAGATAGACTGGTGTGTATAGACTAGTAGGTTAACCTGGTTCATTTTTAAAGTATGTTTGATTCGCTTCCGTATGTGCATAAAACGAATGGGTTGGCGACACGTCTTAGGAATGTCGCAAATTTTAGTCGACCGCCAAGGGACGTGCACATGCCCGGGGTTAGGGGCCTGACAGCTACAAACACTAATCTTTCTTGGTGTAATTGCACAAATGAGAACAATGAACCCACTTGCAAACGCTAGATATTCAATGCTTCAAGATTGCTTGCATCAACAGCAGGGGGACACCAAGCACTCATGCGGCACTTCAAGATCTCTTTGTGATCCATGCCAAAATTCCTCGAGAACGTGCGCGCTCGCGCACACACACATATATATGCACTTTGCACTTAGAGTCCAAGGCGACTTCTGCATGAAATAATATCATATATTTTATTTCCTTTTATTCTTTCTCTTATCCATTGTTGTTTGATCGAGTCCAAGAAGCCCACGCCTCTTGTGATAGCCTTGATTTTATTTCCTTTTCTAACACAAAGACAGACTTCTTGAACTTGGACTCCAACATAGCTTTGTTCCGTAATCTACAAATTCATGACTTGGTCTCAACAAATCAGTAACTTGAAGTAAAAAAATCCACTTTCTTCTTGGGTTGGGTTTTAGCCACGAGCTCAAACTCGGGATATATTATAGCAAACATTGCTATGAGTATATGATTGATGGTGGAAACATTACGTGGACTTGGCCTACGGAGACTGGGTGCCCATAAGCTATAGAGTTCATGGACCCCACATGACCAGAGTCTTACAAAAGTCCAACCTTTGTGGGCCTGGTTTGAGGACGAGTCTTTTAGGGCGCATTTGGTAACGCTTCTATTCCTGGGAACAATTTCTGGTTAGAAATGATTCTTTTTTATTCTGTTCCTGGGAACAATTTATAAGCATTTTAAGCCATTTGCTAACTGTCCAAAATTTCAATTCTTGGGATAGAATTGTGTTCAGCACCATCCTTAAAATTTCTACTTCAAATAATTTTCTTTTAATTTTTAAATAATTTTATTACTTTTTTTCCTTTTTCTCTATTTTCTTCTTTTCTTTCTTTCCTTTCTTTCTCTTCTTTCTCTTCTTCTTCTTCTTCTTCAAGGTTGTCGATCGCTGGCCTTAGGATGACCGGCAACTAGCCAGACAAGGGCTAACGACCTCACCAGAGCGTCGCCGACCCTCAGCGAGGCTGTGCCTCCTTGGTTGAGCCTTGCCAACAGCTAGGTGAGGCCAAGCTCGCCCAGCCCCCGGCGAGGTTAGCTAGGCGAGCTCGGCCTTGCTAGATCTGGGTGAGGTCGAGCCTTACTGGGGCTAGGCGAGCTTCGCCAGTGGTCGGGTGAGGCTCACCTGGCCACTGGCGAGCTTGCCAAACCGGTCGCCGGCGACCGGCGGCTACCGGTGGTGACGATGGAGGGTGGCGGCAACGGCGGCGGTTGAAGAAGAAGAGAGAGGGAAGAAGAACAAAAGAAAGAATAGAAAATAGAAAAAATATGTTGGCTTGATTCTGGAATTGTTCTTAGGAATAAAGAATCAACTTTTTTTTACTTCTCGATTCTACTCCAAATCTATTCTCGGGAACAAAAAATTTACCAAATGAATTTCTATTCCAAACCTACTCTTAGGATAAAAAAAATATAAACTTTTACTATTTGACAAGTTGCCAAATAGACCCTTACACGACACGTTCAAGAAAGATATTCTTCATTGCTGTTTTTGGTCTTTATATTGCATACCCACCCCAGAGTTCAGTCTGTGGGTGTGTGTAGAGAGAGGGAGAGAGAGAGCTGAATCATGGGTATGACTGCATTCATCACTAACTATGTCAAGGAGATTTGGGAAGCATGGAACCTAAGGGGAGTCATAATTCTCAGTCTCTTCCTACAGGCCTTTCTGACCTTGTTGGCACCCTCCAGGGCGCGAGCCTCCAATAACGTGATCATCTTGCTAATCTGGTTCACCTACTTGCTCTCTGATTGGGCTGCTAGTTTTGCAGTTGGTCTCATCTCCAAAAGTGAAGTCGACAATCCGGGCCTCAACAATAACAGCGAGCTTCACGCTTTCTGGGCACCATTTCTTCTGTTCCACCTTGGTGGCCCAGATACCATAACCTCCTTCTCTCTTGAGGACAATGAGTTGTGGCTCAAGCACCTCCTCGGGCTCGTATTCAATGTGATTGCCGTGGCTTATGTCTTCTATCAGTCACTGCCTAACAAGTTATGGATGCCAGCTGCCCTGGTCTTCCTATCGGGAATCATCAAGTATGGCGAGAGGAATCGGGCATTGTATCTTGCAAGCATAAACGGATTCAGAAAATCAATGCCCATGAAGCTGGACCCTGGACCGAACTATGCCAAGCTCATGGAGGAGTACTCCTCTAAGCAGCATGCCAATTTTCCACTCGAAATTGCTCACTTCCCAGAGCATCACAGAGAATCCAGGTGCCAGGTCACTGTGGATTCCCCTCTGGATGATATTATGGTGGTTCAAAATGCTCGCCGCTTCTTCGAAACCTTAAGGGACTGCTTGTGGACAAACTCTTCAGCCTCCATGAAAGAAATGAAACCTGGGAATTCTTCTATGGGAGAAATCCGAAGGATGCTCTCAGATTGCTGGAGGTAGAACTCAACTTCTTTTATGATGTCCTCTACACAAAGGTTGCGGTAGTGAGGGATAAGTTTGGACAACTTTGCCGCTTCATTTGTTTTAGTTCAGTGCAGATTGCTCTGGCACACTTCTTTTTCATGGACAAGGATGGCTCTGAGAGATTTGATGTTAAAGTTACATATATTTTGATCCTTGGTGCTATAGCCTCAGATGTTGTAGCTTTCCTCCAACTCATCCTCTCCGACTGGACGCTTTCAGCATTGGAGATCGAGAAACACTGGGTTGTAGCTGTAATCATCAGGAAGTACCTTGCTCTCAAGAAGTCAACCTGGTCTGACTCCTCTTCATCACTGGTGATCAGATTCTTGGCCTGGTTTAAGAGGCGCCTGTTTCGCAGGTGGTCGGAATCTATCTCAGGATACAACTTGATGCGTTATAGTATTCTGGAACGCCCTCAAAAAATTCAGACCGTCTGTGATTGCACTGAACACTTGTTCAGCAAGATCATTGTTCTGATGGGCCTAAAGGATTTTCTAGACCACATGAGGTACTCATCTAGGACTGCTTTCACTGGAGACCTATGGTCATTTATCTATGGGGAGCTGCGAGACAAATCAGTGTTTGCAAATGATCCGGAATACGAAGAGGATATATTCGGCTAGAGGTGACTGGGTGCTTCAGGATGGTGAATGGGGAAGCTATTGCCTTACGTTATTGAATTTGAGTTTGATGAGAGCCTTATATTGTGGCACGTGGCTACAGATCTTTGCTTTACCACTGAGAACATTGACACCGAGGGGAACCATTTCACTCGCCTTTGCAGAGAATTTTGTAAGACTCTTTCTGATTACATGCTCTATCTTCTTATTGTGCAACCTAAGATCATATCTTCCGTTGTGGGTATTGGACGGATAAGATTCCAAGACACTTGTGCCGAGGCCAAGAAGTTTTTGGCCCGGAAGGAACTGTCACCCGGGGAAGAAGATAGACAAGCCTCTGAGTACATTCTTGCTGTGAACACGATTATCAAACCTGTTCTTATAAAGGGAAACCTGAGCAAGTCGGTGCTGTTCGATGCGAGTATGCTGGCTAAAGAGTTGAAGACGTTCAAGGAGCAGAAATGGGAGATCATGAGTAAAGTATGGGTGGAGATGCTGTTGTACGTCGCGAGTCATTGCAAAGCAACTAGTCATGCTCATCGACTGAGCAAAGGTGGGGAGCTCGTGACTTTTGTGTGGTTGTTGATGGATCATTTTGGTCTGGTGGAGCAAATTCACATCAATTATAGTGCACGGTTGATTGTGAGAAAATAGCTTTTGAAATTTCATGTTCATGGATTCTCTCAACAGAAGAAATTGATGACTTTAAATTGCACTGGAAAACAGATGTGGTTCATCTTGTGGGTTTGTCTTGTAGCGCATTCTGCTTTATGTAATCCCATGACTAGATGGAGATGTTCCTCCTTTGACAAAAAATAAAATGCAAGTTTCTTCTTCATGGAGCTCGGTGAATGACTACAACGAAAAGGCAAAATCTTGGTACATCGTGTGCAACAGTTTTCTTAAACATCCGTAAATGCTTATCACACTGACATGAAAGATGGTTATTACATGCAATGCTGATGCTTTTATTCTAAGGGTGCATTTGGTTCAGCTTTCCTAAAAGCTTTTGGCCTCCAAAGCCCTTGGGAAAATGTTGGGGTGTTTGGCAACTATTTTCAAGAGGCTTTAAGGTAAAAGCTAGCCTTGAAAAAGTTGAAAGCTTAAGGCTAGTACCACTAGTCCTGAGCTTTCAACATTTTGGAAACGCTGAAATAATGGTTTAATGAAATTTATTCAGTTTCTTCTTTTCCCCTCGACAACTTAATAGAAGCTCAATTTTGCCCCTTTCTTTTCAAAAAAAACAAACCCTAGTGCACTCTACTTTGCACTCACCCTCGTCTGCTGCTCTCACTGCTCTCACTTGTCTGCACCGCTCGACTGCTTGTGCTCCTTTGCGACTGCACTCCTTGCTTACTCTCTCTCTCCCTCACGACTGCAGGTTTCAATCTCTCTCTCTCTCTCTCTCTCTCTCTCTCTCTCTCTCTTCGTGAATGACTCTAGTTCCATTTTCATCAATGTATCATGTGTTTCATGTGTTTTCCTGTTTCTGCGTCATCTGAGACCAAGAAGGTTATGGTACTTTGAGTTTTTGTTTTTTGGCTCCGAATCAGTATTGTTTTGTTTGATGAATAATGATGGTGTTGTGGTTCCTAGTCCATCAATGAATGCTCATAAATCTCTGATTGCCTGCCATGAGCTGGATTTTATACGTGCCTTGAATTTCTCACAAGTGGGTTTAGTATGGGTTGGTTTACTTCAGTTTTGCTATGATTAAAGAAAATGTCGCAGAACAATGGAAAAGGAAAGAACTAATGAATTTCTCATTCTTCCTGAGTAATGGTCTCCTTTGCATTTGGGATCTTTGCTTCCATGATAATGCCAAAACTCCAAAATATGGACGACACATTCTGAATAGGGTGTGATGTGGTGACATAAATAGTCGAAACTTAAATTGACGTGCTGCTTTCGTCATATCAGCTGTCTTTTTGCATTACATACTGTCATTGTTAAAATGAGAATCATGAAGTTCAAAACAGAAATTGGTTTCCCAGCATCCTGTACGAATGATGTTGCCATATGTACAGATTTACAATTATTCTGTCAAGTGGAGTTTGCCGTTGACCATAAGAAAGGTAGATAAACCTCACGCTTCGCCATAATATTGGACGATGGCGATGGGACCAGCCGTTTCGACTTGTCAAGATATAAGCAAGATAAGATTCCAAAACAAAGTTCGATCATCCGTCTCTTTCGTGGACTTAGCCAAAACGTGTACGTTCTATTTCTATCCACCTCAAGTGAAAATGCTGAGTAAATGTCCTACTTTCAAATTTAGACATGCCCAAAAAGAATATAGAATATTTTGGTGTGATAAGCTTTTAACTCATAACCCTGCTCTAAGAAACTATGAATTAAATCTACTCGTCCAACTCAAGGTTAGTTTGAGGATTAAGTGGACATTCGGCTCAAGGGTCTTTTCAAAATGCAAATAGCGTTTGGTAAAGTGTAATTTAAAAACACATTGGGATGTAGCTTTGACATAAATGCCATTTGGAAAATACTACACTTTGGAAAAGACTTTTGCTAGTTATTTTTTTCTTTCTCTCATTTAAATCCTCAAGCTTTTGTCAGTGAAATTTAGCCACTAGCAAGACAAATCGACCACCAACCAACTACCACCATCTAGCCTTGCCTGAGGCTGGGCAACCTTAGGTACCGCCTAGATTGCATATCCCTGGTGACGCTACCTAAGGTTGCTCGATCTCAAATGAGGGTAACAAGCACTAGATTGGCTTGTTAGCAGCTAGTTTTGGCCTTGCTGGTGGCCTAAACTCTCGCTTATGATGTCGTGTAAGGTGGGGATATTTTCGGAATTATGAAAGTTTAGCATGAAATAGTTAGAAGAAAAAAAGGGAAAAGTACACTGTAGGTGCCAAAACTTCCAAAAGATACATTTAAGTACTACTTTTTTTCAAAATTGGACACCTAAGTGCCAACTCTAGCAAGACTAGCCGGAAATTCGACGTGACATTATTTTAAGAATAAAAGTGGTCTATGTGGCTCATTGAAGTTGTTTACTTAGCAATCAATATGCAAAACGATGTTTTTTTTTTTTTCATAATCCCCTAAATTGAAAACCCCCTAATTGGCCAAAATCACCAATTGAAGGCCCCTAAACCCTAATTTTGGTTTGCCCCCAAATTGCACCACTGAATCTTGGAAATGGAATGCAAGACCATCAATAGCAGCTCAAAGTCCTCTCAATGAACTGAAGGAGAAGGCAAGCATTTTTGTTATTGTGGGTTACCGAATCCAAAAAGAACATCATGTACTCAATCAAATCCGGAGAGAAGATTCTATAGATGTGGCAAATATAAAGATGGCTTGAAGCACAAATACTTCAATTGAGTCGAAGCGAAATTCTCTAGTCGAGCCACAGAGGTGATATAGGACCTACTTGACGGACGACGTCAACATCCAATTAGGTTTGTGGATGACTTAGATGATGTTGACTCAATGCAAGCCGAAGCATCTTCGGCCAACCATTTGAAGAATGAACTTTCAAGGATGAAAATCGAAAGAAAATGTTATCGAGGGTTCATTGTGGTGTTGTTTTGTTGTTGTCACACCCCGAACCCCAGGTACATGCACATCCCTTAGCGGTCGATTAAAGATGCGACGTCCCAGGATGCGTTGCCGGCCCATTCTTTTTATCTTTTAATTAAACGCATTTGGAAGTGAATTAAATAAACCCTCAATCAATAAACAAACGTAGGGATAGTAAAACACACAACAATTAACCCTACGAGTTCATATATACAAGTCTGCCTTAAAAAGGAACTCCTAGGCGACCTACACCTAGGACCCCTCCGACTCAGGCTCTTGATTCACCAAGACACCATCTGGGATGTCGATGTCCATAGGATGAGCTACTTCCCCATCCTCCGTTCCGTTGGGCAGTTCATCAAAACCCTGCAAGGGACCCTCCCGAGCATCATTGCGCTCATTAATGAACCATGCCTTGAAGCGATGATGCACCACATTAAGGAAACCCTCATCGACCCAAATTGTGGTCACTACTAACTCACGAGTTTGGGTGGTCTTGGGGATAGGGAAGAAGGTAGACTCCACCTCCATATCCCATGGAACCTCGAATCGGATTGGGCGGATCTCCAAACTAAGGACCTGAAAACGTTTAACCACGATGGGGTGAGATAAAGCCTCAGTGAGTCAACAACCTAAGCCTCGATTAGGATGCAAATTCGTCTCAAAAGCAGCCTAAACAGGCACCACAAACAAACTCACCTCGCCTCGGCACGTCCCTGCATATTAGCACATCACATATGTCATTATAAATACAACACGAATAATTACTAACCAGAACACATAGTCCTCATCCTCCAAATTTTCACATGGATCCCGATTATAAGGTAAAACCATTATGACACATCACATATCATGCCTAACAATTTTGCCTCATAATCAGGCGCAAAGTATCACAACCATTCAAGCGTGTTTCGGTTATTACGACCCCTCGGCCATGGCCAACTCAAAAGTCGGTGGTCATCTGGCATAACCGAGTATCGTCCTGCCCCATCAGGCACGGCAACGTCTAGTACTCCTCGACTAGACGGCATTCCATAAAGGAGCATCAGCCTGGCCTCAACCGCGACTTGGCATCCTATTGACGTGGGGGCATCCGAACTTAATCAGGCATCGTCCCACGTAAACACATCAGGACGGATTCCATTAAGTGACCATCCAAGCACATATTTAGCCAAGAACACCATACTTTGCATTCAAATGCATTGTTTTAAATAATGAACTTGGTCGGTTTTTTTTCCTATTAAAAAATCCCAATAAAATAATTGTGCGTAAGCACATATTCAAATCAAACCATCAAACTTAGTACACTCCCATTTTAAAACTCACTGTTTTATATAGTACATAAAAAAAATTGGGGTCCAAAATGGACACTTGGCATTTTTCCATTTAAAAGCCCATAAAACGGAGTTTTATACTAAAAATCAATAACTACTATCAAGCAATCAATTGCATATCATAGCACATAAAAGCCAACAAAATCACACATAATTCTATCCAAGAAACGAGCGTAAAATTCTACGTAACGCCTAATCCGTCATTAATTATGCTAATTACGATTAATTAAGCATATTGCGATTAATTAAGCTAAACTAACTTAATTAACCTAACCATGGTTAATTAACCTAACCAAGATTAGTTAACACTAACTTAGGATTAACTAAGCTAATCCTCATCAAGGCTAATCTAACCACTCCTAAGCGTAATTAACGGCCTAATCAATGATTAGGGAGTTAACTCACGGGATTTCGACGGTGGTGGGCTCGCGGTGATGGCGATGCGATGGTGACGGAAACTTGAGGCAACCACGGCTTGCAAGGAGGCTCAACGATGGTGGTGTCGGACCCTCTAAGCTCTCGACCAAGGGGACTTGACGCAGCTTGAGGTTGGTCAGTGGAGGTGGCTATTGGCGAGGCTAGTAGCTGCGGTTGTTGTCATGCCCCGAACTTCGAGCGTGCAAACATCCCTCAGCCGTCGACTAAAATGTTGTGATGTCCCAATGTAGCACCCCGAACCCTTCGGCGGTTGCCACAAGCACCAATGTTACTCCTTAATTACCCTTTCATACTTACTCTTAGAAGAAGCATCGTTATTCATAGGCATTTTTTTTTTAAAGCGGTCCCAGCACGACTCATTAGCGGAAGCAAAATAAAGCATCACTATCTCTCCCCCTACTAACCATGATACCAATACACACCACTAATCATCATGATTTTATAAACAAGCCACGACACCTTATTTACATATACTTTCAAGATGGGACTTCTTTTGGGTCGATACATCAAAAGGAAAAGCTAGGACTCTGCCATGTCCAGCCTAAAATCTCAAAAAGAACCCTCGACCCTCTACATCACATGTTAACAACCCCCATCATAAGTGTCGGCTAACTATCCCAAAAAAAAACAACAGCCCCTACTCGTCACGCTTGGGCCTCACACCCAGTCTGGTGCGTCAGGCGGTGGCGGTGGCAGCATCCCTCTCATCACCTCATCACAGCGAACATGGATGGAGACAAACTCCTGGACGACTGGGCCCCCAGCCAGGCCTATGTCGTATGTGACAATACATCGCACACGTATGTAGGTGAGTCCAGGTACAGAAGGACAGCTGAACTCCTCACACTTTACCTCGACATCGGACGGTGACCCGTAAAATGCACCCCGCGCGACGGCAGGAAGCGGCATACTGCTAATCTGAAATGTTGGTCCCCAAAAGGGGTGAGTACAACCACTCAGTAGATAAGGAATCCCATAACAACTCAATGCATCATACAAATCATACATGCATTGCAAGCGTTACTTACCTTGAAGCCATGCGCAATACTATCATGCATCATCATCATGCCTTATCATCATGCATATCATCATATATCATCATCATCATCATCATGCATGTCATCATGCTTATCATCATATGTCATCATCATCATTATCATCGTCATGCATACCATCATATATCATCATCATCATTATCATCGTCATGCATATCATCATGCCTTATCATATATCATCATCATCATCGTCATCATGCATATCATCATGCATATCATCGTCATCATCGTCATGCATAACATCATGCATATCATATCATCATATGTCATCATCATCATCATCATCGTGGCATCGTTATATCATACATGTCATCCTCATCATGACATCATCACATCATACATGTCATCATGCCATATCATATGTCATCATTATTATCATCATCATGCATATCATCATGCATATCATGCCATGGTATAATTTTTCCACTTTTAGTTTTCAATTTGATCACCACATCACCCATTTCCTCAAATCATCAATTTCATCATCCCCTCGGGCAAAGACCTCCGAGGCTTCCGGCATTCAGCCATCCCAGGCCACCGGGCATCCGGCCCCCCACATTCCGGGCATCTCGCATCCCAACTGGCTTCACGAGGCATTCCCTTCGAGTAGAAACCTCCGACAGGGCTTCCAGCATTTACACTCCCTGGCCGGGCATCCCGCACCCCAAATCCTGGCATCGCGAGGCATTCCCTTCGGGCAGAAACCTCCGACGGGGCTTCCGGCACCCCCACGTTCCGGGCATCCTGAATCTCCCAGGGCCATTCGGCAATGCATCTCTATACATTCCGGGCATTATCCTCCACCACAACCACCTCCTCACTTAACATTATCCACATTTACCATTATTTTGATCTCAATTTAACATGGCATATGGCGTGACATCAAACAAGTCATACTTGGCATAGGATTCACACATGCATCTCAATTCAATACAATACATACACCAAGACTTTATCACACATGCAACATGATAAATAAATTTAATGGAATTTATGGCCAATAAAATAATCTCTTTTATTTCATTTATTTATTTATATTAAATTTAATATCTATAAATTCCCAAAATTATAAAAATTCAAGCAATTATTAAACAAACCAATAGGATGATAATTACATGCAAAATTCATGGCCAAATTGAATTTTTACACAATCTCACAATTTTCACAAAACATCCTATGATTCTCGGATGAAACCAGAATGCACGGTTTCTGAAGAAATTCAATTAAAATATCCATATGGCCTCCAAAAATTATTAAATTTTACTGTGTTATAGCCAATACATTTTCGTACAACTTTCATGCAGAACTTCAAGCCATATTCTTTTTAGATTATTTTATACAGTTTCACGAAGCTTCTGGATCCATTACCGCATCGTCCAGTGCATGCTTCTCCGAAACATTGAGATTTCACCTACCTATTCTCTTTCGTTTCCTCTGAAATTTGGAAATGTTATACATCAAGATGTCCTTTACAAGTTTCATGAAGAAATCGAAGAGAGATTTTCAACACAAACCAACATGCAACCACGAATCCAGCAAGAGGTCAGTAAAAACTTTCCAGATCTGAGGTCTCCGTAGGATGAGACTTTGACCCCTTAAATCTCCATCATTTTCTACGAAATTTTAGTATGTTCTAGTAAAATTTGTTAGCTACAACTTTCATGAAGAAATCAAAGCCAAAATCTGACTCTAAACACACATACAAGCTCAAACAATATTCTGACTCACACGGTACGAGCAAGAACAGTCATGCCATTAAAAAATAAGCCAACCATACCTCGGTTTTTCTCACTTAAACACCCGAAAGTTCAACATGCAAGCAACATACAAACATGCAAGAGAAGCTAGAGGACTCCCACTTGCCTCTAGACCGGTCGGTCGACGGCGTAGGGCGGCGAACACGGCGGCACACGGTGTCTCCTCCTCCTCCTCTCTCTCTCGGCCACTCTCCCTCTCTCGAAACCTCTCTCTCGGCCGAATGAACCGGCCACTCTCTTCTCTCTCTCTCCTTTTATACCCCCAAATTCTCATCATTGATAATCATTACTTGCCTTAACCATGGCCAATGCATGGCCTTCTTCTCTAAGCCAATACATGAAAGTCTTTTGCCACTTGTCTTATGGGCTTTTGAATTTGGGCTTGGGCTTGGGCTTGGGCCAGCCACTCTTGGCCCTCCCCTTGCTCGACGGCAGCCCCCTTGTGGGCTTCAATGGGCTGGCCAACTTGGCCCATTAAAGTTCCACTATTGGGCTTAAGGCCCAATCGAATTTTTTTTTACCCTCTTTTTCCCTTTTTTTTTTAAAAAAATTCTTCTATAAATATTTTTAAATGTTAAATTTTCAACATGGCCAAAATCTTGTGACATTTTGTTTATTGAAATTTAATTTATAAAGTACATGGCCAAGCATAGATTATTAATCTATCAAATTTAAATTCTCACAAGCACATGCACAAATGATCTATTTAAAAGACTAATGGCTAAAGCATAAGCCATGGGAAATTTTATCACCTAATTAGAGACTTTAACACACCTTATGGCTTGTCATTGAATTTTGGGATGCCACAACTCTCTCCTCCTTAGAGAATTTCGTCCTCGAAATTCAAATACCACTCGCGCCTTCTTGAAACAAATAGGGGTGTTTTTCCTTCATCTGATCCTCACTTTCCCATGTGGCTTCCTCCATATCATGATGTCGCCATAATACCTTAACCAATGGGATCTTCTTGGTCCTAAGAATTTGCTTCTTTCGATCCAATATCTGCACAGGCTCTTCAATGTACCTTACTTTCTCATCCACTTTGATGGCTTCATGATCGAGTATGTGACCAGGATCCGGCTGGTACTTCCTCAATATCGATACATGAAACACATCGTGCAGATTTTCTAAATTAGGAGGTAATGCTAAACGATAAGCCACATCTCATATCCTCTCAAGTATTTCAAAAGGTCCAATAATTTAGGGCTTAAACTTACCCTTCATCCCAAATCGAGATATCCCTTTCATTGGAGATGCCTTAAGGAATACATGGTCTCCTACACTAAATTCCAAAGGCCTCCTACGCCTATCTGCGTAGTCTTTCTGTCTATTCTGAGCTGTTCTAAGTCTTTCTCTGATAATTTCAACAGCTTCAGTGGTAACTTGTACTAGTTTAAGTCCTGTCAACTTCCTTTCACCTACTTCACCCCAATAGACAGGAGTCCTACATCTCCTTCCATATAATGCTTCATAAGGAGCCATGCCTATACTCTTATGAAAGCTATTGTTATAGGCAAACTCTACCAAATGCAATCTTTCATCCCAATTTCCTTTGAAGTCTATTACACAAGCCCTTAACATATCCTCCACTATCTGGATTACTCTTTATGTTTGTCCATCGGTCTAGGGATGAAAAGCAGTACTAAATTGAAGCTTAGTCCCTAACGTAATTTGAAGACTTCTCCAAAAATTCGAAGTAAACCTCGAATCTCGATCTGACGTAATGGTCATTGGAACACCATGTAAGCATACCACTTGACTTACATACATGTTCGCATATTTATCCATTGGGTAGTCCATGCGAATCGCTAAGAAATGTGCCGATTTAGTCAAACGATCCACTATAACCCAAATTGAGTCATGACTACTTGATGTCCTTGGCAATCCTTGCACAAAGTCCATTGTTATATGTTCCCATTTCCATTTAGGGATGTCTAATGGTCTCAAGAGTCCTGCGGGTTTACGATGTTCCGCTTTTACTTGCTGGCACGTCAAACATTGAGAAACGTGCTTAGCCATATCTGCCTTCATACTGTTCCACCAAAATTGCTGACGCAAATTTCTGTACATCTTTGTACTTCCTGGGTGGATACTATAATTACTCATATGTGCCTCCAACAAGATTTCCTTCCTCAATTCCTCATTGTCGGGAACACAAAGTCGTCCTTGACATCTTACTATTCCATCATCAGAGATTTGAAATTCTGATCTTTTCCTTAAAGATACAGCATCTTTCACTTTCAAAATCTCTGGGTCAAATTCTTACAGGATTTTAATTTTCTGGATAATCTCCGGCTCTATCCTTAATGCACTAAGCATGCCAGTAAGACAATCCATTTCCAATTTAAATTCTGAATTTGCTACAGATTCTAACAATTCCCATTTTGCCATCCTCAAGCTAGCCATTTTCATAGCTGACTTATGACTAAGAGCATCCGCTACTTTATTCGCCTTCCCTGGATGATATCTTATCTCACAGTCATAATCCTTCAATAACTCCATCCATCTCCTTTGTCTCATGTTCAACTCCTTTTGTGAGAACATATACTTCAAACTTTTATGATCCGTATAAATTTCAAACTTCTCCCCATACAAATAGTGTCTCCATATCTTCAAGGCAAACACTATAGCTGCTAGTTCTAAATCATGCGTCGGGTAATTCAGCTCATGGGGTTTCAATTGTCTGGATGCATAGGCTACAACTTTGCCATGCTGCATCAACACACATCCTAGTCCTTTGTGAGATGCATCACTATACACTATAAAACCATCAGGTCCAGTAGGTATAGTCAGAATTGGAGCTGAAGTCAATTTCCTTTTGAGCTCCTGTAAACTCCTTTCACATTCCCCATTCCACTCAAATTTCACATTCTTTCGGGTTAACTTAGTTAAAGGTCCTGCCAGTCGTGAAAATCCTTCAATGAACCTTCTATGATAACCAGCCAGTCCTAAGAAACTTCGTATTTCAGTGGGTGTCATTGGTCTCAGCCAATTTACTACCATTTCAACTTTTGCTGGGTCTACTACAATTCCTTTTCCTGACACCACATGCCCTAAAAGTATTATCCGGTCCAACCAGAACTCACACTTACTAAACTTAGCATACAACTTATGCCCTCTCAGGGTCTGCAAAACTATTCTCAAATGTTGCTCATGCTCTTTAGGCCCTTTTGAATATACCAGAACATCATCAATAAAAACAATCACAGACTGGTCTAAATAAGGCTGAAATATTCTATTCATCAAATCCATAAATGCAGCCGGCGCGTTAGTCAATCCAAATGGCATAACAAGTAACTCATAGTGTCCATAACGAGTCTTGAACGCAGTCTTAGGAATATCCTCCTTCTTAATTCTTAATTGATGGTATCCCGATCTCAAGTCAATCTTAGAGAAGACCGAACTTCCCTAGAGTTGGTCAAACAAGTCATCAATTCTAGGCAAATGATACTTATTCTTAATGGTCACCTGATTCAATTGTCTATAGTCAATACACAAGCGCATCGATCCATCCTTCTTTTTCACAAACAAGACCGGTGCACCCCAAGGTGAAGCACTTGGTCTAATGAATCATTTGTCAAGCAACTCTTGCAGTTGCACTTTCAACTCCTTTAATTCAACTAAGGCCATCCTATATGGGGCTTTTGATATTAATACTGTTCCAGGCATTAATTCAATTTCAAATTCAATCTCCCGCTCTAGCGGCAATCCAGGCAATTCCTCTGTGAGTACATCTTGAAATTCGTTAACTACACGAACTTCCTCAATTTTAGGCTCCTCCTTTGCATAATCTCTAACTATGGTTAGGTACCCTTGACATCCTTTGTCAAGTAACTTACAGGCTTCTACTGCCGAAATAAGTGCTACAGGAAGATGGGTCTAACCTCCTAAAAATTCACAACTAGACTGATCAAGTAAAACGAATTGAACCACTCTTCTATAACAATCCATTCTAGCCCGATACTTACGAAGCCAGTCCATTCCTATAATAACGTCAAAGTCATACATAGCAATTACAACCAAATCTATTTCCATATCCTTTCCTCCCATTGATATCTTACAATTTCCACACACCAGCGTAGACAATACCATATCCTTTAAAGGCGTGGAAACACAAAGAGGCGTCTCAAGAGGCATAACTTCTATCTTATTCAAACGTTTATATCTTTCAGACACAAACGAATGCGTTGCACCCGTATCAAACAATGCATATGCCTTTTCACCATTAATAAGGATCGTACCTGAGATAACATTTTTGGAAGCTTCCGCTTCCTCCTGGGTGATCCCATACACCCTTCCTTGTGCAGGTGGTCTCTGAGGATTTCCTTATGGGTTTGACCTAATAGCACTCTGATATCCCTGTCGCACTGAGCCAACACTCACTTGCGACCTCTCTTGCGGGCAATTTCTCCTAAGATGACCCACTTGTCCATAGCCAAAACATTTCAATTGTCCAGTACAAGGTCCTGGGCCATGGCGTCCATTACACTTCTGACAAATACCAGGCTAATAGGGTGCTTTCCCTATATTCGAACCATTCCTTGTTCCTCCAAAATTCCCAAAGTTACTCTTCTTCTTCACGTTCCAGGTCTGACCTTCACCAGAATAAGGTCTCTTCCCCTTTCTCACATCATTAAAATTTAACGGTTTCTTAAACTCTGACCGTTCTCTCAACAGCTCCTGCTCCACTAACTGCGCCCTTTCATAAATCTCATTATAATCTCTTATGTTCAAAGGCACCAGTTGCGTCCTAATGTCAATCCTCAGCCCTTTCAGGAATCTCTTAGTCTTTTCTTCTTGATCCTTAATCAATCTAGGAGCATATCTAGACAATTCAGAAAATCTAGCCTCATACTGATCTACTGTCAATCCTTTTTGTTCTAGCTGAACAAATTCAGTAATCTTCCTATCCTTAGCACAATCAGAAAAATGCTTCCTATTGAAAGCTCTAACAAACTCCTCCCAGTTAACATCAGTACCTGGTGGAAAGATTATGTCCTTCGAAGCTCTCCACCAAAACTTCGCATTTCCCTCCAACTGGTACTCCGCTAAAACTATTTTCTCAGCATCAGTGCAGTCTAAAAGCCGGAAAATTTGTTCCATCCCATCAATCCATTGCTCCACCTCCTCAGGACTTCCCATTCCATTGAACTTAAGTGGCTTCAGCTTCAGAAACTGCTCCACTAGTCCTTGAGTACGGCGTTCGCTCCGGCATTGTTGCGCGCCTGCCTTTCCATCAGATTTCCAATATTGGCTAATGCCTGCAGGATGTCTTCCATTCGGGGTTTAGCCCTTGCAGCAGAGGCTTCAGCCCTCGATGGATGAGCACTTCTAACTCGCACCATGACTTTCCTGCAATTTCCAAGCATTGCCTCAGGAATAATCTGAGACTCACTGCCTCCATTCAAAGCAACTACTACTACCACATAAGTAACATATACATGTTACTAGTACCTAAAGGTAATTCAAAGTAATCTACTAGGGATCTACGAGTGAATTCTTATCACCCGTTATTCAATTATTCCGTTTTATATCCTATGGTGTGCATTGTCATCATGTTCCTCAATTTCCAAATGAGGCTCCTTATCACTCCACCTATAACCATTCGCTCTGATACCAAAAAGGGCAGATGTAGCACCCCAAACCCTTCGGCGGTTGCCACAAGCACCAATGTTACTCCTTAATTACCCTTTCATACTTACTCTTAGAAGAAGCGTCATTATTCACATGCATTTTTTTTTTAAAGCGGTCTGAGCGCGACTCATTAGCGGAAGCAAAATAAAGCATCACCATCTCTCCCCCTACTAACCATGATACCAATACACACCACTTATCATCATGATTTTATAAACAAGCCACGACACCTTATTTACATATACTTTCAAGATAGGACTTCTTTTGGGTCGATACATCAAAAGGAAAAGCTAGGACTCGGCCATTTCCAGCCTAAAATCTCAAAAAGAACCCTCGATCCTCTACATCACATGTGTACAACCCCCATCATAAGTGTCAGCTAACTATCCCGAAAAAAAAAAACAACAGCCCCTACTCGTCACGCTCGGGCCTCACACCCAGTCCGGTGCGTCAGGCGGTGGCAGTGGCAGCATGCCTCTCATCACCCCATCGCGGCGAACGTGGATGGAGACAAACTCCTGGATGACTGGGCCCCCAGCCAGGCCTATGTCGTATGTGACAAAACAATGCACACGTATGTAGGTGAGTCCAGGTACAGAAGGACAGCTGAACTCCTCACACTCTACCTCGACGTCGGACGGTAACCCGTAAAATGCACCCCGCGCGACGGCAGGAAGCGGCATACTGCTAATCTGAAATGTTGGTCCCCAAAAGGGGTGAGTACAACCACTCAGCAGATAAGGAATCCCATAACAACTCAATGCATCATACAAATCATACATGCATTGCAAGCGTTACTTACCTTGAAGCCATGCGCAATACTATCATGCATCATCATCATGCCTTATCATCATGCATATCATCATATATCATCATCATCATCATCATCATGCATGTCATGATGCTTATCATCATATGTCATCATCATCATTATCATCGTCATGCATATCATCATGCATATCATATCATCATATGTCATCATCATCATCATCATCATCATCATGGCATCGTTATATCATACATGTCATCCTCATCATGACATCATCACATCACACATGTCATCATGCCATATCATATGTCATCATCATTATCATCATCATGCATATCATCATGCATATCATGCCATGGTATAATTTTTCCACTTTTAGCTTTCAATTTGATCACCACATCACCCATTTCCTCAAATCATCAATTTCATCATCCCCTCGGGCAAAGACCTCCAAGGCTTCCGGCATTCAGCCATCCCAGGCCACCGGGCATCCGGCCCCCCACATTCCGGGCATCTCGCATCCCAACTGGCATCACGAGGCATTCCCTTCGGGCCTCCGACAAGGCTTCCGGCATTTACACTCCCTGGCCGGGCATCCCGCACCCCAAATCCTGGCATCGCGAGGCATTCCCTTCGGGCAGAAACCTCCGACAGGGCTTCCGGCACCCCCATGTTCCGGGCATCCTTAATCTCCCAGGGCAATCCGGCAATGCATCTCTATACATTCCGGGCATTATCCTCCACCACAACCACCTCCTCACTTAACATTATCCACATTTACCATTATTTTGATATCATTTTAACATGGCATATGGCGTGACATCAAACAAGTCATACTTGGCATAGGATTCACACATGCATCTCAATTCAATGTCATACATACACCAAGACTTTATCACACATGCAACATGATAAAATTATTTATTAATAAATTTAATGGAATTTATGGCCAATAAAATAATCTCTTTTATTTCATTTATTTATTTATTTATTTATTTATATTAAATTTAAGATCTATAAATTCCCAAAATTATAAAAATTCAAGCAATTATTAAACAAACCAATAGGATGATAATTACTTGCAAAATTCATGGCCAAATTGAATTTTTACACAATCTCACAATTTTCACAAAACATCCTATGATTCTCGGATGAAACCAGAATGCACGGTTTCCAAAGAAATTCAATTAAAATATCCATATGGCCTCCAAAAATTATGAAATTTCACTGGGTTATATCCAAGACATTTTCGTACAACTTTCATGAAGAACTCCAAGCCAGATTCGTTTTAGATTATTTTATACTGTTTCACGAATCTTCTGGATCCATTACCGCATCGTCCAGTGCATGCTTCTCCGAAACATTGAGATTTCACCTACCAATTCTCTTTAGTTTCCTCTGAAATTTGGATATGTTATACATAAATATGTCCTTTACAAGTTTCATGAAGAAATCGAAGAGATATTTTCAACACAAACCAACATGCAACCACGAATCCAGCAAGAGGTCAGTAAAAACTTTCCAGATCTGAGGTCTCCGTAGGATGAGACTTTGACCCCTTAAATCTCCATCATTTTCCACGAGATTTTATTATGTTGTAGTAAAATATGTTAGCTACAACTTTCATGAAGAAATCAAAGCCAAAATCGGACTGTAAAAACACATGCAAGCTCAAACAATATTCTGACTCACACGGATGAGCAAGAACAGTCATGCCATTCAAGAATAAGCCAACCATACCTCGGTTTTTCTCACTTAAACACCCAAAAATTCAACATGCAAGCAACATACAAACATGCAAGAGAAGCTAGAGGACTCTCACTTGCCTCTAGATCGGTCGGTCGACGGCGTAGGGCGGCGAACACGGCGGCACACGGCGGCTCCTCCTCCTCTTCTCTCTCTCGGCCACTCTCCCTCTCTCGAAACCTCTCTCTCTCTCACCCTCTCTCTCTCTCGACCGAATGAACCGGCCACTCTCCTCTCTCTCTCTCTCCTTTTATACCCCCAAATTCTCATCATTGATAATCATTACTTGCCTTAACCATGGCCAATGCATGGCCTTCTTCTCTAAGCCAATACATGAAAGTCTTTTGCCACTTGTCTTATGGGCTTTTGAATTTGGGCTTGGGCTTGGGCTTGGGCCAGCCACTCTTGGCCCTCCCCTTGCTCGATGGCAGCCCACTTGTGGGCTTCAATGGGCCGGCCAACTTGGCCCATTAAAGTTCCACTCTTGGGCTTAAGGCCCAATCAAATTTTTACCCTCTTTTTCCCTTCTTTTTTTTTTTTTTTTTTTTTTGAAATTCTTCTATAAATATTTTTAAATTTTAAATTTTCAACATGGCCAAAATCTTGTGACATTTTGTTTATTGAAATTTAATTTATAAAGTACATGGCCAAGCATAGATTATTAATCTATCAAATTTAAATTCTCACAAGCACATGCACAAATGATCTATTTAAAAGACTAATGGCTAAAGCATAAGCCATGGGAAATTTTATCACCTAATTAGAGACTTTAACACACCTTATGGCTTGTCAGTGAATTTTGGGATGCCACACCCAAGACGTGTCACTGACCCTTTCGTTTTATGCACATGCGGAAGTGAACTAATAAACCCCAGACAATAATCAAACATGGGATAGAAAAGCAAGACAACTAATTTTCACGAAACCCACTTTATATACACATCGGGTTAAACCTACAAGTCTATACACACTAGTCTGTCTCCAAAAGAAACTACTAAGCCACCTACACTACGGACCCTTCAGCCTCAAGCTCTGGGTTCTCCACACTATGGACTTGAAAGAAGTTTAACCACTACGGGGTGAGAATAAAATCTCAGTGAGTCCACACCCTAAACCTCGAGTAGGACGAGAATTCACCTAGAGGTAGCCTAAACTTACACCATATAGGACTTATTTCGCCTCAGCACCTCCTTGCACATTAATGCATCTTATATATCATATGCATATAGTAAATGCATTCAATAACTGGAACACCTCATTTCCACATATCAATCAATCACAGGGGTCCTGATTATAAGGCTAAATCGTTATGACATGTCTCATTCCCTGCCACACAATTTTGTTCCATAATTAGGCATGGCTATCTCAATCACTCTAGCGTGTTCCAATTATTTACGACCCAACGATCACGATACCCCACTTAGGAGCTTCGTTCCGAAATCTATTCGCAAACGACATTGTCTAGCATCCTCTGCCTAGATGACACCCTACACAGGAGCTTCGTTCCGAAACCCCTTCACGAGCGACATCGTCTAGCATCCTCTGCCTAGACGGCACCCCACACAAGAGCTTCGTTCCGAAACCCCTTTGCGAACGGCATTGTCTAGCATCCTCCACCTAGATGGCACCCCACACAAAAGCTTCATCCCGCGTAAACGCCTCAGGACAGTTTCCACTTAGTGACCACACACACATCCAAACTTGGCTAAGAACACCTTCCTTTGCACTCAAATCCTCAATTTCAAATAGTGGACTTGGCCAATTTTCTTCATATTAAAAATACCCAGTAAAATAATTGTGTGTGGTCACATAGTCAAATTGAACATTAAAACTTGATAGTCTCCCATTTCAAATTTTCATGATTTTATATAGTCCATAAAATATTTTTGGCGTAAAAAACTGACACTTGGTATTTTTCTAATTAAATACCATAAAATCATATTTTTGCAATAAAATCAAAATCATCACCAAGCACTCAATTTCACAATTGGGTTCAACCACATCACCAAATATGCATTGTCCAACAAGCACAACATCAAGAACCATCACAAAACCACTACCGGTTCAAATTGGCAAAAATTGGGCCACTCGCGCGCCTCCAAGTTTTAATCTAGAAACCCGACCAAACGAGTTCAGAAAATTATAAATTTGAATATGTTATAAAGAACACATAAAAGAACATTTTTATGAAGACACCTTAACCAAGATCTTTCTAGATTAAGAGTAGTAATCCGTCCAAACTGTTACAAAAACTGTGATTGTTTCTAGAAAGTATGTTTTCCAAAACTAGCTTGGTTCAAGATCAAAAACTTATCTGTTTGATTTGAAATTTGAGTATTTTTAATTAAAAGATGTGAAAAACACCTTTCTTGAAGAAACTCTTTTGAAAATTGAAACCTAAGAGTTGATAAAAATCTTTACAACACTGAAAGGTCATAGGTTCTAGCATAATCCGAGATTTTGTTTTGCAAATGACGAAGCTGAAATCTCATTCTTTTAAATCCATAAAATCTTGAGTAAAATATATGTCATAACTGAAGATGTCTAGAATAGTTTTCAAACATGAAGAAACCTCAAAATCGTAGCACATTTTTTCCCAAAAAAGGGCTAATTTAAACTAATCCGGGAGAAATCCACTAAATTAAACTAAATCACCCTCATTAATACTAATCCAACCAATTAGATCAAAACTAATCAATCTTAAGGCTAATCTAACCAAGCTAGATTAACACTAACCATCTTAAGGCTAATTTCACTTAATACTAATTTAACTAAGCTAATTAACACTACTATAATCCTTTAAGCACAATTAACAACCTAATCAAGGATTAGGGAGTTAACTCATCGGATTAGCGAGCCAACGGGTTCACGGCGATAGTGGCGTGATGGCGATGAGATCCCAGGCCTACGGCATCTCTAACGGAGGGCAGGAAGGGGCGAAAAACAGCCTTGTAAGCTCACTGCTTGCTATTGGAAAACCGGTTCTACTTCTGTTGTTGGCTAGTCGGGTGGTTGCTGTGGGCTAGGCAAGGCTGGGACGGACAGCTGTTGGTGGTAGTGGATGTAGCTGAGGTGTGGAGGTAGCGAGGCGGAGCTGGTCTATGGCGGTGGTGAGCTAGCGAGCTGTGATGCGGTAGGCAAACAACGGGCGCAAGACAGGATGGCGTTACAATGGTTGGCTCGTTGCTGTTAGTGAGCTGGCTAAGGAAGTATGTGGTTAGTTGGTTATGGTGGCTTGCGATTTCAACAATGGAAGAAATGAATGTTTGAGGAAGAAGCTGAAGAAGAAGAAGCAGCAAGGTTCTGCTAGAGGGGGGGTTTGGTCGCATAAGGAGAGGAAGGGGGAAGAGATAGGGGACAAAGGGCCATGAAAGTCTTCAAGCTAGCCAATGGGATTTCAAGCTAAATATCTAAGCCACTTGAGTGCATGGACACCAAAGTCTTCAGCCACCAAAGTCCTTAGGCCCTCAAATGGCCATTTTCCACCAATTTCTTCATAAAATAAACCCAATTGGCAGCCAAAAATGTATCCCCTGCTGTCCATACGAATTTCCCACCCATTTCCTCTCAAATTCTTCACAAACCAAGCCATTTTAGCGGCCCAAAAATCCCGTGCAACAACCCCGACGAATTTCTTCCAATTTCCTCACCAAATAATCCAATTTGGTGGCCAAAATCCCAATCGAATGTGCCCATCCGAATTTCTTTGATTTTAGTTTACCGAATTTTATTTTTCATAAAAATTCTGGGCTCGACGAAAATTTCCCAAAAGATGAGACGATGTCCTAAAAATAAATCATGATACACTCGAATGTTTGATTCCCAATTTCGAGTTTAGTTTCGTGGTTAAAATCAACCGGACACGATTTTAGTACAATCCAACCTACCGGGTAGCTTTTAGGGATTTTATCGCGATTGTATCCCTCAATGGCTTTACCCAACATGTTAGTTAACTCGTGAGTGATTAGCTCAGAGAAAAAGAACCATAGGCGTGTCAATGAAAAGCCCATTTCATTTTATCGAGACAGGGTCGAAAATTCAGAATGTCACAACTCTTCACCTTTTATAAAAAAAATTTCCTCGAAATTTAAACCATTACAATTCTTCTTCAAAAAGGTGGGGGTATTGTCGTCTCATCGATTATTACTTTCCCATGTCGCTCCTTCTGTTCCGTGGTGTTGCTAGAGCACTTTGACCAAAAAAACTGTCTTGGTACGCATCACTTGCTCCTTTCTGTCCACGATCTGAACCGGTCCCTTCACGTACGATACTCCTTCATCCATGTCTAATTCTCAGACTTAACTTCTCTTTCTTGGTGAAGCGCTAAGTACCCTTCATTAGTGACACCTTAAGGAATATATGTTCACCAACTTGGAATTCCATTGGCCTTCACCACTTATCAGCATAACCTTTCCTGATTACTCTGAGTAGTCTTGAGTCTTTCTCGAACAACTTTGACGGTGTCAACTGACTGTTGTACTAACTCTAGGCTTGTAATCTTACGCTCCCCAACTTCATCCTAACATACAGGAGTTCTACACGCTCTGCTATACCACGCTTCAAACGGTGCCATCTGAATGCCTTGTTGATAACTGTTGTTGTAGGCAAACTCGACTAGATGAAGCCGTTCCTCCTGGCTTCCTTTGAAGTCTAACATGCAAGCTCACAACATGTCCTTAAAGATTTGAATTGTCCTCTAAGATTGGCCATCCGTTTACAGATGATAGGCCGTACTAATTCGTTCCCAAAGCAGTCTGTAAACTTTTTCAGAAGGCTGCTACGAACTTTGGGTCTGTTGACTGCAATGTCTTAATCCTTATCTACACTTTCGGTTCAATTTTGAGGGTGGCTATAAGACTGGAAAGGTGGCCTACCTCAAATTTGAAAACTGAATCTCAAGCTCCTTCGAGTAGGATCCACTCTTGAATCACCATCCGCGCAATTGATGACTTTTGACTCAACACATCAGCAACCTTGTTAGCTTTTCCAGGATGATACAGGATGTCACAGTCATAGTCTTTGAGAAGTTCCATCTAATGACGCTGTCTCATATTCAATCCCCTCTGAAAGAATAAATACTTCAAGCTCATGAGGCCTTAATTGACGGGACTCGTGTGCAACAACTCTACCAGCATTAGAATGCAACCCAGTCCTTTGTATGAAGCATTACAATAGATCTTGTATCCTCCAAGACCAGATGGAGTCATCAGTACGGGTGCAGTAGTCAACTTCTACTTAAGCTCTTGAAAATTACGCTCGCACTCATCCGTCCACACAAACTTCTCTTCCTTTGTCAGCAACTGAGTCAACGGCATGGCCATTGCCAAAAACCTTTCTACGAACCGTCTGTAATAACTTGTCAATCCCAAGAAACTTCTGATCTCTATCACTGTCATCGGTCTTGGCCAATTGATCACTACTTCAATCTTAGTTGGGTCCACGGAAATTCCTTCACCTAAAATCACATGACCTAAGATAGCTACACAAGTTAGCCAAAACTCACACTTCTCGCAGAGTTTGAAGCACTGTCCTAAAATGTCTTTCGTGCTCCTCAACTATCATATCCATTACAGTTGTCAAATAACCTTGGCAACCCACATCCAGTAACAGGTAGCCTTAAGTGATGAATTTAAATAAACGAGGGTCCTTCTCGATTTCCGATAAACTTGAAACTTACACCCGTTAACGAGTTAAACCGGATTTCTTTGCATAACAACGATTCATTACAAAAAGATGCTCCTTGAGCCAAACCTTTTTATTTATGAAATCACAATTATACATAGGCAAAACAGTCAAGTACAACTCTAACCAGCAATTCTCCTTTCTATGACTTAATTTCAACAAACCGAAGTTCTATAATCTTAACCATATTTCCCCTACGCCACTCTGATAAAATTTTTTCCCATAAACATTCTTCCCTTAATCGATGCATGGCTCGGTTCATTCCTGTCCCATTTGTCATCCTAATAATGCCTTGTCTGCGGTGCATTCTGCGACGCATTCCCTCTGTTCTGTCCCATCGGCGGCAGTGGCACATGCACTCCCATGGGCCTGTGCGAATAGTCCTTGATCTGATGGCCGTACTAGCCACACCCGTAACAAGCCCTCATCTTAGCAAAAAATGGGGTGGATCCATGTCTCCTCTAATAGAAACGATACACACCGTTCGAGTTGGGTGCCAACTTTCCAATCCCACCCTTCCGGTCGGGCAGAATGGGATACCTTTCTCCTGTCATCAACTTCTTTTTGAACGGATTACCATCTCTGTTCGACTCAAACCGCGACCTAGATGCAGCGGCTCGTTCATTCAAATTCCTCTCTATCAGTTGGGCCTGCTTATACAAATCATTGTAGTCCTTCAAATTAAACAGCACCAGCGGATCCTTTAACTCTGGTCTCAGTCCATCTCAGATTCTCTTTACTCTGTCTATAGGATCCTCAATCAGCCTGGGGGTGTACTGAGACAGCTTGGCGAACTTCGCCTCGTACTGGTCTACAAACATCAGACCCTAATGAAGGTGTTGAAACTCTACCATCTTCTGTTCTCTAACACATTCAGACAAATACTTTCCATTAAAGACTTCAACGAAAGCGTTCCACACCGAAACCACGCCTTCAAAAAACACTCTTCCTCTAGTGGCCCTCCACTAGGTGCTTGCATTTCCCTGCAACTGGTAGACCGCAAGGACTACCTTGTCTTCCTCTGAGCACCTCAATAGTGTGAAGGCCTTCTCTAACTCTTGGGTCTAGAGGGTTGTAGCCGCGGGATCGCCTGCTCCCGAGAACGTCGACAAGTTCAGCTTCAGAAACTATTCTATCAACTTGTGCATTGGTTGCTCCCTAATCACATTCCCAAGAGAGACTTCAACAAGTGTGGCTACAGCAGTGGCAGCGGCATTGGCAGTAGTAGTTGCGGCGGTTGTAGTGGCGGCTTGATTTTGGGTCTGTTGCCCCATCAAATTCCCCAGAGTCTCGAACGCTGGTATGTTCCCATCGATTCTAGGATCGCCAAGTACTGCTAAACCAATATCGACCTAGGAAAGCACTCTTATACTCGTGATGGCCTGAGCTGGCGCTATGCCTCCGGTACCGACCCTAGTCGGTGTCTTACCTCGAGAGACTGACGTAACAGTCCTCTTCCGAGGAGTCCTCTGCTCTAAATCGCTCATTCTGCAAGATCTTTTATTGAAACCTGCTTTTCAATTCCACATAGAATAAAAAAACTGAGCGACCCACACCAAACAATTTACCAATTAGCTAATCAATCACAAGCGTCAACATAAGGGAAAAGCCTTTCCTACTAACTATCCCATGACTCATCGCACCTTATTACTCCAGATGCTGACCAACTTTGATACCACTCCGAGCGGGGATGTCACGCCCCAAACTTCGAGTGCGCGAACATCCCTCGGCAGTCTACTAAAATTTTGCAACATCCCCAGACGCGTCGCTGACCCTTTCGTTTTACGCACATGCGGAAGCAAACTAATAAACTCCAAACGACAATCAAACATGGGATAGGAAAGCAGGTCAACCAAATTTCACGAAACCCACTTTATATACACGTTAGGTTAAACCTACAGGTCTATACACACCAATATGTCTCCAAAAGAAACTAAGCCACCTACGCTCCAAATTCTTCAACCTTGGGCTCCAAGTTCTCCACACTAGGAACCTAAAAAAAGTTTAACCACGATGAGATGAGAATAAAATCTCAGCGAGTCCACACCCTAAACCCCGAGCAGGACGAGAATTCACCTAGAAGAAGCCTAAACTTACACCATATAGGACTTACCTCACCTTAGTACCTCCCTGCACATTAGTACATCTCGTAAATGCATTCAATAACTGGAACACCTCATTTCCACATATCAATCAATCACAGGAGTCCCAATTATAAGGCCAAATCATTATGACACGTCCCATTCCGTGCCACATAATTTCGTCCAATAATCAGTCACGGCTATCTCAATCACTCAAGCGTGTTCGAATTCTGAAATTTATTCGCGAAAGGTATCGTCTAGCATCCTCCACCTAGACGGCACCCCACACAGGAGCTTCATTCTAAAACTCCTTAACGAACGACATCGTCTAGCATCTTCCGCCTAGACGGCACCCCCACACAGGATCTTCGTTCGGAAACCCCTTCACGAATGGCATCGTCTATCATCCTCTGTCTAGATGGCATCCCACACAGGAGCTTCGTTCCGAAACCCTTTCCCGAATGGCATCGTCTAGCATCCTACGCCGAGACAACACCCCACATAGAAGCTTCGTCCCGCGTAAATGCCTCAGGATGGTTTCCACTTAGTGACCACACAAACATCCAAACTTGGCCAAGAACATCGTGCTTTGCACTCAAATCCTCAATTTCAAATAATGAATTTGGCCAATTTCCTTCATATTAAAAATACCCAGTAAAATTAATGTGCGTGGTCACACAGTCGAATCGAACCATAAAACGTGATATTCTCCCATTTCAAATTTCCACGATTTTATATAGTACATAAAATGTTTTTGGCGTCAAAAACCGACACCCGGTATTTTTCTAATTAAATACCATAAAATCATATTTTTGCAATAAAAATCAAAATTATCACCAATCACTCAATTTCACAATTGGGTTCAAACACATCACCAAATATGCATTGTCCAACAAGCACAACATCAAGAACCATCACAAAACCACTACTGGTTCTAATTGGCAGAAACCAAGCCACTCGTCGTGCCTCCAAGTTTTAATCCAAAAATCCAACAAACGAGTTCGGAAAATTCTCAAATTTGAATATGCTATAAAAAACATATAAAGAAATATTTTTCATGAAGACACCTTAACCCATATATTTCTATATTAAGAGCAGTAATTCGTCTAAATTGTTACAAAAACCGTGACTGTTTCCAGAAAGTCTGTTTTCCAAAACCAACTTGGCTCGAGGTCTAAAACTTGTCCGTTTGATCTAAAATATGTGTATGTTAAACTAAAAGATGTGAAAAACAATTTTCATGAAGAAACTCTTTCGAAAATCGAATCCTAAGAGTTGATAAAAATCCTTGCAACACTAAAAGGTCACAAGTTCCAGCACAATCCGAGATTCTGTTTTGCAAATGATGAAGCTGAAAGATCATTCTTTTAAATCCTTAAAATCTTGTGTAAATATATATGTCATAGCTGAAGATGTCTAAAAAAATTTTCAAGACGGAAGAAATCTCAAAACCATAGCACATTTTTCCCCAAAAAAATGGCAAACAGCAAGGGTCCATAAACTGATCCGGGAGAAATCTACTAAATCAAACTAAATCACCCTCATTAGTGCTAATCCAACCAATTAGATCAAGAATAATCCATCTTAAGGCTAATCTAACCAAGCTAAATTAACACTAATCCATCTTAATGTTAATCTCACTTAATACTAATTTAACTAAGATAATTAACACTAATCTTACCCCCTAAGCGCAATTAACAACCTAATCAAAGATTAGGGAGTTAACTCACTGGATTAGCGAGCCGACGGGTTCACGGCGACGGCGGCGCGATGGCAGTGAGATCTCAGGCCTACGGCGTCTCCAACGGAGGGCCGGAAGGGCCTGAAAACAACCTTGCAAACTCACTGCTTGTTGCTGGAAAACTGGTTCTGCTTCTGTGGTTGGCTGGTCAGGTGGTTGCTATGGGCTGGGTGGGGTTGGAACGGATGACTGTTGGTGGTGCTGGACGTGGCTGAGGTGTGGAGGTAGCGAGGTGGAGCTGGCCTACGGCGGTGGCGAGCTGGCGAGCTGCGACACGGCAAGTGAACAACGGGCATGGGACAGGACGGCGTTGTAGTGGCTAGCTTGCTGCTGTTAGCCGGCTAGCTAAAGAAATATGTGGCTAGTTGGTTCTGGTGGCTTGTAGCTTCAACAATGGAAGAAATGAAGGTTTGAGGAAGAAGCAAAAAGAAGAAGAAGCTGAAGAAAAAGAAGCAGCAAGGTTCTGCTGGAGGTGGGGGGTTTGGTCGCATAAGGAGAGGAAGGAGAGGAAGGGGGAAGAAAGAGGGGGACAAAGGGGCATGAAAGTCTTCAAGCTAGCCAATGCGATTTCAAGCTAAATATCTAAGCCACTTGAGTGCATGGACACCAAAGTCTTCAGCCATCAAAGTCTTTAGGCCCTCAAATGGCCATTTTCCACCAATTTCTTCACAAAACAAACCCAATTGGCAGCCAAAAATGTCTCCCCTACTGTCCATACGAATTTCCCACCCATTTCCTCTCAAATTCTTCACAAACCAAGCCATTTTTGCAGCCCAAAAATCTCATGCAACAGCCCCAACGAATTTCTTCCAATTTCCTCACCAAATAATCCAATTTGGTGGCCAAAATTCCAATTGAACGTGCCCATCCGAATTTCTTTGATTTTAGTTTGCCGAATTTCATTTTCCGTAAAAATTCCAAGTTCGATAGAAATTTCCCAAAAGATGAGACGATGTCCTAAAAATATCGTGACACACTCGAACGTTCGGCTTCACCTAATAGGTTAGTTAACTTGTGAGTGATCAGCTCAAAGAAAAAGGACCATAGGTGCATCAATGAAAAGCCCATTTCATTTTATTGAGACGAGGTTGAAAATTCAAGATGTCATAGTTGTGGTGGCTACTCAGTGAAGTTGCTGGGCTTCAGTGGTGGCTGGCGGTGTGGAGATGTGTTAGTAGCAACAATGGAAGGGGATGATGGGTGGTGTGGCTGGGCTGTGGTTGCTAGGTTGATGGTGTGATGGTGCAGGCGTGAGGGGAAGATGGAGCAGGGGGCATGAAATAAAGGTGGCGGGGTTGGCGTGATGTGTTGCTGGTCGCTGAATAGGTGGTGCTGATGGTGGAGTGGCGTGCATGAGGTTGAGGTAGGCGTGTGGAGTTGAGTCGCTGGTGATGGATGAAGTTGGCGTGAGGAGGGGAAATGATGGGTTGGCAACTGAACAAAAGAAGAGAAGAGGATGAAGAAAAGTGAGGGAGAAAATAAGAAGGAGCAGAAGAGGAAGATGGGCAACAGGGGGTTCACACATGAGGGAGGGGGAGAGAGAAAGAATAAAGGAGAAAGAAATGCAACAACAAATCCAAAGCTTAGGAGAAATATCTACTCATCATTGCAATGTCCCCAAAGTCTTCATGCATCAAAGTCCTTAGCTGAACCAATCACAAAATTCCTCTAATTTCCCACAATTATGCCATTCTAGGGGTAGAAAAAACCCTATTTTTCATCCCATCCGAATTTCTTTTTCTTTTTTTCTTTGTCCGAAAATCGTTTTTCCACAAAATTTCAGACTCGTTGAAATTTCTCCGAAAGATGAGATGACGTCCAATAAATAAATTGTGACACGCTCGAACGTCCGATTCCCGAAACCGAAGTAAATTTCGTGGTTAAAATCAACCGAATGCGACTTTAGTACGACTTAATCTACCGGGTAACTTTTAGGGAATTTAGCGCGTTTGACCCATGGTCAATAATTTTCGATCAACGTTTGTGCATCTTCAAATCTTAGATGACCCTTAGTTGTCATAAAATCGCGAGGGTTCAATTACGTGTTCCGAATATTATATTGATAGAAAATCAGTTTATTGTTGTTCAACGCAAATATCGTAATCATGTGGAACCACCCACAATTCAACTACGTGATTCCATTGAATCGACCTATATCCGTTCACTAATCGATCTATAATGGTGTCGTATTGATCCTTGCCGATTATTATGGCTGAGCGGTCGATTTCTGATTGAATTTTCTAGTCTGTCGTGGTTATATCCTTTAACAGCCTCACCTAATAGATTAGTTAACTCGTGGTCTATTGCTCTTGAGTCTACAGTCCATATTGGATGACATTCAACAAGCATTACAGTGTTAGAAATAACATAATTACTTAAAGTAATGGAGTAATAGGATATGCATTCATAAGCAAAGTGACCCTTCTTACCACAGTTATAGCACTTCATCTCGGCCTTATCATTCTTCCCAGCATGCTTCTTGTGTTAGAAGGTCTTAGCGCTCTTAGGTGCCTGATTATCCTTCTTCCATTTGTTGTTGAATTGATAATTCTTTTTGCGCTTAAAGCTCAAAGCTTTGCACGGACTCGATTTAGCAACATAAGCATGGGTAGAGGATCTCACAGCCTCTAGACTCTCATCATCTAATTCCAAATGACGCGCTATATCGCGCTATATCATCAAAAGTAACAATATTCTTGTTATGCATCATGTTGATCTTCATATGCTCCCAACTGTTAGGAAGAGACCTTATAATAGCTTAAACTTGTTGTTCATCAGTAAGAAAGTGACCAGCCGACTTTAGCTCATGAATCATATTTGACATATCCCAAAGATGTTGCCTCATCGTTACATTTGGGCGCTTTTGTTATGTGTCAAACTTAATGGTGAGTCTCCTCAACTTAGTGGCAGACATATCACCAAACTTATCTTTCAAGGCAATCAACATTGTTTAAGCTTTATCATAATTTTCAAACTTACACATGAGATCATCTTGCATACAACTCAATAACATGATGTGAGTAATGCTATTTTTCTTTCTCCAAGCTTGATAAGCTTCTTAATCTCTCCGGTGCTGAGCTGAAGTTCCATGCTCAGGCTTATCCATGGTGTGGTTGAGGGTTTCCAAAACCTCTTGCTTCTTAAATATGTATTGAACCTTTCAATACCAAAATATCATAATTGTCACTATTCAGCTTCTCACCCTTATTGAGGTCAGCCATAATGGTATTTGATGCTGAAGCCATAATCAATTGCTCTTAGACATTGACATAATAAATGTGGAATTAACATTAACACATTTTTAGAATAATGCACATATATAATTTGCAGCAAAGACAAGCTAAATTAATGATAATTCAACAAAAGACATAGAAACGAAAGTTTACTATATTCTCAATTAGCTTTTATATACAATTGTTTTACTACTATTAACTAGTTTAATTTACACAAATTTTAAGTTCTAGGTGAGAACTCCTTCGAATTCTACTGACATATGAACTCCCACTAGAAAAATCATTTCATGACCTCATGTAATTTCGACATTTTTCTATTAACACAAAAGGCATAGCATGATGTGAACCAACGTATAGAAATAATCATGCAATAACTATAATCGAAATCGTAATTCGACGTGTAATAAAAAAAAACAAGGATTTCCAGCCATTGTTCGAGTTTGCTTGTAATCAAAAAATTGCAAGCATATTAAACTATACACATGCTATCATCGAAGCTCTACACAATATATATATATATATATATACATATATATAATCATTTTCATGTAAGCTAGCTTATGTATTTCCAAAAACATAAGAAAATACAGGTTAAAAAGAATAAACAATGCACTTAAATCCCAAAAATATGCATACTTAAGGTTCCGTACACATTTTTATAACTTTAAAAGCCTCCAACATGTAAAATAATTATACCACAATGTAGAGCACATCCGTACGAGCCAAATGCTGCCGACCACATGTCAATCGAAGCTCCCACATGCTCACACACGCCACCTAAGTGTACGGTGCATGTGGTGCACGCGCTAGTTAGTATAGCTCTTGGCTAATTCAACCGGTTTGACCGGTGACCGGTCCAACCCGTCTGACAACCGATTGATCCGATCGATTGATCAGTCAACCGGTTTAGATCTCCGGGTCGGTCTCTAATCGGGTTAGGTTGGGTTTTAGTTCGAGTCTCCGACCGGGTTGGGTCACCAATTGATTGCCGACTGGCCAACTGCCGTTGGTGGGTGACATCATCCAGTGGTTACCGACTGGTTGGCTAACATTAGCACGTGTCGGTTCGCCGACACATGCATGGTGCCCATACGCCGTGGCTTCTGGCCACACATGTGGGCACATTCGACGTAATGTGGCACCCCCAAACAGCCCCCGATCCACCAGGGTCGCCATAATCCACTTGCCTTTCTCTTGACCTGATAATATATTACTTTGATACCAAAGAATTATAATAAGTCTATAAGTCCTGAGGGTTTATATCTTTTCCATCGGTCCTTGTGCAAAACATGGCGGAAGTGTATCCAACATCTCCCTTCCTATATTCAAAAATGATGCACACCAACTAAATATTTTATAAGTTAAAGCCGAACACTTTTATTTACATAGTCAAATGGACGTCTTTTGTCGGTACACCAAAATGCCAAGGTTTTCTATACTAGGCTATTCTCAAAAGAGACCCGACCATAATAACATATATCTACACGCATCTATCGATCGGTGCCGGCATCCAAAAATGCTTCCTCCGTTGTCCATCACTCTCGGTCACACCCACCCGTCCGGTCCGTCTGCTGACGGTGGTGGCATCGGCCCCAGCGTATGTCCATCTCGGCGGACAAAGACCGACAGGTACTCTTGAAGTGCTGGGCCAGCGGGAGGACTAATATCAAATACAATCAATACCCGCACTCGAACGAACACCAGCCCTCGTACCTCGGGATGGTGATGCTCCAACCATTCACACTGCACGTCGGCTGGAATCCCATAGAACGTGCCGGGAGGAACAGGCAGCAGAGACATCTCGACTAATCTAAAATGTTAGTCCCCAAAAGGGGTGAGTACAACCACTCAGCTATAAAAGATCCACTAAACTATATCGTGCGAAACCATTACTATCTAGTTCATGCAAGATAGATAAAATAGGAAATCAAAGCATGAGAATGCATCAAATCCATAAAGCTCTTTAATGCAATGGCAATGCAGTTTCAACACCAGAATGTATCATTTCAGTCACACAAGTCCCGATTATAGGGCCAAACTATTATGACACATCCCATTCCATGCCATACAATTTAGTCCTATAACCAGACCACACACACACTTAATAGAGCCATCAGTTTTAATATTCAAAAGGTTTCACCTCCCAGAGGACCAATGTTTGCGTCCCTCTGGGCATTTGTACCTAACCTGGTGTCGCGAAAGCCTTCGGGCATATATTCATCATACAACCAGGCATCCAGAGTGTGTTGCGTTACACCTCTAAGCATCTCGCACCCCACCTGGCATCACGAGGAATCTCCAGGGCTCGCCATGAAAATGGTTACCCCTACCCTCCTAGCATGTATTCAAAATACAACCGAGCATCCCGACACTCCTAGGGTAAACCTCTGGGGCACTACGGACCCCAGGCATCCAAAGGGCATTGACTCATTCGAACCTTTGGGGCATCCCAACTCCCGGGGCTTCGTTAACCCGAGGATCCGACGGCAACATTAACATCTTAATTTAATTCAATACCAAAAACAATTTCCAATGCAATGACGTTGGATGTCCCATGAGTCTTCATCAAATCTCAATGTTGAATAATATGCTGAATGCCAACACCATCATATCAAATGATAAATCAAGATGCATTCATTCTTGAGCTAAATTGCACAAACTCGGAATAAAACAGTCCAAAATCAAAATGCACAGTTTTAGTAAAAATTCTGGAATAACCCCTAAACGAACTCAGAAAAATCTAAAATTTTAGTATGTTATAAACAAGATCTAAAGGAGCACTAAGCTAAATTCATCATGTACAGAGAGCAGTAATTCACACAACTCAGACCTAGATATTCTATATCACAGAACTTACACACTAGCAGAAAAGCACTGTTCATTAACAGAAACTTATGCCGCTATATGGATTTCGGAAAATCTGACCAAAAACATATGTTATAGTTTAAACAATCCTTCACGACATTCAGCTCATACTTGTCACACACGGGCCCTCACACCTATCCCGGTGCATCAGGCGGTGGCGGTGGCGGTGGCAACATCCCACGCATCACTCCGTCGCGATGAATGTGAACAAATATGAACTCCTGGACAACAGGGCTCCCAGCCAGGCCCACATCATACATAACGAAGACGCGCACTCGAATATACGTAAGACCAGGAACAGAGGGACACTCAAACTCCTCGCACTCGACTTCTACATCCAAAGGTAGGCCGTAAAATACACCCCGCGTGATAGCAGGGAGCGGCATGCTGCTAATCTGAAATGTTGGTCCCCGAAGAGGTGAGTACAACCACTCGGCAGGTAAAGAAATCCAATAACCACCCAATGCATCATACAATACAATCACAACATCATACATGCCATTCATGCATCCAAGGATACTTACCTTGAAGCCATGCATATACCATCATACATCCTTATCACAATCATATCACATACATGTCATCATGCCATAGGTGATCATTATTATGTCACACACATGTATCATCACGCCATAGGTGGTCATCATCACGTCATACACGTATCATCATGCCATAGGTGATCATCATCACATCATACACATGTCATCATACCATAGGTGATCATCATCATATCATATCATATATGCATATCATCATGCCATAGGTGATCATCATCATATCATATCATATATGCATGATTCAACTTTCACTTTTAACTTTCGATTCAATCACCACATCACTCTTTCTCGGGATCATCAATTTCATCTCATACTTTACACTCGCACCCCATTCTGGCATCGTGAGAAAAACCTCCAGCATTCAGCCATTTAAGGCCACCGGCCATCCGACACCCCCACATTCCGCATCTCGCATCCCGACTGGCATCACGAGGCATCCCCTCGGGCAAAGACCTCCGAGGCTTCCGGCACCCAACCATTCCGGGCATCTCGAAACTCCCGAGGCCATCTGGCCATGTATCTCTATACATTCCGAGCATCCGACACCCCCCATCCCGAGCATCCTAATACTCCCAGGGCATTATCATCCGCCACAACCAGTTTCCTCGTTTATCATTATTCATGCTTACCAATTTATGTCTCAATTCAGCATGGCACATGGCAAACAAAATCACTTTCATCCTTCGATCTATACATGCATCATCAGTCATCATCATACATGCAGCAATACGCAATCATTCATAAACATAAAATTTATGGCATTCGTACAATTTAGAATGGTCCATTTATCATGCCTTTTTGAAATTTATTTAAATTCCAGCTTGTACTGTTTTTGAAAATATTTAAATTAAATATCCATATGATTCTCAAAAATCATGAAATTAAGACATGTGATAGACAAGACAATACGACATTGATTTCATGAAAAACACATGGCCAATAAAGTTCCACACAAAAGATATCATTCACACAAATACAGCATGCAATTTCGGATAAAAACAGATTGTGCAGTTTGTGAAATAATTCGATTAAAATACCCGAACGACCTCCAAAAATTATGAAACTTTACCAGGTTCTAGTTAAGACACTATATTAGATTTTTCATGAAGACTTCTAGGTCAGATTCGTTTTAGATAATTTTCTATAGTCGTCCGAAGCTTCTGGTTCTCATACCAAAACGTCCAGTGTAGTCATCTTCGAAATACCGAGTTTTTACCCACTTATTCTTCTTCATTTCCTCTGAAATTTTAATATAATTTACTTCAAGAGGTCTCCTACAACTTTCATTAAGGGATCTAAGTCAAATTTCCAAATAACAGCCACCATATGGGTCCATGAAGTCTCGGGTGTCCAGTACCACGTCTCCAGATTTACCGTCTTCAAGAGTAAGTCGATTCACTAGGCTAAATTTGTTCATTTTACTTCAAATTTGAGTATGTTAGTCTTTAAGACGTTCTCTACAATTTTTATGAAGAAGTCAAAGAGATATTCTTGATAAAAATCAACATGCAACCGCAAATCTACCACAAGGTCAGCAAAACAGTTCCAGATCTAGTGTCTCCGTAGGATGAGAGTTTGACCCCTTAAATCTCCACCATTTTGTACCAACTTTTATTATGTTGTATTTTAAGATGTTGGCTACAACTTTTATGAAGGAATCAAAGTCAAAATCGAACTCAAAACACGCATGCAAGCTCTCACAAGATTCTGATTCAGGCGGTTCATGCGAAAACAGCAACATCACTCAAGAACAAGTCATTCTAGCTTCGGTTTCTCTCTCCTAATCACCCAAAATTCGACACTACTCCAAACATACATGCAACACACACATGCAAGAGTAGTAAGAGGATCCTAACTTGCCTTAAAGACTGAATGAACAGCAGCAAAAGGGACGGCACACAGCGGACGAACAGGCGGCAAACAGGCGACTCCTCCTCCCTCTCGGCTTCTCTTCTCTCGGCCTTACTCTCTCTCTCTCTCTCTCTCTCTTGCACGATTTTTTCTCTCTCTCTCTCTCTCTCACTTGGCCGAACAACACAACCGGCCACCCTCTCTCTCTCCTCTTCCTTTTATTTCCCCAATTCCTCATCATTTGCAATCATTAGCTTGCCTCTTCCAATGGCCAATGCATGAACTCCTCTGGCCACTTGTCATAACACATGCAATGGGCTTTGGGCTTGGGCTTGGAGGCATTTGGGCCAGCAATGGGCTGGCCACTCCTCCCCCTTTCATGGTCGACGGCAGCCCACTTGTAAGCTTCAATGGGCCGGCCAACTTGGCTCATTAAAGGTCCACTCTTGGGCCTAAGGCCCAACCTAAATAAAATAAAATTTTACCCCTTTCTTATTCTTTCTTTTAAGAATTTAATTACTAAATTCCACATAGCCAAAATCTTGTAACATTTTATTTATGGGAACTTAGTCTATAAAATACATAGCCAAGCATAGATTATTCTCATTAATTTATCCTATAATACTAATTTAAAGTCTCATGGACACAAGCACATAACACATAGCCTTAAGAGAAAACTAATGGCTAAAACATAAACCATAGGTAATTTCATTACCTAATTATGGGCTTTAATTCCTCTAGAGGTTGTCTTGAATTTTGGGATGCCACAATTCTCCCCTCCTTAGAGAATTTCGTCCTCGAAATTAGACACCACTCGTGCCTTCTTGAAACAAGTAAGGGGACTTTTCCTTCATTTGATCCTCACTTTCCCATGTGGCTTCCTCCATATCATGATGTCGCCATAATACCTTAACCAGAGGGATCTTCTTAGTCCTAAGAATTTGTTCCTTTCGATCCAATAGCTGCATAGGTTCTTCAATGTACCTTACTTTCTCATCCACTTTGATGGCTTCATGATCGAGTATGTGACCAGGATCCGGCCGGTACTTCCTCAACATCGATACATGAAACACATCATGCAAATTTCCCAACTTAGGAGGTAGCGCTAAGCGATAAGCTACATCCCTTATCCTTTCGAGTATTTCAAAAGGTCCAACAAATCTAGAGCTTAACTTACCCTTCATCCTAAATTGAGATATCCCTTTCATTGGAGATACCTTAAGGAATACATGGTCTCCCACGCTAAATTCCAAAGGCCTTCTACACCTATCCGCGTAGTCTTTCTGCCTGCTCTGAGCTGTTTTAAGACTTTTCCTAATAATTTCAATAGCTCAGTGGTAACTTGTACCAGTTCAGGTCCTGTCAATTTCCTTTCACCTACTTCATTCCAGCAAACAGGAGTCCTACATCTCCTTCCATATAATGCTTCACAGGGAGCCATGCCTATACTTTTCTGGAAACTATTATTATAGGCAAATTCCACCAAATGCAATCTTTCATCCCAATTTCCTTTGAAATCAATTACACAAGCCCTCAACATATCCTCTAATGTCTGGATTACTCTTTCTGTTTGTCCATCTGTCTAGGGATGAAAAGCAGTACTAAACTGAAGCTTAGTTCCTAATGCAATTTGAAGACTTCGCCAAAAGTTCGAAGTAAACCTCGAATCCCAATCTGAAGTGATAGTCACTAGAACACCATGTAAGCGTACCACTTGACCCACATACATATCTGCATATTTATCCATTGGGTAGTCCATGCGAACCGCTAGGAAATGAGCCGATTTAGTTAAATGGTCCACTATAACCTAGATAGAATCATGGCCACTTGATGTCCTTGGCAATCCTTGCACAAAGTCCATTGTTATATGTTCCCATTTCCATTCTGGTATGTCTAACAGTCTCAAATGTCCTGCAGGTTTACGATGCTCCGTTTTTACTTGCTGGCATGTCAAACATTGAGAAACGTGCTTAGCCGTATCTGCTTTCATACCATTCCACCAAAACTGCTGACGTAAATTCTTGTACATCTTTGTACTACCTGGATGGATACTATAATTACTCTTATGTGCCTCCGACAGAATTTCCTTCCTTAATTCTTCATTGTTGGGAACACAAAGTCATCCTTGGCATCTTACCACTCCATCTTCAGAGACATGAAATTCCGGTCTTTTTCCTAAAGACACAGCATCTTTCACTTTCAAAATCTCTGGGTCAAATTCTTGCAAGATTTTAACTTTCTGAATAATCTCCGGTTCAATCCTTAATGCACTAAGCATACCGGTAAGACAATCTACCTTCAATTTAAATTCTAAGTCTGTAACGGACTTTGACAAACTCCATTCCGCCATTCTTAAACTGGCCATCTCCATAGCTGACTTACGACTAAGAGCATCCGCTACCCTATTCGCTTTCCCTAGATGATATCTTATCTCACAATCATAACCCTTTAACAACTCCATCCACCTCCTTTGTCTCATGTTCAATTCCTTTTGTGAGAACAGATATTTCAAGCTCTTATGATCCGTATAAATCTCAAACTTCTCCCCATACAAATAGTGTCTCCATATCTTCAAGGCAAACACTATAGCTGCTAGTTCTAAATCATGCATTGAGTAATTCAGTTCATGGGGTTTCAATTGTCTAGATGCATAGGCTATAACCTTGCCATACTGCATCAAAACACATCCCAGTCCTTTGTGAGATGCATCACTATACACTGTAAAACCATCGGAGTCCAAGAGGTATAGTCAGGATTGGAGCTGAGGTCAATTTCCTTTTAAGCTCCTGGAAACTCCTTTCACATTCCCCATTCCATTCAAATTTTACATTCTTTCGGGTCAACTTAGTTAAATGACCTACCAGTTGTGAAAATCCTTCAATAAACCTTATATAATAACCAGCCGGTCCTAAGAAACTCCATATTTCGGTGGGTGTCGTTGGTCTCGGCCAATTTACTACCATTTCAACTTTTTTGGGTCTACTTTGCAATTCCTTTTCCCGACACCACATGCCCTAAAAATATTATCCGGTCCAGCCAAAACTCACAATTACTAAACTTAACATACAACTTATGATCTCTCAGGGTCTGCAAAACTATCCTCAAATGTTGCTCATGCTCTTTAGGCCTTTTTGAATATACCAGAATATCATCAATAAAAACAATTACAAACTGGTCTAAATAAGGCTGAAATATCCTATTCATTAGATCCATAAATGCAGCTGGCGTGTTAGTCAATCCAAATGGCATAACAAGGAACTCTTAGTGTCCATAACGAGTCCTAAACGCAGTCTTAGGAATGTCCTCTTTCTTAATTCTTAACTGATGGTATCCCGACCTCAAGTCAATCTTAGAGAAGACCGAACTTCCCTGGAGTTGGTCAAACGAGTCATCAATTCTAGGCAAAGGATACTTATTCTTAATGGTCACATTGTTTAGCTGCCTATAGTCAATGCACAAATGCATCGATCCATCTTTCTTTTTCACAAACAAGACTGGCGCACCCCAAGGTGACGCACTTCGTCTAATGAATCCTTTGTCAAGCAACTCTTGCAGTTGCACTTTCAATTCCTTCAATTCGACTAAGGCCATCCTATATGGGGCTTTTGATATTGGTCCTGTTCTAGGCATTAATTCAATTTCAAACTCAATCTCCCGCTCTGGCGGCAATCCAAGCAATTTCTCAGGGAATACATCTTGAAATTCGTTAACTACACAAACTTCCTCAAGTTTAGGCTCCTCCCTTGCATAATCTTTAACTATGGCTAGGTATCCTTGACATCCTTTGTCAAGTAACTCATAGGCTTTTACTGCCGAAATAAGTGCTACAGGAAGATGGGTCTGACCTCCTAAAAATTCACAACTAGACTGATTAGGTAAAACGAATTGGATCACTCTTCTATAACATCCATTCTAGCTCGATACTTACGAAGCCAGTCCATTCCTATAATAACGTCAAAATCATACATAGCCATTACAACCAAGTCTATTTCCATATCTTTTCCTCCCATTGATATCTTACAATTCCCAGACACCAGCGTAGACAATACCATATCCTTTAAAGGCGTGGAAACACAAAGAGGCGTCTCAAGAGGCATAACTTCTATCTTATTCAAACGTCTATATCTTTCAGATACAAATGAATGCGTTGCACCCGTATCAAACAATGCATATACATTTTCACCATTGATAAGGATCGTACCTAAGATAACATTTTTGGAAGCTTCCGCTTCCTCTTGGGTGACCGCATACACCCTTCCTTGTACTGGTGGCCTCTGAGGATTTCCTTGTAAGTTTGATCTAACAAAGACGATATCCCCTGTCACATCGAGCCAACACTCACTTGCGACCTCTCTTGTGGGCAACTTCTCCTAAGATGGCCCACTTGTCCACAACCAAAACATTTTAGTCGTCCATTGCAAGGTCCTGGGCCATGTCGCCCGTTACACCTTTGACAAACACTAGGCTGATATGGTGCTTTTCCTATATTCAGATCATTTCTTGCTCCCCCAAAATTTTCAAAATTACTCTTCTTCTTCACATTCCAGGTCTGACCTTGACCATAATAAGGTCTCTTACCCCTTCTCACATCATTAAAATTTAACGGTTTCTTAAACTCCGACTGCTCTCTCAACAGTTCCTGCTCCACTAACTGTGCCATTTCATAGATCTCATTATAACCTCTTATTTTCAAAGGCACCAGTTGCTTTCTAATGTCAGTTCTCAACCCTTTCAGGAATCTCTTAGCCTTTTCCTCCTGATCCTCAATCAATCTAGGAGCATATCTAGACAGTTCATAAAATCTAGCCTCATATTGGTCCACTGTCAGCTCCTTCTGTTCTAGTTGAACAAATTCTGTAATTTTCCTATCCTTAGCACAGTCAAAAAAATGCTTTCTACTGAAAGCTCTCACAAACTCCTCCCAGTTAACATGAATACATGTTGGAAAGATTATGTCCTTCGAAGCTCTCCACCAAAACTTTGCATTTCCCTCCAACTGGTACTCTGCCAAAGTTATTTTCTCAGCATCAGTGCAGTCCAACAGCCGGAAAATTCATTCAATCCCATCAATCCATTGTTCCACCTCCTCAGGACTTCCCATTCCATTGAACTTAGGTGGCTTCAGCTTTAGAAATTGCTCCACCAATCCTTGAGTACGGCGTTCTGCTCCGGGCTGTTGCTGCGCCTGCCTTTCCATCAGATTTCCAATATTGGCTAATGCCTGCATGATGTCTTCCATTCGGGGTTCAGCCCTTGCAGCAGAGGCTTTAGCCCTCGATGGATGAGCACTTCCAGCTCGCACCATGACTTTCCTGCAATTTCCAAGTATTGCCTCAAGAATAATCTGAGACTCACTGCCTCCATTCAAAGCAATTACTATTACTTCATAAGTAACATATACATGTTACTAGTACCTAAAGGCAACTCAAAATAAACTACTAGGGATCTACGAGTGAATACTCATCACCCGTTATTCAATTATTTCATTTTATATCCTGTGGTGTGCATTGTCATCATGTTCCTCAATTTCCAAATGAGGCTCCTTATCACTCCACCTATAACCATTCGCTCTGATACCAAAAAGGGGTGCTGTGGCACCCCGAACCCCTCGTAGGTCGCCACAGGCACCAACGTTACACCTTATTGCATCTCTTAGAAGAAGCGTCGTAAAACATGGACATTTTTTTTTTAAATGGTCCCAACGCGACTCATTTAGCGGAAGCAAAATATAACATCGTCATCTCTCCCTCCATCAACCATGATACAATTGCACACCACTAATCATCATAATTAAAAGACAAAGCCATGACACTTTATTTACATATTTTCAAGATGGGTTCCCTTGGGTCGGTACATCAAAAGAAAGGCTAGGACATGAAGCCACACTCGGCCTAAACCCCAAAAAGAAACAGTCGACCCAGTACGACTCACGTGCAAGATTCCCCATCACTAGTGTCGGCTAACCATCCCAAAAAGTTTCAGCTCCTACTTGTCACGCACGGGCCCTCACACCCATCCAGATGCATCAGGCGATGGCGGCGGCAACATCCCACGCATCACTCCATCGCGACGAATGTGGACGGATATGAACTCCTGGAAAACAGGGCCCTCAGCCAGGCCCACATCATACATAACGAAGACGCGCACTCGAATATACGTAAGACCAGGAACAGAGGGACACTCAAACTCCTCGCACTTGACTTCTACATCCGAAGGTAGGCCGTAAAATACGCCCCGCGTGACAGCAGGGAGCGGCATGCTGCTAATCTGAAATGTTGGTCTCCAAAGGGGTGAGTACAACCACTCAGCAGGTAAAGGAATCCAATAACCATCCAATGCATCATACAATACAATCACAACATCATACATGCCATTCATGCATCCAAGCATACTTACCTTGAAGCCATGCATATACCATCATACATCCTCATCACAATCATATCACATACATGTCATCATGCCATAGGTGATCATTATTATGTCACACACATGTATCATCACGCCATAGGTGGTCATCATCATCATCACGTCATACACGTATTATCATGCCATAGGTGATCATCATCACATCATACACATGTCATCATACCATAAGTGATCATCATCATATCATATCATATATGCATATCATCATGCCATAGGTGATCATCATCATATCATATCATATATGCATGATTCAATTTTCACTTTTAACTTTCGATTCAATCACCACATCACTCTTTCTCGGGATCATCAATTTCATCTCATACTTTACACTCGCACCCCATCCTGGCATCGCGAGAAAAACCTTCGGCATTCAGCCATTTAAGGCCACCGGGCATCCGACACCCCCACATTCCGGGCATCTCGCATCCCGACTAGCATCACGAGGCATTCCCTCGGGCAAAGACCTCCGAGGCTTCTGGCACCAAACCATTCTGGGCATCTCGAAACTCCCGAGGCCATCCGGCCATGTATCTCTATACATTCCGGGCATCCAGCACCCCCCATCCCGGGCATCCTGATACTCCCAAGGCATTATCATCCGCCACAACTAGTTTCCTCATTTATCATTATTCATGCTTACCAATTTAGGTCTCAATTCAGCATGGCACATGGCAAACAAAATCACTTTCATCCTTCGATCTATACATGCATCATCAGTCATCATCATACATGCAGCAATACGCAATCATTCATAAACATAAAATTTATGGCATTCGTACAATAATGGTCCATTTATCATGCCTTTTTGAAATTTATTTAAATTCCAGCTTGTACCGTTTTTGAAAATATTTGAATTAAATATCCATATGATTCTCAAAAATCATGAAATTAAGACATGTGATAGACAAGACAATAAGACATTGATTTCATGAAAAACACCTGGCCAATAAATATCCACACAAAAGATATCATTCACACAAATACAGCATGCAATTTCGGATAAAAACAGAATGTGCAGTTTTTGAAATAATTCGATTAAAATACCCGAACGACCTCCGAAAATTATGAAAATTTACCAGGTTCTAGTTAAGACACTAAAGTAGATTTTTCATGAAGACTTCTAGGTCATATTCGTTTTTAGATAATTTTCTATAGTCGTCCGAAGCTTCTGGTTCTCATACCGAAACGTCCAGTGTAGTCATCTTCGAAATACAGCGTTTTTACCCACTTATTCTTCTTCGTTTCCTATGAAATTTGGATATGTTTTACTTCAATAGGTCCCCTACAACTTTCATTAAGGGATCTATGTCAAATTTCCAAAGAACAGTCACCATATGGGTCCATGAAGTCTCGGGTGTCCAGTACCACGTCTCCAGATTTACCGTCTTCAAGAGTAAGTCGATTCACTAGGCTACACTTGTTCATTTTACTTCAAATTTGAGTATGCTAGTATCTAAGACGTTCTCTACAAGTTTCATGAAGAAGTCGAAGAGAGATTCTTGGTAAAAATCAACATGCAACCACAAATCTACCACAAGGTCAGCAAAACAGTTCCAAATCTAGTGTCTCCGTAGGATGAGAGTTTGACCCCTTAAATCTCCACCATTTTGTACCAACTTTTATTATGTTGTATTTTAATATGTTGTCTACAACTTTTATGAAGGAATCAAATTCAAAATCGAACTCAAAACATGCATGCAAGCTCTCACAAGATTCTGGTTCAGGCGGTTCATGCGAAAACAGCAACATCACTCAAGAACAAGTCATTCTAGCTTCGGTTTCTCTCTCCTAATCACCCAAAATTCGACACTACTCCAAACATACATGCAACACACACATGCAAGAGTAGTAAGAGGATCCTAACTGGCCTTAAAGACCAAACGAACGGCAGCAAAAGGGACGGCACACGGCGGACGAACGGGCGGCAAACGGGCGACTCCTCCTCCCTCTCGGCTTCTCTTCTCTCGGCCTCACTCTCTCTCTCTCTCTCTCTCTCTCTCTCTCTCTCTCACTTGGCCGAACAACACAACCGGCCACCCTCTCTCTCTCCTCTTCCTTTTATTTCCCCAAGTGCTCATCAATTGCAATCATTAGCTTGCCTCTTCCAATGGCCAATGCATGAACTCCTCTTGCCACTTGTCATAACACATGCAATGGGCTTTGGGCTTGGTCTTGGAGGCTTTTGGGCCAGCAATGGGCCGGCCACTCCTCCCCCTTTCATGGTCGACGGCAGCCCACTTGTGGGCTTCAATGGGCCGGCCAACTTGGCCCATTAAAGGTCCACTCTTGGGCCTAAGGTCCAACCTAAATAAAATCAAATTTTACCCCTTTCTTATTCTTTCTTTTAAGAATTTAATTACTAAATTCCACATAGCCAAAATCTTGTAACATTTTATTTATGGGAACTTAGTCTATAAAATGCATAGCCAAGCATAGATTATTCTCATTAATTTATCCTATAGTACTAATTTAAAGACTCATGGACACAAGCACATAACACATAGCCTTAAGAGAAAACTAATGGCTAAAACATAAACCATAGGTAATTTCATTACCTAATTATGGGCTTTAATTCCTCTAGAGGTTGTCTTGAATTTTGGGATGCCACATCTCTTCCCCTCAATTCCGAACCCTTTTGTTCTTTAATTAACTAATTAATCAATCTTTGCATGCAGGTTGCGGTGGCTGTACGAGAAGAAGGCAGATGGGGAAGGGCATGTCTTCAGCTAAAGATTTCTTGAGCTTCGCTGGCAGCCGAATGGGAAGCAACGTGGCCGTTACTGGCTCTCCCTCGGTCAACAAAGTTGGAGAAGTCTTGAGGATTGTTGACTTGATTGGCCGACAATTAAAAGAGAGGTTTTGGGTTATTTAGGCCAGCGAATTTGTGGCCGTACGATCCTTTGTACATGGCCCAATTTCTCCAAAGATTAAATCCTTAAATTTTTGTACGTGCATGGAGCATTTTCGGTTCCATGGTCTTGATGGGATCAACTAATCTCCTTTTATTCAGTCCACCATATGTACATGTACGTGATTGAAATTCTTGCCTGGAGAATGAACTCGACATGGCTATAGTTTATTCGACGATCGAATCATTACTAAATGAGGCATAACGGTCCGATGATAATATCAAAACAATGTCCGTAACTAATACTAATGACATAGTCCGATGATACATCCGTCGATCAGTCACGGACCGTCGCATAACCGAGGATCGTCAAAATTTCCGAATGCCACACGTAATCCGACAGCATTTGATCCCGTTCAACTTGTCTCAACAAGTACTTTCATCCCATATATTCAAAAATTGATTTTGGCCAAAAAATATTTCAAAAATGATCGAAACCGTACAGTGTACACGACCTCCAAACCCGTTCTTCACTTGATTCGTTTTCGACGATTCATGTTGCAATTTTTGAGCAATGAACATCCAGACAATGTGAAGTTTATCCTTTTGATCCTCATATCAAATAGCAAACAAGAAAATTCGATGAAAAACAAGGCTGAAATCATAACATAGGCTTTGCTACCAATGTTGGAAGAAAGTCGGTGGAAGAAATGACTAACCTCTTTGATGGGCAATGAACAATTTACCCTAGAAAGAATATTGAATTATGGGTGAACGATGAACAATATGACTTCACGATGGTTTGAATACAATCATGAGAAAAATATCCAATTTACACAGTGTTAATGCCGATTGTCTTCGTAAAGGAGTAATGGAATGTCTTTTTTTCTTTGATGGAGAGAGGAGAAGAAGAGAGAACAGTTTCTTTTTGAACATTCTTTCTGCCAACCAACCCAATGGTTATCTTCTTAAGTTATTTATATGACTTTCCTGATACCTTTTTAAAAGATGTCTCTCCATTATAACATATCAAGACGAAACGGTGCGTCTTAAGCGCACCCTAACATGGACGTACTAATAAAGTACAACACATAGAAAATTGGCAAAAGTTTCTTTGTTTTTGTCTTTTATTTCATGCTCTCTCTGCTTCTGCAATTGGTACTATGGTTCCCATTCATGTGAAAATCTTGTTCGAGAATGATGGTGGTAATCGTGCGAAGAACTCTTGTTCATGATGATAATGAGTACCTTGAAAATTTTTCACAATGATCTGATAGAGGATGATATTGGATTGTCAAAAATTGTTATACTCGTTTTGCTTGCTAATTCGATCATGTCTCTGCTGATGGATACAAATTAAGGTTCAAGATAACATAACAATATGAGCAGAGAGACACAGAACAGAACCATCTGATAATATACACCAGAGAAGTAGTATATCTTGGTTCATCAATCCAGCACAATCTTGATATTGAAATTGTTCTTGTTGTTTAGTAAGTCCCGATCATCCATTCCTTAAAAAAAAAACTAACCATAGTAATAATTGGTCTAGTCAGTTCACAGACTAACAGGCATTCATTGAACGTTACTTTTATTGGAAGACAACTTAAGTGACTGGGAAATTATAGTTGGGCTGTTTCTAAAGAAAGAATGAGAACCGCACGATTGCCCAGATATAAATTGCCAGCAAACTTCTGTCTTGATTTTGAAGTAAATTTCAATACAAATGAGTAAATTTTAAAAGAAACTTACTAGGACTTGATTAAATGAAAACTACTTTCGATGTTAAGAAATTACTAGACACTTAGAACTTGGGTCCATTTGTCTGGCATAAAATATTTTCCACACTTTTTGACATTTGGTCGACATTTGGTTCACTTAGAAAATGAGTCAACGAATAATATTTTCCTATCAAACCTTAAATTTAGGAAAATGATTTCCTTTTGAAAGGAATGGATAATTTTTTATGAAATATGACTAGGTCGTGAGGTTTGTACCCAAAACCCTATGCTTGGGCACGAAAACCCCAATGCAAATTCTCAAATCCCAGCAAGACTAGGTCTCCAATGGCTAGAGCTTGAGTCCATCGAGGCCGGGCCCAAGACCCCAGTGCTCAGGCCTAGGCCCTTGATGCCCACACTCGCGTCCATTGAGGCTAGTCTCTAACCCTTGGTGCCCGTACTCGATGCTTCAACACTCGAACTCAAGTCCATAAAGGCCATTTTCTAGTCCCCGACACTCGAGCTCTAGGTTTGACCCATAAGGCCGGGTCTACACAGGCCATGTGCGGGTCCTTGGTGCTTAGGTCAGGTCCTCAATGAAGCATGTGTTCTTACAAAAATATTTTTTAAAAAATCAAATTTTAAATATTATATATATATATATATATATATAATTTTCTTTTCTTTTTCTTTTTGCTTCCTCCTTGGCCAATCACCGGGTGAGCTCAAGCCTCGCAATTAGGGTGACTAGTTCCCCGATTGAGTTAATTCTTCTTTAGTAGCATAACTAGCTTTTCTTTCTCCTTTTTCATGTGCAATTAGGGGGACTCACCCCTGGATTGAGTTGATTCTCGTTCAATAGCGAGCGAGCCAGCCTTTAGCTAGACTTGAGCTTGACCTCACTAGATCTATTGAGGCTCTAGCTCCCTTGTGGCCAATTGCCGTGGCCATGGCTGGTAACAAGCTAAGGAAGAAACAAAAAGAAAAGAAAATATATAATACAAATGATTTAAAACATACAATTTTTTTAATATATTCTCAACCAAATTTTTCTTACCAAACAATGCAAAATATTTTCCGCGAAATAGATGGACCCTAAAGTAGATGGTTCATTCTAATTTATAAATAAGAAAATCTACTGACCATTTCCGAAATTTGCACTTCATCTTAACAAGCTACTAAAAGTCAACAAAATTATTTAACAATGAAAGGATTGAAGTAGAAGTTTTATCATAAAAATAGCTACTCAAAACTGTGGAAAACTTACTATTTGAATATATTACTTTTCCACTTGGAAAAAAAAAAAAAAAAACTAACCACATTTAAGAGTCACTAGCTACATGTAATAGTTGTAAAAGTAACTTAAGACTTTGAATTGTTACTATACACTAATTACTTCACCCGCGTTTTGTGCAAGCATAACTGTATGCATACTTTTTTCATCATTAGTAAACCATTAATGTGACATAAGAGAAAAAAGATGAGATTTCATATAAAATTCCAGCCAAGTGGACATGGGATCATAGAAATGTCCCATTTGAAAGGTACTCTATATAATGAACCTTTACAGGTGGATGACTTCGAAACCCTTTGTGCATAAAAGAACCATTAAACATAGACATTTTGAGAGAACAAGGCATTTCCCCAATCAAGTCTCTCTTTATCAAAAGGCACAATTTATTTATTACCTTTATTCTATTCTAGGACACTTCAAATTCCATTTTAAAGGGGAAAATAATGGCATCGTTCCCTTTTAGAAAAAATCTGGGGCGAGTGATGAAGACCGTTGTATGGAGAGGTAATGATTGTGAAAGAATTGATCACCATTAGTGGGATTAGTTTTCTAAATTCAAGAGCAATTAGCTTGAACCGTAGTCGTCTAAACATGCAATGAACGATATGCATCAGAATCCAATGTCTAGCGCTATGGTAGGCCGCTGCAATTGAGCCCAAATCAAAGAACAATGAACCAATTTGAGCCTGATGACTTGACTTTGTGGTACCTCAGTGAAAAGGATGCAAATATCTTGGAAAAACACGGTTGTTTGTTTTTCTTAATTTGGGGAAAGACTAAATGGGCGTTGACATTGATGAGTCACGTAAAGATTACATAGTCAAGTTCCTGGAGTATTTTGTGATTACCTCGTTTAATTAAAGCTGAATTTTTATTTTTATTATTTTGGATTGTAAGTTTTGTTGAAATGAGAAATTCTTGATATGGTAAATGTGGATTGCATTTGCAGTTATTAATTGTATGATAACACTTCTTAGGTGTTGTCTAATGGATGTAACCACATTTTCCATTGAATAATTTTTCATCCTCCATTTAAAAAGAGTATCAAGTGCTTCAAGAGAATTTTTTAATCTTTGGTCTCTTCCGAAAAGATGAAGCATTTTCTTGAAGATAAAAAGTGGAAAAGTTGAATGACTTGACAAATTGACTAAAAATGACGTATTAGATGCTTCCAAAAAATCTTTTAATATTTAGTTTCTTTCAATAAGATGAATAAGGATTTTCTTGAAAATAAAAAGTGGATATCTTAAATAAATTGACATGCCCACTAAAAACGAATTAGATGCTTCGGAAAAAACAATTAATCTTTAGTCTCTTTCGACAAGATGAAGTGGCTGAGGCCACCACTATTCCATATCAAGAAGACAACCTGGAACCAATCATAGGCCAACGGCTATCTGTAAGTCATCCAGATCAGCCTTTGGTTAATTACAATGTGATGCATCATGACTGAAAGATTGATGGTGATGTGAGCTTGGCTTGTAAGCACAATCTCACTAAATGTTGAGTCCAATAAGGGGCATGGGCTTCCCTGCATTTCCAATATTCCCAGAATGAGGTCAATTCCTGGGTTCCTTGCTTACATTCTAGCTCCAGGGTCTTCTTTCCTTTTCATTACCACAGTCGACTTACTTACACACTTCTTTCCTTTTCATTACCACAGTCGACTTACTTACACAGAAGTTTGCAACATTCATAGCTTTCAAAAGCTTCCGACCATCAAATAGGCAGCCAAAGAGTCTGTCACTCACTCTAAAACACCTCTTGCATGGAACGCATGCATGATCCAGTCAATTGTAAATTTAAAGTCTCTTATACATTGTGTATGTGCTCACGGGAAATATGTTATTCAGATTAACTAAGAACGACGGCATTCTTAACTCGGTCATTCGATTTTGGAATCAAAGAAGAAATTGCTAGACCTGTCACTGAAGCCCATAATTGAGGTTTTTGGCCCTTCTGAATCTACCGTCACCATAAGCAGCATGAATCTCTCCGGTGAACTTACATTGAACCCCAAAGTTGTCATTGATATTGGGCTAACTCAGCAACACCTGTATGCAACAAACTTGTCCTCGAGTTGGAGAAAGTGCTTGCTGTTGTCAGACATAACTAGACAAGGTAATGGACCAAAAAAAAAAAAAAAAATGTAGATTGCGGTTACACCTCTTACAACGAAAAAAATCCCTGCTTCTTTTCACTTTCTACTTCCATTTCATTGCTTGAACCAGCAATATTTTCTCCATGACAGGTCTTACATGAAACCTTCTCGTGTATGTTCTCGAAGGAGCCAAGGTAATGACTGTGATCACATACGCCTTATACTAGTCTATGGAGAGACTAAGCTCTATTTTCGAGACTAGACTCTCTTATTGATTATGATTAGCCCCTACTAGTAAGAAGCTGTTCCCGAGCCAGGTTCCCTGGATCCACGTGTTCCTAGTCGGGCCTAAATGGATGAATGAAGAAGCGCGCCCGGGTAGACTTCAAGAGCTCTTGCTCTGCCCTTAAAGGATGCAACCAAATTCCCTGTAGAAAGAAAGTGATTTTTGTTCCAAACAACTTAAAGAGATCATTATTAGAAAGCCCCCAAACTGCTCTCTTTTATTTGTTTGTTTTATGAATGCTACTCTCTACTATAGAAGTGAGGTTTCGGAAGAAACTCTCTATTATAAAGAAAGACTTCATTAATGGTTAAGAACGAATTTGGGTGGTTGAATCAATGAGAGGCATGTCCCCAATAAAAGTATAATTGAATTTTCAAACTTGCAAAGAATATAATCAATTCATAAAACTTTTCAAATTAATTCAATTGAGTCTTTACATTAACTCCGTCCAATTTAGCTAACAAAAAAATGCTAATGTATCTTATTTTATTACTTTCTTAAGACATGTGGTGTCCACTAAGAGCCATGTCAAAAAATAATACTTAAAAATTAAAAACCCAGACAAAACTAGATTAAAAATAAAGTTTAAAAAAAAAACTCTATCAATGGCTTGGCCAAGCCCTCACCGATGGCCACGGCCATAGACACCAAGAAAGGCCGACAAAGGTTGCCCGGGCCTTTCCGAAGCTCGGTGACTCTCGCCAACCTAGGTGAGTCCTTGGCGTGTGACATCCTTAAAATTTGACCCTATTCAAGATATGATAAGGAGTTTATTTTCTCAATTGCAATGAGTAGAACTAGACTTTAAATTTGTTTGTGAACCATTCAATAGTGTTAAACCTATTGGCAAAGATACTTTAGAATTTCGATGCGCACGACTAGAGAACTTAATCATTGATTGATAATTCGACCATAAGGATTGATGAAGGACAATCTTAAGCCGTTTCAAACCGATCTAGCTATGGTTATAGATGGATTCCAAAATAACATATAATTGGATTGCGAGTGATGCCTTGTGATTACTATATTAATCATAAACGACCCTAAATCAATTCCAAATGGTCGTATACTTTGGAACAAGCAATTGATCCCTTACAATTACATGATAACCGATGATCATCCATGAATTGAAAAGGGCTCAAATGTGGATTGATGTCGAATCAACCATAGGTCAAACTCATGAAATCCCTAAAGGCCACCCATTGGTTTTAATTATGCTAAAGCCGCATTTGATCAATTTCAACCACAAATTCTAATCTGGTTAAAAGTATTGCACTTTAGAGGATTAAGAGACAACCATTGGATTGCTTCATCAGGTTCCTTATTTATCAGTAAACTCGAATTTTTATGTAAGTGAAATTGGGCTCGAAAATTGGAGACCCAATGGGACCCACAAATTTAGAGAGGCCCAATGGGCCACATTTACTTTAAAAATCGGCCACAAGGACCCAAATAAGTGGAAATTATGGTTTCGCCCAATTAAAGGCCCATTGAGCTCATTTAGGCCCATTAAGCTTGTTAAGGCCCAAGATGAGAAGCCACAACAAATCAAGCCTAAGGACAAGCCCATTAAGACAATTCGACCATTTTGGGCTTGGGCCCATGTGTGTGAATAGTGTGCATGGATAGTAACTCGCATGAATAGTGAAATGGCTTAGTGCAATTACCAAATTGCCCCTTCTAGAAGCCTAAGCCTAATAAAACAAAAATTATGAGCATGAAGATGGATGGATGAGATTCCTTCTTGTTCCCCAAGTTAGAATGGAAGGCCAAGATGCGTCCTTGATCCATAAGTTTTCCTCTTTCCCTCATTTCTCTCATTTCCCTTATTTTTCTCACTTTTTTCTCTCTCTACCTCCCCCTTGGCCGAACTTTCTCTCTTTCCCCTCATTCACTCATTTGGCTCAATTAATACCCATTTTCCCCTCTTAGTTTTTCCCTCACCTTGCTACCGCCCATCGTCCATTGTATGGCTTGTCCTATGCCCTCACGCCCCACATCGTGAGATGTCGTCATGCCGTTGTTCCCGTGCATTGGCTATGAGTCTCGAGCCTTGTTGGACCTCCCTCGAGCCATGTGCCATCGTCACTTGGCTATTTTAGCCCTTTTTTATGGGCTGCCAAGCGCCATCTAGCCACTGCCATGCCTTGCCAAGCCTCACCGAGAGCCATTGCAACGTCATGAGCCTTGTCGTTGTTGTCGTTGCTCGCCTTAGCCTAGATTCGGAAGTGAGTAGCTTCATAACCCTTGCTTGGGGTGGTAATTGCGCTTAGGAGTAGGATTATGATTAGATTAAGGTTAATGGTGATTAGGTTAGGTGATAAGTGGATTAAGGTGATAAGTAGCGATGATAGGCTATCATGATAATCACGATAAACACAATGAGATAAGATATCACGATAGGCTATGCTTGGATGTGATAAGTTATCATCAAAGATTATGATAATATGCGAAAGTTGTCATGATAGGCTGTACTAATATGTGATAAGCTATCATTATAAGTTATCATTGGATACAATAACTTATCTTGATTACGATAAGTATTCATTATATTGTGAGTTCTAAAGTGATTAGTGCTTGTTGAAAGTAAGTTTTGAAAGATTATATATCCTTATACAACTCTAAATTTGAAAATTGTACTGGTATTCTATATTTATAAGTAATAATTACTTATGAAAGGCAACTTTGAAAGATATATTGTTTGGTATATACTTATACAATTCCAAATTTGAAAATGGTAAGTGTTCTTAACATTCTATGATTGTAAGTAGTGAATACTAACGAAAGCTATTTTGAAAGGTAATATATTAAGCTTGTTCGATTTTGTTGGAGAAAACTCCTTGATGTTTTGAAGTTAACAAAACTTATTTAAGTTCTATTCTGAGGATTGCCAGACTTCTTTGTTAAAGTTTATCTTACATCAGAAGTCTGCCCACTCTGACAAGTTTTAGATTGAATGCAAGAATGAAGACTTAATCAGACTCAAGATTATTTTCTTCAAGGTTTCAGTACGAATAGGATACATCAGGCTTTCTGGTTGGAAATATCACTTACCATATTAATTGGAATCAATTTCGAAGAAGCGAGTCATTTTGGAAGGCAAGCTTATTTGGAAAGAATCCACTGATGGAAACCAAGATCCCGATTGTATGGACGAACAGGATTGATGGGCTTTTATCTCAATCTTCAAAATGGCTTGAGATCTCCTTGATTGATTCTGTCCAACGGGTTGATTGCAAGAATTCCTCTGGAAAGTGCCAACGGTTGACAAGGCATGGAGGAGTATTTAAGGGGATTTGTCAAGTAATTTGAGTAGAGAGTGAAAGAGGATTCAAAAGTTTGGAGCTTCCAAATCTTTTGTCCTTCATCATTTAGTGCTTAAACTTGTATTCGAAAGTGAGAAACTCTAAAGAGTGATCTTGTGAGAACAGTAGAGACTCCTCATTGAGAAGTTAAGATCACAGGGCTATAACATTCTCTTTTGATTCATAGTGGAAACCAGCCAGAAAGCTGTCTGCGTGGGAGAGTAGACGTAGGCTTAATCTAAGTCGAACCACTATAAATCTTGTGTTCATTTTTTCTCTTCCCTGAACTCCTTTACTTTATTTGCTACAATATATATCTATGTTTTGAAATAGTTGTTAAAATCCGAATCTTTCTGCAAAGTCTGTAATCAATCAAACTCAGTTTAAAAGAAAAGCATTTTTACTGCATTTAACAAATTTCACACCTATTCATCCCGCTCTAGGTGTTCATACTAGCCCTTTTAATTGGTAGCAGAGCTCGTGTGCTTGCTTTTATTGAAGTGTTTTTTACTTCTAAGCTAAAGATCTTCTATAGCTAGTATCTTGGCTCCAGGATTGGTTGAAGGAAAAAGCAACACCAGACCTCCTTACTTCAATGGATATGAGTATAATGTGTGGAAAAACAAGATAAATGCATTTATCTGATCCAGAGATCCCCTGGAGTGGGATGTTGTTAAAAAAGGAATCAATCGTAAAGCAACATTAGCTTCAGACAAAAGGAAAGAAGTGATTGATGCTAATGAATCAATACAAGCTGAAATTACCAAGAAATAGGCTCTTGACGCAAAAGCAATTTATTATTTATATTGTGCTTTGTCTCCCACAGAATATAACCGAATTTGTTCCTGTAAAACAGCTAAAGAAGTTTGGGACAGACTTCATGTTACCTATGAAGGGACTAACCGTGTGAAGGAAACAAAAATAAACATTCTGCTTGGACAATATGAAGCATTCAGAATGAAGCCTTGAGAATCTATCTCTGATATGTTTAGTCGCTTTATAGAGATTGTGAATGGCCAGGCTTATCAAGGCCAACCTATTTCTGGACCAATGAAAGTCAACAAACTACTGCGTGAACTTTCAAATGACTTGAATCATGTGAAGACTTCAATCAAAGAGACTTAAAGGATTATGCCTCTATCAGTAGATGAACTAATAGACACACTTCAGTCATATGAAGTGGAGCATATCAATGATGAGGAAGATCCAAAAGGTAAGAAATCGATTGCTTTAAAATCTAACATTGATTCTGATCATATAAATTCGGAAGATGATATAGATGATGAAGAACTGGCCCTCATGATAAAGAAATTCAGAAGACTAAATAGAAAAGGTAGAAGATTCAAAGCAAGGCTTGCAGAACTCCCAGAAGAAACCTACTGAAGAAACTGAAACTAGCAGGGATGTAATATGCTTCGAGTGCAAGAAAAAGGGGCATATGAGACCAAACTGTCCCTTGTTGAAAAAGGAGAAAGGGAAGTCTGAGAAATACAAAAATGCTCTCAAAGCATAAACTTGGAGTGACACCAAATGTGAAGAAAGCGAAGAATAATTTGCAAACATATGTCCAATGGCTTACTCAGAGTTAGACTTAGAATCAGAGACAGACACTAATTCAGATTCTAACAAAGAAATTAGGTTAGTAACTCTGAAATTCCTGTTAAAGTCTCTATGTATATAGAAGAACTTTGCCTCAATCTTAAATCTTCTCTTAAAAGGATCTCTAAACTTAAAAAAGGAGAATTCTAAGCTCAGGCAATAGAAAGTTTCTTAGAAAGAAAAGTTTGAAAATCTGAAAAGAAGTTTTGACGATTTGAAAGAAAACTCTAATTCTCTCTCAAAAGAAAATGTTGTTTTAAAAAGGGAGATCTTAGATATTTCAAAAAAAATTTCAAAAGGATCAGAAAAATTAGAGAAAATTCTTAAAGCTCAAATACCCTATTTTAACAAGTCTGGTTTGGGTATGTATAATGAGACTGTTCCTTTAATTGATTTTCCTAAAGTAAAAGAGAGACTTAAAGAAAAACCTGCAAAAACATTTTATAAAAATCATTTTAAAAAAGTGTTCGTAAAACTTGTTAGCCGAAATGCTCTCAGATGTTCTCAGTGTAATAACTCAGAACGTTTCGAGAAGGATTGTCCCAAGGTTTGGAGACTAGTTAAGAAAGATTGGGCAAAAACTGTTTTTAATACTAACACTCCTGGACCCAAGAAAATCTAAGTACCAAAGAAAGTTTGAGTTTTTCCTCTGATTGCAGGTCACTATTAAAAGAAAAATCAAATGGTATTTGGATAGTGGCTATTCAAGGCATATGATAGGAGACTCAAACTATTTCGAAAAACTTAATAGGCTAAAAGAAGGAAAAGTTTCTTTTGGAGGAAATAGTAAAGAAAAGACTAAGCTGGGAAACTGTGAAGGTTGGAAGTCTGATTATCAACAATGTTTCCCTGGTGAAAGGTTTAAACTACAATCTTCTGAGCATAAGTCAACTTTGTGATCTTGGTTTTAGAATAAACTTCCAATAAGGCATTTGTTCTAGAATAAGTCAAGACTTCTCTCAATCCATTTACTAGGCGAAGGCATAGCAATATATACCTTCTAGATGTAAATCCAGAAAGTTCACGTGTGTCTTATTTCCATTCAAGATGAAGCAAGTCTTTGGCATCAAAAGCTCGGTCACGTAAATATGAAGTAGATTTCCAAGATTTCTTCTAAGAAGCTGGTTTAAGGGCTTCCTAATTTGGGTTATCAGAAGACCGAGTTATGTACTCCTTGTGTCTTGGGAAAACATGTCAGAAGTTCTTTTAAACCAGTAAATCAGGATTCTACCAGTCGAGTGTTGCATCTTCTTCATATGGATCTCTTTGGGCAACAAGAACTCAAAGTCTTGGTGGAAAGAAATATTGTCTAGTAATCGTGGATGATTATTCTCGTTTCTTTTGGGTGTTCTTTTTCGCAAATAAGTCTGAGACTTTTGCATACTTCTCAAACTTTGCCAAGAAAGTTCAGAATGAGAAAGGTTATGCAATTTCAAGCATAAAGACAGATCATGGAGATGAATTTGAAACTCAAGATTTTGCAGACTTTTGTAATGAATCTGGTTTTTAGCATGTTTTCTCCTCTTCATATACTCCAAAAAAAAAAAGGGGTCTTGGAAAGCAAAAACAAATCTCTACAAGAGATGGCCAGAACTCTTTTGATAGAAAGCAAAATATCCTCTCGCTTTTGGGCAAAAGCAGTTTCTACTGCATGTTATATTATCAATATGGTGTTTTTAAGGCCTATCCTAGAGAAGAATTGTGGCATTCTGAAATTCTTTGCCAGCCATTAGGGGTGCTCCAATTAATGTCTTGTATTGAGATCTATGGCCTAGTTTAAATGAATAGATCTTGGAAGAGGATGACTTATCTTTGGCCATATGCATTGTGTATTAGAATCCATAGGTTTGTAATTTTAAGTGTTTAGTTATTTAATTTTACCCTATAGTTCAATAAGATTTAATTAGTATTTAAAAATGAGATTAAAATTGATTTTAATTAGGTTGGGCCTTAGGCCCAATAGCTTGGACTCTTGGTGGGCTGAATGGCCGGCCCATTGAAGCCCAAGGGAGTGTGACCATCGACCAAGGGGGGGGGAAGGAGTGGCTGGCCCACTTCTTCCAAGCCCAAGCCCAAGCCCACCTTGCATGAGCTTTGCCAAGTGGCAAAAAGAGGGTTGCATGCATTGGCTTGTGGAGAGGCACACCATGATTGCTAATGATGGAGTTTTGGGGGAACAAAAGGGGGAGAGAGAGAGTGGCCGGTTGAGAATTCGGCCAAGCCAAAGAGAGAGAGAGGAGGTTGCGAGAGAGAGGGAGTGGCGAGAGAGAAGGGGAAGCCGAGAGAAGGAACTGTCCGCCCGTCGCCGCCCGTTGCCGCCCATTCGCCGTCCGTGTGCTGACCGTGTGCCGCCGTCCGCTTGATCTTAGAGGCAAGTTAGGATCAATATCTACTCTTTCATGTGTGTCTTGCATGTGTGGTTGAATTCGTGGATGTTTAGAGGTAAGGAACCGAAGCTAGTGTGGCTTGTTCTTGAAAGATGCTTGCTGATTTTGTGTATACCGCCCGACCCAGAAACTTGTGGAGGCTTGCATGCATGTTTTAAGTTGGATTTTGACTTTGACTCCCCATGAAAGTTGTAGAAGACATCTCAAACTATAACATACTAAAATTTGGGACAAAATGGTTGAGATTTAAGGGGAAAACCCCTCTTCCTACGAAGACACTAGATCTGGAACTGCTTTACTGACCTTTTGGTAGTTTTGTGGGTTGCATATTGCTTTTTACCGAGAATTTCTCTTCGGCTTCTTCATAAAACTTGTAGATAACATCCTAAAGACTAACATACTCAAATTTGAGGTAAAATGAGCAAGTTTAGCCTAGTGAATCGACTTACTCTTGAAGATGGTAAATCTGGAAACACGGTACTGGACACCCGAGACTTCTTGGACCCATATGGTGACTATTATTTGGAAATTTCACTTATATCCCTGAATGAAAGTTGTAGGGGACCTCTTGAGGCAAAACATATCCAAATTTCAGAGGAAACGAAGAATAATAAGTGGGCAAAAACTCGATATTTCGGAGATAGCTATACTGGACGTTTCGGTGCTAGAATCAGGAGCTTTGGACGACTATAGAAAATTATCTAGAACTAATATGGCCTATATGTCTTCATAAAAAATCTACTTTAGTGTCTTATCTATAACCTGGTAAAATTTCATAATTTTCGAAGGTCATTCGGGTGTTTTAATCGAATTATTTCAAAAAATGCGCAATCTGTTTCTATCCGAAATTGCATGCTGTCTTTGTGTGAGTTATATCTTCTTGTGTGGAACTCTTTTGGGCATGTGTTCTTCATGAAATTGTTATCTTATTGTTTTGTCTATCACATGTCTTGATTTCATGATTTTTGAGAATCATATGGATATTTCATTTAAATGTTTTCAAAAAAGGTACAAGCTGGAATTTAGTAAACTTCAAAAAGGCATGAAATATGGACTATTCTAAATTGCATGGACTCCGTGAATTGTATTATTATGAGTGATTGTGTCTTGCTGCATGTATGATGATGATTGGAGATGCATGTATGAATCAAATGATGAAAATGATCTTGATTGCCATTATATCACATGCCATGTTAAAATTGAACTATAATTGAAGATGTGATTTGAGATAAGTGAGAAGGCCGTCGGAGGTGTGAGCCGACGATGCCCTGGGAGTGTCGGGATGCCTGGCTAGAAGGGTACGGCCGGTTGCCCGGTGGCCTAGAATGGCCGGATACTGGAGGGTCCTCGGGAGTATCGAGATGCCCAGAGCGTGGGGAGCCGGAAGCTCGGCAGGTATTGTGCCAAGGAATGCCTCGTGATGTCAGTTGGGGTGCGAGATGCCTGGTTAGAAGGGTACGGCCGATTGCCCGGTGGCCTTAAATGGCTAGATGCCGGAGGGTCCTCGTGATGCCGGTTGGGGTACGAGATGCCGGAATGTGGGGTGCCGGATGCCCGGTTGTATCTTGGATACATGTGGGATGCAAGCATTGGTCCCGGAAAGAGAAATGTGGCGGTCCAAAATGAAAGGATGAAATTGAGAAATTGAAATTGAATTATGCATGATGGTATATGCATGATATGATGATATGTGCATGGATGCATGGTAATGATGATGGTACATGTGATATGATGATGATTAGTGCACTGATGCATGGTAATGATGATGGTACATGTGATATGATGATGATGAGTGCATGGATACATGGTAATGATGATGGTACATGTGACATGATGATGGTACGAGTATGATATGATGGTGATTACTATATGATGATGTATGTATATGAGGTATGATGATATGTGCATGATATCAAGGAAAATTGTGCATGGATACTTTAATGACATGTGATGCCATGATTGTGATGATTGTGTGGCATGATGCATTGAGTGGTTTATTGGTCCTTTACCTGCTAAGTAGTTGTACTCACTCCTTCAGAGACCAACATTTCATATTAGCAGGATGCCGCTCCCTGCTGTCACGTGGGGCGTCTTTTACGACCTTCCTTCGGATGTAGAGGTCAAGTGTGTAGAGATCGACTGTCCCACCATTCCTGGTCTGACATTTATTCGAGTTCGCGCCTTAGTGATGTATGACGTGGGCCTAGCATTCAGGAGTTCATATCCATTCATGTTCGTCGAAACGGAGTGATGCGTGGGATGTTGCCGCCGCCACCGCTTGATGCACCGGGATGGGTGTGAGGGCCCGTGCGTGAAAAGTAGGAGCTGCAACTTTTTGGGATGATAGCCGACACTAGTTGATGAGGGATCTTGCACGATAGACATAGTGGGTCGAGTGTCTCTTTTGGGGTTATGGCCGAGTGTAGCTACAAGTCTTGGCCTTTCTTTTGATATACCGACTCAAGGAAACCCATCATGGAAATATGTAAATAAAAGTGTCGTGGCTTTATCTTTTCTTATGATGTTTAGTGGTGTACAATTGTATCATGGTTATTGGATGGAGAAATGGCGATATTATATTTTGCTTCCGCTAATGAGTCTCGCTGGGACCGTTTTCAAAAAAAAAAAAAAAAGTGTCTATGATCTACGACGCTTCAACTAAGAGATGTAACTAGTGTTCCATTAGGTGTAGCATTAGGTGCCTGTGGTGACTTAAGGTGGTTCGGGGTGCCACAAGACTCCCTATGAAGTATATAAAGGGAAGAAGCCAAATGTTTTCTACGTTCATGGCTTTGGCTATAAATGCTTTATTTTGAAGAATGCGAATGATCGATTTGGAAAGTTTAAAGAAAAATCAGACGAAGGAATTTTTCTTAGCTATTCAACTTCAAGCAAAGCTTACGAGGTCTTTAACAAGAAGACTCAATCTGTGGAAGAAACTATGAATGTCAGATTTTAGGAAAATATGTAGATTCAACCACATTAGGTTCAACTTGAAGAGTCTGAATCAGTTCCAGACTTAACAAAGTCTGTCTTCCCCAGCAAAGTTCAGACTTCTGGAATACAACAACAAGCAAAACAAGGAGATTCAAACAGAAAAGAGGATCAACAAACTCTCAGGCCAAATAGTAACTAGAAACACAAGTCAAGTCATCCCAAAGAACTCATCATTGGCAACATTAATGAAGTAATTTGCACCAGATCTAAAGGAAGAGAAGACTCCGGTGCTTTAGCACTTGTTTCTGAGATAACAAAAGGTGTAGAAGAGGCATTGTCTAATGAAAGCTGAATAGAAGCTATGTAGAAAGAACTCAGACAATTCAGCATCAATAGCATATGGGAGTTGATTCCAAAATCCAAAGGCAAATCTGTTATTGGAATGAAGTGGGTTTTCAAAAACAAGATAAATGAGAAAGGAAAAGTGATCAGAAATAAAGCAAGACTCGTGGCGAAATGATACACACAGGAAGAATGAATAGATTATGACGAGACCTATGTACCAGTAGCAAGGTTAGAAATAATTAGATTATTGCTTGCTTTTGCTTGTTTCCAAAATTTCAGGTTATTCCAAATGGATGTCAAAAGTGCCTTCGTAAATGAATTCATTCAAGAAGAAGTCTACGTGGAACAACCACCAAAATTTGAAGATTCAAGAAAACCAGACTCTATCTACAGACTGAAAACGGCATTGTATGTTCTGAAGCAGGCTTCACAAGCTTGGTATGAAATGTTGAGTAAGTTTCTAACTCAAAATGGCTTTGAAAAAGGAAAGGTTGATATTACTCTATTTATAAAAAGGGAAGGAAAAGATTTTTCTGATATGGATTTGGATTGAATCTTTGTCTAAATTTTCAAGATCAATGTGTTTTCTATGGTGCAAAATCAATATTATCTAGATCTATAACAATCTATGTTCATAAGTTATCATGTACTGCTAAAGTGTTGTTTTGCAGGATATAAGTTTTAAATTTGCAAGAAAGTTTTGTCACCATAAAAAAGGGGGAGATTGTTGGAGAAAACTCCTTGATGTTTTGAAGTTGACAAAACTTATCTAAGTTCTATTTTGAAGATTGCTAGACTTCTGTGTCAAAGTCTATCTTACATTAGAAGTCTGCCCAAACTGACAAGTTCTAGACCGAATGCAAGAATGAAGACTTAATCAGACTCAAGATTATTTTCTTCAAGGTTTCAGTATGGACTAGATACATCAAGCTTTCTGGTTGGAAATATCACTTACCATATTAATTGGAATCAATTTCGAAGAAGCGAGTCATTTTGGAAGGCAAGCTTATTTGGAAAGAATTTACTTATGAAAACCAAGATCCCGATTGTATGGGAGAACAAGATTGATGGGCTTTTATCTCGATCTTCAAAATGGCTTGAGATCTCCTTGATTGATTTTATCCAACGGGTTGATTGTAAGAATTACTCTGGAAAGTGTCAACGGTTGACAAGGCATGGAGGAGTATTTAAGGGGATTTTTCAAGTAATTTGAGTAGAGAGTGAAAGAAGAATTCAAAAGTTTGGAGCTTCCAAATCTTTTGTCCTTCATCATTTAGTGCTTAAACTTGTATTCGAAAGTGAGAAACTCTAGAGAGTGATCTTGTGAGAGCAGTAGAGACTCCTCACTGAGAAGTTGAGATCACAGGGTTGTAACATTCTCTTTCAATTCATAGTGGAAACCAGCCGGAAGGCTGTCAGTGTGGGAGAGTGAACATAGGCTTAATCTAAGTCGAACCACTATAAATATTGTGTGTGTGTGTGTGTGTGTGTGTGTGTGTGTTTTAAATAATTGTTAAAATCTTAATCCTTCTACAAAGTCTGTAGTCAATCAAACTAAGTTGAAAAGAAAAGCATTTTTACTGCATTTAACAAAATCTCTTTTCACACCTATTCAACCCCCTCTAGGTGTTCATACTAGCCCTTTCAGATTTGATATTATCATTGGAAGTAACATGTTGATGTTCATATTTGAGTCTGGGTTCAAGAAACAATAATTATATTATGAAAACTTATGATATTATTGGATGTGCTTGTTTTATTTGATGTTGTTTACACGTATGTTCATTGTCCATGGTCACTGTGTGAGACCACCTCGAGCTCCCGAGATGGGATATACAATGGTTCTTGGACATGTGTGGAAGCACGCCAGGTCAAGTTTCTATCTTGGATCGGCGATACTAAGGCATATCATTCCTGAACCAAGTTAGGTACTAAATCAGTGATCATGTAACGATGGGTCGATCCATTCTTGATCTCAATGCAATACTGAGATGTATCTTTCCCTAGCTAAGTTTAGTATTACGTCGATGATCATGTCACGATGATTGGTCATTTCTTGCTCTCAGTGCAATATTGAGGTGTATCATTTTCAATCCGGATTGGACTTAGGTCGGTGCTCAACATGACGTATCCAACAACGGACTCTTGTTTCGTGCTCAGTATATTTTATTGATGTAGTTTTGATAAGTCATGAGACACTCCGCTTGGCATGCCATTGATGCATTCATACTTGGCTAATGAGAAAGATAACAATAGGCTTGAGTGGTGATGTTCTTGTGGATCACATAATAGGCTTGATGCGTATGATTATGTGGGGTGATGGTTCTGATACGTATGGCGATGGTTCTAATACGTATGATTAGGCAGGATGATGCCTGATTAAGTTCGAATGCCTCAAGTTAATGGGATGCCATTTTCGAATGAATTTCAAAATGAAGCTCCTTTAATGGAATACTATCTGGATGCATTTATGCAGGACATTGCCATGTTCGATGGGGGGAGATGATACCCAGTTATGTTGGAAGACCACCAACCCTTAGGTTGGTTGTGGCCTAGAGCGGTCATAATAATCTGAAAGCATGGTCTCAAGGGTAACATGGTAGTATGGGATGCCATGATATTCTAGAGACGCCACGTGTGCAAAGTGCATAAGTGCTAATGCATATTCTGAGAATAATGTTATAGCTTGCACATGCATGGCACGAAGATATATGAGTTGCATAAGACATGTTGTGACATCCCAAATTTCATTGACCTTCATTAGTATAATTAGATCATTAGGAACTTAGGTTAATTAGATTGGGCCATAAAATGAACCCGATGGATCGTGAGGAATGTGTGGGCTTGAGAAATAAGTGGGCCACACGAATTGGACTTAAGAAATCTAATGAGAGATTATGGGCTTGGACTTGGCTTGAAGTGGGCCAAGGTTTGAAATTGTTAGATTTGTAGATTTAGTTTAGTGGGCCAGGATGGTTATAGATTAAGCCTGTTGGGCCGGGAATGAATATTTAGGCCCGAATGATTTTTATTTTATTTTATAGATTATAGTTATGATAACTTGATTAATGATTATAATGCTAATATCAATTTCTAACTTTAGCATTCTTTTTGTGATGAATTCTTTATAGACTAACGTTGACTAGTCGATATGTTATATATATGTTATGACTTTGTATAATTGGGATTAAGTAGAAACAAAAGGCAATTAGATGAAAATATTAGAAGCTAATGAACTAACGAATGATATCGATAAACTGTTAATTAGCGACGATCGACGGATGGCGAAAATCTTCATGCATGAAAGCCACGACACTTTTCTCTCTCTCGATTCTCTCATCAACACCAATGGTTTTTCTCAATCCATAGAACTGAAGATGGCAACTCCAAGGAAGCATAATCATTAGCCAAATCTAATCATTACACTAGCCTAGGGATTAGCTTGTAGCCTATTTTTCCCCTTAAGCTTCGTACTCTCTCTCTCTCTCTCTCTCTCTCTCTCTCTCTCTCTCTCTCTCTCTCTCTCCATATAAAACCGAACAACCCATCTTCATCTTCTTCTTTCTTTTCTCTCGGCTAAGCAGTGAAAAACCAGAAACAAACCAGCGATTTCTCCTTCTTGCATGCTAATTTTGAGTGTTGATCTTGAAGCATCTCTGTGTTGTCTAACAGCTGAACAAGGTAAGGAAAGATCTAACTCTAAATTGAAAGTTATCCATTGTTTCATCAAGGGAGCTTGAGGATCTAACCAGACAGTGATGGATATAGTTTGTAGTTGCTGTTTTGTGATTGATCTAAGCTTAGTGAGTGTTAGATTGAAGGTAGGAGCTATTGCATGTCACTCTTGAGTCTTGCATGTCTCGAAATCCTTGTGTGAGTATGCTGTTTTGTTGAGCGAAGTGATGAAATGGATGCCGAGTGTGTTGTTTTGGTAGAAATCGTGATAAGTGGCTTACGGATGCAATGACGCTTTGAGCCGAGCTGTGGAATTGATCATTTGTTAGAGAAATATATGCTGAAGTTGCTTTGAGTTGCTGTGAGTAAGCATTGGAGTATTTTAGAAGAGATTTGTGGATAGACAAGTTGTTTGGTGAATTAGAAGTGAGAAAATTTGTGTATCTATTCTGTTTTAAGTGAAAACAGTCATGGAGTCTTCTGTTTGTGTTTAGTTTTCTTTATTTATGTTAATAGAAATAAGAAAGAAACTATTCTACATGATAGAACATCTATAAGATCAAGTTATACACGTAGCTATAACCATATGACTATAAAAACATAGAGACAGAAGTGTACTTAGTAAAACCAGTAAACTGTTCTTGTGAGAAACGGTTTGACCTTTACTGATTATGCGAATTTTATGTATTTACCTAGTTAGATTTGGACTTTGAATCCTTAATGAAAATTGTAGAGCACATATTAAGGAATGACGTGTCAAAATTTGAGATTAAATCGATAATAATTGGCTAGTGAAACAATTTTATTTGTAGATAAAGAATCTGGACGTCGGTACAGGGTGCTAGTAAAGATTATCACAATTGTTACTTTTAATACAGTGAGAATTAGATTTAAGTTTCTTCACAGAAAATGTCGATCTATGTCTCAAGTATAACATACTAAAATTTGGTAATATTTCGACAAGAATTAATATACCTTCTGTGTTCGAAACCGAAACTGTTCATTTAGCTAGTATACTGTTTGTACCCGAGAACACATATTAGATGTAGTGTCTTGTATCTTAGACTTGTATGACACACATAGAGTCTAATAAACCTTTAATAGATGTTAATTGTGTAAGAGTAAGTCTCATATATTATTTGAGGTGTAGATGCATATAGTATCATGTGTGTGCAATGAGTGCGGTGCATACTACTTGATTATGGGATAAATATCTGTTCGCCATGGAATGGGACATGACGTAATGGGTTTTATCTTATAATTTGGACACGCACGTGTGCTAGGTTCATGAGAGTTAGATAGATACTTTAGAGTCTTTTCTTTTGCATACGATAAATGCATTAATCAAAGGTGTGGTGGTGTGAAACGTGTGCTTAAGATGAATGAACCCATCGGTACCGAGATACCGGTGATGCCCCCGGAAGTTTGGGATGCCCTTGCTGCGTGGTCTTGGATGCCTCGGTAGAGAGATATTGAGATGTCTCGGAGTGAGATGCCCTTGTGTGTGATCAAGGATGCCTCGGTTGTGTGATATTGAGATGCCTCGGAGTGAGATGCCCCTTGCTGTGTGGTCTTGAGAGGACCTCAGTTGAGTGATACTGGGATGCCTCGGAGTGAGATGCCCACAATTAGAGGTATTGTGGAAGTCCGGATAACGTAATTTCCGGAAGTGACTCGATCAGGCCGGTAGAGTCCCGATTGTAACTGATTTGAGGGTGCATTTTATGCACACTAAATGTAATTCTATTTGGAGGGTGAGTTAATCTATTATTGTTGCATTATATTTTGATGTGAGATTGAGTTTGGGAAAGGTAAGCATAGAAATGGATGCTCATAAGGTGATTATGTACATAGTGTGTTATTATCCAATCGTTTATGCTTGTGATATATTCTCTTAGTATCCTAAAGTGTTTGATGATTCACTTGTGACTTGGATGGCTACGGATTGTTTAAGTTAGAGTTTTATCATTCTTTACTGGGCAAGGTTGTTTGCTCATACCTTACATTTTCAGATTGATAGCATGGATGTACCACTAGTAGCTCGATATGGTGTGATAGTGCGTCTTGATGTTTCTCTTCATGACGAGTATGATCCCGACATTCACATGACCTTCTCCAAGTATGAGGCCACCTTATGGATGGATGACGGTAGAGCTGAGTTGATACCGATGATGTTTGTTGCATGGTTTATCAACCATGAAGGGGAGATGTTCGGACCTTTACCCTTTAGAGCAGGAGGACCTGGAGAGAGTTTGGGCAGCACCTAGATGCCTTTGATCTTGTAGAGGCTGACTGACTTTTGTTTTTTGTTAAATGCGGGCTAGTATGGGAACTCGTGGAGTAGACACCCTCACCCTTTATCCCTGGCTTTTGTTGCGCCTTACTTTTGTTTTGTATATGATGTAAATATATAGGCGAAGAACATGGAATGAGTCCAGGTCGATAATTTTATATGCCCCGATGATGATAAAATGAAAGGAAGCCTTTTATGATCTTGTCTATGTGCATTATAGGATAACCTTATAATATAAACTTGAGATTTTAAATAATCCATGTTATACATGCTAACCTTCAATGGTAAATACTATAGGTTATCTAAAGGAGTTTACAAGTTAGCTAAGATGTTAATAATAATTATAATTCCGCTTGCGCTTAGTACGTGACGCTTTGGGACGTCACACATGTGGGTAAATGAAATGTCATATTAGTGGCTTACATGGGACGTGCATGCTTTGATCAACCTGTTTATGAATAGAGGTGCTAAGCTAACCCCACCCCTTTTTGTCGAATCAGGAAGAATCCATAAGGCAGACATGTAAATATGAACTTTTAATGCTTAAATCGAAGTGTAATGTGTATATATATGAAAGAGCGTTTGAATGTGTGTGTTCTATGCTACCCCTACTAATGTGAATGATTAGGAGATATTTATTATGCTTCTATTTGCGTATAATCAAAAGATAAAATGAAGGAGTCAGCAACGCCTCTTGGGATATTTGCAATAAAATGATTGAAAGGAAAGAAAGTTGTCGCGCCTTTGAGGGTCGGGGCGTGACACCGAGTGAGTGCTTGCTAGCCCAAATTTAAGGAAGGGCACGGCCCTCGGCCCAAATCTAAGCGATGGTTGCTAGCTCTTCCCTTGGGCCAACGAGGCCTCACCTAAGGTCACCCACCCCAGGCGAGGCTTCACTGCTCCTCACGGACCCTAGGTGAGGGTCGCGCCTATTAGCTATATGCCCTAAAACAACAATATAATAGTTACACATTAGGGATTTAAGTTGCATTAGTTTATTAATGGCAAAGAAATATTCATTCATCGTCCCATTTATATGAATGAATTTATAAGATCAGTTCGGAGTGAAACTATTCTTGAGGTGTTAAGAATATGTGTAATAAGTTTATAAATATATTGAATCTTTAATGGATCATTGGGAGGATATTGATGATCCTATTAAGATTAGTGTATTATCAATCTTCACCATAGAGTATTTGATAACTCAGGAGATGATAAGTCACAAGTCATTGGATTTTGATTCTTGAGCTAGAATACAGGTGCTTGTCTCGGACAAATTCACCGAATGTAACATGCATAGAATAATTAGCGACATGGAAGCTTAGTGGGGTCAATGACTAATTGTTTGTACCTTGGTCATGTGTAAAATCCTCAGACCTAAGGCACGGTACTGACTTGCATGTTGGATGGATGTAGTTCACAAGTCCACATATTAATATTTTATCAAATTGTCTCTGTATGTGACGGTCATAATTTGTTCCCATATGAAGGCACATGCGTATTTAAAAATGAAATATGTCATGTTTATATACATGTAGATATACATGATAGAAGATTGATGTCCTATGCGATCTAATCGTGACAATGTATTGAAATTCTCGTTCGAGATTGTAACCAAAAATGAATGGTTTATGTCTCATAGAAATACATGTCAATTAGATTTGGGCATATGATCAAATTGGTGACTTGACAAATAATTCGATATCTTTGTTCGATTGGGACATAATGAGACGGAATGATTGAATTACATGGTTGCCAAAACTAACAAGTTCATTATATTCTTGAAATATTCATACGGTCTAGGTAGCTATGACATATTGCTAAATGTCACTCATGGTTCGTAGAAACTAGAGATTAATCAAGATAATTAGTTATCTTGGTTTTGCTAATATGTTACTACAAGTCCTACTGCCAACTCAATGATAAACCTAGGAATGTCACACATCATAACAAATTTGAATGATGTTTGAATGGAAGAGACAATATTGCAAATGTGTTTGCAATTGAGACAATCGATTGAGTTAAGCTGAAAATCTAAGTTTTGGAACAATTTCAGACTTTACGATCGAATCAAAGATTTGAAGTGAATTTCAAATTTTACGCTGAATCAAATATCTAAAGTGGGTTCGATTCAACGATCGAATTAATAATCAAGTAAGTACATAATCAATGGCCGCATTAATGATCTGAAGTGAGTTTAGAATCAATGGCCGTATTAGTGATCTAAAGTGAGTTCATAATCAATGGCATCATTAATGATCTAAAGTGAGTTCAAAATCAAGGGCATCATTAATGATATAAAGTGAGTTCAAAATTAATAGTCCAATTAATGTTCTAAAATGTTTTCAAACTTAGCGGCTAAATTAAAGATCTGAAACGGTTTCAGATTTAACAGTCACATTAATAATCTAAATCAATTTCAAAATCAATGGGCAATTCAATTATTTGAAACAGTTTTAGATTCAAATGACCCAATTAATATTCTATGGTTTCATATTCAAACGAACCAGTTAATGTTCTAAAAACGGCTTCAGATTTAACGATCAAATTAAAGTTTTGTAACAATTACAAATTAATGCCTAGAATAATACTTTGTAATTTTCACATAATTAATGCCCAAATTAATGCTCTGAAATAGTTTCAGAACTTACGTCCAAATTTCAAAGTCTAAAGCGAGCTCAAACATTACAAAGAGAACCAATGCTCAAAAGGTTTTTGAGTTAATGAGCTTAATTGAATTAAATAAATGTGACCTATGACTGATTATAAAAGGGGTAATTGAGAGAGGATGAAAAGTTGGTTGAGTAATGATAGTCATCAATCGCATAGTTACACACGAGAACAATAGTTAGCACTATTGTCGTGATGACCTCTCTCAAATTTCTCTCTATTATATAATGCTAGTTGGTGGTGTGTTTGAGCTAGAGGCTCAACCTTTGTAGGGTTGGAATTGAAGAACATCATAACCAAAGTATGTCAGAACTAGTACTATGGGGAAATCAAACGTTCGTAGTCAGAATCTAAAGAACGTTAGAACGAATGCTACGAAGATATCGGGCGTTTGTAGTTCATATATGAACAAATCAAAAGAACATTAGAACCAATGTTACAAGAAGACCATATATTTGTACTCAAAATCTAAAGAACATCAAAACCAACGCTACGAGAATGCTAGACGTTTGTGGTCGGAATATAAAAAACATTTAAACCAAATTTTCTTAGTACAGTACAAGGGTAATGTGATTTAACATCCTTTTCACTTCTAGTGCATGAATAATGTTAAGGAAATACGTGCATGGGTGTTTTTGTTTCCATTATGAATCATTATGAATCAATTTTACCTATACATGTGTTCTTGTTTTTGAAACAAAATCCCAACAATGCCCTCCCCCAAATCTAAGCCAACGGGCCCTCGTGGCAGGCCGCCAAGGCCTTGCCCAGGTTGACGAGGGTTGTTGGGCTTCAAGAAGGCCTAAGCAACTTCAACCGGCCCTTCCCGGCAGCCATCGGTGAGGGCTTGGCCAAGCCATCAACCGAGTTTTTTACTTTTTCTAATTTTTAGCTTTTTTAATCTAATTTTGTTTGTATTTTGTTTAAATATTTTTTCTAACGTAGTGGGTGCCAAGTGTCTTAAGAAAGTAATTAAATAAGACATGTTAGCATCTTTCGTTAGTTAAATTTGATGAAGTTAATGTAAGGACTCAATTAAATAAACTAGACAGGACTTGTTTGCACTTTTGTAAGTTGTGGGATTCAACTGCAATTTTATAATAAGTTTTAGGACTTCTAGTGAATTTATTCCCAAAATTAATAAGTAGAAGGACAATACACATATATAAACAACATATAATCCTTGTAAACAAACAATTTTGTGGTCTTTGATGATTATTTTAAACCCCAGAATCATTGAAATCATAGTAGATGGTCTAATTGTAACTTGCCACACTGATTTATGCTATATTAAATAAATTATTTTTCAATAATTTTGCTCCAATACAGAGCCGTGTGTTCAAGGTGAATATACTCTCTCGAAATGTGGAGAATACTCTCTCGAAATGTAGAGAATTTTTCTACCTCTTCTTAGCCATGAATACTGAAACCCTAACCCCACATCATCTCCGTAACATTCTCCCATCCATCGAATTTCAGAATCACCCATCTCCTTCGATGTATTCCCCTCGTCTTCACTAACTATCGCATCTCTCCATCTTCGAATTCTAGTTGTGGGGCATGAATCCGAGCAGTAGCCCATCTCCAAGTGGTTCGCCCCTTGCATGCTTTGTTAAGTTTGGATTTGAGCTGATTGGCCAGACGTTCGATTGGTTGCGCACCTCCGACTGGTTCGCTCCTTGCATGCCCCCCATCTCTGTGCGGCAATTTAACTCGTTAATTAATCTGAGGCGTAATGGACAACTTTAGCATTTGCGCTGCATATTGTTGTTACTTGTCTTGCTCCGTTACAAGCTAGATAGACAACATTTGTTGCTGCTTCCGTTCTGTTTATCTTCTGTGGTGGATGGATTTAGATTAATAGCACGAGTTAGTGTGAGTGGCAGCTCTTTGTTCCAGATTGGGCCGACTGACTATTGAGCAACAAATTGAAGTATGGGACGATGAACCTGCTCCTGAAAAATTAGAAGAATGTCATTTAACTTTGGTAGGGAAGATCCTGTCTAATCCTTCAATAAATTTCCCAACTTTTCAGAGTACATCGAAAAGGGCTTGGCAGACTAAACAAGTAGATATCTCTCAGAGAGAGGCAGGCCTATATGTTGCTAAATTCCATTCGCATGCCAACAAATAGAGTCCTAGAAGGTGGACCATGGCTTTTTTCTAGCCATCTAGTTAATTTTAAACCTTGGAAATCCAATACTCCTCTACACTATTATGATTTCTCAAGCTGTGCATTTTGGGTACAAATTTTTGGATTACCATTGGAATGGACAACAGAAAAAATGCTCAGCAAGGCAGTGCAAGATATCGGACGGGTTATAGAAGTCAGAGTTGACACAAAAGAGGGAATAACATTAAGAACAAGTAGAGCAAGGGTTGAGCTGAACCTTCAGGAGCCATTAAGAACAGGAAAACTGATCCATCTTGAAGGAAAAACTCCCTGGCTGGACTTTCGTTATGAGCGTTTGTCCCATTTCTACTACTCCTGCGGAAAATTGGGACATTATGCAATGTATTGCAAAGACATCCCCTACAATGAGGCTAAATTAGACAGACGGGACAAAATGGCATATGGCCAATGGCTAAGAGCTGAAGTTAAAGAATATAGCCCTTATTGGCGAACTTTCTACACACCTCATGAGAAATCAATATAGTCAGAAGAAAGCATACCTGAAATGCCTCCTTCACAAATACCAAATATTCCCTTATTGCCCCCACCAAATCATCCTAAAGCGGCAAACTTAGTTAGAGCAAACACTACGTCTGTTCATCATACCTCATAAACTGATCAGCATCTACTTCAGCAAGCACCTCTGCAAAGGACTTCTTTCCACACCGCGCTTATCCCTGCAACAGCAAAAATGAAGGGGATTCAGCCTCCTACCATGGATATTCAGCAACAAAAGAAAATGAAAACCTCACGTTTAACTCTGAAGATGGGTATTGCCAAAAAACAGAAAGTACACAATCATTATGACACAAAGGGCTTGCTATTGGAGATCCTGGATGACACTAATCTCTTGGAAACACTAGTGCTAGAAGCAGGAAAAGATGGTAATTGGGCTATGGTGGCTGGCCCTCAACAGCCACCACCCCATAAATGAAGATGATATGCTGAAACTGTCAGGGTTTGGGCAATCCCCTGACAATTCAAGCTCTCAAGGCCATGACGGCCAAGGAAAAGCCCAATATTGTATTCTTAATGGAAATGAAGAACAACGAGGTGAAGATTCAAAATATCCAGCGCCGCCTACACTTCAATAATGCTCATATTATCAATCCGATCAACCTAGCAGGAGGTATGGCAGTTTTCTAGAACAACCAAGTGTCCTTACATGTGGTTAATTCAACACAGGATTATTGTGATATGACTTATAGGGAAGAGGTGGAAGGTCGAACTATACGCCTAACTTGTCTGCATGCCCCTTATCTTTATCATAATAGACAGCTTCTTTGGGCTGAACTTAGAGAGATCAGCTTAGCAAATACATTACCTCGGGTCTGTGTGGGCGATTTTAATGAAATTTTCTATCCATGGGAAAAGGTAGGAAAAAGACAGGCAAACCCTTCTCACATGCTCTCTTTTCGAGCATTTCTAACTGGTTGCGCTCTTATGGATCTAGAAAGTAAAGGCTGTTAGTTTACTTGGATGAACAACCTAGAGGAAGAGGAGCTAGTGAAGGAACATTTAGATAGGGTGTTGTGCACAATAGATTTGCGGTTATTATTTCTTGAAGCTGAGATCTTCGCCCTGCTTGCTGTGGGTTCTGACCACTGTCCCTTAATTATCAACACCTCAGCACCCTATAAGAGACAAAAAAAGGAATTTGTTTATGAAACTTTTTAAAATGAAGATGAAGAATGCCGAGATGTCATTGCTGCAGCATGGAAATCAATGTAAGTCCAAGATTATGGGTTTCCTTTAAAGCTAAAAAAGGTGTCCGAAGCATTGCGGAAGTGGAGTAGGTCAAAATTTTCGAGGGGGGATCTTCAAATTTCTATATTACAGCAACGTCTTCAAAACATCATGAATGAACAGCATACTCATTATGATCGAGTGGAAACATCTAAGCTCAGAGAGGAGATAAGGCGAACCTGGCAACGAGAAGAACAATATTGGGCTATGCAATCCAGGATTCAGTAGTTAAGGTGGGGTGATAAAACCACGAAATTTTTTCATGCTACTACTCTTCAAAGAAGACAAAGAAATCAAATTAGCATGTTGCAAGATGATCATCAGAATTGGATCCGCGACCCTCACACTTTACAAGATATGGCTCTCAACTTCTTCTCAAGATTATATACTACAATTGGATATAGGGATTTTGTACCCATCCTCGAACAATGTCCAAGGGTAGTTACCACAGAAATGAACAACCAGTTGCTAGAACTGGTTTCATTAGAGGAGATTTGCCAGGCGACTTTTCAGTTAGGACCTACTAAAGCTCCAGGCCCTGACGGTTTAACTGGCTTATTCTATCAAACTCATTGGGAGATCATTAAAGAAGATCTTCTTATCCTTGTACAGAACTTTTTTTGGTCAGGGCTAATGCCTGGTGATCTAAACCAAACCTTTATAGTCTTGATTCCCAAGACACCTCCCCCAGAGAGACTGGACCAATACAGACTAATAAGTCTCTGCAACTTTGCATATAAAGTGATATCAAAGGTAATTGCCAACCGCCTAAAACCTTGGCTTCCAAATCTAATTTCTATAGAACAGTCAGCTTTTGTTAGTGGACAATAGATTCAAGACTATTTTAATCGTCCAAGAAGTGCTACATCGTTTTAAGATTCAAAGGAAGACTAGAACATTTGGCGCAATCCTTAAGACCGACATGCAGAAAGCATACGACATAGTGGAATGGGATTTCCTTAATGATTATCTTCTCAAGATGGGATTCGATCCAAGGTGGGTGCAATGGGTAATGCAATGCATTACCACAACCACTTATAGCGTGAAATTCAATGGCGAACAGCTTCCTTTTTTCACCACGACCCAAGGCCTCAAACAAGGTAACCCTCTATCTCCATACATCTTTATATTATTAGCGAATGTATTGTCCAGCCTCATCACTCAAGCAATTAGTATAGGACACATTAAAGGAATCAGACTAAATAGATGGTGTCATACACTGTCCCATTTATTCTACGCTGATGATGCATTATTCTTCCTAAAGGGGAATATTACGGAATGTCAGAATCTCGGAAATATTTTAACTCGGCATTGTATGGCCACGGGACAGGCCTTGAATCGCAATAAATCTGGCCTAATTTTCAGCAAGCACTGTCCTATAAGGTTGCAAGAAAATATGTCAATGGAGCTCAGAATTCCTGTGCTACAAAGGTATGGTAAATATTTGGGAATTCTGTTTGACTGGGGTCGTTCCAAAAAAGAGATGTTCTTGTGGATTTTAGGAAGAGTTCATGCTAAACTAGAGGGATGGAAAGAAAAGTTACTTTCAAAAGGAGGTAAGGAAATTCTCATCAAGTCAGTGATTCAAGCACTTCCAACATATGCCATGTCGATCTTTAAGCTTCCTTTGTCTCTTTGTAAAGCTATTGAAAAGAGTATAGCCAGATTCTGGTGGAGGAATGATCAGAATAGAGCAACAGGTATACATTGGCAGAAATGGGTATCCTTCAAAGAAGCAAAGATAATGGAGGTTTAGGATTTCGCGACCTTATTCAATTCAACAGAGCCATGCTTGGAAAACAAGCGTGGCAATTACTACAACAGCCTCAAGCCTTATGGAGTCAGCTTTTTAAGGGTCTGTACTATCACTCGAAAGAATTTCAGTTTGCTGATCGTGGAACTCGGCCATCCTGGGGATGGCAGAGTATTCTTATGGGCAGAGAAACTATTCTACCACATGTTAGATGGTCAGTAGGTAATGGAGGCAGCATCAGAATTAGAGAGGATCGGTGGTTACCGAGAGGAATTCTTGGTGGACTTGCAACAAGAGAGGAACCAAAACTTGTGGCTGATCTTATAGATCTTATCCACAACAATTGGAACGCATCTCTGCTCCACAGTTTTCTGGTTGAACAGGTCATACCTGAGATTCTAACCATTCCAGTTAGACCTCGCTATACTAAAGACAAATTAATTTGGACAGCCACGAAAGATGGCCGACATTCAATAAAGAGTAGTTATCATATATTAACAAATATCGCAGGTAACAACAACAATCACAGAGCATCGTCATCTCATCAGACTCCAAGAATTCTATGGCAAAGAATTTGGGGAATGAAAACAGCACCCAAAATCCGCATTTTTCTTTGGTCGGCCTGGCAAAATGCTCTTCCCTCTAGAGCCAACTTGTTTCACAAACATATTATTGTAGATCCATTATGCAAGTTATGTAATCAGCAAACCCCAGAAACCCTAGAGCACCTATTTCTATCCTGTTCAAGCACCAGAAATATATGGACTCATCCGCAGGTCAAGATTGATTTACAGCCTCACATGATACATCGATTAGATGATTGGTTAAAAGCACAGATTACAGCAAACCACTCACCAGCTCTAGAATTTCTAGCCAACGTTCTCTGGCAGATCTGGTGACAGCGCAATGCCTTCATCTTTCACAATCAACCTCTGGACCCGACCCAAGTAGTGGAAGCTGCAATTACACAAAATCGTCTTTATCAGATCTGTGATTCAACCTACTTCAGCAAATCAAGAACAACTTTGAACCCACAACAACTTTGGAGACCACCTAATTTGGGCACCTTAAAATGCAATATCGACGCATCATATCAACCAAGCAGCATAGAAGGATCGATGGCTGCGATCTATTGAGACCATCAAGGACGTCTTACTGATGTATACTCCAGAAGCTTTCCAGTCGCATCTGCTTTGGCAGCGGAGATCGAAGCCCTGACCTTCACGCTTCAACATCTGTTGCGACAAGATCTCCATTAGGCACCGATCGTGATCAAATCTGACTGCAGCAACGTCGTCGACACCGTCATGGGAATGAGATCGCCGCCATGGGAACTCTGAGCTCTCTTCACGGAGGCAGTCGCGACGCTTCCTCTTTTCCCTAATCTAAGTGTGCAGTTCTGTAGGCGAGAGGCCAACACAGTAGCCGACTGGGCCGCAAAGGCCCAGCGATTACATAAGTCAGCCCATCATTGGAACATATCTCCACCCTATCTTTTGCTTGACCTCGTTTATGCGGACGCCTTAGCGTCTGGTTGTAAGTTTCCGACTTAATGAATACAATATTTCCTTTGAAAAAAAAATGATAATTTATTTTCAACTCCCATGGCCTACAAAATTAAACAATTATTCATTAGACGAGAAAGAAGAGATTCTTCGTAGGCAGTTCAATTGAATTTTGAGGTTTAAGCTGAGGGAAAATGAAATAAGGTAGAACAAAAGAAAAAGGTCTGAACTTTGGATTGGACACAAAGTTTCATAGAGCCATGGTCATTCAAACCAATAGCCGAAAGGGCATTTTTAAAGGCGAAATTATTAGAATATGTATCAACTGGACGTGCTAGCTTCCACTGGATGATTCGAAGATAGTCGATGTCCAATACAAAAAAGAAAAAGTAAAAAAGAAATGTCGCAATCACATGGAAAAGCTGCAAAGTAACAGAAACTATCTCTATCTTTAGCATGGAGATAGATTTCGACCACCTTTGAAACAGGCACATCTTAAGCCGGGCCAAGGATCCGATTTCTGCCTCTCCTTCTTCGTAGGACCAGATAAACTTCTTGAGAGAAAGGAAATGCCCAAAGATTGTGGCTAAAACCTTGTGTTTCTCGGGGTTCTTCAATGCCGAAACCGTCCAGTCGGAGAAGATAAGTTGGAGGAATGCTAAGATTTCCAAGGCTATAGCACCAAGGAGCATGGTATAGGTAACTTCAACTTTGAATCTCCGGAAGCGATCCTTGTCCATGAAAAAGTAGAGCACCAGAACAATCTCCAACAAACTGAAACAAATGAAGCGAGGAAAGTATCCGAACTTATCCCACACTACCATAACCTTTGTGCAGAGAACATCATAAAAGAAGTTGAGTTCTACCTTCAGCAATCTGAGAGTATCCTCCACATTTCTCCTATGGAAGAATTCCCGGCTTGCATAGACTGTGTCATATTTCTGTCAAATGATAAGCTAAGAACTTATGAAACCTGAGCTCAGACTTTGTGATGAGCAGATATGCATAGATTGTGTCATCACTCTGTCAAGCATGTCCAACTTAGTTGGGGAAGGAATGATTTGGAACAGAATTACGCACTTGGCTTCCTTTTCCCCTCAAAACATGTGGCGAGAGCGTTGAATGAGTGTTGGATGCCCATATCCTTCCGGTGTCGAGCTGAGGCGCAAAACCCCCTTAGATTTTCATGTGCTTCTTGTCTGTTTCTATTCTTTTCCCTTCTTAATTTGTTGGCTTGCCACTCTACGACGCGTACAATTATAAATATAGCATGAATTATCTTTTCCCAGACCAAATCCTCCGTCTTCGGCCTCTCAGGCAAACAGGTGATTCACAAAATTCTTCCCCTTGAAGGCTTTTTCAGCGCTAATTTCATTAATGGGCCGATACAGATTTTCCTTTGAAGGCTGGCCCAATTATTTAGGGCTTCTTGTCCAATGTGAATTGTAATTTTACCACCACAGCTCTTACTCGTCTTTGGAGCACATATATAAAAACAGGAACATCTCATTAGGAAACGAATTAACGCAATCAATCTCGCATACAAATCTCTCGAAGCCGGTGTAATTTCAACCTACTTCTGACAAAATACGAAGGGAAAGAAAATTGAAAGGAAAAGGTGTAGGAATTTTCTGTGTTTTCTGTACTTCATTCAATACACAGAGTTACATTATATTATAATGTATGTGTAGAAGAAAAAGGAAAAGATACAATATACAGATTAGATCTGATTTTAATTGATTCAATAAAATCCCTAATCAATTCCCTATGATTTGATCTAATCAATTCTTTCCTGATTTATGCGTATCTTCTAACACTCCCCCTCAAGCTGGTGGCTTGTAGATGTCCAAGACACCTAGCTTGCTCAAGAGATACGCATGCTGTCTTTGACACAGAGGTTTGGTGAAGACATCCGCCGGTTGTTCTTGTGTTCCAATTCCTTGTGTCTCAATCATCCCTTCCTGGATTTTCTCCTGGGTGAAATGACAATCTACTTCAATGTGCTTTGTTCTCTCATGCACAATAGGATTGGATGCAAGCTTGAGGGCTGCATCATTGTCGCAGAACAACCTTGTTGGTCCCTTGACTTGCACTCCAAGATCTTGAAGTAACCCTCTCAACCACACTATTTCACATGTGGTTTTAGCCATGGCTCGGTATTCTGCCTCTACTGAAGACAACGAGACAGTTGGTTCTTTCTTCGTCCTCCAGGACAGTAAAGAGTCCCCCAATTTGATGCAAAATCCGATTATCGATCTTCTGCTCATAGGACACGTTGCATAGTCTGCGTCGCAATATGCGGTCATTCTCATGTCACACTTCCTAGAGAGAAGAATCCCAAGACCAGGACATTTCTTCAAGTATCTCACGACTTTCAGTGCAGCATTCATATGAGACTGCTTTGGCTTATGCATGAACTGACTAAGTGTCTGCACAGCATAACTTATGTCTGGTCTGGTGATAGTTAAATATATGAGCTTCCCGACAAGCTTCTGATAGCCGAAAGGATCCTTGAGAGTAGGGTCTGCCTCTTGAGCTACTTCAACATCATACTCGGCGGTTGTCAGTTTGACATTCTGCTCAATCGGCACTACACCTGGTTTACATCCAAATAATCCTGCCTCTGAAATGATCTCCAATGCAAATTTTCTCTGACTGAGAGAGATTCCTTGCCCAGATCGAGCAATCTCAATCCCAAGAAAATACTTTGGCGATCCCAAGTCTTTAATATGAAAAGTAGAATGCAAGTACCCTTTAAGGCTTTTGATAGCTATCTCATCATTCCCCATAATGAGTATGTCATCTACATATATCATCAAGTAGATAGATGACGTACCTTGAGTCGATGTGAAGACAACATAATCGTATCTGGATTGTTGAAAACCAGCAGCTATTAGTGATTCAGCAAATTTCGCATACCACTGTCTGGATGCTTGCTTGAGTCCGTACAAGGATTTACGGAGACGACATACTCTATTCTCCCCCCGTCTCCGTAAACCTGGAGGTATTTCCATATATATCTCCTCATCTAAATCACCATGGAGGAAGGCATTATGGACATCCATTTGATGTAATAACCAATCGTGAGAAGCTGCTACGGAGAGAAAAGACCGAACGGTGACATCTTTGGCCACCGGGGAAAAAGTCTCGTGATAATCGAAACCTTCCTTCTGTGTGAAGCCTTTAGCCACCAGTCGCGCCTTGTATCGTTCGATCGATCCATCTGCTCAATATTTGATCTTGTAGACCCATTTACATCCAATTGCTTTTCGATGTGGAGGTAAGGAAACAAGATCCCATGTATGATTATCCATGAGGGCTTTCAATTCTGCCTCCATTGCCGTTCGCCATCGTGGATCAGTGCTTGCCTCATGGAAGGTGGATGGTTCTTGCTCTTTAGAAATACGAGTAATGCAACATCGATGCATTGGGGACAGGCGATCGAAAGAAACATAAGATGAGATTGGAAAAGGAATACCTGGTGAATTCCTGACTCCACATATATAGTCTTTGGTCCAGGTAGGAGATCGAGTAGCACGTCCAGAACGTCTGGGTGGTTCGTCTCCCGAAGATGTAGTATTGTCTGGAATTTCCACTGGAAGTGAGTCGAAAGTAGGTAGGTCTGAAGGAATCTCATCATAATTCAGCCTTTCATCCTGGACTTCCTCTAAAGGTGTTGTGCTTATAGTGGAGTTGGAAACACCTTGTGGAAATGGAGGAATAAATATATACCTGGAATCTCCGGATTCATCTTCAGCAGAATAAGTTGGAGAATGCCCTGGTTCAGTGCCACTTTTGTTTTGGTGAGCAAAAGGGAAGACAGTTTCTTGGAATATAATATCTCTACTGACTGAAAATTCTCCAGTACTCGGATAAAAAATTTGATATCCCTTTTGTAAGGTAGAGTATCCCATGAATATGCATTGGCGAGCACGGGGACCCATTTTGTCTTTGGGCCCAACAATAGCAGCATAACATAGACAGCCAAAAATTCTCAAGTGGCTTAAGTCAGGCTTCTTTCCAAAAAGTATCTGGAAAGGAGATTGTCCATCCAAAACTTTGGTCGGCATTCGATTTATTAAATAAGCAGCAGTCAATATGCAATTCCCCCAAAAAGTATCTGGAATAGAAGCTTGAAACTTCAAAGCTCTGGCAACTTCCAAGAGATGCCGATGCTTCCTTTCTACCACTCCATTTTGTTGTGGTGTGTAAATGCAGGAGCTTTCATGTAGAATCCCTTGTGATGAAAGAAGTTCCGCACATTCATGATTAAAAAATTCCTTCCCATTGTCTGTCCTTATTTTTTGCACAGATTTCCCAAATTGGGTTTTAGACAAGGAAAGAAAGTCTTTCAAGTAGGATACAACCTGACTTTTAGACTGCATGAGAAAAATCCAGGTGGCTCTGGAGTGATCATCCACAATGGTAAGAAAAAACCTAGATCCATCATGATTTACTGTGTGGTAAGGTCCCCAGACATCAATATGCAGTAAGGAAAGAATATTTCTGGAATGACTTTGACTTAAAGGGAAAGGATTACGCGATTGCTTTGCAAGCGGGCAAATTTGACAATTAGGGTAAGAGAATTGAGAACTATGACCCATTCTGGAGTGCAAAAGAAAATTTCTATCATTGGAAATCGAGTTACACAATGATTTCTTAATACAAGAAGGATTAAAATTTGCAGGCAAGCTTTTCCAGAAAAACAATCCTTCGAGAGACTACCCTGACCCATCGGTGTCCCGGTCGAAAGGGCTGAAATGATGTGTATCGGTGTTGAAAATAACTCGACAAGAGTTTTCCTTACATGAGCTCTAGACATTGAAACGAGATTAAATTGGAAGTCCGGAATATAAAGGACATTGGTAAGGATAATATGGGAATTAAGTTCCACTGTTCCTGTTGTAGTGACATAGGCAACATTTCCATTTGGTAATTCCACATTGACAGGATGTTCTAATTCTTCATTCATAGCAGAAAAATAATCTTCTATCACATGCTATATGATCACTAGCTCCCGAGTCTATAATCTAGGTACTTCTAGAAATAGCATTTGCTAGGCAATATGAAATACCTGTAAAGCTGCTCCCCTTTTTCTGGACATCCAATTTTTGCAAAGCCTGCATGAGTTGCTGATATTCTCCATGTGTGATGGGCTGATTAACAGAATTCATCGATCCTGAAATTTGATAAGCTGCTGCAGATATTTCTTTTCCCTTTTTTTCTTTTTCTCCAGGCCTGCCATGTAATTTCCAGCAGGTATCAATCGTATGGTGGGGCCGCTTGCAAAATTCGCAAAATAATTTGCCCTTATTTCGGAAATTTGGCCCATATCCTTTTGGATTTTGTGGACCGTTGGATCCTCTTAAAACTGACGTATCTCCACCGTCCAGATCAACCGAAGCTCGCGCGCCTCTGGAGCCGTCGAATCGCGGCATCCGATCTGAGCCGTCCGCGCTGCCCCATTTATAGGGCTTCTGATCCGCGAACCCTAGCTGCTCTCTCTTCTCTTGCCCTTTTCGTTCTAGGGTTTTCTCCTTCTCCACTCTTGCCGCCAGTGCTAGGGTTTCGGAGATCTTGCTATCCGACGAAGCAAGCCTTTGACTCTCCTCTTGCACCGCAAGCTGGAAGATACGGCCGAGGGTTGGCGCTGGTTCCATCGCAGGATCTGCGATCGGAAGGTGAGATACGAATCGTTCAAAATGAGTAAAAACCGAGTCGCTTTCTCCCTGTCTTTCATAGCCTTGTACTGCTGGAGAGTCGATTCGGCCCCTTCCAATTTTTCTTCAGCGGCTTCCAACTCGTTCCAGAGGGCTGAAAGCCTGTTGAAGCACGTCGTCACCGATGTGTTTCCTTGCTTCAGTTCGCTGAGCGCTTGATGAAGCGAAATTTTTTTGGCCCGATCCAATTTACCGTACATTTCTCGGATACTATCCCAAATCACTTTTGAATCTTCTGTGGGTGGTAACCCCGCCGCGATTTCTGGGTTGATACAGTTGCCGATCCATGTTCTGACCAATTGATTGCATTTTCTCCACTGTTTTCCCATCTTCTCGTCGGTCGGGATCGGAACGGTCCCGTCGATGAAACCCTCTTTGTCTTTGGTGATTAGGGCTCGCCGAAATTCCCTCGCCCAAGTCGAGTAATTTTTTGAACCCATGAGAGGGTGGCTGATGAGCCGCAACTCCGGTCCTTCGGAAGTGGAAACATAAAGCGCGTCGCCGGGCTCTGGTCGACCCATGGCAGCCGCGAAAGGAAAAGGTAGGAAACCAGGTGGTATTCCTTGGGATTGTCCCTGAAGCCCCGCACCAGATTGTCCCGCAGATTGTCCCTGAGATCCTGTTCCAGAATAATTTGATTCGCCCGTCTACTCCGGGTCGATGGTAGCGTCTGCCCCAATACTGGTTGGTGGACCTCCGTCGCTACCCTGAAATCCCGGCGATGATGTGACTGGATTCAACCCTGGGATCCATGGATATGGCATCCATTGGTAGGGATACGCCGGAAATGGCTGACCCAGATTAAATTGAGCCGGAGCATTCTGCCAAAACACATGTGGATTTTGAATCTGGCCGAGTTGTTGTTCGGTCACGGAGATGGCACTGGAAGTCTGAGGAGTCGTCGACATTGGTTCATTTGGATTGGAGGTAGGGTTTTCTGATTGGCTCATTTTGACAAAATTTCCCTTCGAAAAAAATTTGATTCCTCTCGGCAACCCTTTTGCAGGATAGGGTTCCTCTAGGCAATCAACTGAGATGCAGCGGAAGCAATGTCAGAGTCTTCTGGAGCTCTGATACCATGACAAAATACGAAGGGAAAGAAAATTGAAAGGAAAAGGTGTAGGAATTTTCTGTGTTTTTCGTACTTCATTCAATACACAGAGTTACATTATATTACAATGTATGTGTAGAAGAAAAAGGAAAAGATACAATATACAGATTAGATATGATTTTAATTGATTCAATAAAATCCCTAATCAATTCCCTATGATTTGATCTAATCAATTCTTTCCTGATTTCTGCGTATCTTCCAACAACTTCATTGCTACCATTGATCTTTGGTGTTGCTACCACCACATTCACTCCCAACTACTTGTTGAGTGGTATCCGAGCAAAGTCATGAGAGTTAATGTCTCGCATTAGAGCCAAGCTTCCCTATTAAAGGCGCCATTGGTTCAGCATTTCCAATGAGCTTTTAGCCTTCAAAGTCTCTTAAGGAAATGTTGGACCGTTTGACAACCATTTTAAAGTAGCTTTCAAATGAAAATCAGCATTGGGAAGGTTGAAAGCCCAATGCTAGTAGGGATTAGCTTTGAGCTTTAGCATTTGGCCAAATGCTAAAACATTTTTTTTTCCAAAACTATCATTACTCATTCTTCAAATTTCCTATTTTTTCCCTCATTATTATTTTTTTAAATGCCAAAATAATGCTAAAAATGAAATTTATATAAATGCTAAAATAATTAAATATATTTTGGTCTTTTAAAAAAATATTTATATATTTGATTTTTTAACATATACATTTATTTTTTTTATTTGTCAAAATTTATATATAAATAGTTGCATACATTATTATTTTCAATTTTCAACATATAAAAATTGAAAAGTTCCGACGAAGGGTTTAGTTTTTTTTTTTTATAAAAAAACTAATATATATGTATTTGATTTTTAGCATTACTTTCAAGTTTATATTCAAAAAGTTACACACATTATTTTTTCAATTTTAAACAAATAAAAATTAAAAAATTTCAACGAAGGATTTTGTCTTGTTTTTATTTATAATTATAGATATCTATTTGATTTTTTTTAGCATTATTGTATATTTAAAAGTTGCATACATTATTTTTTAAAATTTTAAAAAATAATTACAAAATTCCAATAGAGGGTTTGGTCTTTTTTTTTTTTTTAAATTATATATATATATATATATATATATATATATATATATATATATATATATATATGTATTTGATTTTTTAACATTATGTTCAAATTTATATTTAAAAAGATGCATACATTTTTTTTTTCAAATTTAAACAAATAAAAATTAAAAAATTTGACGAAGGATTTGGTCTTTTTAAAAAAAAAATTATATATATGTATTTGATTATTTTTAGCATTATTGTTAAAATTTATATTTAAAAAGTTGCATACATTATTTTTTTTCAATTTAAAGCAAATAAAAATTAAACAAATCCGATAAAGGGTTTGATCTTTTTAAAAATAATTATATATGTATTTGATTTTTTTAGTATTATTGTCAAAATTTATATTTAAAAAGTTGCATACATTATTTTTTTCGATTTTAAACAAATGAATTAAAAAAACTAATATTAATCACCCAAAGGGTTTTTCAAATGTGTTTTCTACCAAACGGTATTTCTTTCAAAGTTGCTTCTCAATGCATAGTTTACCAAATGGCCTTTACATTTGCCTAAAGTCCTTTAAGCTAAGCTACTTTGCATTTTCCCAATGGGCTTTCAAAATGTTGAACCAAATGCATCCTAACACTATAAGAACAATTCCAATAGATATAAGCAAACCATATATGATTTTTATAAAAAAAATAAAAAAGTATGTTTTTTGGCCTGATAACATGAAATACATCAATTATTTCATTTCTTTTCTTAATTTCATTTGAAAATAATGCCATTAGTTCCTATATATATTTGCTTTTCAATTTTCCAAAATATTCAGAATTAAAGTAGGTTTTACCTTTTAAAATAGCTTTCGTAAGTATTCACTACTTACAATCATAGAATGTTAAGAACACTTACCATTTTCAAATTTGGAATTGTATAAGTATATACCAAACAATATATCTTTCAAGGTTGCCTTTCATAAGTACTTATTACTCATAAATATAGAATACCAATACCATTTTCAAATTTGGAGTTGTATAAGGATATATCATCTTTCAAAACTTGGTTTCAACAAGCACTAATCATTTTAGAACTCACAATATAATGAACACTTAGCGCAATCAAATAAGTTATTGTATCCAAGGATAACTTATAACAATAGCTTATCACATATTAGTACAACTTATCATGACAACTTATCGCTAATAACTTATCACATATTATGATAACCTATCACAATAGCTTATCGTATCTATAATAGCCTATCATGATAACTTATCACATCCAAGCATAGCCTATCCTGATATCTTATCTCATTGCGCTTATCATGATTTTCGTTATAGCCTATCACCACTACTTATCGCCTTAATCCACTTATCACCTAACCTAATCACCATTAACCTTAATCTAATTCTAATCCTACTCCTAAGCGCAATTACCACCCTAAGCAAGGGTTAGGAAGCTACTCACTTCTGGATCTAGGCTAAGGCGAGCGATGACAACAATGGCAAGGCTCACGACATTGCAGTGTCTCTCGGTGAGGCTCGGTAAGGCATGGCAGTGGCTAAATGACGCTTGGCAGCCCATAAAAAGGGCTAAAATAGCCAAGTGACGACGGCACATGGCTTGAGGTAGGTCCAACAAGGCTCTAGACTCACAACCAATGCATGGGAACGACAGCACGACAACATCTCACGACGTGGGACGTGAGGACATGGGATGAGTCGGACAATGGACGGCGGACGGTGGGTGGCAGCAAGGTGAGGGACAAACTAAGAGGGAGAAATGGGTATCTGTTGAGCCAAATGAGTGAATGAGGGGAAAGAGAGAAAATTCAGCCAATGGGGAGGTAGAGAGAGAAAAAAGTGAGGAAAATAAGGGAAATGAGAGAAATGAGGGAAAGAGGAAAACTTATGGACCAAGGACACATCTTGGCCTTCCATTCTAACTTGGGGAAAAAGAAGAAATCTCATCCATCCATCTTCATGCCCATAATTTTTATTTTATTGGGCTTAGGCTTCTAGAAGGGGCAATTTGGTAATTGCACTAAGCCGTTTCACTATTCATGCGAGGTACTATCCATGCACACTATTCACGTACACTATTCACGCACATGGGCCCAAGGCCAAAATGGTCCAATTGTCTTAATGGGCTTGTCCTTGGGCTTGATTTGTGTGACATCTTGAATTTCAACCCCGTCTTGATAAAATAAAATGGGCTTTTCACCGACGCGCCTATGGTCCTTTTTCTCTCAGCTGATCACTCACAAGTTAACTAACCTATTAGGCGGAGCTTTTAAGGGATATATGTGAAATCCTAATTTTTGAGTTATATTTTCGATTGAATAAGTTGGGCTTTTCATTGACATGCCTATAGTTCTTTTCCCTGAATTGATCACTCACGGGATAACTAGTCTATCTGGTGAAGTCGTTAAGGGATTTTAACACAATAGATTTGAGAATTTCACAAAAAATCAATTGCTCGACCATGCTAGTCTGCAAGGGTCATTACGGCACAGTTAAAAATCAATTAGAGACCGAAGATAGGTCGTTTCAATAGAGGTATGTGATTAGTTTGTTGGTGATTCCACCCAATTGCAAAATTTCGTCAAATGGCACTAGACCGAATTTTCGTCATTTCTATACCGGTGTTCGTATTTGAAACTTCGAGATTTTCACGACAACCGAGAGTCACCAATGTGTCGAAGATGTACAATGTGGCTAGAAAATAATTGACCACGAGTCAAATGCACTAAAAATTTCTAAAAGCTACCCGGTAGGTTAGGTTACGCTAAAATTGCATTAGATTGATATTAACCGTGAATTTAAACCTGATAGTTCTGTTATGTCACAATTCATTTTAGTACCATTGACTCATCCTCCAAAGATTTTTTTGCAAACCGAGATTTTTGGGGAAAATTCAAAGTAAGGGTATTTTGGACCGGGAAAATCAGAGGGCCGTTTTTTATCGTGTTTTTGGGATTCAAGTTAGAGAAATTGATGAGGAAAAATATTGATTTGGATGATGACACCTTGGATGGATTTATGGACATTAAATTGAGCTCAATTGGAGGGGAATTGATTCAACTTGAGGGGGTTTGGTCCAAAATTCGTAGGCCAAGGGGTGTGCAACATTTAGGACCTCAACTAAAGCTTGTTGGGGAAGTTTTGGAGTGGATAAGGGCTGCTGGTCAAGGCTAAAGTGGTGGGACATGTTGGATGAGCACAAAGGGGACATTTGTGTTGTCTAGAAGGTTTGGTGGTCCCCCTCTATTTAGCCAACACTTCTTCTTCTTCCTTTCAGCCACCTTCTCCATTGTTGTCCCATTTGAGCTTAGAAAACAAGAGGAAAGTACAGCAACCTCCCCCCTAGCTTGTCAACCACCACTGGAGTCCCCTGTCACCGTCGCACACTTGTCACGCCACCGTGAACCCATCACGCGTCGTCCTACTTGCCTGCGCCTCCTGTCGTGCCCAGCTGCCATCCCGTGCCACCTGGTCACCGTTGAAGCTTAGTTGGAGCTCCATCGTCGCCATCCAACCGCTGAAACTGCCACCATCACCTGATTGACCCTACAGCAGCTTCTGCCTCCCAACCCAAGCCAGTTGAGCCGTTGGTTCCAGCCCTTCTCGACCTAAGTAGAACTGAAGCCAGCAAGGGTCTTTGGGCTTCATGGCCCATTTCAGGCCCGTCCATTCTCCGTTTGGTGTCGCCGTAGGCTCGGTTGTTGCTCGCCTCTATATCGTCGACATCATGGACTCACTACAATGCTAAATCGGTGAGTTTACTTGCTTAACTTTGCTTATGGAGTTAATGATACTTAAGGGTTGATTAGTTTAAGCTAATTAAGGTTGAGGTGGTTAGTTAGCGTGGATTAGTGATTTAAATATTCAATTATGCATGTTAGGTGGTTAGATTCGATTAATTAAGGATTAGATAAGTTGTGCTATTTATCTAGATAGGTTCGGAAATTTTCTAGGCCCGTTTAGGTGGTTAATTTAGTATTTTCGGCCTAAGTTGGTATTTTTGGTATTTCATTGCATTTATTTAATTAAATTTGGTATTTATTTAACTATTTATTATTTTTCAGAAATTATACCAGAATAGTCGGTGATCGGAATTTTGTGCTGATTTCAGTGGTATACTTAGTTTACACAATTGAATGCTAAATTGTGCAAATTGAGTGATAATTGTGATTTTGGTTATTTATTCCAAAATTGTGAAATTTTGATATTTAATTAGAAAAATCCCGAGTGTCGAGTTTTGACATCAAAAATGGTTTTATGGACTAGATCGAATCATTGGATTTTAAAAGTGTGAATATCAATTTTTCTGGTTCAAATTGATCTGCCGGCTTGTGAGAGCATTGATCTGTCAGCTTGTGAGAGCATGCATCTGTCAGCTTGTAAGAGCATTGATCTATCAGCTTATGTGAGCAATGATCTATGTCAACTTGTGTGAGCAGTAGTCTATCTCACCTTGTGTGAGCAACAACCTATCAGCTTGTGTGAGAAACAGTCTATCAGCTTGTGCGAGCAATAGTTTATATCAGCTTGTGTGAGTATTAATCCCTGGCTACGCCAGAGGACTGATGTGTGTCGATACTTCATGCTTGTGCGAGCAAGAATCGAATTATAATCGATTGACTTGATTGAATGGATCGATTGATTGAAGTTATGAATTGTACTGACGTGCAGGAGGAAACTAATGTGAGGTAAGTCATCTATCTTATGTGCATAGACTGCCTTTAGGCGTATTTCCTTCCTAGTCGGAGTTTAGGAGGTGAACTTGTTGAGACATTGTCTCACCTCGTCATGGGCTCAATCTTTTTAGGTCCTTAGATGACGGTTTCTCCGAAACGTTTTGGTTGGCTTATAAGGGTTACCGAGCGGAGTTTTGAATACCCTGTCCCCAGGGCTCACTGGGTGTATGAACTCGTGATGACCACCGACTGGGTCGACGAGGGCCTACCTCAAAGGATACTCCATCAATTCAGAGTGTGGTTTCGCCATGGATTTAATGGATGGTTTCGCCATGGATTTAATGGATACAGGGGGGTCCTTTCCAGGGTTTTGAGATTCCTGTGGTGGTAGTTGACGCCACTCTAGGTGAGAGTGTAGCTGATTCTCCTGATGGTGCAGTGGAGGACTCAGAGCCCCCGAAGCCTGTGGAGACCAAAGGATCAGCGAATGTGTCCAGCTAGTAGGTCTTAGGACAGCTTCTTTTGAGAGTTGGTCTTTTGTAAACTCTTTTCTAGAGACTAGTGTTGTATATAAACTAGAGTGTTTATAAAAGTGTTTTGGTTGTGAATAAGTTTCCTGCTTTTCTATCTTGTGTTGGTTGTTGTCAGGGGTATTGTTTCGCTTCTGCATGTGCATTAAAATGAATGAGTTGGCGACTCGTCCTGGGACGTTGCAATTTTATTGACCACCGTGGGATGGGCACGCCCTTGCGGTTTAGGGTGTGACATTGCCGCCTGGAGTGGTATCAGAGTTGGTCGATATTTGGAGTGATAATGTGCGATGGTTTATGGGATAGTCAGTAGGAAGGCCTCTGTGGCACCCCTCGACGGCTCCCAAACCGTTAGGGTCGCCACAGTTTGCTTACTTTAATAACATGTCACTTTGATACCATTTCAATTGCAGCGGGTCCATACAACTTAGGGGGTTTACATCTTTTAGATCAGTCCCTTATGCAATTCATATAACGGAAGCATATCCAACAACTCCCTTCCCTATATTCAGAAAACGATGCACACCTACCAAATATTTATAGGTAAAAGCCGAACACTCTTATTTACTTAAACTAGATGGACATCATTCATCGGTACATCAAAATGCCGTAGTCTTCTATACTCGGCTATACTTCGAAAGATGACCGATATCTTCTCCAATAATCGCATACTTAAAGTCCATCGATTAGTGTCGGCGTCCAAAAGTTCCTTCCTTTGCTATCCTCCTCTTCGTAGTCATATCTAACCACTCGATCCATCTACCAGTGGCAGTGGCAGCAGATGTATCTTATCTAGTCTGAAATGTTATTCCCCAAAAGGGTGAGTACAACCACTCAGCAGTAAAGATCCATCAAACTACTCATTGCGTCACACAGAACAATTAAGGCATCATAACAAAGCACATATCAGTCATGCATTCAAGCATAACTTACCTTGCAGCCATACATATATCATCATACCATATGTGCATATACTATCATTTACTCATCATCAAGCATTCATGCATATATCACTATGCCATATGTGCATATACCACCATGCACTCATCATCAAGCATTCATGCATATATCACCATGCCATATGTGCATATACCGCCATGCACTCATATCATCCATGCTATCAAGCATACATTACCATGAGATCCATTCATGTCTTCATGATTGCATTTTCAATATCAAATAGCATTAATTTACTTTCATAAGCAGATCATGCATCAATCCATATGCATACACCCATACACATGATTCATTTTCAATTCTCATCTTTCACAAGGATCTCATCAGTTTTTCTTTCCAGGGATTAATGTTTGCATCCCACAATTTATCGCTCGCACCCAATCCTGGCATCATGAGGAACCTCCGGCACAAACCTCCGGGCATTTGGCACACACCTCCGGGCATCTCGTATCCCAACTAGCATCACGAGGAATTCCCTCGGCACACACCTCCAGGGCTTCCGGAATTACATACCGACATACCACCAGGATTCCCCCCCTCTGGAATTACGTACCGTATACCACCGGGCATCTCGAAACTCCCGAGAACCCTTCGGAATTATGCCACTAGGCCACCAGGCATCCGGCACCCCCACATTCCAGGTATCCCGACACTCCCGGGGCATTGTTGGCTCACACCTCCGATGGTCTTGTTACCATCTCCATTCTCATTTATACATGTATCTCAATTTCAACATGACATTTGATGCAACAATATCAAGGATCTCAACCAACTTCTCATGCCAATTAACATGCCATATGCCATCATGCATGCTGCACAATCAACCACTCAAAGTATTTCATCACATGGAGAATTTCATTTATTTTCCAAAACACATCAGTTTTTCGAATAAATCAGAATGCATTCCTCTAATTAAAACTCCAGAAAAATTAGTAAATGACATTAATAAATTCTGAAAACTTGGCACATTATAGACGAGACCTAAAGGCAGATATCTCATGAAGAACACAACACCAAAAGATTCCCATATAATTCGGTACAGACCATGCATCACAGCACTACTATTCTAACAGTTCAACTTGCACAGTTTTTGAAACATTTTTAGTTAAATAGGTAAATGAACTTAAAAAATTATGAAATTTGAATATGTTGTAGGGAAGACATAAAGAGAAATATTACATGCAGAACACATTACCGAAATAACCTCATACAAAATGATATAGCCCATGCATTGAAACTGACTAAGTCCGAACACATCAGATTACACGTTTTTAGAAGCATTTCCGATTAAATACTCTAATGGCCTTCAAAAATTATGAAACTAGACTATGTGGTAGTCAAGACCCTAAGGTATATTTTTCATGAAGGAATCAAAGTCAGATTCGTCCTAGGTAATTAAATATAGGCGGTTAAAACTTCTGTTCTTAGTACCGAAATTTCCAGATCTAACTACCTTCGAAAAATCACAATTTCACCCACCTATTATTGTTGTTTATCTCTAAATTTTTTATATGTTAAATATCAGGATGTCCTTTACAACTTTAGTTAAGAAATCGAAGTGAAATTTCAACAAGAAGGTTACATTAAAGACCACGAAACCACTGAAGGTCATCACGACGAATTCCAGATCTAGTCTCTCCAAAGGAAAATCGTTTCACCAAGAAATACTTGTTATTTTTATCTAAAATTTCAGTATATTATTCTTCAAGATGTTTTCTACAACTTTTATGAAGAGATCGAAGTGAAATTCCAAACAAAAAGTCACATGCAACACACGAAATCACCAAGAGGTCAACAAAACAGTTTCTAGATCTAATGTTTTTGTAGAAAAAAGGTTTCGGCGCACAATACTAGTCCATTTTGTCTCAAATTTTAGTATATTATACTTCAAGATGTTCTCTACAACTTTCATGAAGAGGTCAAAACAATATTCCAACGAAAAAGTCACATGCAACACACAAATTCGCGGACGGTTGGACTGCTCTTTCCGAAGTCAGCATGCATGACCAACGAATCTCTCTTCAAAGCTCCGAAATCTCATTACTTCTACCACAACCAAGACTTACCATCTACTACTCATACACACAGCAATGCAAAGAGTAGGTTTTAGGACTTCACTTGCCTTAGATTCAAGCACAAATCAGCAACAAACAAAGGCAAAACGGCGACGAACGGGCGGACTTCTTCCTCGCGCAACCTCCTCCTCCTCTCCCTCGGTTTCCCTCTCACACTCGAGAACTCTCTCCCTCTCTCTCTCTCACTCTCTCAAAACCAGCCACTTCCTCTCTTTCTTTCTTTTTGGTTGTTTAAATACTTGCATGCTTCCCTTTTTGCATGGAGGGACACTTGTCCCCAAGAAGGAGACAAGTGTCTCCCTTGCTGAAGACACTTGGAGGAAGCCATTCGGCTCCTCCTTCCTCTTCCATGCGTCGATAGCCCCATGGGCTCTATGGGCCGGGCCTCTTGACCCACCTTAGGTCTAACACTCTTGGGCTTAAGGTCTAAACTTAAATGGCCCATATTTATTTTTGGTAATCCATGTTAATCCCACTTATACAAGGTACCAAATTACAAATTTAAATGGCCATAAAACTTGAAATCATAAATCCATAAATTCCAATTTATAATACACATGGCCAATGATAGAATTTTCTTTCCTATCACATAATTATCCATTAAAAGTTTGGCCATAAATCTTATTACAAATTATGGATTAAATGGCTATAAAATAACTTGATGGTACTTCCATCACCTATTCATAGACTTTAAGGTAACTGGAGGTCGTCATGAATTTTGGGATGCCACAGCCTCTATTTAATGCTGATGCATGTCAGTAATAGTTGTTTGGTAGATTGTCTGGTGTGATCACTCAGCTTCTAATTTTGCGTGGAATTGGAAAGCAAGTTTCCGTATAGAACTTGCATAATGAGCGATTAAGAGTAGAGGACTCCTAGGAAGAGAACCATTGGACCTGCTACTCGGGGTAGAACGTTGACAAGAGTTAGTACCCAAGGGGGTCGTGGTAGGACACCGGCTTAGGCTAGCGCTAGTGGAGTAGCACTGCCTCTAGTTGGTGCTGGGGTAGCAACCCCTAGTGATCCCAGGATTGATGGGATCATGCAGGTGCTTGAGACGCTAAGAGCTTTGATGGGGCAGCAAGCCGAGAATCAAGTCGCCACCACTACCGTCGCTGCTACAATAGTTGCTAATGCTGCTATCCCGCCACTGCATCTACCAAAGTTCCACCTAGGAATGTGGTCGTTGAGAGGGAGAGACCTATTCACAAGTTGGTAGAACAGTTCTTGAAGTTGAACCCGCTGAGGTTCACTAGTGCAGGAGATCCCGAGATTGCATCGCTCTAGATCCAAGACTTGGAGAAAGCCTTCGCACTTCTGATGTGCATTGAAGAGGAGAAAGTTGTCCTGGAAGTATACCAGTTGCAGGGTAATGCGAATACTTGGTGAAGGGGCACCAGAGGCACAGTTTTCCCAAAAGGCGTAGTTCCGGTGTGGAATGCCTTCCTTAGAGCCTTCAATGGCAAGTATTTTTCGGGTAGCACCCGAGAGCAGAATATGGAGGAATTCCAGTGCCTCTATCAAGGGATGCTAACCGTGGATCAACATGAAGCTAAGTTTGCTAAGCTGTCTCAATACCCTCCAAGACTGGTAGAGGATCTTGAAGATAAAGCTCAGAGGTTCAGGAATGGCCTCCGGCTAGAACTGAAGAATCCACTGGGGCCATTTGACCTGAAGGATTACAATGAGGTTTATGGTTGGGCCCAGCTGATAGAGAGGAACCTAAGTGAATAGACTGTTGTGTCTGGTTCAAGGTTTAGTTCAAACAGAGACGGGAACCAGTTTGGGAAGAGGCCCATGACTGGAGGAAGGTATCATGTCTTGCCCAGTAGGAAGGGTGGAGTTAGGAAGCTAGCGCCGAGTTAGAACGGCGCATGTTGCTTGTGAGGAAGGTGACATGGTTCAATCACGTGCCACTTTAGGATGGGTGCTTGCTTCAAGTGTGGCCAACAAGATCAAGGCTAGAGATTGTCCCAGAAGGCAAAGGGGACTACAGCAGTTACTATCGCCGCCACCGATGGGTCAGAATAGAGGGTTCGTGCTGCAGATCGCACCATGAGGTGGATTGAACAGACCTCTAGCTCAAAGAAGGACGTATGCTATCACAAGAGCACAGGCTGAGGACTCGCCTGATGTGATTACAGGTACGTTTTCACTGAATGACCACGTTGCTTATGCTTTATTTAATCCTGATGCAACTCATTCGTTTATAGCTAAGCAATTTGTTAAGCTGGTAGGATTGATTCCTGAGTTGTTGGAGTCAGTAGTTAGCATATCTACACTGTTAAAGGATAAGGTGCTAGCTACAGTGGGTTATCCTGGTCGCAAATTAGTGATTGGTGAGCAAGAGGGGAGGATAAATTCAATAGTCTTAGCCATTTATGATTTTGATGTGATAATTGGCATGGACTGGCTCACCAAGCAATGAGCTAAGTTATACTACTATCGTAAAGTGATTTAGTTTAACCCGTTATCGAGTGAAAGTTTTGAGTTTATCGGGAGTTGAGGAGGACCCTTGATTTCCTTAATCTTGTCGCTTGAGGCAACCCGTTTGTTAGACGGGGGTTGTCAGGGTTACCTGGCAACTGTCGTGGATATGACAGTTGAGGAGTTGAAGATTGAAGATATCGCAGTGGTACAAGAATTTCTAGATGTGTTTCCAAAAGAATTGTCAAGCTTGCCGCCAGAGAGAGAGATAGAGTTCGTGATCGAGTTAGCACCGGGGACAGAGCCAATCTCTAAGGCTCCTTACTGCATGGCGTTGTCTGAGTTGAAAGAAATGAAGGTGTAGATGTAGGAATTATTGGATAAGGGATTCATACGTTCCAGTGCATCACCTTGGGGAGCACCAGTGCTATTCGTGAAGAAGAAAGATAGTTTGTTACGCTTGTGCATCGGCTATCGTCAACTCAATCAGGTGACGATCAAGAACAAGTATCCCCTGCCGAGGATCAATGACTTGTTCGATCAGTTGCAAGGAGCGTCGATATTTTCTAAAATCGACTTGAGGATAGGATATCATCAGCTGAGGATATGCGATACGGCCATTATGAGTTCACTGTAGTGCCATTTGATTTGACAAACGCCCCAGCTGCTTTCATAGATATGATGAATTGAGTGCTCAAAGAGTATCTAGATCAATTTGTGATCGTGTTTATCGATGATATCCTAGTGTATTCGAGAAGTTCAGAAGAGCATGAAAGGCATTTGAGAATGGTACTTCAGGCCCTGCGAAATCATGAGTAGTATGCCAAGTTAGCAAGTGCAATTTTGGTTGACTTGTGTGGCATTACTAGGTCACGTGATTTTTGGTGAAGAAATCTCCGTGGACCCGGCCAAGATCGAAGAAGTGATCAGTTGGCCAAAACCAACTACTATGACAGAGATCAGAAGCTTTTTGGGTTTAGCAAGGTACTACAGAAGATTCATGGAAGGATTTTTAGCGTTAGCATTGCCATTGACTCGACTATTGAAGAAGAAAGAGAAGTTCATGTGGACAGACAAGTGCGAGTGTAGTTTCCAAGAGCTTAAGCAAAAGCTGACTACCACACTTGTATTGACCATACCATCCAATCATAGAGGATACGAGATCTATAGTGATGCGTTGTTTAGAGGACTGAGTTGCGTGCTAATGCAACATGGTAGGGTTGTGGCATACGCGTCCCGTTAGTTGAGACCTCATGAGCTAAATTACCCAATGCATGACTTAGAACTCGTGGCGATCATTTTTGCTCTGACGATTTGGAGACATTATTTATGTGGAAAAAGATTCCAGATCTTTACGGACCATCAAAGTCTCAAGTATTTATTCTCTCAGAATGAGTTGAATATGAGACAATGTCATTGGATGGAACTCCTGAAGGACTATGATTGTGATATTTTGTATCACTCTGGAAAGGCGAACAAGATAGCAGATGCACTGAGTCGGAAGTCTTCAGTTGCACATATGATGGTTAAGGAATGGATTTTACTCGAGAGAGCTCGAGATTCGGTTTTCAAATTTGAGGTAACCCATTTTTCAAGTCTTATGGCCACCCTTAGAATTGAGTCGGAAGTCCAAATCAGAATTAAGACACTTCAGTTGACAGACCCGGATGTTCAGAAGAACCTACAAAAGGATACCCATAAAAGAAAGGCTGATTTTCAGATTTCTGAAGACGGAACACTAATGTTCCGAGGAAGATTGTATGTACCTGACGATGTAGAGCTTAAAAAGAGATCTTATCAAAAGTGCATCATAGTAGTTACAGCATTCATCCGGGTAGTACGAAGATGTATTAGAATCTACGTTAACACTATGGGTGGTCCGGTATGAAGGTGGATATCGCCAAGCATGTCGCTAAGTGTTTGACATGTCAGCAAATAAAGTTTCAGTATTGTAAGCCGGGAGGACTTTTGCAACCTCTAGAGATTTTGAGTGGAAATGGGAACACATCACAATGGATTTTGTGACAGGCTTACCAAGGAGTCAGAGGGGTAATGATTCTATTTGGGTAGTGGTCGACAGACTAACGAAGTCGGCTTGCTCCATTGTCGTACGAAAGGACCTTGACTTGGTTAGGCATGCAGAGTTGTATGTGCGTCAGATAGTTTGTCTGCATGGAGTGCCGGTGACGATCACGTATAATAGAGACCCGAGATTTATAGCTGCCTTTTGGAAGAATTTGCAGGCTGCTTTAGGAATGAAGCTTCAATACAATACGGCCTATCATCCTCAAACGAATGGCCAGTCTGAGAAGGCGATTCAAACCCTCGAAGACATGTTGTGAGCTTACGTGTTGGATTTCAAGGGAAGGTGGGAGGAACAGCTTCATCTTGTCAAGTTCGCTTACAACAACAGCTACTAGCAAAGTATTCGTATGGCACCTTTTGAAGCGTTGTATAGTAGAGTGTGCAGAATGCCAATGTGTTGGGATGAAGTTGGAGAACGGAAGATTATAGGCCTAGAGCTAGTCTAGCAATCAGTGGATGCAGTTGCCGTTATCAGAGACAAATTGAAGACTGCTCAGAGTTGCCAGAAAAGCTACATTGATAAGGGTCGAAGGCCATTGGAATTCCAAGTTGGTGAGCACGTCTTTCTAAAGGTATCATCAATGAGGGGTACTTCACGCTTTGGCAAAAAGGGAAAGCTGAGTCCGAGGTAAGTAGGTCCTTTTGAGATTCTGGAAAGAATAGGGACCCTAGCATATCGTCTTGCATTACCGCCGAGGTTGGTGCAAGTGTATGACGTCTTTCACGTGTCAATGTTGAGGAAGTATGAACCTGACCCAACCTATGTTCTGAATTTTGAAGAACCTGACCCAACCTATGTTCTGAATTTTGAAGAATTAGATGTGGACTATCGGGTGTCATACGAAGAAAGACCGATTCGGATTGTGGATTGGGAAGAATAGATTCTGCGCACCAAGACGATCTCGTTGGTTAAAGTGGTCTGGCAACACCACGGCATTGAAGGAGAAGGAGCAACCAGGGAAAGTGAAGATTCGATGAGACGACTGTACCCCCACCATTTTGTTTAAAGATTTGTAATGGTTTAAATTTCGAGGATGAAATTTTTATAAGAGGGAAAGAGTTGTGACATCCTGATTTTTGGATTATGTTTTCGATTGAATAAGTTGGGCTTTTTATCAACGCACCTATAGTTCTTTTCCCTAAACCGATCACTCATGGGATAACTAGTCTATCTAGTGAAGCCCTTAAGAGCTTTTAACGCAATAGATTTGAGAATTCGACCAGAAATTGACTGCTCAACTGTGCTAGTCTACAAGGGTCATTATAGTATAGTTAAAAATCAATTAGAGATCGGAGATAGGTCATTTCAACAGAGGTATGTTGTCACGCCTCAATCCTAGAGCGCATGCCTATCCCTCTATGGTCGATAAAAATTTGCGACTTCCTAGGACGAGTTGCCGACCCTTTCATTTTATTGCACACGCGGAAGCGAATAACAAATCCCCTGACAGTAACCATCTCGGGATAGGAAAGCATGATAACACATTCACAAAACAAACATGATTTTTATAAACATATGGTGTCATGTACAAAAGTCTATATTCAAAAGACTAGTTTTCAAAAAGAGACTGTCCTATCTAACCTACTCTTCATGTTGCCTCAGCTCGGCTTTAGACCCTCCACTCTACGGCCTTGAAAAATTTAAGCCCACGACGGGGTGACACATAAATCTTAACAAGTTCACGCTCTAAGCCCCGATTAGAAGGGAAATACACCTAGAAGTGTCATAACCACACAATCACACAATTTGCATAGTGGACTTACCTCGCCTCAGTTCTTTCCTGCACGTCAGCACAGTTCACATCATAGATATACACAGCACTCATACTCAAACAATTGGAATGCCTTATCAACTCAATTAATCACAAGGGTCCCGATTATAAGGCCAAACCATAATGACACGTCACATACCATGCCACACAGTTTTGTCTCATAATTAGGCACATCAAATTCAACCAATCATGCGTTCCAATTGTTAATTAAGCCACTCAAGGCATAACCAACTCCCATGTTCGGTTGTCTATTGGCGTAGCTAGGCAATGTCTCTTCCCCATTGAGCACGGTTACGTCTTATTGATGGCTTTCTCGAAGGAGCATAGGTTCAGAATCTACTGCAACCCGCTACCCTAATGCATGGGCAACCCGAAAAAGGGACTTAGTAATGTCCGGCGTAATTGCTCAAGACGGATTCTCTTAACCAACACACAACCAATCAATTTCGACCTAGAATACTGTGCATTGCACTCAAATGCCTCAATTAAAATAGTGATTCTAGCCTATTTTCTTCGTATTAAAAATACACGGTAAAATAGTCGTGTATGGATACACGGTCATATTGGACCTAGAAAATTCATAACCTCCAATTTAAAAATCCACTGTTTTATATAGTATATAAAACCACTTTCGGTGTTAAAATCAAATACTCCGAATTTTCTAAACAAATATTGAAATTCACAAATTTTGCAATTAAATACTCAAAATTCTAATTAGCACTCAATTTGCACAAATTAACATCCAATTGCTGAAATTGAACACACCATTGCAACCGGCATGCAATTCCGGTCACCGGCTATCCCGGTCTAATTTTTGGAAAATAATTAATAATTAAATAAATTACCGAAAATTAAATAAATTAACAAATAAATAAATTTAAAGCATTTAATTAAATTAACCTAAACTAACTAGGCTAATTACTCTAACTAACAATTATATCTAACCATTCTATTTAATTTAATGTAAGTACACTAATTAAAATAAACTAACTAATTCCTAACTAATCCACCTAACTAAACTAATTAAACTAACTAAATACTAACTATATACTTAATCTAACTAAGCCATCCTAAGCCTAATTAATCTAATTAATCCACCAATTAGCTAACTAACACACCTCTAAGTGTCATTAGCCTACTAATTAGGGATTAGAACATGAACTCACCGGATAGCACGAAAATCGGCTCACGGCAAAGGTGGCGCGACAGTAGCCGAGACTCAGGCTCATGGCAAGGCCAAGGGAAGCTCGGACTGGCTAGAAATGGCCACGAAACTCGCTATTCGAGCTGAGAAACTGGCACAAAAGCTGCTAGTTTTGGAAGGGCTGCTTCGACCTCTCGAATTGTAAAGGCTGGATGCGCGGTTGAAGAAAGATTGCGGGCTAAAGAAGCTTTGGAGGGCTACTAGCATTGGGCTTCCTGGGGGCTAACAAGAAGAAACCGTGGCCGACCAAAATGGTAAAAGAAATAACTGGTGGTTGGCCAAATGGGAGAATGGACGGGGCTTTGACCTTCGTTGGTGTAACGACCTGGGCTCCACTGTATAATATTGTCCGCTTTGGACAGTGAGTCCTCACGGCTTTAAAACGCGTTATACAAATTAAAGGGACCAAAGCCTTTATAAACTAGCCCCAAGACTTCCCCCTAAGCGATGTGGGACGGGAGAAATGCCCTTAGCCTCATCCGCGTACTGCCAAGGCGATCTCAGTCCATCCCTCTGTACTGCCCTGGGTCTAGGTCATCACATTCTCCCCCCCTTAAGGCACAGCGCCCTCGCTATGGCCCCCACGCGCGGTTGGGAGTCGACTCTGATACCATTTGTAACGACCCAGGCCCCACTATATAATATTGTCCGCTTTGGATAGTGAGTCCTCACGGCTTTAAAACGCGTTATACAGATTAAAGGAACCCAAGCCTTTATAAACTAGCCCCAGGACTCCCCCCTAAACGATGTGGGACGGGAGAAATGCTCTTAGCCTCACCCACATACTGCCAAGGCGATCTCAGTCCATCCCTCCATACTGCCCCAGGTCTGGGTCGTCACAGGTGGGATGGCAACTTCGAGCGAGGCGTGGGGGGTTTTCTGATGATGCAGGTGGACGGTGGGTGGCGTCAATCGGTTAAGGATCAAGGTTGAAGAACTCAGTCAACTCTGGTGGGGAAGAAGCTCCTTTGGTTGACCGAAGTTGAGGTGGCTTTGGACATGTGGTGCATAGGAGAAACGGTGGGCAAATGTGGTGCGTATGTGAGTGGGGGAAGGGTTTCGGTGGAGGGTGATGGTGGATGAGGTGGCAAAGACAAAGAAGATTGAAGTTGAAGACGTCGATGCAGGGGAAACATCCGCATGAAGAAAGTGAAGGCCAGCTTGAACGCTCGAGAAGATGGATGAGAGAGAGAGAGGTAAAAAAAAAAAGTCAACAAGCTTAGCCAATAACTTAAATGCTTGGTCCCCCTTTGGTCTTCAAGCATATCACATTGTCCCCTAATTCTTTCTTGCTTTTGAATATCCATATTTGCTCAATTTGATGCAAAAATTCAGCCTTCAAACCATAGCTCCGAATTTCACTTAGTTTAGACTTCAATTTCATCCTCAATTTTTCAAATTCGAAGTCCAATTTTGTCGAAGAAAAATCCCACACATTTCCACAAATTCGCATCACCCAGTAGCTTGGCTTAGAAGTCGAAATTTCCTTCAATTGAGTCTGTCTGAATTTTCGTTCGTTTTCCGAATCGTCCGAACCGATTTTCCATAAAAATCTCGCAATCTCCGAAAATTTTTCGGAAAGTGAGTCGACGCTCCTAAAATGAATCGTGACATGAGGAACTTTCCATTTTTGAAATCGAGCTCAATTTCGCGGTTAATTTCAATCCGACGTGATTTTAGCGCGTTCTAATCTACCGGGTAGCTTTTAGGAATTTTTAATGCAATTGACCCGTGGTCGATTATTTTTTAGCCACAACATACTTCTTCGACATATTTGTGACTCTTGGTTGTTGTGAAAATCTCGAGGTTTCAAATATGGACACCGGGTACGAAAATGATAGAAAAACTAGTCTAGTGCCGTTCGACAGAAATTTTGCAATTAGGTGGAATCACTCACGCACTAATCACATATCTCTATCGAATCAACCTATCTCTGATCTCTGATCAATTTTGACGGTGCCATAATGACCCTTGCAAATTAGCATGGTCGAGCAGTTAATTCTTGGTCGAATTCTTAAGGTTATTGCATTTAGATTCCCTAATGGCTTCACCTAATAGATTAGTTAACTCGTGAGTGGCTAACTCAAAGAAAAAGGTTATAGGCACGTCGATGAAAAGCCCATTTCATCTCATCGAAATCAGAGTAAAAAATCAGGATATCACATATGTGATTACCTTGTGTGGGTGATTTAACCTAATTGCGAAATTTCTGTCGAACGGCACTAGATTGATTTTTCTATCATTTCTGTACCGGGTGCCCGTATTTGAAATCTTGAGATTTGCACGACAACCAAGAGTCACAAATGTGTCGAAGGTGTACAATGTGACTCGAAAATAATCGACCATGGGTCAATTGCACTAAAAATTTATAAAAACTACCCAATATGTTAGGTCACGCTAAAATCACGACAGATTGGAATTAACCGCTAATTTAAACCCGATTTCAGAAATTGAAAGTTTTGTCATATCACGATTTATTTTAGGACCACCGACTCATCTTCTGAAAATTTTTCTACAAATCGGGATTTTTGGCGAAAATTCAAAGTAAGGGTATTTTGGATCGGGAAAATCAGAGGACCGTTTTTTGTTGCGTTTTTGGGATTCAAGTTGGACAAATTGATGAGAAAAAAATGTTGATTTGTACGATGACACCTTGGCTGGATTTATGAACATCAAATTGAGCTCAATTGGAGGGAAATTGATTCAATTTAAGGGGGTTTGGTCCAAAATTCGTAGGCCAAGGGGTGTACAACATTTAAGACCTCAACTAAGGCTTGTTAGGGAAGTTTTGGAGTGGATAAGGGCTATTGGTCAAGGCTGAAGTGGTGGGACATGTTGGATGATCACAAAGGGGACATTAATGTTGTCTAGAAGGTTTGGTGGTCCCCCTCTGTTCAACCAGCACTTCTTCTTCTTCCTTTTAGCCACCTTTCTCCATTGTTGTCACATTTGAGCTTAAAAAACCAGAGGAAAGCAGAGCAACCTCCCCCTAGCTCGTCAATCACCGCCGGAACCCCTTGTCGCTGTCGCACGCTTGTAGCACCACCGCGAGCCCATTGTACGTTATCCCGCTCACCCACGCCTCTTGTCACTCCTAGCTGCCGTCTCGTGCCACCTGGTTGCTGTTGAAGTTCGGCTGGAGCTCCACCGTCGCCGTCCAGCCATCAAAACCGCAACCATCACCTACTGACCCCGCAGCAACTTCCACCTCCCAACTCGAGCTATTTCAACCATTGGTTCTAACCCTTCTCGGCCCAAGAAAAACCGAAGCCAGCAAGGGTCTTTGGGCTTCGTGGCCCATTTTTAGGCCTGTCCGATCTCTGTTTGGTGTTGTTGTAGGTTCAGTTGTTGCTCACCTCTGCGTCGCCAACATCGTGGACTCACTGGAACGTTAAATTGGTGAGTTTACTTGCTAAACTCTGTTTAGGGAGTTAATGATACTTAGGGGTTGATTAGTTTAAGCTAATTAAGGTTTAGGTGGTTAGTTAGCATGCATTAGTAATTTAAATATTCAATTGTGCATGTTGGGTGATTAGATTTGATTAATTAAGGACTAGATAAGTTGTGCTATTTATCTAGATAGGTTCGGAAATTTTCTAAGCCCGTTTAGGTGGTTAATTTAGCAATTCTGGCATAAGTTGGTATTTTTGGTATTTAATTGCATTTATTTAATTAATTTTGGTATTTATTTAATTATTTATTATTTTCCGAAAATTATACCTAGATAGTCGGTGACTGGAATTTCGTGCTGATTGCAGTGGTGTGCTTAGTTTATGCAATTGAAGCTAAATTATGTAATTGAGTGATAATTGTGATGTTGGTTATTTATTACAAAATTGTGAAATTTTGATATTTAATTAGAAAATCCCGAGTGTCGGGTTTTGACGGCAAAAAATATTTTAAGGACCAAATCAAATCGTGGGATTTTAAAAGTGTGAATATCAATTTTTCTAGTTCAAATTGATTTGTTAGTTTGTGAGAGCATTGATCGGTTAGCTTGTGAGAGCATGGATCTGTGATAGCTTGTGAGAGCATTGATCTATCAGCTTGTGTGAGCAATGACCTATGTCATCTTGTGTGAGCAGTAGTCTATCTGGGCTTGTGTGAGTAATAATCTATTAGCTTGTGTGAGCAACAGTTCATATCAGCTTGTGTGAGCATTAATCCCTACCCTAGCTACGCTAAAGGACCAATGTGTGTTGGTAGTTCATGCTCGTGCGAGCAATAATCAAATTAGAATCAATTGAATTGATTGAATGGATCGACTGATTGAGTATATGAATTGTACTGATGTGTAGGAGGGAATTGAGGCGAAGTAAGTCATCTGTCTTCTGTGCGTAGACTACCTTTAGGCATATTTTCTTCCTAGTCGGAGTTTAAGGAGTGAACTTGCTGAGACATTATCTCATCCCATCGCGGGCTCAATCCTTTCAAGTCCATAGATGGCGGTTCCTTTGGAACGTTTTGGTTGGCTTATGAGGGTTACCGAGTGGAGTTTTGACTACCCTGTTCCTAGGGCTCACTAGGTCTTTGAACTCGCGGTGACCATCGTCTAGGTCGACAAGGGCCTACCTCAAAGGGTACCCCATCGATTTAGAGCATGGTTTTTCCACAAATTCAATGGATATAGGGTGGGTCCCCTCTAGGGTTTTGAGATTCCCGTGATGGTAGTTGACGCCGCTCTAGGTGAGAGTGCAGCTGACCCTCCTAATGGTGCAATAGAGGACCTAGAGCCCCTGAAGCCTGTGGAGACCGAATGATCGGTGAATGTGTCCGACTAGTAGGTCTTAGGACAGTTTCTTTTGAGAGCCGGTCTTTTGTAGACTCTTGTCTAGAGGCTAGTATTGTATATAAACCGAGGTGTTTATAAAAGTGTTTTGGTTGTGAATATGTTTCTTGCTTTTTCTATCCCATGTTGGTTGTTGTCAAGCGTATTGTTTCACTTTCGCATGTGCATTAAAATGAATGGGTCGGCGACGTGTCCTGGGACGTCGCAATTTTATCGACCACCGAGGGATGGGCATGTGCTCAAGGTTCAGGGCATAACAATATAACCACGGTAAAATCCCTAAAAGCTACCCGGTAGGTTGGATTGGACTAAAATCACGTCTAGTCAATTTTAACCACAAAATTGAATTCGGTTTCGGGAATTGAACATTCTAGCGTGTCATGATCTATTTTAGGAATGTCGACTCATCGTTTGAAGAATTTTTGGCAAGCCCGGGATTTTGGCGAAAAATCAAAATTGGGCGAATTAAAACCAAGAAATTCGGAGGGCCATTTTTGAGTAGATTTGTGGCCTCCAAAGTGAGCTAATTGGTGAAAGGAATGGGAGAAATTGGTGTGGGCTGCTACCTTGGCATGTGTGGCGATTGAATTGAAGTTGTTTGGAGAGGTTTGTGAAGAACTTGAGTGAATGGGTGCAAAAATTCGTAGGGCTGGGGCTGCCGTTTTGGCCTCCAAATTGAAGTCCCTTGGTGTGGATTTGTGAAACAAATGACTTGTGGAAGAAGCCTTAACAACTAAGGGCTGAAGACTTTGGGCTTGAGGCACTCAAGTGTGTTTATCTTGGAGGTGGAAGGGCATTGGCTGATGCCTTGACTTCCAAGACCCTTGTCCCCCCTTTGTCTCCCTTCTTTTTTCCTCCCATGTTAGTAGAACATTTCCCCCCTTTCTTCTACATCCTTCTTCTTCTTCTTCTTCTTCTTCTTCTTCTTCTTCTTCTTCTTCTTGTTCCTCAAAGTTTCCTTTTTCTCCATTGTTGAAGCTACAAACACCTAGGGCCAAGCCAGCACAACTAGTTGCACCACTGGCCTGCCTACTTGCGTCCAAGCCAGCCGCTTGCAAGTCCAGTCCCTGAGCAGCCAACTCGTCGACCGCCTCTCCACTTTCGCACTGCCGTAGTGACGTCCAGCAACTGTTGTCCCGACCAGCAGCTCCCTCAGCCACATCCAACATCACCAGCAGCCGTCTATTCTAGCCCTGCTCAACCCACAGCAGCCCCCAACCAGCTCCAAATAGAACTGAACTTCTAACTCAAGCAATGGTCTTGCAAGGCTATTTTCAGCCCTTTTCGGGCCTCCTTTGGAGCTGCTATAGACATGGGATCTCATCACCGTCGCGCCGCCATTGCCATGAACCTGTTTATTTGTTAATCCGGTGAGTTTACTCCATAATCCCTTATTAGGTTGTTAATTATACTTAGGGGTTAGATTAGTGCTAATTAGTTTAGTTAAATTAACACTACGTGAGATTAGTCTTAAAATGGATAAGTGCCAATCTAGTATGGTTAGATTAGCCTTAAGATAGATTAATTTTAATCTAATTGGTGAGATTAGCACTAATGAGGATGGATGAGTCCAATTCAGTGGATTTTCCCCAAATCTGGTTACTAGACCCTCATTATTTGCCATTTTTGTGGATCAAAATGCGATGTGATTTTGAGGTTGCTTCCTTCATGAAAAATGTTTTAGACATATCTGGCTATGACATATATTTTACTCAAGATTTTTATGGATTTGAAAGAATGAGATTTCAGTTTTGTCATTTCAAAACAAAGTCTCGGATTGTGCTAGAATCTGTGACTTTTTGGTGTTGCAAGAATTTTTATCAACTCTTAGGGTTTGATTTTTAAAAGAGTTTCTTCACGAAAGTTGTTTGTCACATCTTATAGTTTAACATAGTCAAATTTAAGATCAAATGGACAAGTTTTGGATCTCAAATCAAGCTGTTTTTGGAAAAACGTGATTTATGGAAATGACCTAGTTTTTGTACTGGATTGAGCAATTTATTGGGCTTAATCTAGAAAGATCTGTGTGAAGGTGTCTCATGAAAAATGTTCATATATATGTCCTTTACAACATATTCAAATTTAGGAATTTTCCAAACTCGTTTGATTAGGTTTCTAGATTTAAACTTAAAGACCCGCAAGTGGACCGCTTCTGCCGATTAGGACCGATAGTAGTTTGTGATTGTTCTTGATACTTTGCTTGCTAAAAATTGCATATTTGGTGATGTGGTTGACTTGGGATATGCTTGGAACTTGTGTGTGATGAGATGTAAATGGTTATGCTATGGTGATGGTTTATAGTCATGGCAAAGGGTGGCTATTGAAGGGTGATATGTGTTGAGTTGAGGAAACTGAATGGGTTGTGAGTAGGTAAAAGACTAAGTGCTACACAATAACGAAACCTCGTGTGAGCCACCTCTAGAACCTTGTACCGTTACTTATCGTAGTCAAGGGCTAAGTGCTACATGGTGACTTGAGTCATATGGGAGCCACCTCTAAAGTTTTGTACTAGTGTCATGCATAGTCGAGGGTTAAGTGCTACACAATGATGTAACTTCGTGGGAGCCACCTCTAGAGCCTTATACTATTGCTATTTGGGGTAAAGGACTAAGTGCCACATGATAACGAAACTTTGTGAGAGCCACCTCTAGAACCTTGTACTGTTGAGATACGTGGAAAATGACTAAGTGCTACACAATAAAAAAACTTCATGTGAGTCACTTCTAGAGCCTTGAGCTATTGCTTATTGTGGTCAGGGACTAAGTGTTACACGATAACATAACTTCGTGGGAACCACCTCTAGAACCTTGAGTTTGATTATTGAGAGTGAATATCAGGTGTGGATTAAACCACTGATATGAGATATTCGCGTCTGATTATGGGACGAAATTGTGTGGTACGGAATGGGACATGTCATAACGATTTGGCCTTATAATTGGGACTTTTGTGAATGAAGGATGAGTGATATGATGTGTTCCAGTCATTGAATGCATTTACTGTATGCATGTGTTTTATGTGATGCACTAATGTGCAAGAAGGTGTTGAGGTGAGGTAAGTTCTGAGTGGCGTATGTTTAGGATGCCTCTGAGTGAATTCTCGTCCTAATTGGGGTTTAGGGTGTTGACTCACTGAGATTTATTCACACCCCGTCGTGGTTTAAGATTTTTCAAGTCCTTAGTTTGAAGATACCGGAAGGGTGTCGTTGAGGATCCCGAGCCAGAGTCAAAGGGATCCGGAGTATAGGTTGTCCGATAGTTCTTTTGGGACAGACCTTTAGTGTACAGACCTGTAAGACTGATTTGGCATGTGTATAAAGTGATATGTGATAATTGGCTTGTCTTTCCTTTATCTCAGTATTTGTTGGTTGTCAGGGTATCTATTTATTTCACTTTCGCATGTGCATAAAACGAAAGGGTCAGCGATGCGTCCTGGGAATGTCGCAAAATTTTAGTCGGCTGACGAGGGATGTGTGCGTGCCTGGGGTTCAAGGCGTGACAATTTGTTGTGGGCTTCTCATATTGGGCCTTAACAAGCTTAATGGGCCCAACTGAGCTCAATGGGCCTTTAATTGGGTGAAACCATAATTTCCACTTATTTGGGCCCTTGTGGCCGATATTTGAAGTAAATGTGGCCCATTGGGCCTCTCCAAATTTGTGGGCCCCATCGCGTCTCCAATTTCTGGCCCAATTTCACTTATATAAAAATTCAAGTTAACTGATAAATAAGGAACCTGATGAAGCAATATCCGATGGTTGTTTCTCAATCCTTTAAAGTCCAATACTTTTAACTAGATTAGAATTTGTGGTTGAAATCCATCAAATGCGGCTTTAGCATAATTAAAACCAATGGGCGGCCTTTAGGGATTTCATGAGTTCGTGGTTGATTCGATATCAATCCACATTTAAGCCCTTTTCAATTCATGGATGATCATCTATTATCATGTAATTGTAAGGGATCAATTGCTCATTTTGAAGTATACGATCATTTGGAATTGATTTAGGGTCGTTTATGATTAATATAGTAATCATGTGGCATCACCCACAATCCAATTATATGTTATTATGGGGGATAAGTACACTAATGGTGCCATAAGTTGTGTACGGCGCTCACTTTGGTGCCAAAAGTTTCCGTCGGATCACTTAAGTGCCAAAAATTTGAAAACGCTCACTTTGGTGCCAACTCCGACGAAATTGGCCGGAAATCCGACTTGGCCTTTTTTTATTAATTTTTGACGCCAACGTGGCTTGTCGGAGAGTTGAGTCAGCATCCAAACACCAAAACGACGCTGTTTGGTGTCTCCCTCAATTCAAAACCCTAATCTCCGGCCCGCCGCCCCGGACGGTCCTTGCGCTCGGCAGCCACGGCTTTGACCCCGACCTCAACCCCAACCCCGACGATGGCCACTCAACGGCAACGGCTCCGACCTCGACCCCGACGATGGCCACTCGGCGGCCGTAGCTCCGACCCCGACCTCGACTCCGACCGCAACGATGGCCACTCGACGGCCGCGGCTCAAACCCCGACCCTGACCCCGACGATGGCCACTCGACGGCCATAGCTTCGACCCCGACCCCGACCCCGACCTCGATGATGGCCACTCGGCGGCCGCAGCTTCGACCCCGACTCCGACCCCAACCCCGACGACGGCCACGGCTTCGACCCCGTCGAAACCCTAATTTCTTCCCCATGTGAGCTAAACGACATCGTTTCCATGAAGCCATCCACGTAGGACGGCAAAACGATGTCGTTTTCTTAAGGAGGACCGAAAACGACGTCATTTAAAGGCTTACCAATTTTTTTTTTTTAAAAAAAAATCATTTTGGCCGGAATCTTTCGCCGGAGGCCGGAATCTTTCGCCGGTGGCACCAAAGTGAGCGTTTTTCCTCCGATTTGGCACTTAAGTGATCCGATGGAAACTTTTGGCACCAAAGTGAGCGCCATACACAACTTATGGCACTATTAGTGTACTTATCCCGTTATTATGGAATCCATCTATAACCATATCTAGATTGGTTTGAAATGGCTTAAGATTGTCCTTCATCAATCCTTAAGGTCGAATTATCAATCCATGATTGAGTTCTCTAGTTGTGCGCATCGAAATTCTAAATTATCTTTTCCAATAGGTTTAACACAATCAAATGGTTCACAAACCAATTTAAAGTCTAATTCTACTAATTGCAATTGAGAAAATAAACTCCTTATTTTATCTTGAATAGGGTCACACCGAGGGTCGCCAAGGACTCGCCTAGGCTGGCGAGAATAACCAAGCTTCGGAAAGGCCCGGGCGACCTTTGCCGGCCTTTCCCAGTGGTTGTGGCAATGGCCAGCGGTGAGGGCTTGGCCAAGCCATTGACAATTTTTTTTTAACTTTATTTTTAATCTAGTTTTGTCTGGGTTTGTAATTTTTAAATATTATTTTTTGACATGGCGCTTAGTGGACAGCACATGTCTTAAGAAAGTAAAAAAATAAGATACATCAGCATTTTTTGTTAGCTTAATTGGACAGAGTTAATGAAAAGACTTAATTGAATTAAATTGTAAAAGCTTTATGAATTGATTATATTATTTGCAAGTTTTAGAATTCAATAATACTTTTATTGGGGACATGCCTCTCATTGATTCAACCTCCTAAGTTCGTTCTTAACCATTAATGAAGTCTTTCTTTATAATAGAGAGTTTCTTCCAACACCTCACTTCTATAGTAGAGAGTAGCAATCATAAAACAAACAAATAAAAGAGAGCAGTTTGGGGGCTTTCTAATAATGATCTCTTTAAGCTATTTGGAACAAAAATCACTTTCTTTCTATAGGGAATTTGGTTGCATCCCTTAAGGGCAGAGCAAGAGCTCTTGAAGTCTACCCGAGCATGTTTCTTTATTCATCCATTTAGGCCCGACTAGGAACACGTGGATTCAGGGAACCTGGCTCGGGAACAACTTATTACTAGTAGGGGCTAATGACAGTCAATAAGAGAGTCCAATCTCTAAAATAGAGCTTAGTCTCTCCACAAACTAGTATAAGGCATATGTGATCACAGTCATTACCTTGGCTCCTTCGAAAACATACATGAGATGGTTTCAGTAGGACCTATCATGGAGAAAATATTGCTTGCTCAAGCAATGATGGAAGTAGAAAGTGAAAAGAAGCAGTGATTTTTTTTGTTGTCTGAGGTGTAACCGCAATCTACAATTTATATTTTTATTTTTGGTCCATTACCTTGTCTAGTTATGTTTGACAACCGCAAGCACTTTCTCCAACTCAAGGACAAGTTTGTTGCATACAGATGTTGCTGAGTTTAGCCCAATATCAATGACAACTTTGGGGTTCAATGTAAGTTCACAAGAGAGATTCATGCTACTTATGGTGACAGTAGATTCAGAAGGGCCAAAAACCTCAATTATGGGCTTTAGTGACAGATCTAGCAATTTCTTTGATTTCCAAAATCGAATGACCGAGTTAAGAATGATGTCGTTCTTAGTTAATCTGAATAACATATTTCCCGTGAGCACATACACAATGTATAAGCAACTTTAAATTTACAATTGACTAGATCGTGTATGCGTTCCATGCAAGAGGTGTTGTAGAGTGAGTGATAAACTCTTTGGCTACCTATTTCATGGTCGGAAGCTTTTGAAAGCTATGAATGCTGCAAACTTCTGTGTAAGTAAGTCGACGGCAAAAGATCACTTCAAGTGACAAAAGTTGGCACAAAGGGACGCTTAAGTGCCAAAAGTTATGAAAGTAACACTTATGTGCCATATTTTAAGAAAAGTAGGACACCTAAGTGCCACCTCCAGCAAAGTCGGCCGGAAATCATACATGGCAATTAAATATTAATATTTCTCACCGAGGTGGCTCACCAAAGAGATAACTCTACTTTAATTCACCCAAAATGACGTCATTTCTATAGTTGGCCAAAATAGAGCCCTTAAATTAGCCAAAACGATGTTGTCTCCCCAATTGCCCTAAATCTAAAACCTTAAATTGGGCAAAATGCCATTGAAGTGCTAGAGCCCTAATCCCGAACCCTAATTCGGTTTGCCCCAAATTCTACAGTTGAATATTGGGAATGGAGAGCAGGACTTTTAGCAGCGGCTCAAATTTCTCTCACCGAAGCGAAGGAGAAGGAGAGCATTTATGTTTTTGTGGGTTACCACTCCAAGAAGAACATTGTGGACTCGAATGAATCCCAGGAGAAGATTCTATGGATGTGCTCGATATAGAGAAGGGTTGAAGTACAAATATTTCAAACGGGTTAATGCGAAATTCTCTCACCAAGCCACAGATGTGATATTGGACCTACTTGATGGATGTCATCAACCACCTCCATCTACGATTATGGATGATTTGGACGATGTTGACTCAATGCAAGCTCAAGCATCTTCTACTAACCATTTGAAGAATAAAGTTTCAAGGATAAAAATTGAACGGAAGTGTTGCCAAGCATTTATTGTGTTGCTATTTTTTTGTCTATCCTACTTTATGATGAAATGTAAAGTGTTGGAAGACGAGAAGAAGTTTCTTCGACTGCCATAGTTGTAAATGAGTGGAAAATTGTACTTATTTTTGAATGAAATGTAACTTATTTCTTTGGAAGATGAGAAGAAGTTTTGTGTTGTCTACAAGATCATTGTGGCCTTTTTTTTTTTTTGGCTGTCATATGTATTATGTGTTACTTTTTATGCTTGTGAGGAGGTTAAGGAAAGGGAATGAATGAATGAATAAATGAATGAGATACTGTTTGTACTATGTTTTTGCTTATTCTCAAATATAAATCGGTGATGATAGAATGTATATTGGGTCGATGTGTTGTGGTGACTTCTTTACTTGAACTAAATGTAAAATAGCAGCAAACATTGAATTGAATGGAGTTGCCATAAGTTGAACCATGTATATAAACTAGCGGCTTCTTTGGTTTACTGCAAACTACTATATACATAGGACAGACACGAGTGATTACTCGAATGCTATAAGTTGTATCTAGTGATTACTTAAGTGCCAGTCGTGATAAAAAAAAAAGTCATTTAAGTGTCAAGTTATTATTAAAAGTAATCACTTAAGTGCCACTTGTGATTAAAAGTGAACACTTAAGTGTCAGGTTTTTTTAGAAGGTGATATATTAAGTGCCAATTTTTTTTGTACATTTCCTCTATAAATTGCATCAGCCATCAACTACTACCAGCCACCATCACCGCCCACCACTAGCCACACCAAGCATCACAAGCATCCACTTAAGCCACCACCAGCCACCACTATGCTAGTGGTATGCTGCTGCAGAAGTTGCTAGTGCAAGGTGATAGGGCTAGTACAAGCACCTAGAGGGGGTGAATAGGTGCTCAAAGAAATTTTTGTGAATCTTAACAAAATTAATTTTTTAAGTGTAATAGACTGAAGGCGTAGAGAACTATAAACAGATGTATGAAGTTGCAATTTTAAAGTAAAGAGATAAGATAAAGAGAATTGAAACACAAAGTTTATAGTGGTTCAGCTTATACCAAGCCTACGTCCACTCTCCTGCACTAACAACCCACTGGCTGAATTCCACTATGAATCAAAAGAGATTTTACAGTATCACGTCTTTGATTCCACAGTATAGAGAATCAACTACACTTCTTCAAGGTTTCACAAGAATTTGATCTCTCTTTTGAGTACAGTTCAAGCTCGACAAATTGTAACAGCAAAGAACTAAGAGTTTTAGACTTTGGAATTTTTCTTTCACGCACACACTCAAATAACTTGAGCGTCCTCCTTATATACTCCTTCATGCCTTCATAACCGTTGGCACATTCAAAAGGAGTTCTTCCAATCAACCCATTGGATAGAATCAATTAGGAAAATCTTGAGTTATTTAAAGAATGTGATGATAGCCCACCAATCATGCTCGCCCATACAATTAGGATCTAGGTTTCCATAAATAGAACCTTTCAAGTATACTTCGCCATTCAACAGATCTAATTATTCAAGTTGATTTCAATAAGAATAATTGATCACAAGATGCTATCTCCAACTGTGAGATCTCCTTCAACCATATGAACCAACTCCTTAAAGATATACTTGCATATGGATAAGTCTTCTTCATTAGATAAATCTTTTCTTCGATGGTTTGGAAATTGTCAGCGAGAGTAAACTTTGAATCTTGAGTTTGGAGGTCTTTAGACTTTGACAATAGAGTCTGCAAGTCTTCAGACTAGACTAATGGAAATTTTTTGTAAACTTTAAAATAGATAATGAAGTTTTCTCCAACAATCTCCCCCTTTTTTATGGTGACAAAACTTTCCCGTAGATTTGGACACATTTTTCTTGCAAAACAACACTTAAGCAAACCAAGATTTCTTATAAAAGATAATTAGAGATTAGGATAAGGATAGTAGCGATTCTACAACCACAAAAAACATGTAAATCCTATAAAAGCAACTATCTTTATCATAATCAATAATATAACTTAAGTTACTTGCAAGCATTATTAGTCCATACCAGTTCAAGTCATAACCACACCAAACAGATAAAGTCCCAAAAAGAATCATCAAAAAGTCATCAAATCTTCATAAAACCTCTCCTCCTTTTTGTCAACAGCAAAAAGTGGAGAACAAATGAAAGATAGATGGTTGAAAATGAAGTCAAAGTCATGGCTTTTTGGGAAGGCGAACAAGCTCGAATTCTCCTATAGAATGCACGGTCTTCTCAAGCCTTTCAAAATTATGCTTCAGTGACTAAAAGTCTTCACCCTGCACAGTAGACTGAACTTGAATCTTCAGGGCATTCAACTGGTCATGCAAAGACACTGAGGTGGCCTTGAAAGCATTCTTGAGATCCTGCATCTCATATCCCATATCGTATTGCTGCTTCCTCACATCCAATAAGATCTCGAGCAGCCTTGAAAAGTCTACTGGTTGTTCTGTTGCAACACTAGGACCAGCCGAGTCAAATCCATGGGTTTTGAGAATGAATGGGGCTTCAGCAGATTGTCCACCATGACTATGAGTAGAGGCTTCTGGGTAGTGAGAGGCATACACATCCTCTAGATCCGCTGCAAAACGACTCACATCACTAATAAAAATAGGCGAAGAAGTACCTTTCTGTCCAACAGCTCCCCCTGTTTGGTTGCCTTCAGGTGGAGTAGGTAAGATTTCTTCTTCATCTACTTCTGCTTCATAGTGATGCGCGTCACCAGTCCTAGTTCCAGCCATTTCAGATGCACTAGACAAGGAAACAGCCAAGGTTGGTTCAAAAGAGTCTTCTTCTGGCTCTACTTGAGTCTCTTCAAAACTAACAAAACTCTTCAAATTGCGTAAAGATGAAAGAGTTATTTCATCCTCATCCTCTTCATCCTGCAAGATGAGAATTATTTTCCTCTTCACTGGAGCAGCCATGGGCTCCTTGCCTTTTCTCTTTGTTGCAGCAAAGTCTTGTTTTGCTTTTATAGGAGACTTCTCTTCCATGCGTTCCAAAACCTTACTGAGCTCTTGCAAGCACATCTTTTTGATCATTTTGAATCCAATCACCATTGGAGAAATTGTTGACAAACTTAATGGAGCAGGGATGTGAATTTTAAAATGTCTAAAAAGACACGTGATAAGAGCAAAATAAGGGAGTTGTCCTTTATCCTTCACAACTGTTCTGTACATGTGGAACATAATAGTGTGAGGTAGAGAATTTGTACCCGAAATTGATGGCATGCATTAGTTTCACTTCAGACCGAGACACATCAGTCTTGGATGTCGACTTTGGCCTAATGCAATTGATCACAATTTTGTGCAACAAGATGTTGGTGGCGTTCATCCTAGAGTAGGATATCGTGCCTTCAACATCCTTGTCTTTCACCAATGACTGAGTAGCACGAGCAAAAGGTACACCAAATGGTCGAAACATCCTCTTTCCACCCCAATTAGATCAGCCAAAGTATCCATATCCACCAAAAACATCTTGTCTCTCACAAGTAAAAAGAAAAGCTATTTGCATCCACAAAGGATAAGTTCAAATAAAAGTATACAAAGTGAGTTCAATATAAGCAAAGAGTGGATTCGAACAAAAACACTCCAACTATAGAGCAAAAACTTCTTTCGCCGATTTACTTTCACCGAATCAAGGAAATAAAAATCGACATTCCTAGGGTGCATAACCCTCTCTTTAGCATATTCGAATAAACCTTTTTGTGATTCTTTGATCTAAACAAATTAGAACCATCAGTAACATTTTCAGCCACTCCTATTCTAGGCTGAAAATGGAAAACATCCTTTCATCATCATCCAGACCTTGAGGTTGATTAGCAGTCCCCATTCGTGGGTCACTAGGAAACTTAGCAAAGGCTTTTTCAGCCGAACCATTTTCGGCAATACCCATCTTTTCCATGTCGTGCAAAAATAGAGTCTCGTTCTTATACCCCTTCTCTTTCAAGTATTCATCAATCAATGACATGGAAGTTCCTCCTATTTTCAGATTAGAATAAAGCTTGAAAGCGACTTTAGGAGTTAATGTTCTTATAGGTTCCACTTCTTCCAAAACTTCTTCTTCTAGATGAGTCGGTGGAGGAGTTTGACGCTGCTGAGAAGGTTGTTGCTGATTTTGTTGCTGTTGAGGAGTAGAAACTTCTTCTTCGGTCAAGTAAAAGTGGGTAGGACCCTCGGGCATATGTTGTGGTCCCCTGCTTGCAATCCTTGATGACTTTCTCGAATACATTGTCTTTTCCAGGGAGGAATTCACCAACTTGTTCGAAAAAAGTGAAATCTTTTGGATAGATTGAGAGTGAAAGTGAAAGCAAATAGGAATTTTGTATTCTAGGGTTTAGTGTAAAAGCGAAGAAGACGAGTCTCAGTAGTATATAAAGCAAGTGAAGTGAGATAAACAAATCGTCATAAAGGAAATATAAAAATACCTTTTAAAACGAATAACTTCCCTTTTTTTGAAAATAACTATCTTTTCAAAATTGATAACTGCCTTTTTGAAAAAGAAAAACTTGGAAATATGATTTCAATCAATTAGCAATTAATAAGTAACCATACCTTTTCAGTTAAAAAAAAAATTAAAATAGAAACAACTTACAGTCGTAACTCTTGGTCTTCTAAGTCTAAATACCTTCAAACTTTACCTTTGAGTCTTGAGCACATCCAGACTTTACTGAATAAGAGATATAATGTTCAGTCTGGTGCGAATAGACTCAAATAGGCTTTTCTCCAGAGGCTTTATAAATATGTCCGCCAGTTGATTCTTCGAGTCAATGAATTGAATCATGATTTCTCCATTTTGAACATGATCTCTAATAAAGTGATGTTGAATCTCTATATGCTTTGCTCTTGAATGAAGAATTAGATTCTTTGTGAGGTTAATTGCGTTGGTGTTGTCACATTTGATCTCGGCGTAAGAGTCTTTGATTTCAAAGTTTCTCAGTTGTTGTTTTATCCATAAGATTTGAGAACAGCAACTTCCAAGAGCCACATACTCTGCTTCTACTGTTGAAAGAGCTATAGTGCTTTGCTTCCTTGAGAACCAAGATACTAACCTATTTCCTAGCATTTGGCATACTCTTTCTATCAACTCTGCAACCTGCTAAATCTGCGTCTGAATATCCAAGTAGGGTAAAGTCTCCTTCTTTGGGATACCACCGACCTAAATTTGAATTAGTTGCAATGTATTTGATGATATGTTTTGCGGTGCTTAGATGAGACTCTTTTGGATCAGATTGAAATCTAGCACAAATACAAACACTAAACAAAATATCAAGTCTAGAAGCAGTAAGATAAAGAAGTGAACCAATAATACTCCTGTAAAGTTTCTGGTCAACTTTCTTTCCTCTTTCATATTTATCCAGCTTCAAAGAACTAGACATTGGTATCTCAGTCTTTTTGCAATTCTCCAATCCGAACTTTTTAACAAGTTCTTTCGCATATTTTTCTTGGTCAATGAAGATTCCTTCCTTCAATTGTTTTACTTGTAATCCGAGAAAGAAGGATAGTTCACCCATCATGCTCATCTCAAATTCATCCTGCATAGACTTAGAAAATTTCTTGCACAAGCTTTCGTTAGATGATCCAAATATAATATCATCAACATAGATTTGAACAAGTAGAAAGTTTTTACCTTCTCTTTTAATAAACAATGTAGTGTCCACTTTACCTTTGACAAAACCATTTTGAATTAAAAACTTACTTAACTCGTCGTACCAAACTCAAGGTGCTTGCTTGAATCCATATAGAGCCTTTTTCAGTCTGAATACTGAGTCTGGTTTCCTTGGGTCTTCAAAATCGGGAGGTTGTTCCAAATAGACTTCTTCTTGGATAAATCCATTTAGGAATGCACTTTTGACATCCATTTGGAATAACCTAAAATTCTTATAACAAGCAAAAACAAGTAATAATCTAATTGTTTCTAACCTGGCTACTGGAGCGTAAGTCTCATCATAGTCTATCCCTTCTTCTTGCGTATATCCTTTGGCCACGAGTCTTGCTTTGTTCCTTACCACTTTTCCTTTTTCATCCAACTTATTCCTAAAAACCCATTTAGCTCTAATAATAGATTTATCTTTTGGTTTAGGAGTTAATTCCCAAACATCATTAATGCTTAACTGTCTCGAGTTCTTCTTGCATTGCTTCAAACCAACTTTCGTCGCCTAAAGCTTCTTCTATGCTTTTGGTATCTATTTCAGAAATAAGTGCCATGGCGCTAGACTCTTCTTGCCTTTTGGATTTGGTGCGAATCCCTTCATCAATATCACCAATTATGAGTTATTTGGGATGACTAGATTTGTGCTTCCAGTTACTTGATGGTCTGGCAGGAAGCTGTTCTTCTACTTTAGTTGATTCTTCAACTTCCTTTTGCTGATTTTCAGAGGTCTAAGCTGCTTCAGGGGAGGTAGACTTTATAGCGTTTGGAGTAGGTTTAGATTCTTTAGAATGAGTCTATATTAGTTGATTCTGCAAAGAATCTTGGAATTTGACATTCGTAGATTCTTCCACATACTGAGTCTTTTTGTTGAATACTCTGTAAGTTTTGCTAGTGGTTGAATATCCAAGGAAGATTCCTTCGTCTGATTTTTCTTTAATAATATAACATACTATAAAAAATTGCTTCAGCTAAAAAATGAGAGGAAATATTACTTTCTATTAGAAGAGTTCTTGCCATCTCTTGCAAAGATCTATTCTTTCTTTCCATAACTTCATTCGACTCTAGAGTATATGGAGAAGAAAAAACATGCTAAAAACCTGATTCATCACAAAAAATTTCAAAGTCTTGATTTTCAAACTCACCTCCATGGTCTGTCCGTATGCTTGAAATAGCATATCCTTTCTCATTCTGAACTTTCTTAGCAAACTTTGAAAAGTAAGAAAAAGCTTCAGATTTACTTGCCAAAAAGTAAACCTAAGTGAATCGTGAATAGTCATCAATGATTACTAGACAGTATCTCTTTCCGCCTATGCTTCTAGTTCTGGTTGGTCCAAAGAGATCCATATGTAGAAGCTGCAAAACATGATTAGTAGAAACCTGATTCAATGGTTTAAAAGAACTTCTAACCTGTTTTCTCAATACACATGGTGTGCATAACTCAGATTTTTGAAACTTCAGGTTGGGCAGTCCTCGAACAAGATTCTTAGAAGAGATATTCGCAATCTGCTTCATATTGACATGGCCAAGCTTTCGATGCCAAAGATTTGCTTCATCTTGAATTGAAATTAGACATTGAGACTTCTCTGGTTTTATGTCTAGAAGATAGATGTTCTCATGTCTTCATCTAGTAAAAGATTGTGAAAGATCTTTACTAGTTCCCGAACATATTCCTTCTTAAAAATTAATCTTGAATCCAATGTCACATAATTGGCTAATACTGAGCAAGTTGTAATTGAGTCCTTCCACAAATGAAATGTTGTTGATTGTGAGACTTCTAATTTTTACTGTTCCACATCCAACAATCTTTCCTTTGCTATTTCCACCAAAAGAGACTTTTCCACCATTAACTTGCATAAGCTTTATAAAACAGCTTGAATCTCCAGTCATATGCCTTAAACAACTACTATCCACATACCATTTAACCTTTTTCTTGATAGTGATCTGCAATTAAAAAAGAAACTCAAACTTTCTTTAGTGCCCACATTTTCTTGGGTCCAGATGAGTTAGTGCAATAAGCAGTCTTTGCCCATTCCTTCTTAACATGTCTCTAAGCCATAGGACATTCTTTCTCAAAGTGTTATGAGCTGTTGCACTTAGAACATTTGAGAGCACTTCGACAACAGGTTTTATAAAGACTTTTTGAAAATGATTTTTGTAAAAAGTTTTTGTAGGCCTTTATTTGATTCTTTCTTTTACTTTTGGAAAATCAATTTGAGGAATAGTTTCAGAAGTCATTCCCAAACCTGATTTGTTAAGGTAGGGTCTTTGTACCGAAAGAATCTTTTCTAATTTCTCGAGATCCTATAGTAAACCTCTTTGAAATATTTGAAATGTCATTTTTCAAAACGTATTTTCTTTTGAAAGAGAGTTTGCATTTTCTTTTAATGTAACAAAGCTTTTATCTAAATTTTCAAACTTTTCTTTCCATAAAATTTCCTTTTGTTTCAATGCAGAATTCTCCTTTTTTTAACTCGGAAATCCTTTTGAGAGAGAACCACCGACCATTGCGGCGTAGAGGGTAGATCCTTTGCTCTCCCGGTGGAGGCCAAGGTTCGGCCCCGCAGCGGGGAGGTTGAAGCACTTGTGTGGTGATTTACGCGTGTTCTTTGGGGTGGTGGTTTCCCGCTATCGACACACAGGGGTTTACGTGGTGGCTGCCGGCCAAAGTGGTTCCTCCAAAGACAAAAAAAAAAAAAAAAAAAAAAAATCCTCTTGAAAGAAGTTTTGAGACTAAGACACGGTTTGTCAATGTATTTCAAGACTTTAGTAGGGATTTTTAAATTACTTACCTCAATCTCGCTATCTGAGTTTGAGTCTGTATCTGTTTCGGAGTCTGAGCCTGATTCTGATTTTGCCATTAGACAAATATTGGCATAATCTTCGTCACTTTCTTCACATTCAGTATCACTCCATGTCTTTGCCCTGAGAGTCTTCCTGTATTTCTCAGTTCTTCCTTTCTATTTCTTTAATATGGGGCAATTGGGTCTGATGTGTCCCTTTTTCTTGCATTCGAAACAGATCACTTCTTTATTGGATTCATCATCCTCAATTGATTTATTTTGAGACTTTTGAGTGCTTTGTTTCTTCCAATTGAATCTTCTTCCCTTTTTGTTTAGTTTCCTGAACCTTTTTATCATGAGGGCTAGCTCTTCATCATCCACGTCATCTTCAGAGTCTGAAACATCATAATCATCGTTAGATCTCAAAGCAAATGATTTCTTACCTTTGGGATGCTCTTCTTCATTGATTTGCTCCACTTCATAGGACTGAAGTATGCCAACCAATTCGTCTACAAAAAGTGGCATGATCCTTTGTGTTTCCCTTATCGAGGTCTTTACGTGATTCCAATTTTTGGAGAGTTCACACAATAACTTGTTAACCTTCATGGGTCCTGAGATTGGTTGTCCCTGATACTCTAGACCATTTACTATTTCTGTAAAACGACTAAACATGTCAGTAATAGATTCTTCTAGCTTCATCTTGAAGGCTTCATACTATCCGAGCAGAATGTTGATCCTTGTCTCTTTTACTTGATTAGTTCCTTCATGGGTAATATGCAACCTGTCCCAAACTTCTTTGGCTGTTTCACAAGAAGATATTCTATTATACTCAGTATGAGACAATGCATAATATAAAGAGTAAATTGCTTTTGCATCAAGGGCTTGTCTCTTAGTTATTTCTTCTTGAGTCATCTTACTAGCCTCTGCAACTTTTTTTCCCCTTTCTGAAACTGATGTAGCCTTAGGAATAGTTCCTTTTTATACCACATTCCATTCTAGACGATTTTTCGATCTTAGGAATGCCTTCATCTTGTTTTTCCATATGTTATATTCCTTTCCATCGAAATAAGGAGGTCCGGTGTTGCTTTACCCTTCAACCAAACCTGAAGCCAACATACTAGCCAAGGATCTTTAACTCAAAAGTAAAAACACTTCAAATAAATGAGCACACAGGCTCCGATACCAATTGATAAGGCTAGTATAAGCACCTAGAGGGGGGTAAATAAGTGCTCAAAAAATTTGTGAATCTTAACAGAATTAATTTTTAAGCGTAATAGATCAAGGCGTAGAGAACTATAAACAGATGTATGAAGTTGCAATTTTAAAGTAAAGAGATAAGATAAAGAGAATTGAAACACAAAGTTTATAGTGGTTCGGCTTATACCAAGCCTACGTCCACTCTCCCGCACCGACCGAGTCCACGGCTGAATTCCACTATGAATCAAAAGAGATTTTACAAAAAGATCACGTCTTTGATTCCACAGTATAGAGACTCAGCTACACTTCTTCAAGGTTTCACAAGAATTTGATCTCTCTTTTGAGTACAGTTCAAGCTCGACAAATTGTAACAGCAAAGAACTAAGAGTTTCAGACTTTGGAATTTTTCTTTCACGCACACACTCAAATAACTTGAGCGTCCTCCTTATATACTCCTTCATGCCTTCATAACCGTTGGCACATTCCAAAGGAGTTCTTCCAATCAACCCGTTGGATAGAATCAATTAGGAAGATCTTGAGTTATTTAAGGAATGTGATGATAGCCCACCAATCCCGCTCTCCCATACAATCAGGATCTAGGTTTCCATAAGTAGAACCTTCCAAGTATACTTCTCTAACCGTGAGATCTCCTTCAACCATATGAACCAACTCTTTAAAGATATACTTACATCTATATAAGTCTTTTTCATCAAATAAATCTTCTCTTCAACGGTCTGGAAACTGTCAGCGAGAGTAGACTTTGAATCTTGAGTTTGGAGATCTTCAGACTTTGACAATAGAGTCTGCAAGTCTTTAGACTAGACCGATGGAAACGTTTTGTCAACTTTAAAATAGATAAGGAAGTTTTCTCCAACACAAGGTGCCTTACACTAGCTTGCACTAGCACTACCTGATGAAAGATGTGCATATTGCACACTTACATCTTGCACTAGGTGTAGCACAAACCCTCAACCCAACCTCTAAAATAGACCCATCATCAGTAGGCATCAGCAGTCACTACTGGCCATCACTACTAGTAACACTAGCATCCTAGCTACCACACCAGCATGTAGCCACCACCATAGACCCACCATTAGCAACCACTGTTGGTGGTGGGTTGTGGGTTTATTACAAAAGGGGTTTGTGCAAGCTAAGCTATGCACACTGCACTCTTGCACCAGTACTAGCTGTAGCAAGAGGCCCCAACCCAACCCCCACAATGGACCTACCACCACTAGGCTTCACTAGCCACCACCACTAGCCACACAAGCACCCTAGTCACCATCACAAATCCACCACTAGAAGCAGTAAGTAAAAGTAAAAACAAAATCAAAAAAATGAAAAAGGCAAAAATGACAAGCAACAGGATCGTTCCATTGATATTGAAATTAAGTCTCACAAACTCAATGACAAATTATTAAAAAAAAAAAAAAAACATTCACAGTAAAACAATTGACTCCTCAGTTCCACAAACCATATCCCATCCCATTTCATCAATCAATATGCACAATGCCTCCTGTTCGTGCTCCTTTTGATGGACATTTCACTTTATTCATAATCCTTGCACTTTTTCTAACTGGACGTGAGACTTCTTCTTCAATTATCTCGGGATGGTTGATTTTGATGGAGCTACAATTGTCGTAGGCTGAATTTATTCAAATAAACCTGCAACTGAGTTCTTCTTACTCTTATTTCTTGTTGGCGCAGCCAATGTCTTCTTCTTTGTTGACGTAGCCGTTGATTCTTGAGTAAGGCCTTGAGAGATAAGAACCTCTAAACTTCTCCTAGGCTTCAAAAAGAAAACTCAATTATCAACAAAAGTTTGCACCATAAATCAAATTAAATGCAGCCTATAAAACTTACATTAAGAGTAACTGTTATAAAATGATCATTTGTATAAAGGCCGTAACCATATTATTTTAGCATCTTCCTAAGAGCCCTTCTTGTTCGAAAGGGAATGTTACTTTCAGGTACTTGTGATTGATTGGCCCTTCTTCTCGCATGTGATTTCTTGGGCTCTTGTTGTGGCTGTTCAGCTACAGTAGGGGCTTCTTTGGCCAATTCTTCAACTAAGCGTCTTCTAGATGGCCTTCTTGTAGGTGGCTCTTGATTTGGCTTTCTTCTAGTTGTTTTTCTATTTAGCCCTTCAGCTTCAATGACACTTTCTATTGGCTTTTGTGGTGGCCCTTGTGATGACCCTTCCAGTGGCCTTTGTAGTAACCTTAATGATGGATCTTGTGGTGGCCCTTCAGTTGGGCCCTCTATTGGTAGCTAAGCTCTAGCTTGCCTTCTTTAAATCTAATAAAAATGCAAATGACATCATAAATATAACATCAAGTCATATAACGACATAAAGGAAAACTAAACACAAATTATTGAACTTACTGGGTATTTTTTTCTTTGCTGCTGCTGAAGAACAGTTGACTTAACTGGCCCTCTAGTTACTTCGGCCAATCCCTCAGCTAGCTATCTTCTACCTTGCCTTCTTTGAATAGGGCCTTCAATTTCAAGTACAACAGGGGCTTCGGCCAATTCTTCACGTGTTATTCTCGTGACCTAACAAAGACAAAAACATTACATACATGTCAACTATATCTATGTATATATTTGTAATAAACCATAAAGCAACATAAACATAATTGTCATGACTTATTGGGTTTATTGTCATCGATTGAAGAATAGTCAACTCACTTCGCCTTTCTGTTTGTCCTTCTCCAACTGTCCCTTCACTAGGCCCTTCGGCTGGCCTTAACTATTCCCGCCACTTCCTTAATTGACAACCTTTAGTATTGTGCCCTGCTATGTGGCAAAAAGAGCACTTCGTCTTTACACCTGTCCTATTCATCCTACGCTGACATGAGACCTCTCCCTCCATCATTCTTTGTTTTCACTTTGGTCTTCCCATTTTCTTCTTTAATGGCAAAGGTTGAGGTGCTTCACAATCTATTATCTCCCAGAACTGGCTATTTCTGATTGGCTACAACATAAATTGGTACGAAACAACATATTTTGGTTTCTTGTACCAATCATCAATGTAGCCTTCTGTGTTATGGCCCTTCAATTGAATGTCACATATGGCATGTGCACAAGGAATTCCACTTAGTTGTCATGTTCTACATGAACACTTCCTTGTACCTAAATAGACAACATACTTATCGAAACCCTTCATTATCTCATATCCTTCATCCCATTCCAAATGGGATGACAATACCTACTTGCAACCAAGTTCTCATCCAATTTCTTAGCAATCCTAGGACCACATTGCCTAGTCCACTTTGCAGCCTCATCTCTTTGTCTATGCAACCGAGTCATGACCATAACCTGTATGTCTTCAAGCATCGAGATAATTGGTTTGCATCTGGCATCTATTATCCTCCCATTGAATGCTTCTCATATGTTGTTATCAATGTTATAACACTCGAATTCCTCGCTGAAGAACGCCCTACACCAATACTTTGGTTCTGTTTGGAATAATGCATCATAACCTTAATTTGTCAATTGAAGCAGTTATTCTTTAGCCATCCTAAAATCAGTCATATTTGTGCTCTTTGCTAGCTATTAAAATTGCAACTGTAGTTTGTCCCCTTTATAGTTCTTTGCCCAATTTGTGCATATGTGCCGCACGCACATTCGATGTTCGGTATAAGACAACAACTCAGCTATTGTTGGAACTAGTCCCTGCAATAATTCAAAATAAGAGATGTAAGCAAATGATATGTTGATATCAAAAATCAAACAATTGACCAAATTTTTCAAAAAGCAAATATTACATTTTGTTGCTCACTCATGAACACTCACCCTACCCCATTTGTTATCTTCAAATCAGTCATCAAATTTATTAGGAACCAAGACTAATTATCCTTATTCTCTACCTTCATAATAGCCTAAGTCAATGGAAACATTTGATTATTTGCATCTCTTCCAATTGCAGCCAGCAATTCTCCCTTGCATAAGACTTTCAAAAAACATCTGTCCAATCCTATAATCCGTCTACAACCAGATAAAAATCCCCGTTTGCATGCATCGAAGCAAACATAAAACTTATTGAACTTGGTCCCAAAATCAGGAAGTGGTCTCTCCACGACCTTTACATACACTCTACTTAAAGGATTTTGCAGCCTACACTCTCAAGTATAATCCTACAACTGTTCATATTCACTGTTGTACTGACCAATGAGTATTTTCATCGCCTTTTGCTTCGATCTTTTGCATTGATTCCTAGATATATTGATATCTACCTGCTCATTCACTAGCATCCTGAACTTAATACTATTCATCTGAGACATTAGCTTAATCAAATCAAAGAAGTGCTTGGACAACCGTGCATTTGTTACCCTTTTATTTTCAAAATTAATGGAACAAGTATGTTCCTCTCAGTAGGCTCTAATCTGGAAGGATCCACTTCTCCTAACAAATGCGCCATAAATCTTCCATAGACAATTTTGTTGCGAACACCTAGCTCTTACAAAGGTCTTAGTGTTTCTAATGAAGTCAACATTCCTTTGTGCAGCAATGGAGTTAACTACCCTAAATTGTTTCACATCTTGAAATTTCATACAAAGTAGGAGAGGCAACAGATGAATCATAAGAAGGAAATTTACTTTTCCTTCTATGCACAGCTCCTTCATCTTCTTCAAGCTTATCCTGGGAAATAGCATTCTTGACACTTTTTTCATAATCAGTCTACTCGCCAGCAACACCAGCATCTACAGGGCCTTCGGCCCTGTTTGGAATTTCATTAGCTACCTACAAAGCTGCAAACTTATTTGTCAAAAAATCCCTTTGCTTTTTTCTTGACTGCACAAACTCCTCGTTGTCGTTATCACCTAAGAAATTTTCAGCAGGCAACCTTTCATCATTATCATAACTTGATTCAGCTACTTCCCAATCTAATTCAGTGATTGTGACATCACCTATGTCATCATCATTTTGGTGAACTGCATCTGCGCTCCTCTGCTTTTCATCATGTCTATCCTGCCCTCCTTCGACCCTAACATCAATACTACCTTGAATACCATCTCCTTTTTGTCCTACTTAGGCTCTCTCTCCATCATCATCTTCATCCTCATTTTCACTATTGTACTCAACATATATTTTTACATCTTCACCATGAAGATAATGGTATAGAACATCCCTAAAACCATTATCATATTCTAAGCTTCTCAAACCATCTCTTAAGCCTTCCTAGGAATACAATACAACAATTTCTGAGCTTTACAAGGAAAATAAGTCAATATATCCCTAACAAATCCTATATAAGATGCCTTCTTTATCTCGACAAAGATGGTGTCGTCATTTCCACCCTCATACTCCCACTCATCCTCCCCAATCACAAAATCCCCACCAAGAACAAGAAAAAGAATGATTAGTTTTTGGGACCACATCCACAAAAAACAATAGACAATTGTACATGGGAGTCCCCCCACTCTCATGGACTTATTAAATAGAGGTCCCCACATTGACAATATTCCCCTACATGACAGCCAGAAAAGAGGTCGCCACTTTAACTATTTGCCTTCCATTCCCTTAAAGTATTAACCAAAAACAGAGGTCCCCACACTGACAATGTGCCCCTACATGATAGCCAAAAAATAGGTCATCGCTTTAATTATTTGCCTTCCCTAGCCTTAAAATATTAACAAAAAATAGAGGTCCCCATAATAAGCACAGCCCAAGCAATTTTGTCTACTATATTTTGCTGAACTAAACTTGCGATGTGAGAATGTACATTAACTTAATCAAATATATTTTTCCTGTGAAAACACATATAGAAAATTAAGGAAAGCTCGATGTAAAAATATAACGAGAAAGTTGTGTCACAAGTCTTCTCTTTCAATCTAACTATACTGCAGTTTCATGCCTACAATAGCAATGCTTCTTTGGAAACTTCACGCTATTAGCAAGATCAAGACCACACCTGAGAACTGCAGAAGGCCGCGCCATGTGATTAAAGGGAACCAATTCCACAAAATACAAGCCCTGACGCAAAGACCTTATTGCTAGAAGGTACATAAAAGCTTAAAAACCGAAGAATTTTTTGGTGGGCACCTGATATAAGATTGACTAAAACTACAGAGGGAAGACTAGAACTGGAAAGAGTCAAGCTTTATCCTTAATTCTCCGCTAAAAGCTACCGATCACTCGTCGCACATGCTGTTAAACACGTGCACACGATTTTCATAGCAAATGCGCATACAAGGGACGCAAGCATCGACTGCAGAAATCATCGACCGAGGCGAGCATCTCCACATAGGGGAGTAGCGAAATAGAACGCATGCATTTCAACAAAATTTACGCAAGCCAACACGCATAGCTCGAGCACAACACACCCACCTCACTGCCCGAAGGTCCGATCAGCACATTTCCCCACCAAGCCCCAAATTTTCCATCGGAGCCCTAATAAAAGAATCGAGCCCTAATTTCATCATAGGGGAGGGGGAGAAGGGGCCGAACCTAGAGGAGCGACGATGGTGAGCAGCGATGACGACCAACGATGGAGAGTGGTGATAACGACCAACAACGGCGACTGACGACGACGACCGATGACCACCTCTGGGCGTGAACGGTGATGAAGAGAAGGGCCTGAGATATAGTGTGAACTCGGACGGGGAGGAACGGCAATGGCTAGGTCTGCTTAAGCCAAAATAACCTAAACGACGTCGTTTAATACCAAGGAAAAACGACGTCGTTTAGGTCAGCTCAGTCGTTGTGAATAGATGACGTCATTTTTGTCATCCAAGTGTGCTTTAAAAAAAAAAAAAACGTTTGCCACCTCAATAAAAGAAGTCGCCAGAAAATGCCACGTATGCAATTTGCTCGGATTTTATTGCCAGTGGCACTCAAGTGATCCATTTTGCTCCCATTTTCGCACTTAAGTGTCTCTTTCGTAACTTTTGACAATTAAGTGTCCCTTTATGCCAACTTATGGTACTCCAGGGGTCCGCGTGTTGTAAGTCGACTGTGGTCATGAAAAGGAAAGAAGACCCTAGAGCTAGAATGTAAACAAGGAATCCAGGAAGTGACCTCATTGTGGGAATATTGGAAATGCATGGAAGCCCATGCCGCTTATTGGACTCAACATTTAGTGAGATTGTGCTTACAAGCCAAGCTCACTTCACTATCAATCTTTCACTCATGATGCATCACATTGTAATTAACCAAAGGCTGATCTGGATGACTTACAGATAGCCGTTGGCCTATGATTGGTTCCAGGTTGTCTTCTTGATATGGAATAGTGGTGGCCTCAGCCACTTCATCTTGGCGAAAGAGACTAAAGATTGATTTTTTTTTCCGAAGCGTCTAATTCATTTTTAGTGGGCATGTCAATTTATTCAAGGTATCCACTTTTTATTTTCAAGAAAATCCTTATTCATCTTATTGAAAGAAACTGAATATTAAAATATTTTTTGGAAGCATCTAATTCGTCATTTTTAGTCAATTTGTCAAGTCATTCAACTTTTCCACTTTCTATCTTCACGAAAATGCTTCATCTTTTCGGAAGAGACCAAAGATTAAAAAATTCTCTTGAAGCACTTGATACTCTTTTTAAATGGAGGATGACGAATTATTCAATGGAAAATGTGGTTACATCCATTAGACAACACCCAAGAAGTGTTATCATATAATTTATAACTGCAAATGCAATCCACATTTACCATATCAAGAATTTCTCATTTCAACAAAACTTACAATCCAAAAAAAAAAATAAAAATTCAGCTTTAATCAAACGAGGTAATCACAAAATACTCCAGGAACTTGACTATGTAATCTTTACATGACTCATCAATGTCAACACCCATTTAGTCTTTCCCCAAATTAAGAAAAACAAACGACCATGTTTTTCCAAGATATATGCATCCTTTTCATTGAGGTACCACAAAGTCAAGTCATCAGGCTCAAATTGGTTCATTGTTCTTTGATTTGGGTTCAATTTCAGCGGTCTACTATAGCCCTAGACATTGGATTCTGATGCATATCGTTCATTGCATGTTTAGAAGACTATGGTTCAAGCCACTTGCACTTGAATTTAGAAAACTAATCCCACTAATGGTGATCAATTCTTTCACAATCTATTACCTCTCCATACAACGGTCTTCATCACTTGCCCCAGATTTTTCCTAAAAGGGAACGATGGCATTATTTTCCCCTTTAAAATGGAATTTGAAGTGTCCTAGAATAGAATAAAGGTAATAAATAAATTGTGCCTTTTGATAAAGAGAGACTTGATTGAGGAAATGCCTTGTTCTCTCAAAATGTCTATGTTTAATGGTTCTTTTATGCACAAAAGGTTTCGAAGTCATCCACTCGTAATGGTTCATTATATAGAGTACCTTTCAAATGGGACATTTCTATGATCCCATGTCGACTTGGCTGGAATTTTAATGAAATCTCATCTTTTTCTCTTATGTCACATGAATGGATTACTAATGATGAAAAAAGTATGCATACAGTTATGCTTGCACAAAACGCGGGTGAAGTAATTAGTGTATAGTAACTTTTCAAAGTCTCGAGTTACTTTTACGACTATTACATGTAGCTAGTGACTCTTAAATGTGGTTAGTTTTCTTTTTTCCACGTGGAAAAGTAAATTGCAATATATTCAAATAGTAAGTTTTCCACAGTTTTGAGTAGCTATTTTTATGACAAAACTTCTACTTCAATCCTTTCATTGTTAAATAATTTTGTTGACTTTAGTACCATGTTAAGGTGAAGCGCAAATTTCCGAAATGGTCAGTAGATTTTCTTATTTATAAGTTAGAATGAACCAACTACTTTAGGGTCCATCTATTTTGCGGAAAACGTACAATTTCTGAAAAAGTTCACATTTACATGTCCACCTTGTGGATTCTTCCCGATTCACCGAAAAGGGGTGGGGTAAGCTTAGCACCTCTATTCATAAACAGGTCGATCAAAGTATGCATGCACCACATAAGCCACTAATATGACATTTCATTTACCCGTGTGTCTTATGCAACTCATATATCTCAGTGCCATGCATGTGCAAGGCATTACATTATTCTCATAATATGCATCAGCACTTATGCACTTTGCACACGTAGCGTCTTGAGAATATAATGGAATCCCATACTACCATGTTACCCTTGAGACCATGCTTTTAGATTATTATGACTGCTCTAGGCCATGACCAACCAAACGGTTGGTGGTCTTCCAACATAATCGTGTATTGTCTCCCCCAATCAAACACGGCAATGTCCCGTGTAAACGCATCAAGACGGTATTCCATTAAAGGAGCTTTGTTTCGAAATCCATCCGCCAACGACATCCCATTAACTTAAGGCGTTCAAACTTAGTTAGGCATCATCTTGCATAATCATATGCATCAGGACGGAACCATCACCCCACATAATCATGTGCATTAGGCCTATTATGTGATCACACAAGAACATTACCACTCAAGCCCATTGTTATCTTTCTCATTAGCCAAGTATGAATACATCAATGGCATGCCAAGTAGAATGTGTCTCATGACTTATAGAAACTACATCAATAAAATATATCGAGCACGAAACAAGAGTTCGTGGTTTGATACGTTATGTTGAGCACAGACCTAAGTCCAATCCGGATCGAAAATGATACATCTCAATATTGTACTGAGAGCAAGAAAGGACCAACCCATCGTGACATGATCATTGACGTAGTACCAAACTTAACTCGAGAACGATACATCTTAGTATCGCACCAAGATCAAGAAAGCATCGACCCGTTGTGACATGATCACCAACTTAGTACCTAACTTGGTTCGGGAATAATATGCCTTAGTATCGCCAATCCAAGAGAGAAACTTGACCCGGCGTGCTTCCACACATGTCCAATAACCATCGTATATCTCGTCTTGGGAGCTCGAGGTGGTCTCACACAGTGACCTTGGACAATGAACATACGTGTAAACAACATCACATAGAATAAGCACATCCAATAATATCATAAGTTTTCATAATATAATTATGGTTTCTCGAACCCAAGCTCAAATATGAACATCAACATGTTGCTTCCAATGATAATATCAAATCGAACAACCTTAATATATTACCTTTCAAAATAGCTTTCGTAAGTATTCACTACTTACAATCATAGAATGTTAAGAACACTTACCATTTTCAAATTTGGAATTGTATAAGTATATACCAAACAATATATCTTTCAAAGCTGCCTTTCATAAGTATTTATTACTTATAAATATAGAATACCAATACCAATTTAAAATTTGGAGTTGTATAAGCATATATCATCTTTAAAAACTTGCATTCAACAAGCACTAATCACTTTAGAACTCACAATATAATGAACACTTATAGCAATCAAGATAAGTTATTGTATCCAACGGTAACTTATAATGATAGCTTATCACATATTAGTACAACCTATCATGACAACTTATCGCATATTATCATAATCTATGATGATAACTTATCACATATTATAATAACCTATCACGATAGCTTATCGCATCCAGAATAGCCTATCATGATAACTTATCACATCTAAGCATAGCCTATCGTGATATCTTATCTCATTGTGCTTATCATGATTATTGTGATAGTCTATCACGGCTACTTATCACCGCTACTTATCACCTAATCTAATCACCATTAACCTTAATCTAATCCTAATCCTAATCCTAAGCACAATTACCACCCTAAGCAAGGGTTAGGAAGTTACTCACTTCCAGATCTAGGCTAAGGCGAGCGACGGCGACGGCGGCAAGGCTCACAACGTGACAATGGCTCTCGGTGAGGCTTGGCAAGGCATGGCGGTGGCTGGATGGTGCTTCGCAGCACACAAAAAGGGCTAAAATAGCCGAGTGACGATGACACATGGCTTGAGGGAGGTCCAGCAAGGCTTGGGACTCATAGCAAATGCACATGAACAATGGCACGATGACATCTCACGACGAGGGGCATGAGGGCATGGGACAAGCCAGACAATGGACGGTGGACGGCAACAAGGTGAGGGACAAACTAAGAGGGAGAAATGGGTATCAGTTGAGCCAAATGAGAGAGTGAGGGGAAAGAGAGAAAATTCAACCAAAGGGGAGGTAGAGAGAGAAAAGTGAGAAAAATAAGGGAAATGAGAGAAATGAGGGAAAAAGGAAAACTTATGGACCAAGGACACATCTTGGCCTTCCATTCTAACTTGGGGAGCAAGAAGAAATCTCATCAATCCATCTTCATGCCCATAATTTTTGTTTTATCAGGCTTAGGCTTATAGAAGGGCCAATTTGGTAATTGCACTAAGCCATTTTACTATTCATGCACGCTATTCACGCACATGGGCCTAAGCCCAAAGTGGTCCAATTGTCTTAATGGGCTTGTCCTTGGGCTTGATTTGTTGTGGGCTTCTCATCTTCGGCGTTAACAAGCTTAATTGGCCTAAATGAGTTCAATTGGCCTTTAATTGGGTGAAACCATAATTTCCACTTATTTGGGCCCTTGTGGTCAGTTTTTAAAGCAAATTGGCCCATTGGGCCTCTCCAAATTTGTGGGCCCTATTGGGCCTCCAATTTCCAACCCAATTTCACTTATCTAAAAATTCGGGTTTTAAATAAGGAACCTAATGAAGCAATGTCCAGTGGTTGTCTCTTAATCCTCTAAAGTCCAATACTTTTAACCAGATTAGAATTTGTGGTTGAAATCAATCAAATGCAACTTTAGTATAATTAAAACCAATGGGCAGCCTTTAGAGATTTCATGAGTTCGACTTGCGGTTGATTCGATAGCAATCCATATTTGAGCCCTTTTCAATTCATGGATTATCCTTAATTATCATGTAATTGTAAGGGATCAATTGCTCGTTCCAAAGTACACGATTATTTGGAATTGGTTTAGGGTCGTTTATGATTAATATAGTAATCATGCGGCATCACCCGCAATCCGATTATATGTTATTATGGAATTGATCGATAACCATTCCTAGATCGCTTTGAAACAGCTTAAGATTGTCCTTCATCAATCCTTATGGTCGAATTATCAATTAATGATTAAGTTCTCTTATCGTGCGTATCGAAATTCTAAATTATATTTCCCAATAGGTTCACTATTGAATGGTTCACAAACAATTTAAAGTTTAATTCTACTAATTGCAATTGAGAAAATAAACTTCTTATCATATCTTGAATAGGGTCAAATTTTAAGGATGTCACACCAGGGGTTGCCAAGGACTTGCCTAGGCTAGCAAGAGTCACTGAGCTTCGGAAAGGCCTGGGCGACCTTTGCCGGCCTTTCTCGGTGGCGATGGTAGTGGCCATCGGTGAGGGCTTGGCCAAGCCATTAACAAAGTTTTTTTTTCTTTTTTAAACTTTATTTTCAATCTAGTTTTCTCTGTATTTTTAATTTTTAAATATTATTTTTTGACGTGGGGCTTAGTGGACACCACATGTCTTAAGAAAGTAATAAAATAAGATACATCAGCATTTTTTGTTAGCTAAATTGGACAGATTTAATGTAAAGACGCGATTGAATTAATTTGAAAAGTTTTCTAAATTGATTATATTCTTTGCAAGTTTTAGAACTCAATTCTACTTTTATTGGGGACATGCCTCTCTTTGATTCAACCTCCCAAGTTCGTTCCCAACCATTAATGAAGTCTTTCTTTATAATAGAGAGTTTCTTCCGAAACCTCACTTCTATAGTAGATAGTAGCATTCATAAAACAAACAAATTAAAGAGAACACTTTGGGGGCTTTCTAATAATGATCCGTTTAAGCTATCTGAAACAAAAATCACTTTCTTTGTATAGGGAATTTGGTTGCATCCTTTAAGGGTAGAGCAGGAGCTCTTGAATTCTACCCGGGCGTGTTTCTTCATCCATCCATTTAGGCCTGACTAGGAACACGTGGATCCAGGGAACCTGGCTCGGGAACAGCTTCTTACTAGTAGGGGCTACTCATAGTCAGTAAGAGGGTCCAATCTCTAAAATAGAGCTTAGTATGTACATAGACTACTAGAAGGCATATGTGATCACAGTCCTTACCTTGGCTCCTTCGAGAACATACACGAGAAGGTTTCATGTTGGACCTGTCATGGAGAACATATTGCTTGTTCGAGCAATAATTGAAGTAGAAAGTGAAAAGAAGCAGGGATTTTTTTCGTTGTACGAGGTGTAACCGCAATCTACAATTTTGTTTTTTGTTTTTTTTTTGGGTCCATTACCTTGTCTAGTTATGTCTGACAACCGCAAGCACTTTCTCCAACTCGAGGACAAGTTTGTTGCATACAGGTGTTGCTGAGTTTAGCCCAATATCAATGACAACTTTGGGGTTCAACGTAAGTTCACCGGAGAGATTCATGCTGCATATGGTGACGGTAGATTCAGATGGGCCAAAAACCTCAATCATGGGCTTCAGTGACAGGTCTAGCAATTTCTTCTTTGATTTCCAAAATCGAATGACCCAGTTAAGAATGCTGTCGTTCTTCGTTAATCTGAATGACATTTCCCGTGAGCACGTACTTCATGTATAAGCAACTTTAAATTTACAATTGACTGGATTGTGTATGCGTTCCATGCAAGTGGTGTTTTAGAGTGAGTGATAGACTCTTCCGCTGCCTATTTCATGGTCGGAAGCTTTTGAAAGCAATGAATGATGCAAACTTCTGTGTAAGTAAGTCGACTGTGGTGATGAAAAGGAAAGAAGACCCTGGAGCTAGAATGTAAACAAGGAATCCAGGAATTGACCTCATTCTGGGAATATTGGAAATGCAGGGAAGCCCATGCCACATATTGGCCTCAACATTTAGTGAGATTGTGCTTACAAGCCAAGCTCACTTCACTATCAATCTTTCACTCATGATGCATCACATTGTAATTAACCGAAGGCTGATCTGGATGACTTACAGATAGCCGTTGGCCTATGATTGGTTCCAGGTTGTCTTCTTGATATGGAATAGTGGTGGCCTCAGCCACTTCATCCTGTCCAAAGAGACTAAAGATTGATTTATTTTTTTTCCGAAGCATCTAATTCAGTTTTAGTGGGCATGTTAATTTATTCAAGGTATCCACTTTTTATTTTCAAGAAAGCCTTATTCATCTTATTGAAAGAAACTGAATATTAAAAGATTTTTTGGAAGCATCTAATCCGTCATTTTCAGTCAATTTGTCAAGTCATTCAACTTTTCCACTTATCATCTTCACGAAAATGCTTCATCTTTTCGGAAGAGACCAAAGATTAAAAAGTTCTCTTGAAGCACTTGATACTCTTTTTAAATGGAAGATGACAAATTATTCAATGGAAAATGTGGTTACATCCATTAGACAACACCTAAGAAGTGTTACCGTAGAATTTATAACTGCCAATGCAATCCACATTTACCATATCAAGAATTTCTCATTTCCTTGTCTAGTTATGTCTGAGAACCGCAAGCACTTTCTCCAACTCGAGGACAAGTTTGTTAAATACAGGTGTTGCTGAGTTTAGCCCAATATCAATGACAACTTTGGGGTTCAATGTAAGTTCACCGGAGAGATTCATGCTGCATATGGTGACCGTAGATTCAGAAGGACCAAAAACCTCAATTATGGGTTCAGTGACAGGTCTAGCAATTTCTTCTTTGATCTCCAAAATCGAATGACCCAGTTAAGAATGGTGTCGTTCTTGGTTAATCTGAATGACATATTTCCCGTGAGCACGTACACCATGTATAAGCAACTTTAAATTTACAATTGACTGAATTGTGTATGCGTTCCATGCAAGAGGTGTTTTAGAGTGAGTGATAGACTCTTCCGCTGCCTATTTCATGGTCAGAAGCTTTTAAAATCTATGAATGATGCAAACTTCTGTGCAAGTAAGTCGACTGTGGTGATGAAAAGGAAAGAAGACCCTGGAGCTAGAATGTAAACAAGGAATCCAGGAATTGACCTCATTCTGGGAATATTGGAAATGCAGGGAAGCCCATGCCACTTATTGGACTCAACATTTAGTGAGATTGTGCTTACAAGCCAAGCTCACTTCACTATCAATCTTTCACTCATGATGCGTCAGATTGTAATTAACCAAAGGCCGATCTGGATGACTTACAGATAGCCGTTGGCCTATCATTGGTTCCAGGTTGTCTTCTTAATATGGAATAGTGGTGGCCTCAGCCACTTCATCTTGTCGAAAGAGACTAAAGATTGATTTTTATTTTTTTTTCCGAAGCATCTAATTCATTTTTAGTGGGCATGTCAATTTATTCCAGGTATCCACTTTTTATTTTCATGAAAATCCTTATTCATCTTATTGAACGAAACTAAATATTAAAAGATTGTTTGGAAGCATCTAATTCGTCACTTTTAGTCAATTTGTCAAGTCATTCAACTTTTCCACTTTTTATCTTCACGAAAATGCTTCATCTTTTCGGAAGAGACCAAAGATTAAAAAAATTCTCTTGAAGCACCTGATACTCTTTCTAAATGGAAGATGACAAATTATTTAATGGAAAATGAGGTTATATCCGTTAGACAACACCTAAGAAGTGTTATCGTAGAATTTATAACTGCCAATGCAATCCACATTTACCATATCAAGAATTTCTCATTTCCTTGTCTAGTTATGTCTGAGAACCGCAAGAACTTTCTCCAACTCGAGGACAAGTTTGTTAAATACAGGTGTTGCTGAGTTTAGCCCAATATCAATGAAAACTTCGGGGTTCAATGTAAATTCACCGGAGAGATTCATGCTGCATATGGTGACGGTAGATTCAGAAGGGCCAAAAACCTCAATTATGGGCTTCAGTGACAGGTCTAGCAATTTCTTCTTTGATTTCCAAAATCGAATGACCCAGTTAAGAATGCTGTCGTTCTTCGTTAATCTGAATGACATATTTCCCGTGAGCACGTACACCATGTATAAGCAACTTGAAATTTACAATTGACTGGATTGTGTATGCGTTCCATGCAAGAGGTGTTTTAGAGTGAGTGATAGACTCTTCCGCTGCCTATTTCATGGTCGGAAGCTTTTGAAAGCAATGAATGATGCAAACTTCTGTGTAAGTAAGTCGACTGTGGTGATGAAAAGGAAAGAAGACCCTGGAGCTAGAATGTAAACAAGGAATCCAGGAATTGACCTCATTCTGGGAATATTGGAAATGCAGGGAAGCCCATGCCACATATTGGCCTCAACATTTAGTGAGATTGTGCTTACAAGCCAAGCTCACTTCACTATCAATCTTTCACTCATGATGCATCACATTGTAATTAACCGAAGGCTGATCTGGATGACTTACAGATAGCCGTTGGCCTATGATTGGTTCCAGGTTGTCTTCTTGATATGGAATAGTGGTGGCCTCAGCCACTTCATCTTGTCGAAAGAGACTAAAGATTGATTTATTTTTTTTCCGAAGCATCTAATTCATTTTTAGTGGGCATGTCAATTTATTCCAGGTATCCACTTTTTAATTTCAAGAAAATCCTGATTCATCTTATTGAAAGAAACTGAATATTAAAAGATTTTTTGGAAGCATCTAATTCGTCATTTTTAGTCAATTTGTCAAGTCATTCAACTTTTCCACTTTTTATCTTCAAGAAAATGCTTCATCTTTTCGGAAGAGACCAAACATTAAAAAATTCTCTTGAAGCACTTGATACTCTTTTTAAATGGAAGATGACAAATAATTCAATGGAAAATGTGGTTACATCCATTAGACAACACCTAAGAAGCTCTAAAGAACGCTTCAAGTGCCATAACTTTGGCCAAAGGGACACTTAAGTGTCATAACTTACGAAAGGTACATTTAAGTGCCACATTCGAAGAAAAACGGATCACTTGAGTGCCACTCCAGCCAAAGTCAGGCCAAAATGCCGAAGTGGCATTTTTCCGGCGAAGGCGCGCCCAAAACGACGCCGTTTTGCACGCCGACATGGCGAAATAATGCAAAAACGGCGTCGTTTTGGGCTAACGTGGTAAAAAAAATAATAATTAAATTAAAATAAATTTATAATTAAATTTAGTTAAAATATTTAAAAATAATAATTAAAAAATTTTAAAAATTAAAAATTAGAAAAAAAAAAAAAAAAAAAAAAAGGGGATGGAGGGGAGGCGGGTGAGGGATCGCCTTCGGCCATCGCCACCGGAAGGGCCAACCCGATCGGGGAGGGTCGTAGAGAATGCAAAAAAACGGCGTCGTTTTGGGCTGAAGTAGTAAAAAATAAATAAATAAATAAGTAAATTTAATTTAAAATTTAATTTAGTTAAAATATTTAAAAAATAATAATTAAAAAATTTTAAAAAATTAAAAAAAAAAAAAAAAAAAAAAAAAAAAAAGAAAAAGGGGAACAGGGGAGGCGGCTGATCCCTTAGCTACCTCCCCCGTTCCCTTTTTTTTTTTTAAAAAAGTTTTTTATAGTTTTTTAAATTTTTTAAATTTTTTTAATTATTATTTTTTTAATATTTTAACTAAATCTAATTTAAAAATTATTATTTTTAACATTTTAAGTAAATTAATTTAATTTAATTAATTATTATTTTTTTACCACGTTAGCCTAAAACGACGCCGTTTTTGCATTATTTCACCACGTCAGCATGCAAAATGGCTTCATTTTGAGTGTGCTTCGCCGGAAAAATGTCACGTCGGCATTTTGGTCGGACTTTGGCCGGATTGGCACTCAAGTGATCCCTTTCACTTCGATTTTGGCACTTAAGTATACTTTTCGTAAGTTATGGCACTTAAGTGTCCATTTGGCCAAAGTTATGGCACTTAAGGGGTTTGCACGTCACCTAAGAAGTGTTATCGTAGAATTGATAACTGCAAATGCAATCCACATTTACCATATCAAGAATTTCTCATTTCGACAAAACTTACAATCCAAAAAAAAAAAAAATTTCAGCTTTATTCAAACGAGGTAATCGTTCGATGTCGTCACCAGATCTCTCGTTTTGCAGAGCTCTTTCTACCGCCATGGTAGTTCAATCCCCCAACCCTAAACCTTGACTTCCTTCGTCGCTCTTCCTTCATCCTTCCCTTCTCCAGGTTCTCGGCTGCATTCCGCTCAATGGATCATCCATCCATTATGCCAAATCCCCAAATGTTCTACCCAATTTCATCTTTTCACCTCAGCTTTAACCCCCATCGCAAGCTAAATTTGGCTTCCAAATCTCATCCGTAATCCTCCTTCCTTTCCTATCAATTTCTATCCTTTCTTTGACATTGGCTACCCCAGAGCATTAGAGGTGCGTTGTCAATGGGTTTCCTTCATATCCCAACCCTTTGTTGTTGCATGCATCAATTGCTCTGCTCCCAGCACTCCCTTTCTCCATCTCGACTAAGCTTGACGCCTTGTTAGATGGTCTAATTGGCGGATTGAGTTTTTTCTTTCACAGTCTTTGATCTCCAAGCTATGGTTTTCTTCGTGGTCTTCTTCTTTAATCCATGTTATCCTCGCTGATGCTGCCCTGATCTGTCGTGTCGCAAATGGAACACACCAACTTAGATGAAGACGCTCGCCTAGCAGCTCTATGCCAGAGGTTGGGTCGCCTTTGGCATGAATAGCAAGTTGAATTCTGCGATGAGGCTACCCCAACAGAGAAGTTAGAAGAATGCAAACTAATTTTGGTAGGTGAAATCCTATCGAACCCCTTGGTCAACTTCCAGGCTTTCCAAAATACTATGAAACGTGCTTGGTGCACGAAAAATGTAGAAATTTCCCACCTTGAACTAGGATTATATGTCGCTAAGTTTACTAAGGACTAAGGAAGCTGACAAGCAGAGTTTTGGAAAATGGACCTTGGCTGTTCTCACAGCATCTAGTAATCCTCAAGCCCTGGCTACCGAACACACCCCTCCATTGCTACGACTTTACAACATGTGCTTTCTGGGTTCAGATATTTGGACTCCCTTTAGAGAGATGCACTGAGGATATGATCAATAGAGCAATGAAAAATGTGGAAAAAGTGCTAGAAGTTATATTAGAAACCAGAGATAGTACCTACAGAGCAGGGCAAGCACGGGTACAAATCAACCTTCAACACCCTCTGAAACCAGGCCAGCTAATTCGAGTATAAGGAAAAAATATATGGTTAGACTTTTGCTATGAAAAAATTATCCCATTTCTATTATTCATGTGGAATCCTTGGTCATTATGCTATGCACTGCAAAAGTTTTCTTTACGATGAAGAAAAATGGACAGTAGAGAAAACCGCTATTATGGCCAGTGGCTCCACGCTGAAGTTAAGGAGCACAGCCCCTTTTGGGTGGCTTTTTATGAGAAGAACAGCAACCAAGAGGACACCGAAGAAATCATACCACAAACTCCTCTGCCATCGAACCCCCTTATGCCAGTGGATCAGCATAGCAAGGATAAGGGAAGGGCACCTGTCGAGCCTCCTCAAGATAAACCTATTCTTACCTTAGCTGAACCACTTCAATGGCGACAGCAGTCAGGCCTTTCGAAAGGCATCTTACCACTTTCGGCTACTACCCCTACATGAACATACATCCAAGATCAGTCTCCACATACAATCGACGATTCTAAATAGAAGAAAATAAAAAGTACCCGGTCAATCCCCAAAGCAAGCCCAACAAAGAAAGTAAAACGATACAATCCTTATGAGCTGAAACCTCATGGACCAGAGGACTTTGATGATTCGCATATGATGGATACTCCCATTTTTGCGGCTAAAGAACCAAATAGATGGGCTGTGGTGGCTTGCCCGAATAAGCCACCCCAAGAAAAATGAAGATCATTAGCTAGAACTGTCACGGTTTGGGCAATCCCTTGACAGTTCGAGCTCTAAGGGCCCTAGTGGCCCATGAAAAGCCCCAGCTAGCTTTTTTGATGGAAACGAAGAATCAAAGTTCAGTGGTGATAAGAATCCAAAAGAGTTTAAAATTTTTAAACCATTTACTTGAAGAGCCTATCGGGACAGCAGGAGGTCTAGCAGTGTTTTAGAATGACAGAGTCTCCATATCCATTGACAATCAATCACCATACTACTTAGATATGATCTGTAGGGATAAGGAAACTAGGCGGACAATGCGTCTCACTTGTGTTCACACCCCTTCAATGTACAACCAAAGACAACACATATGGGATGAGCTACAACAAATTAGCAACTACAATACTTTACCTTGGGTGTGTGTCGGAGATTTTAATGAAGTCCTTTACCATTGGGAGAAAACGAGTAAGCACCTTTCGGATCACTATCGTGTGCGTTCTTTTCGTGCTTTTATCGATTCCTGTTCACTTATGGAGGTTGCAAGTAAAGGTTGCGCATATACTTGGATTAACAATAGAGAGGGAGAGGAGTAAATTAAGGAAAAACTGGATCATGCTCTCTGTACAACGGATTGGCATCTAACTTTTCTAGCAGCTAAGGTGTTTGCATTACCTGCCCTGGGTTCGGATCATAGCCCACTATTGCTTACAACCGATGCCAAAAGTATCAAAAGGAGAAGAAGATTTACCTTTGAAGCTTTTTGGCTTCGGGAACAAGAATGTCGTCAGGTGATAGTTGAATCTTGGCACTCCAATATAAGGTCCAACCCTACAGTTTCAAAGAAAATCAAGACTATTTTAGGTGCCCTTGCTATATGGAGTAAAAGAAGATTTGCAAACGGTAATCACCAAATCAGCTGCTTGAAACAACAACTCCAAAATATTATCAACCAACCACACAACCATCACGACAATGAAGAGATGACTCGCCTACAGATGGAAATTTAGCAACTATGGCAATAGGAAGAGCAGTATTGGGCACTGCGATCCCGCATTAACTGGCTAAGATGGGGTGATAAGAACACCAAATTCTTTCATGCCTCCACTATTCAATGAAGATAAAGAAATCAGATCTGAAGGATGATCTACTCAGCTTGGTACAAGAATTTTTTGCACTGGCGTATTACAACCTGGACTCAACCAGACAATTATAACCTTGATACCTAAAGTTCCCAACCCGGAACGACTCGACCAATACCGTCCCATCAGCCTTTGCAACTACGTGTACAAGATCATTTCAAAGGTATTAGCTAACTGTCTCAAACCTTGGTTACCGGAGTTGATTTCCTTAGAACAATCTGCTTTTGTTAGTGGTCGCCAAATTCAAGATAACATATTAGTTGTGCAAAAGGTCCTTCATCAGCTTAGGATCAAGAAAAAAAAGAAAAACTTTCAGGCAGTCCTAAAGTTAGATATGCAAAAGGCCTACGATAAGGTTGAATGGGATTTTTTACAGGATTATATGCTCATATTGGGTTTCAACTCGGTTTGGGTCTGTTTGGTCATGCAGTGCGTTACTACTCATTCTCTCAGTGTCAGCTTTAATGGAGATAACCTTCCATATTTTCATCCGACTAGAGGACTCAGACAAGGTGACCCTCTATCTGTGGCACCCCTCGAACGGCCCCCGATCCGTTAGGGTCGCCACAGTTCGCTTATCTTTCACTTTCCCTAATAACATCTCATTTTGATACCATTTCAATTGCAGCGGGTCCATACAACCTGGGGGTTTACATCTTTTAGATCAGTCCCTTGCGCAATTCATATAACGGAAGCATATCTAAACAACTCCCTTCCCTATATTTAGAAAACGATGCACACCAACTAAATATTTATAGGTAGAAGCCGTACACTTTTATTTACTTAAACCAGATGGACATCATTCACCGGTACATCAAAATGTCGTAGTCTTCTATACTGGGCTATACTTCAAAAGATGATCAACATCTCCTCCAACAGTCGTATACTTAAAGTCCATCGATCAGTGTCGGCGTCCAAAAGTTCCTTCCTTTGCTATCCTCCTCCTCAAGGTCATATCCAACCACTTGATCCATATGTTGGTAGCAGTGGCAGCAGAGGTATCTTATCTAGTCTGAAATGTTATTCCCCAAAAAGGGTGAGTACAACCACTTAGTAGTAAAGATCCACCAAACTATTCATTGCGTCAAACAGAACAATCAACACATCATAACAAAGCACATATCATTCATGCATATCAAACATACCTCACCTCGCAACCATACGTATATCATCATGCCATCATCATCAAGCATTCATGCATATATCACCATGCAACATGCATATACCACCATGCACTGTTATCATCCATGCTATCAAGCACACATCACCATGCAGTCGTGCTTATATTGCCATGCAGTCATGCATATCTTGCCATGCCATCGTGCATATATCACCATGATTCGTATCATCCATGCTATCAAGCATGCATCACCATAAGATCCATTCAAGCCTTCATGATTGCATTCTCAATGTCAAATAACATCAATTTATTTTCATAAGCAGATCATGCATCATGCCATATGCATACACCCATGCACATGATTCACTTTCAATTTTTATCTTTCACAAGGATCTCATCAGTTTTTCTTTCCAGGGATCAATGTTTGCATCCCACAATTTATCGCTCGCATCCAACCTGGCATCGCAAGGAACCTCCAGAACACACCTCCAGGCATCCGGCACACACACTCCGGGCATCTCGTATCCCAACTGGCATCACGAGGTATCCCCTTGGCACACACTTCCGAGGCTTTCGGGATTACGTACCGACATACCACCAAGCCTCCCCTAAAATTACGTACCCTATACCACTGAGCATCCCGACACTCCCAGGGCATCGTTGGCTCACACCTCCGACGGTCTTGTTACTATCCCAGTTTATATTTATACATATATCTCAATTTCAACATGGCATTTGATGCAATAATGCCAATGATTGGAATCAGCCCTTTTTAAAATCATATAATATGCATTGGGAAAAATATTATTTGATGCAATGGTTTTGAGAAACTTCATTGAATTCATGAAAATCCATAAATATTTTGATGTCATATGATATGCATGAATGTCACCACATCATTGCACGAATGTTAATCCAAGATATCACAATTTATCTAGCAAATCAATAACCTGTAAATAGAACAGTTTTTCAACTTAAACAGAATGCGTGCTTTTATGAAAAATTCTGGAAAATTAGTAAACGATGGAAATTAATTCTGAATATTTAACACATTGTAGATAAGATCTAATAAAACACATTTCATAAAGAACACCATATCAAACAAGGCTTCACAGAATATGTACAGGTCCATGCATCACCGAAAAAGGGTTTTAACATCATCCATGCACGGTTTTGAAAAAAAATTCGATTAAACCCTTAATAAACTCAGAAAATTCTGAAATTTGGACACACTGTATTTAAGACCTAGAGGTACAAGTTTCATGAAGAAATCGTAGTCCAATCTGTTTTGGATTAAAAGATAAAATCGATTTACTTCTCCTATTCTCCGTATCATTTTCCAGATCTACCCGTGTTGAAGAAAAAATCGTTTCTTTGGTCATTACTGGTCCATTTACTCTGAAATTTCAGTATGTTATTCCTCATAATATTACCTACAAATTTCATTCAGGACACACGATCAAATTTTAACTTTATGATTTTATAAAAATCCCGAAATCATACTAGGTCGAAGCAGCATTTTTCCCAGATCCAGTTTCTTCAAAAGACAACGGTTTCACCAACCTATTTTTGTTCATTTCCTCTAAATTTTTTATTCTACCTCAAGAGGTATAATACAACTTTAATTAAGAGACCAAAGTGATATTTTCACAAGAAGGTTACCTTATAGACCATGAAACCACTGAAGGTCTGCACAACGAATTCCAGATCTAATCTCTCCAAAGAAAAATCATTTCACTGACCATTTCTTGTTCGTTTTGCCTAAAATTTTAGTATGTTTTTCTTCAAGGTGTTCTCTAAAACTTTTATGAAGAAATCAAAGCAAGCTTCCGACTAAAAAGTCATATGCAACACACAATCTCATGGACGGTCGGACTGGTCTTTCCAGAAACAGCATGCATGATCAACGAATCTCTCTTCAAAGCTCCGAAATGTCATCCCATCTACCACAACCAAGACTTACCATCTACTACACATACACACAGCAATGCAAAGAGTAGGTTTTAGGACTTCACTTGCCTCGAATTTAAGCACAAAACAGTGACAAATGGCGGGCAAAGCGGCGAAGGAACGGCGGCAAACGAGCTCTTCCTTCTTCCTCTTCTTCTCTCGCACGCTCGCTCTCTTTCTCTCTCGATTTCCCTCTCTCTCTCCCTCGGCTCACTTCCCTTTCTCTCTATCCGCCCACTTCCCCTTTTCCTTTTGGGTTGAATAAAACCCTTGCATGCTCCCATTTTTGCATGTAAGAGACAAGTGTTCTCATGATGAGAACAAGTGGCAAAAAGAAGAGAACAAGTGGCAACATCGAAGATAAGTGTTGGAGGACATGCACTCCCCCCTCCTTTTCTTGGTTCGTGCGACACCCTTGGGGTGTTTCTTGGGCATGCTTGGGCCTGAATCCTTGGGCCCAAGAGTCCATGAAATAAGGCCCTAATTCCCTTTTTATTTTATTTTATTTATATACATAGTATTTTATCTCTATCAAATTTAATTTAATAACAAAAATTCAGATTGCTTCATATACAAGTATATACACACACATATATATACTCCAAATTAGTATACTAGTCAACCGTTACATGTTATTTAACTTAATAATTTGACAGTAAAATTTAACAAATACTAACATAGGGTAAATTTGTCATAAATGTACCAGTTTGGGGTAAATTTGTCAAATGTATACTAATTTGATGTTTTTGGTAGTAAAAAAAAATAGTTTGGGGTAAATTTGTCACATGTGTACCAATTTGTGGTTTTTCAAAGTATTAACCCAAGAAAAAAGGCATTTCATTATGAAGACAATCAACATTAACACTATGGAGATTGGATGTTCTCCTCGTGATTGCATTCAAATCATCATGAAGTCATATTGTTCGTCGTTCACCCGTAATTCAACATTCATTCTAGGGTAAATTGTTCATTGTGCATCAAAGAAGTTAGTCATTTCTTCCGCGGACTTTCTTCCAATACTATGTTAATTGACTAGGACTCTTGAGGATGAATCTCACCATACTCACCCTCTTCTTATGTTCATGCTTATTCCCATAAATATGACAAATTAGACTATAAAGGAAAGAAATGTATCTTTATAATAGATTCTGAACATTCTAAAGGGTACGCGTTCATAAATGAATAAGCTAATGGAAATGTGACCAAAATCGAATTACGAGATGTCACATTCTTAGAGAACGATGTTCCTAGTAGAGGTGATATTGATAGAGACTTCCAATTATATGAGAAAGAAGATCCTCATAACACACCCACTAATGTTGTAAAGGAAAATGAAGATTTACTTCAACATACAAGACCTAGTGGGAGTGTTGCATTGCTTGGCGAACTGAATTCAAGAAAAGTTCAGTTATATAAAAGTAATCATAAAAGTATTTCAATACATCATTTTGAGATTGAAGGGGAAGCATTTATGATTGCTTCACAAGATGATACCAAGCTTAAGACTATTTAATAGGCTCTATCATCCTTTGATAAGGAAGAATGGAGAAAAGCTTTGGAAGATGAGATGGAGTCAATGAGAGCAAACCATGTATGAGACTTGGTTTATCTATCACCCAATAGTAAGGCTATCAGAAATAAATGGGTTTTTAAGATTAAGCGAATGACGAGATGGATCCATTGAAAAGTATAAGGCTCGTCTTGTGGCGAAATCTTATATTCAACAAGAGGGTATAGATTATGAAGAAACATTTTCACCAATTATAAGGTTTGCCTCAATATGCCTTGTCCTAACTATCGTTGTGCATTTTGACCTAGAATTACATCAAATGGATGTAAATACAGTATTTCTCAATGGAGAACTAAATGAGAAAATCTATATGAAGCAACCAATAGGTTTCATAGCTAAAGGTCAGGAACATAAAATTTGCAAGCTTCATCGCTCAATATATGGCCTTAAGCAATCATCTAAACAGTGATATCTTCGTTTTCATCGAGTCATAACATCTTTTGATTTTGATGATCGAAGAAGATCGATGTGTATATGTTAAATGGTCCGAAGATAAATTCATGATTTTATTAATTTTTGTGGACGATATTCTGTTGGCTGGAAAATGACAAGATTTTGGTTATCACCATAAAAGAATGGTTGTCCTCTAATTTTGAAATGAAGGACATGGGAGAAGCTGTTTATATATTAAGAGTTAATATTGAAAAAGATCGATCAAGAAAACTCTTTACTTTATCACAAAAGTCTTATATATGAATATTCTTGAGCATTTCAATATATAGCATTATAATCCCATTGATACCCCTGTTATACAAGGTGAAGGCCTTAGTATTAGGATGTGTCCTAAGACTCCAGAAGAAAATAAAAAAAAAATGAAAACTGTTCTTTTCGCTAGTGTGGTCAGAAGTTTGATGTGTGTTATGGTGTGTACTCGACCCGACATATATTATGCCATGGGATTAGTGAGTTGATATCAATCAAATCCTAATTAAGTATACTGTAAAGCAATGAAGAGGATCCTAAGATACTTAAAAGGCAACACAGTCTATCCACTTTGTTACCAAGAAAATGATTTACGCCTATTGGACTATTCAGATGCCGATTTGGGAGAACACCTAGATGAGCGTAAATTGACTTCTAGGTATGTGTTCTTGCTTAATGAAGATGCAATTTCTTAGAATAGTAATAAACAAACATGCACCGCCTTGTTTATGATGGAGGCAGAATTTAATGCATGCTTTGCTGTAGTGCTAGAAGTGGCATGGCTAAAACGTTTCTTGAAAAATTTAGTCATTGTCATTGAGGTTCCATGACTAGTGATAATTTATTGTAATAGTCAAGCAACCATTACCTATGTGAAAGATCTCAAGTATCATGGAAGGACGAAGCACATTGACATAAAGAACAACTTCATCAGAGATATAATAATGCATAAAGAAGTGATCATTCAATACTTTTCAACTAATAGAATGGTTGCTGATCCATTTATGAAGGCTATTCTTAGAGACATATTCTTAACTCACAAGATGTCTCTAGGGTTACATAAAATATAATATGTAATATTGTAGATGATCATTGGTTTATGTATATGTGAACATGTATATAGTACTTATTTTTTTTAGTGGCTTGATGTTTTATCAATAAGTACAAATCCATGATGAGACTAGCACAAATATACATATATTGTTGAAAAGTATATCAATAGGTAATGATTGGCTCACTTACACTCTTAATCACCTCAAGTGTTGTAGTTAGCACGTTGAGATGAGACGTTATGTGCAAATAAATGTTGAAGAGCAAGTTTAGTACATGAAATAATATGTCGCATTGATTGGAGTCAAGAAGAGGTATGTGATTGGTATATGACAAGAACAAACATGATAATCCCACAATCATGTATGCTTGAAAGATGCCAAATGGGAGTACTTAATTGGGTGTTGTAGAAAGTGAGTTGATATAGCACTCAAGTTAAACTTGAGTACATGAGAAGCACGTGACTATATTTAAGCTAAGATCTGTATAGTGGATGTATTAATAAATGACATACGCTCTTTTAAAAAGAGAAATCCAATATAGCATGTATTCATACTACATGCGCATTGTACGACCGATAAGAGAATGTGAGTAAAATTATTTCTATTTACTCATCGTGTGAGCTTTTGAGATAATTTATAATTTATCTCATTTTGTGCCCTATGTTACTTATGATTATGTTCTTGAAGTGAAAGATCAATGTTATTACTTTAGTATGTTACCGGCGGTTATAAATAGATGTGACTTTAAGGGATATGTTTAGGAAAGCAGTTGTTCTGAAATGGAGATATGAGTGTGGAGGAAGACTATTATTGTTTTACATCTATCACATATATTTACTAGTCAACCAATTATATTGCCTTTGTGGTTTTGGATATAATTGTAAATACATGAAGTTATGAGAATAGTCAAGTATAGCCTTTAAGGGATAAGTATACTTGGATTGATATAGCAAAATATATCTAGGGCATTGTGAAACATCAATTGTTTATTCTTTTTAGGGTTATAGCCATTATGTCATCTCTAACGGATGCATGATTTGAGCTTCCAATTGCAGGTGCACTCACTGGTCGCACGGTTTTTTTGCCAGTATGAATTGATTCTAAAGTTAATGAATGTTGAATGCCTTATATTCTTGATGAAGCGCTATCAAGCCCATCATGTTCAAGTGAGAGATGTTGTACATTATTAGTACGTCCATGATGGGGTGTGATTAAGATGCGTCATTTCGTCTTGATATGTTATGATGAAGAGACATCTTTTGAAAAAGTATGAGGAAAGTCATATAAATAACTTTAGAAGATAACTATTGGGTTGATTGGCAAAAAGAACGTTCAGAAATAAAATATTCTCTTTTCTTCTCCTCTCTCCATCAAAGAAAAAAATGCATTCCATTACTCCTTTACGAAAACAATTGGCATTAACGCTATGGAAATTGGATGTTTTCTTCGTGATTGTATTCAGACCATCGTGAAGTTATATTGTTCGTCGTTCACCCATAATTCAACGTTCATTCCAATGTAAATTGTTCATTGGGCATCAAAGATGTTAGTCGTTTCTTCCGCTGACTTTCTTCCAATACTATGTTAATTGACTAGGACTTTTGAGGATTAACCTCACCATGCCCACCCCTCTTCTTATCTTTGCGTTTCTCATAGAAAATTTCCCCTGTAACTTTTGCAGCTAGTGGCAAACAAGTGCTCTTCTTTGTGACTGCTAGTATCAGCTTCTTGACCTCTTCCTTGTTTATACACCAATAGCTCTCAATCTGTGAGTAGCCACAGGTGGAGCACCTTGTCTTCCCCATCCATGGTGCTGACCATTTCCTCTAACCTAGTTGTAATAACGACTGAACCGACGTTACCTTTGGGTGTGACATCCTGAAATTCGACTCCGTTTCAATAAAGTGAAATGGGCATGTCGTCAACGTGCCTATGGTCCTTTTTCTCTGAGCTGATCACTTACGAGTTAACTAACCTATTGGGTGAAGCCATTAAGGGATGTATCTGCAGTAAAATCCCTAAAAGCTACTCAATTGGTTGGATTGGGCTAAAATCGCGTTTGATTGATTCTAACCATGAAATTTAATTTGGTTTCGAGAATCCAATATTCGACTGTGTCACAATTCATTTTTAGGATCCTGTCTCATCGTCCGTCAAATTATTGACGAGTCCGAAATTTCAAGAAAGAAATTGTCGGAGGAAAATATTGAAGACCAAAAGAAAATAGAAAGGGAAAGGGAAAGAGAAAAGAAAAATAAGAATAATATTAATTATTTAATTTCTTTTCTCTCTCACCCTTTTCTCTCTTTTTCTCTCTCTCTTCTCTCTCCTCTCCCCTCCCCTCGTGCGAATCCCCTCCCCACCGAACACCCCCCTTGCCAATTTGAAATTGGCTTCTCTTCTCTCTCTCTCTATTTTGACTAGTCAAAGCCTTCTCCTTATCTCTTCTCTCTCTTATCTCATCTTCTCTCCTCTCTCTTCTCCTCTCCCCTACGCGACCGAAAACCCCCTCTTCCTTGCCTTTTTGTTTGCGAAAACCAAAAGCTCGAACTAGAAGCTACAGCTTGTCGTCGCCGCCGTCCCGCCGCCCACGCCCACACGCCCCTGTGTCCGCCGCTCGCCGCCGTGCACTGCCTGCCTTCTCCTCCGCCCAGGCGCCCCTTCCTCGCGAGAGACAGCCCTGTTCGCTTCTGTCCAGCCCTTGTTCGGCCACCACCGGCGATTGTCTGATCATCTCTGGCCACCGTTCGGACCGTCGGAGTTCCCCTCACCCTCCGCCGGCCTTCCCTCGCCGTCTTGGCCACCGGAGCAGCTCCGACCAGCCCAAGTCCGCAAACCCGCGAGTGGGTTTCCAGCGGCTTTGGGCCTGCTTTTGGGCCGTTTCCGGGCCCCGAACCCTAGCCGTGCTTTGAGTTTAGCGTTCCTCGCATCGTCCCGGTCGGATTGGTCCGACTTGCGTGCGATTCCGGTGAGTAATCTCACTAATCCCGGATTAGTTGGCTAATTATGCCTAAGGTTGGTTTAGTTTTAATTAATTATGTTTAGGTTGTTAGATTAAAATAAATTAGCAATTATTAGTCAATTGTGATGCGATTTAGATAAATTGATTATGCAATTAACAAGTAGACGTGGTCTACTAATTATTGAAAGTGCCTCGAGATTTTCCCCGACCCTTAGTGGGCTTCAATTAGGCTTTTCGGGCCTAAGTGGAATTTTTGGTATTTAAATATTAATTTTTGGAATTAAATTAATTATTTATTTATTTTCCGAAAATCCAACTGGGATGGCTCGAGACCGGAATATTATGCTGATGACCGTGGTGAAGTCCGTTTATTTAATCGGGCTTTATGTTGAGCTAAATTGAATTTTTAATATTAATTTATTAATTTTTGAAATTAATTATTTAATTATTTATTTTTCGAAAATTAGGCTGGGATAGCCGACAACCGAAATTTCGTGCTGATTGTCGTAGTGCAATTCGTTTATTTAATTGAGCTCTACGTTGCATGGAATTAAATAAATTGTGATATTTTAGGGATTTACCCTAAATTGATTGGAATTGATTGAGATTGAATTATTGATTGGTAAATAGCCAAGTATGTTTATTTAGCATTTATAATGATTTGTTGAGTTGTAAAGTGAGTAGAATTGTGAGGCTGAACTAAGAATAATTTTGGCTGAGATCGATCGGGTACGAGGTATAGACATACATGGTTCGGTGAAAACGGCGCCTTAAAGAACGCACGAGTGCTGTCTATTACCTGCATAAGTGTAGACATATGTGGTTTGGTGATAAGGAAATCACTGGTGAAAACGGCACCTTAAAGAACGCACGAGTGCTTTCTACTATATGCATTATCATGGACATACATGGTTCGGTGATTGAGGATATCACTGGTGAAAACGGCGCCTTAAAAAATGAACAAGTGTTGTCCATTGTTTATGTTGGCTATGTGATGAATATATCATCTTGGCGAAAAAGACACCCGAGAGCATAGTAAAGTGTTCATTGTACGTCACCTTGGCGAATCGACGCTCGAGAGCATTACTGTAGCTCTGTGACTGAGAATGCAAATGTGAGGTTTTATATTGAGAAGTGATTTGACCTGGAAATGGTCCGACTGACATGTAATCGACTAGGTCGATTGATCAATGATTTGATCCGTTGTCGTGAATTGATTGATTGAGTGGAAGTGATCTTTAATGGTCGAATTGACATGAAATCGACTAGGTCGATGGATCGAGATATTGACCTGTGATGTGATTGCTTGAGTGCCTATTGAACTGTGCTAATATGCAGGTGGAATCTGAGGCTAAGGTAAGTCCTTTGCCCTGTGCGTGTTTAGGCAGCCTATAGTATAATAGTTTACTAATCGGGCCTTAGTGGGGTAGCACTCGCTGAGACATAGTCTCATCCCAGTTTGGGGAAAACATTTCAGGATCCCGATGAGAAGCTGAGGAGGAGAAGTCTGGGAAGGAGAACTCAGAGGTAAAACCTGAGGAGAAGGATTTTGGAAGAAGAAGATAATCTCGAGAGGGGCCTTGAGTACGGCCAGGATGGACTGAGAGTCTATCTTCTTTTGAGAATTCCATTTTGATGTGAATAGTTATGAAGTGGTTTGTGTTTTGTATAAAAGTTAGGTTATAAATTTCAATATGAAAAATATGGCCTTGCTTTTCTATCCCATCGTTTTATTGTCTGGGGATTTTAATTGCTGCCGCATGTGCTTAATAAATGAAAGGGTCGGCGATACATAGTCCTGGGATATCGCATTATAAAATCGACCAATAGAGAAGGATGTGTGTGTGCCCGAGGATCAGGGCGTGACATCCCCTTTTTGTGGTATTAGAGCGAAGTTCAAGATTGGAGTGATAAGGAGTGTTGACCATGGGATAGTTAGTGGGAAAGGCCTTTAAATTCATGCTGGTGCATGTCTGTGTTAGCTGAATGCTAGAATTGTTTGTTGTGTGTGGATCGCTCACCTTCTAATCCAGTGTGGGTTTAGAAGACGGGTTTCAGTGTAAAGACTGAACCATGAGCAAGCAGGAGCTGAGAACTCCTAGTAAGAGGACAATGTCCTTTGTGACTCGGGATAAAGCACTGACAAAGGTCGGTACCCGAGGTGGTTGTGGCGGAATGCCGGCTCTAGCCAGCTCGAGCGTAACAGTACCACTACAGGTTGGTACTAGTGTAGTAGCGTCGAATGATCCTAAGTTCGATAGGATCGTTTTGATGCTAGTGTTCCTTGGGAACTGGATGAGCCAGTAGGCTCAGGATCAAGCCACCGTCAGTGTTGCAACCGCCGTTGATGCCGTACTTGCTAAGGTCCAGAGTAGAGATGTGATCCGGGAGCGAGTCATTGCATTCGAGCTGAAGTATAGATCCAGTTCAGACAGAAATGGAAATCGGTCAGGGAAAAGACCGAGGTCAAGAGAAAAGTATTCTATTCCACTCACAAGGAAGGATGGGGTAGTCAAGTTAGCACCGAGTCTAATAGATCAGGTTGTTCTGGACGTGATAATAGAGATCGGTCTTATGTCCTTCCTAGGATGCGAAATTGTTTGGAGTATAGCCAACAGGGATATCTGGTCGGGAGTGGTCCTAGTAGACTGATGGGGCAACCATAAAGAGTGTGTGCTGTCACTTGGCAGGAGATAGAAGACTCACCTGATAGGTGTCAGAATTGTAGAAGGAAGCATGGATAAATCCAATGTCTGAGTATGACTAGAACATGTTGTGATGATGACTAGCATAGCCACCAGGTGAAGGACTGTCAGTGGAAGTCTAAGGTAGCATAGACATCGCTACTGTGGCCAAAACGCCACTAGGATGGCGAAAGGAATGTGAGTAGAGTTAACCTTGCACCGATTAGAGAAAGAATGTATTGGATGTGATTTTATCAGAGCAGCGCAGCAAAGTTTTGTGCTGAGTTGGTAGAACTTAAATTGTTGACGTAAAAGTGAAAGAGAGGGGAATCACTAGCAATGGTTGTGCTTGATTAGTTGCTGAGGTGTGAGTTGGATGCCACATAAATAGTGTGGGCTTATGGAGCATCTTGTGATAATGAATCATGGCCATTGAGTAATCCAGTTTAGTCTATTAACATGTGAAAGTGTCGATGTAGCACCCTGAACCCTTCGGCGGTCGCCACAAGCACCAATGTTACACCTTATTACCCTTTCATCTTATACTTAGAAGAAGCGTCGTTATTCACAGGCATTTTTTTTTTTAAAAGCGGTCCCAGCGCGACTCATTATTGGAAGCAAAATAAAGCATCACCATCTCTCCCCTACTAACCATGATACCAATACACACCACTAATCACCATGATTTTATAAACAAGCCACGACACCTTATTTACATATACTTTCAAGATGGGACTCCTTTTGGGTCGATACATAAAAAGGAAAAGCTAGGACTCTGCCATGTCCAGCTTAAAATCCCAAAAAGAACCCTCGACCCTCTACATCACATGTGCACAACCCCCATCATAAGTGTCGGCTAACTATCCAAAAAAAAAAAAAAAAAAAAACAACAGCCCCTACTCGTCACGCTCGGGCCTCACACCCAATCAGGTGCGTCAGGCGTTGGCGATGGCAGCATCCCTCTCATCACCCCATCGTGGCAAACGTGGATGAAGACAAACTCCTGGATGACTAGGCCCCCAGCCAAGCCTATGTCGTATGTGACAAAACAGCGCACACGTATGTAGGTGAGTCCAGGTACAGAAGGACAGCTGAACTCCTCACACTCTACCTTGACATCGGACGGTAACCCGTAAAATACACCCCGCGCGACGGCAGGAAGCTGCATACTGCTAATCTGAAATGTTGGTCCCCAAAGGGGTGAGTACAACCACTCAGCAGATAAGGAATCCAATAACAACTCAATGCATCATACAAATCATGCATGCATTGCAAGCATTACTTACCTTGAAGCCATGCGCAATACTATCATGCATCATCATCACAAATTATAACACATACATGTGTATCATTATCATGTCATACATGTCATCATCATCATGGCATCGTCATATCATACATATCATCATCATCATCATCATCGTCATCATCATCGTCATGCATATCATCATGCATATCATCATGCCTTATCATATATCATCATCATCATCATCGTGCATATCATCATGCATATCATCATGCCATATCATATATCATCATCATCATCATCATGCATATCATCATCATCATCATCATGCCTTATCATATATCATCATCATTCGTTTCTCAAATCATCAATTTTATCATCCCCTCGGGCAAAGACCTCCGAGGCTTCCGGCATTCAGCCATCCCAGGCCATCGGGCATCCGACCCCCCACATTCCGGGCATCTCGCATCCCAACTGGCATCACGAGGCATTCCCTTCGAGCATAAACCTCCGACAGGGCTTCCGGCATTTACACTCCCTGGCCGGGCATCCCGCACCCCAAGTCCTGGCATCGCGAGGAATTCCCCTCGGGCAGAAACCTCCGACAGGGCTTCCGGCACCCCCACGTTCCGGGCATCCTGAATCTCCCAAGGCCATCCGGCAATGCATCTCTATACATTCCGGGCATTATCCTCCACCACAACCACCTCCTCACTTATTATTATCCACATTTACCATTTTTTTGGTCTTAATTTAACATGGCATATGACGTGACATCAAACAAGTCATACTTGGCATGGAACTCACACATGCATCTCAATTCAATGTCATACATACACCAAGACTTTATCACACATGCAACATGATGAATTTATTAATAAATTTAATGGAATTTATGGCCAATAAAATAATCTATTTTATTTTATTTTATTTATTTATTTATTTATTTTAATACCTATAAATTCCTAAAATTATAAAAATTAAAGCAATTATAAACAAGCTAATAGGATGATAATTACATGCAAAATTCATGGCCAAATAGAATTTTACACAATCTCACAATTTTCACAAAACATCCTATGATTTTCGGATGAAACCAGAATGCACGGTTTCTGAAGAAATTCGATTAAAATATCCATACGGACTCTAAAAATTACGAAATTTTACTGGGTTATAGCCAAGACATTGTGGTACAACTTTCATTAAGAACTCCAAGCCAGATTCTTTTTATATTATTTTATACAGTCTCACGAAGCTTCTGGATCCATTACCGCATCGTCTAGTGTATGCTTCTTCGAAATATTGAGATTTCACCTACCTATTCTATTTCGTTTCCTCTGAAATTTGGATATGTTATATACCAAGATGTCCTCTACAAGTTTCATGAAGAGATATAAGTCAAATAACCAGAGTATAGTCGTCATTTAGGTCCATGAAGTCTCGGGTGTCTCGACATACATCACCAGAATCACCGTCTTCAAGATCTAGTCGATTTACTAGGCTATACTTGTTCATTTCACTTAAAATTTGATTATGTTGTATTTTAAGATGTCCCCTACAACTTTCATGAAGAAATCGAAGAGAGATTCTCAACACAAACCAACATGCAACCACAAATCCAACAAAAGGTCAGTAAAATCTTTCCAGATCTGAGTTCTCCGTAGGATGAGACTTTAACCCCTCAAATCTTCATAATTTTCCACGAAATTTTTGTATGTTGTAGTAAATGATGTTAGCTACAACTATCATGAATAAATCGAAGCCAAAATTGGACTCTAAACACACATGCAAGCTCAAACAACATTCTGACTCACACGGTTCGAGCAAGAACAGCCATGCCATTCAAACATAAATCATCCATGCTTCGGTTTTTCTCACCTAAACACCCAAAGATTCAACATGCAAGCAACATACAAACATGCAAGAGCAGCTAGAGGACTCCCACTTGCCTCTAGACCAGTCGGTCGACGGCGTAAGGCGGCGAGCACGGCGGCACACGGCGGACGGACGGCGGTTCCTCCTCCTCTCTCTCTCGGCCACTCCCCCCTCTCTCTCTAAACCTCTCTCTCTCTCTCTCTCACTCTCTCTCGGCCGAATGGGGTAACCGGCCACCCTTCTCTCTCTCTTCCCTTTTATCCCCCCTAATTCCCATCATTGATAATCATTGCTTGCCTTATCTATGGCCAATGCATGGCCTTCTTCTCTAAGCCAATACATGAAGATCTATTGCCACTTGTCTCATGGGCTTTTGAATTTGGGCTTGGGCTTGGGCTGGCCACTCTTGGGCCTCCCCTTGGTCGACGGCAGCCCACTTGTGGGCTTCAATGGGCCGGCCAACTTGGCCCATTAAAGATCCACTCTTGGGCTTAAGGCCAAATCAAATTTTACCCCCTTTTTTTTTTGAATTTCTTCTATAAATTTTAAATTTTAATTTTCAACATGGCCAAAGTCTTGTGATATTTTGTTTATTGAAATTTAATTTATAAAGTACATGGCCAAGCATAGACTATTAATCTATCAAATTTAAATTCTCACAAGCACATGCACAAATCATCTATTTAAAAGACTAATGGCTAAAGCATAAGCCATGGGAAATTTTATCACCTAATTAGAGACTTTAACACACCTTATGGCTTGTCATTGAATTTTGGGATGCCACGGTCGAGGTTATTGGGAGTCAAAAGAATCTTCGATTTCATTAATCTCATTGGTCGGAGGCAACTTGTTTGTTAGACGGAGGTTGCCAAGGTTGCTTAGCAATTGTCTTGGGTAGGACATATTGAAGAACTAGAGATGGAGGACATCTCAATGGTCTAAGAACTTCTAGATGTGTTGTCACAAGAACTGTCAGACCGCCGTCAGAGAAAGAGATAGAAAGTGCGATCGAGCTAGCACCAGGATAGAGCTACTCTCGAAGGCTTCTTACTAGCTGTTGTTGTCTGAACTGGTAGAATTAAAGATGCAAATGTAAAGATTGATGAACGAGGAATTCATGCATATCAGTGCATCACTTCGGGGAAACATCAGTTTTGTTTGTGAGAAAAAGAAAGATGGTTTGTTGCAAGTATGCACGACCATCGTCAACTCAATTAGGTGACGATCAAGGACAAATGTCCATTGTACAAGATCGGCGAATTGGGTGACCAAACATCAAGAGTGTTGATGTCTTCAAGGATTAACTTGAGAACAAGATGTTGTCAGTTACGAACTAGAAAAGAAGTTATGCTGAAGACAGTTGTTTGTACTTGATGTGGTCTTTATGAGAGTATTGTAAGATCATATAGCTTAGTGAACACTCTAGTTGCTGTCAGGGATTTGACAACCCGAGTGTTCAAGGAATATCTAGGTCAGTTGTGATCGTGTAGTGTAATGATATTCCAGTGTATTTGGGGAATGCTAAAGAGCACAAGAGATGTCTGAGAAAGGTGAAGGAATTTCCATGAACCTGGTTAAGACCGAATCAGTTATCAGTGGACCAAGACCGACAGTAGTATCAAACATCAGAAATTTTCTGGGTTTAGCAGGGTATTACAGAAGGTTTATGGAAGGGTTCTCAGTGTTAGCAACTCGACTCCTGAAAGAGGAAGAAAAGTTCGTGTGGACAGATCAGTGCAAGTGTAAGTTCCAAGGGCTTAAGGAAAAGCTGGCTTTCAGATTTCTGACAATGGGACACTAAGGTTCCGTGGACGTTTAGTTGTACCTAACGACGTAGAACTTAGAGAAGATGTTTTATCTGGATTGTATCGTAGTAGTTATAGCGTTCATCCTAGAAGTATTAAGATGTATCAGAATTTGCGTCAACATTATTGGTGGTCAGCTATGAAGGCGGACATTGCTGAGCATGTGGCCAAGTGTTTGATTTGTTAGCAAGTAAAAACCCAGCATTGCAAGCCGGGAGGACTTCTGCAATCCCTCGCGATCCCAGAATGGAAGTGGGGGAGCATATCACGACAGATTTTGTGACTGGACTACTAAGGAGTCAAAAAAGGAAATGATTCAATTTGGGTCGTAGTCGACAGGCTGACAAAGTCGACTCACTTCATTGCAGTTTGAAAGGATCTGAGTCTAGATAGACACGTAGTCTTGTATGTGCGTCAGGTGGTTCGTATGCATGGAGTGCCGGTTACGATAACATCCGATAGAGACTATGGCTTTACTGCTGCTTTTTGGAAGAGCTTGCAGAGTGCTTTAGGTACAAAGCTTCAGTATAGTACGGCGTATCATCCTCAGACGGATGGCCAGTCTGAAAGGACAATTCAGACTCTTGAAGACATGCTGAGAGCGTGTGTAATAGACTTCAAAGGAAGTTGGGATGATCAGCTTCACCTTGTGGAATTCGCCTACAACAACAGTTATTAGCAGAGCATCAAGATGACTCCATTTAAAGTGTTGTATGGCAGAGCATGCAGAACTCCAGTATGTTGGGATGAAGTCCGAGAAAGGAAGATAATAGGCCTAGAGTTGGTTCAGCAATCAGTAGATGCTGTGACAGTACTCAGACAGATTAAAGACAACGTACAGCAGGCATAAAAGTTATGCAGATAAGCGTCGAAGGTCTTTAGAATTCCAAATTGGTGATCACGTTTTTCCGAAAGTGTCACCAATGAGGGGAACTTCGCGCTTTGGTAAGAAAGGCAAGCTGAATCCGAGGTACGTAGGTCCGTTTGAGATTCTTGAAAGAATTGGAAACCTGGTGTATCGTCTTGCGTTGCCGCCAAGATTGGCGCAAGTACATGACATCTTTCACGTGTCGATGTTAAGGAAGTACGAGCCTAACCCGACCCACGTGCTCAATTTCGAAAAATTAGACGTGGATGACCGTGTGTCATACGTGAAAGCCCGATCTAGATTGTCGATCGTAAAGAGCAAGTTCTGCATACAAAGACCATTCCGTTGGTCAAAGTGGTCTGGCAACACCACGATTCTGAAGGAGTGACTTGGGAGACTGAAGAGTCGATGAGACAGTTCTACCCCCGCCTTTTTGAACAAAGTGCGTAATGGTTTAAATTTTGAGGACGAAATTTTTATAAGAGAGGAGGAGTTGTGACATCCTGAAATTCGACCCCGTTTCAAGAAAGTGAAATGGGCATGTCGTTAACGTGCCTATGGTCCTTTTTCTCTGAGCTGATCACTTACGAGTTAACTAACCTATTGGGTGAAGCCGTTAAGGGATGTATCTGCAGTAAAATCCCTAAAAGCTACTCAATTGGTTGGATTGGGCTAAAATCGCGTTTGATTGATTCTAACCATGAAATTTAATTTGGTTTCGGGAATCGAATATTCGTGTGTGTCACAATTCATTTTTAGGATCTTGTCCCATCGTCCGTCAAATTATTGACGAGTCTGAAATTTCAAGAAAGAAATTGTCGGAGGAAAATATTGAAGACCAAAAGAAAATAGAAAAGGAAAGGGAAAGAGAAAAGAAAAATAAGAATAATATTAATTATTTAATTTCTTTTCTCTCTCTCCCTTTTCTCTCTTTTTCTCTCTCTCTTCTCTCTCTCTCTATTTTGACTAGTCAAAGCCTTCTCCTTATCTCTTCTCTCTCTTATCTCTTCTTCTCTCTCCTCTCTCTTCTCCTCTCCCCTACGTGACCGAAAACCCCCCTCTTCCTTGCCTTTTTGTTCACGAAAACCAAAAGCTTGAACCAGAAGCTGTAGCTCGTCGTCGCCGCTGTCCCGTCGCCCGCGCCTGCATGCCCTCGTGTCTGCCGCTCGCCGCCATGCGCCGCCTGCCCTCCCCTCCACCCAGACGCCCCTTCCTCGGGCTAGATAGCGATGTTCGCTTCTGTCCAGCCCTTGTTCGGCCACCATCGGCAGTTGTCTGATCATCTACGGCCACCATTCGAACCGCCGGAGCTCCCCTCACCCTCCGTCGGCCTTCCCTTGCCGTCTTGGCCACCGGAGTAGCTCCGGCCAGCCCAAGTCCGCAAACCCGCGAGTGAGTTTCCAACGGCTTTGGGCCCGCTTTTGGGCCGTTTCCGGGCCCCGAACCCTAGCCGTGCTTTGTAGTTTAGCGTTCCTCGTGTCGTCCCCGTCGGATTGGTCCGACTTGCGTGCGATTCCGGTGAGTAATCTCACTAATCCCGGATTAGTTGGCTAATTATGCTTAAGGTTGGTTTAGTTTTAATTAATTATGTTTAGGTTGTTAGATTAGAATAAATTAGCAATTATTAGTCAATTGTGATGCGATTTAGATAAATTGATTGTGCAATTAGCAAGTATACGTGGTCTACTAATTATTGGAAGTGCCTCGGGATTTTCCCCGACCCGTAGTGGGCTTCAATTAGGCTTTTCGGGCCTAAGTGGAATTTTTGGTATTTAAATATTAATTTTCGGAATTAAATTAATTATTTATTTATTTTCTAAAAATTCAATGGGATGGCCCGAGACCGAATATTATGCTGATGACCGTGGTGAAGTCCGTTTATTTAATCGGGCTTTATGTTGAGCTAAATTGAATTTTTAATATTAATTTATTAATTTTCGAAATTAATTATTTAATTATTTATTTTTCGGAAATTAGGCTGGGATAGCCGACGACCGAAATTTCGTGCTGATTGTCGTAGTGCAATTCGTTTATTTAATTGAGCTCTACGTTACATGGAATTAAATAAATTGTGATATTTTAGGGATTTACCCTAAATTGATTGGAATTGATTGATATTGAATTATTGATTGGTAAATGGCCAAGTACGTTTATTCAGCATTTATAATGCTTTGTTGAGTTGTAAAGTGAGTAGAATTGTGAGGCTGAACTTGATATAGTTAGTATAAGTACCTAGAGGGGGGGTGAATAGGTATAAAAATAATTTCTTGAGATATAAAAGCAATACTAGGCAATCAATAGAAAGGAAGTTATCATTTGGTTAATGAAACGGACTGTGATTAAAGTAGAACAGAGAGTAGGGAAGAGAAAATTCAACACAGGGTTTATAGTGGTTCGGCTTGTTCCAAGCCTACGTCCACTCTTCGCACCGACATTTACCGGGCTGGATTTCACTATGAACAAAAGATGTTATAGAAAGTACTCTTCCTTGATTCCACAAGTATGGATGTTCTACCACACTTCCTCAAGGTATCTCATGATATAAACTCTCTTTTGTATACAAGGTTTTCGCTCAGCAAATGAATTGACTACGAATCAAGGAGCTTCAGACTTTGGAATTCTTCTATCCCGCACACACTCAAACAACTGGAACATCTTTCTTTTATACTCCTTTATGCCATCATACCCGTTGGCACTTACCAAAGGAATTCTTCCAATCTTCCCGTTGGACAGAATCAATTAGGAAGATCATTCGAGCTATTAAAGGAACATGTTGATAGCCCATCAATCCTGCTCGCCCATACAATCAGGATCTTGGTTTCCATAAGTAGAACCTTCCAAGAATACTTTGCCAATCATCGGATCCTTAATCAATCATGATTCAAATAAAGGAATCCGTTATCTCATATCCAGCCAAGAGATCTTCTCTAGACGATAAGGCTAAGTCCTCAATGAATCACTTAGTTCTGGACAGCCTTACTTCAACGGATTAGAAACTGTCACTGAGAATAGACTTTAAGTCTTGAGTCTGGCAGTCCGGAGGTCTTCAAACTTTGAATAGTAGAGTTTGCAAATCTTCAGACTAGACTGATAGAAACGTTTTGTCAGCTTCAAAATATTCCAGAAAGATTTCTCCAACAATCTCCCCCTTTTTGATGGTGACAAAACTTTCCTGCAGATTTGAAAACTTTGACCTGCAAAACATTACTCAAGCAGTATGGATATCTCATAAAGATTAATTACTTAATGATAACACTAGAATCTGCAACCACAGAAAATAGGTCGTCCGGCATATATATAAAGTCATTCATAAGATATCAATAATACTTAATATAAAAGCAAAGAGCCAAATTTAAATCCACACCACATTCAGTCCAAATCCAGACACACAAAACAAACTAAAAAATTCAAACAAGTTTAGTTCAAAGTTTCAAAGCTTGCATCTCTCCCCATTTTTGTCATAATAAAAAAAGGTTGAGATGAAAATGAAGTCAAATTTGCTTGGGAACGCGGACAAGCTGGAAATCTCCCATAGACTACATGATGCCTTCCAGCTTTTTCAAGTCTTCCCTTATATGAGCCACTTCTTCTCCTTCAGCATTGGCTTGAATTTGAGTAGAAATGGCTTGAATCTGATCAGATAGGGAAACGGAAGAAACTTGTCTAGCATTCTTCAGGTTCTGAATCTCGCACTCCAAAGCATAAATCTGACCTTGCATTTCCAGAGAACATCAAGAATTATGCGAAAGTCTCTCTGTATTATCGTCGCGTACTAGCTTCAAAGCACGGTCCGATGGAGTATAGGCGGGGGACGATGGTATATCAGCATAATTGTGCAGATTTGGCAATGAAGCACCATGACCCTCTTCAGGAAATTGAGAGCCATAAACGTCCTCTGGATCTGCAGGAGAACGACTGACTCCTTCACTTGTAACAGGATAGGAGGTCATTTCTCTTTGCTCCTTATCTCCCTCTGTTTCTATGTCTTTATGGGGAGAATAGTGTTTTTCAGGCACTTCTTCCTCCTGATTTGCTCTCTCCTCTTCTTCTGCTCCTTGCTCCTCTGCTTCTCTTGCTTCTTCTTCTCTTTCTTCTCTCTCTTCTTCTTCTTTCTCTTCTTCTCCTTTCTCTTCTTCATTCTCTTCTTCTTCTTTCTCTTCTTCTCTCTCTTTTTCCTATTCTTCTCTCTCCTCTGCTTCCTTCTTCTGTTGTTCCATTGATTCTGGAACAGAACGACTTAGCTTCTTCAAAGCTATAGCAGAAATGGTGAGATCATCCTCATCATCCTCATCCTCAATAATGAAAGCCCTTCTCTTTTTGGATGAAGCAACCATTGGCTCCTTCCCTTTTCTTTTCGCTGCAGAAGAACCATGATGAGTTTTGATAGGGGTTTTCTTCTTAAACTTCTCCAACGCCTTGTTAAGTTCTTTCAGACGCATTTTCAACACCATTTTCAGTCCTACCACCATTTGGTCACACGGTCGAACACATAGAATTTGTGGAGACTGAATATTCAAGTGTCTGAATATCTTTGTCACAAGACTTAGATAAGGAAGTTGTCCCTTGTCCTTCACCATTGCTCTATACATGTGGAATAGAATGGTGTGAGGAATAGAAAACTTTTTCCCAGCATTGATTGCGTACATCAACTTTGCCTCTAAGTTGGAAACATCAGTCTTGGAGGTTGATTTCGATTTGAGGCAATTGATCACAATCTTGTGAAGAATGATGTTGTTCGCATGCATCCTTGAGTAAGTAATCCTTCCCTCTGTCATTCTGTCTTTGACAAGTTCCAATGTTGTACGAGCAATAGAGACATTGATTGGTTGATACTTTCCTCTTTCAACCCCAATCACATCCGCCAGCATATCCACATCAACCACAAAGTCCTGATCTCGTACACTAAAAGATATTCTATTCGCATCCAAGAAACAAAGATTTGAATAGAAGTATGCAGTTAATTGAGTAAACCCCTCTGTGGTGTTAGAACAGAACTGTTCTAATTGAAGAGAATTGAACTTTTCTCTCAAGTTCACGTTCACAGCATCCAGGAAATCAAAATCCACACTCCTAGGGTTTATCACCCCACGTTTCAACAATTTGGAGTATAGATCCTTATGTTCCTTTGATCTAAACAAATTTGTTTTCTTTCCTCGAATATCCGCTGCAATACCCATTCTCGGTTGAAATTAGCTTACAGTTTATCATCATCATTTCCATCTGTCGGATTAAATCCACCGACACGCGGATCACTTGGAATGTTCGCAAGGGCTTCTTCTGCCATCCCTCTAGGAGCAATTCCCAAATTTTCCATTTTTCGCAAGAATACGTACTCATTCCCATGTCCCTTATCCTTAAGAAACTCATCTATATATTTCAATGGAGTACCAGTACTCTTCAAAGCACGGTAAAGCTTATAAATAAAGGTGGGCTTTTGAATTCTTACAGGATCGGCGTCTTCTATGATTTCTTCTTCCTATATATGACCCACACCCTGTGGACTAGATGGTGGAGAATGATGCGGTTGAGAATGTTGCGGGCTCTGTTGCTGGCTTGGTGAATCTTCTTCCCCAGTAAGATCAAAGTGAGTAGGCCCCTCACTCATTCGCTCTGGTCCCCTGCTTGCAATACTCGAAGACTTTCTTGAAGACGACATCTTTCTTTGTCTTTGAAAGATTCTTCACTTGACTTTCCCAAGAAAATGACAACTTTTTCGAAGATTAAACAATGGAGGAAGACAGAATGGAAGATCGAGACTTTTAGGGTTTTGAGCTTTGTAGACAGAATCGACCGTAAATAGCCCGGCCGAAATACCAAACATCATAAAGGAAAGTGAAAATGTGCCTTTTTTAAACTTAATCGCCTTTTAAAAAAAAAAAAAAAAAACTTTCATTTTAAATAGAGATTGAATTTTTTTTAAAAGGTAAATTTGCACTTTTCACGGAAATTTAAAATAGCATAAATCAATTATCAATGATCGTACCTTTTCGAGATTTAATATAAAAGAGAATAACTTACAGTCAAGACCCACGATCGACTGAGTCTGAAAGTCTACGAGTCTGAGAGTCTCTAGACTTTAACTTCTTCAAGCTTCAAAATGTTGAGACTGGAACGGATGAATTCAAATTGATTTTTCTCCAAAGGCTTTGTAAATATATCCGCCGTTGATTCTTTGAGTCAACAAACTGAATCGAAACTTCTCCATTTTGAATATGATCTCTAATGAAGTGATGTCGAATCTCTATATGCTTTGCTCTTGAGTGAAGAATAGGATTTTTGGTAAGATTGATTGCGCTGGTGTTGTCACTGTTAATCTCCGTGCATGAATCTTCAATTCCAAAGTCTCTTAGCTGTTGCTTTATCCACAGAATTTGTGAACAACAACTTCCGAGAGCTACATACTTTGCTTCTACTGTAGAAAGAGCTATTGTACTTTGCTTTCTTGAAAACCAAGATACTGTTCTGTTTCCAAGTAACTGACAGGTACCTGAGGTGCTTTTTCTATCAACTCTACAACCAGCTAGATCTGCATCTGAGTATCCAAGAAGAGTGAAGTCTCCCTTTTTGGGATACCACAGACCGATACTTGAAGTTGAAGCAATGTACTTGATAATACGCTTTGCAGCACTGAGATGAGATTCTTTAGGGTCTGCTTGAAATCTAGCACAAATGCAAACACTAAACAAAATGTCAGGTCTAGAAGCAAAAAGATAAAGAAGTGAACCGATGATACTCCTGTATAGCTTCTGGTCAACTTTCTTTCGTCCTTCATCTTCGTCTATCTTCAAGGAACTTGACATTGGTATATCAATCTTTTTGCTTTTTTCCAATCCAAACTTCTTGACAAGATCATTAGCATATTTTTCTTGATGAATGAATGTTCCTTCCTTTAATTGTTTCACTTGAAGTCAAAGAAAGAAGGTTAATTCTCCCATCATACTCATTTCAAATTCATCCTGCATAGACTTAGAGAATTTCTTGCACAGACTTTCATTAGATGATCCAAAAAATAATATCATCAACATATATTTGAACAAGCAAGAAACTTTTGCTTTCTCTTTTGATAAATAGAGTAGTATCAACTTTACCTTTGACAAAGCCAGATTGTATTAAAAACTTACTTAGCCTGTCATACTAAGCTCGAGGTGCTTGCTTTAATCCATACAATGCCTTTTTCAATCTAAATACTGAGTCTGGCTTCTTTGGATCTTCAAACCCAGGCGGTTGTTCCACATAGACTTCCTCATGGATAAATCCATTTAGGAAAGCACTTTTGACGTCCATTTGGAATAATCTGAAATTTTTATAGCAAGCAAAAGCAAGTAGTAATCGAATTGCTTCTAACCTTGCTACTGGTGCGTAAGTCTCATCATAGTCTATCCCTTCTTCTTGCGTATATCCCTTGGCCACAAGTCTTGCTTTGTTTCTTACGACTTTGCCTTTCTCGTTCATCTTGTTCCTGAAAACCCATTTAGCTCCAATAATAGATTTACCTTTTGGTTTAGGAGTCAATTCCCAGACATCATTGATGCTGAATTGTCTGAGTTCCTCTTGCATAACTTCAATCCAGCTTTCATCAGATAAAGCTTCTTCTATGATTTTGGGTTCTACTTCAGAAATAAGAGCCACAAAGACTAGACTTTTCGCGCCTTTTGGATCTTGTGCGAATTCCTTCATTAATGTCGCCAATAATGAGATCTTTGGGATGACGGACTTATGCTTCCGATTCTTGGTTGATTTGTCGAGTTGATGATCACTTCCTTCATTGGAATCTTCAATAACCGTTTGATGTTGGTCTTTTAGTCCGGTTCGCTTCTTGAGATTTAGACTTTGTAGAGTCGGGATGTGTTCAGATTCTTCAAGATGAGTCCGAATAGATTTATTTTGCATAGAATCCTGGAATTTGACATTCATTGATTCCTCCACAGATTGACTCTTCTTGTTATAGACTCGTAGGCTTTGCTTGAGGTAGAATATCCAAGGAAGATGCCTTCGTCCGATTTTTCTTCAAACTTACCAACTCGATCATTTGCATTTTTCAATATAAAGCATTTGCATCCAAATATATGAAAATATGAAACAATAGGCTTCTTTTCTTTGAATAATTCATGGGGTTTTTTTTTCTAGAATAGGCCTTAGAAAAACTCTATTGATAATATAACATGCTGTTGAAACAGCTTCAGCCCAAAAACGTGAAGAGATGTTACTTTCAATTAAGAGAGTTCTAGTCATTTCTTGAAGAGATCTATTCTTTCTTTCAACAACTCCATTTTGCTCTGGAGTATATGGAGAGGAAAGCACATGCTGAAAACCAAATTCATCACAGAATTTTGTAAAATCTTGATTTTCAAATTCACCTCCATGGTCTGTTCTTATACTAGAGATATCATACCCTTTTTCATTTTGAACTCTTTTAGCAAATTTTTCAAAATAAGAGAAGGTTTCAAACTTACTTGCCAGGAAGTATACCCAAGTGAATCGAGAGTAGTCATCCACAATTACTAGGCAATATTTCTTACCTCCAATGCTTTGAGTTCTTGTTGGTCCAAAGAGATCCATATGCAAAAGCTGTAGTACACGTTTAGTGGAAACTTGATTTATTGGTTTAAAAGAATTTCTTACCTGCTTTCCCAATACGCATGGTGTACATAGATCAGTCTTTTGGTAAGATAAATTTGGTAGACCACGAACAAGCTTCTTTGCTGAAATTTTGGCTATCTGCTTCATATTTATGTGCCCAAGCTTTCTGTGCCATAAGCTTGCTTCATCTTGAATTGAGATTAAACATTGTGATTCATCTGGTTTCACATCCAAGAGGTAGATATTTCCATGTCTTCGACCCATAAACGACTGAGTAGAGTCTTTACTGGTTCCTGAACATATTCCCTCTTGAAAATTGATTTTGAAACCAGTATCACAAAGCTAACTGATACTGAGCAGATTGTAGTTAAGTCCTTTTACTAGGAAAACATTGCTTATTGTGAGGTTCTCAATCTTTACAGTTCCAAATCCCATAATTCTTCCTTTGCTGTTTCCTCCAAAAGAGACTTTTCCACCATTTACTTGAACAAGCTTTATGAAGCATTTTGAATCTCCTGTCATGTGTCTTGAGCATCCACTATCCAGATACCATTTTACCTTTTTTTTATAGTGACCTGCTTTAAAAAAAAAAAAGACTCAAGTTTTCTTTGGTACCCATATTTTCTTGGGTCCATTGGTGTTAGTATAAAATGCAGTATTTGCCCATACTTTCTTAACAGGTTTCCAGACCATAGGACACTCTTTTTCAAAATGATCTCGCATTATTGCACTTTGAACATCCGAGAGCATTTCGACTCTTCGGTTTTACAAAAACCTTTTGGAAATGTTTTCGTAAGTATCTCTTGTAGGTCTTTGCTTAATTCTTTCCTTTACTTTAGGAAAATTAATTAAAGGAATTGTTTCTGTCATTCCTAAACCAGATTTATTGAAATAGGATCTTTGTGCAGAAAGAATTTTTTCAAGTTTCTAAGATCCTAATGAAAATCTTTTTGAAACATTTGATAAGTCATTTTTTAAGAATGCATTTTCTTTTAAAAGATTGACTTCACTTTCTTTAAGAGAAGAAACATTCAAGTCTAAACATTCCAACTTTTCTTTCAAAGCATTCTCCTGTTGTTTTAGTGTAGAGTTTTCCTTTTTAAGTTCGGAAATCCTTTTGAGAGAAGTCTTAAGACTAGAACACAGCTCATCAATGTATTTAGAAACTTTAACATGGATTTTAAAGTTACTTACCTCTAATTCACCTATCCGAGTCCGAGTCTGTTTCGAGTTTGAATCCGAGTCCGTGTGCCATCGACATATGTTGGCATAATCATCATTGCTTTCTTCACACTCTGTGTCACTCCAGGTTTCTACTTTAAGAGCCTTTCGATACTTTTTAGCTTTTCCTTTCTTCTTTCTCAGAAGATGACAGTTGGGTCTGATGTGTCCCTTTTTCTTACATTCAAAGCAGACTACATCTTTATTTGATTCATTATCATCAACAGATTTAGTCTGTTGCTTTTGAAAACTTTGTTTTCTTGGATTGAATTTTCTTCCTTTTCTGTTCAGCTTTCTGAATCTTCTTATCATAAGAGCAAGTTCCTCATCGTCCATATCGTCTTCAGAATCTGTAACATCAAAATCATCATTGGATTTTAATGCAATGGATTTCTTACCTTTAGGATTTTCATCTTCATTGATTCGCTCCACTTCATAAGATTGAAGAGTTCCAACCAACTCATCGACAGATAGTGGCATGATTCTTTGTGTCTCTCTTATTGAAGTCTTTATATGATTCTAATCCTTGGAGAGTCCTCGCAGAACTTGTTTACCTTCATGGGATCGAAATTGGTTGACCTTGATTTTCAAGACCATTCACGATATTTGTAAAACGGCTAAACATGTCGAGTTATAGATTCTCCGATTTCATTTTGAAGGCTTCATATTGACCGAGGAGAATGTTGATTCTAGTCTCCTTCACTCGATCCGTTCCTTCATAGGTGATATGTAATCTATCCAGGACTTCTTTTTTTGTAACACAAGAAGATATTACATTATATTCAAGTAGGTGATAAAGCACAATATAAAGAATAAATTGCTTTTGCATCGAGTGCTTGTCTCTTGATTATCTCTTCCTGAGTCATTTCTCTCGACTCAACAGTTTCTTTTCCTCTCTCTGAGACAGATGCAGCTTTAGGAGTGATTCATTTTTCTATAACGTCTCATTCCGAGAGGATCCTTTGATCGTAGGAACGCTTTCATCTTGTTTTTCCGGATGTTGTAATCATTTCCATCAAAGTAGGGTGGTGCGGTATTGCTTTGCCCTTCCACCAGCCCCGGAGCTAGCATACTAGCCATGGATCTTTAACTCTGAAGTAAAACACTTCAAACAAAGTGAGTACACAGGCTCTGATACCAATTAATATAGCTAGTATAAGTACCTAGAGGGGGTGAATAGGTATAAAAATAATTTCTCGAGATATAAAAGCAATACTAGGCAATCAAGAGAAACGAAGTTATCATTTGGTTAATGAAACGGACTATGATCAAAGTAGAACAGAGAGTAGGGAATAGAAAATTCAACACATGGTTTATAGTGGTTCAGCTTGTTCCAAGCCTACGTCCACTCTTCTGCACTGACAGCCTACTGGCTGGATTTCACTATGAACAAAAGATGTTATAGCAGTACTCTTCCTTGATTCCACAGTATGGATGTTCTACCACACTTCCTCAAGGTATCTCACGATATAAACTCTCTTTTGTATACAAGGTTTTCGCTCAGCAAATGAATTGACTACGAATCAAGGAGCTTCAGACTTTGGAATTCTTCTATCGCGCACACACTCAAACAACTGGAACGTCTTCCTTTTATACTCCTTTATGCCATCATACCCGTTGGCACTTACCAAAGGAATTCTTCCAATCTTCCCGTTAGACAGCATCAATTAGGAAGATCATTCGAGCTATTAAAGGAACATGTTGATAGCCCATAGTTCTGAAAATATGCCCACCTTACACGACATCATAAGCGAGAGTTTAGGCCACCAGCGAGGCCAAAACTAGCTGCTAACAAGCCAATCTAGTGCTTGTTACCCTCATTTGAGATCGAGCAACCTTAGGTAGCGTCACCAGGGATATGCAATCTAGGCGGTACCTAAGGTTGCCCAGCCTCAGGCAAGGCTAGACGGTGGTAGTTGGTTGGTAGTCGATTTGTCTTGCTAGTGGCTAAATTTCGCTGACAAAAGCTTGAGGATTTAAGTGAGAGAAAGAAAAAAATAACTAGCAAAAGTCTTTTCCAAAGTGTAGTCTTTTCCAAATGGCATTTAAGTCAAAGCTACATCCCAATGTGTTTTTAAATTACACTTTACCAAACGCTATTTGCATTTTGAAAAGACCCTTGAGCCGAATGTCCACTTAATCCTCAAACTAACCTTGAGCTGCACGAGTAGATTTAATTCATAGTTTCTTAGAGCAGGGTTATGAGTTAAAAGCTTATCACACCAAAATATTCTATATTCTTTTTGGGCATGTCTAAATTTGAAAGTAGGACATTTACTCATCATTTTCACTTGAGGTGGATAGAAATAGAACGTACACGTTTTGGCTAAGTCCACGAAAGAGACGGATGATCGAACTTTGTTTTGGAATCTTATCTTGCTTATATCTTGACAAGTCGAAACGGCTGGTCCCTTGACAAGTCGAAACGGCTGGTCCCATCGCCATCGTCCAATATTATGGCGAAGCGTGAGGTTTATCTACCTTTCTTATGGTCAACGGCAAACTCCAATTGACAGAATAATTGTAAATCTGTACATATGGCAACATCATTCGTACAGGATGCTGGGAAACCAATTTCTGTTTTGAACTTCATGATTGTCATTTTAACAATGACAGTATGTAATGCAAAAAGACAGCTGATATGACGAAAGCAGCACGTCAATTTAAGTTTCGACTATTTATGTCACCACATCACACCCTATTCAGAATGTGTCGTCCATATTTTGGAGTTTTGGCATTATCATGGAAGCAAAGATCCCAAATGCAAAGGAGACCATTACTCAGGAAGAATGAGAAATTCATTAGTTCTTTCCTTTTCCATTTTTCTGCGACATTTTCTTTAATCATAGCAAAACTGAAGTAAACCAACCCATACTAAACCCACTTGTGAGAAATTCAAGGCACGTATAAAATCCAGCTCATGGCAGGCAATCAGAGATTTATGAGCATTCATTGATGGACTACGAACCACAACACCATCATTATTCATCAAACAAAACAATACTGATTCGGAGCCAAAAAACAAAAACTCAAAGTACCATAGCCTTCTTGGTCTCAGATGATGCAGAAACAGGAAAACACATGAAACACATGATACATTGATGAAAATGGAACTAGAGTCATTCACGAAGAGAGAGAGAGAGAGAGAGAGAGATTGAAACCTGCAGTCGTGAGGGAGAGAGAGAGTAAGCAAGGAGTGCAGTCGCAAAGGAGCACAAGCAGTCGAGCGGTGCAGACAAGTGAGAGCAGCGAGAGCAGCAGACGAGGGTGAGTGCAAAGTAGAGTGCACTAGGGTTTTTTTTTGGAAAAAAAGGGGCAAAATTGAGCTTCTATTAAGTTGTCGAGGGGAAAAGAAGAAACTGAATAAATTTCATTAAACCATTATTTCAGCATTTCCAAAATGTTGAAAGCTCAGGACTAGTGGTACTAGCCTTAAGCTTTCAACTTTTTCAAGGCTAGCTTTTACTTTAAAGCCTCTTGAAAATAGTTGCCAAACACCCCAACATTTTTCCAAGGGCTTTGGAGGCCAAAAGTTTTTAGGAAAGCTGAACCAAATGAACCCTTAGAATAAAAGCATCAGCATTGCATGTAATAACCATCTTTCATGTCAGTGTGATAAGCATTTACGGATGTTTAAGAAAACTGTTGCACACGATGTACCAAGTTTTTGCCTTTTCGTTGTACTTATTCACCGAGCTCCATGAAGAAGAAACTTGCATTTTGTTTTTTGTCAAAGGAGGAACATCTCCATCTAGTCATAGCAATACATAAGGCAGAATGCGCTACAAGACAAACCCACAAGATGAACCACATCTGTTTTCCAGTGCAATTTAAAGTCATCAATTTCTTCTGTTGAGAGAATCCATGAACATGAAATTGCAAAAGCTATTTTCTCACAATCAACCGTGCACTATAATTGATGTGAACTTGCTCCACCAGACCAAAATGATCCATCAACAACCACACAAAAGTCACGAGCTCCCCACCTTTGCTCAGTCGATGAGCATGACTAGTTGCTTTGCAATGACTCGCGACGTACGACAGCATCTCCACCCATACTTTACTCATGATCTCCCATTTCTGCTCCTTGAACGTCTTCAACTCTTTAGCCAGCATACTCGCATCGAACAGCACCGACTTGCTTAGGTTTCCCTTTATAAGAACAGGTTTGATAATCGTGTTCACAGCAAGAATGTACTCAGAGGCTTGTCTATCTTCTTCCCCGGGTGACAGTTCCTTCCGGGCCAAAAACTTCTTGGCCTCAGCACAAGTGTCTTGGAATCTTATCCGTCCAATACCCACAACGGAAGATATGATCTTAGGTTGCACAATAAGAAGATAGAGCATATAATCAGAAAGAGTCTTACAAAATTCTCTGCAAAGGCGAGTGAAATGGTTCCCCTCGGTGTCAATGTTCTCAGTGGTAAAGCAAAGATCTGTAGCCACGTGCCACAATATAAGGCTCTCATCAAACTCAAATTCAATAACGTAAGGCAATAGCTTCCCCCATTCACCATCCTGAAGCACCCAGTCACCTCTAGCCGAATATATCCTCTTCGTGTATTCCGGATCATTTGCAAACACTGATTTGTCTCGCAGCTCCCCATAGATAAATGACCATAGGTCTCCAGTGAAAGCAGTCCTAGATGAGTACCTCATGTGGTCTAGAAAATCCTTTAGGCCCATCAGAACAATGATCTTGCTGAACAAGTGTTTAGTGCAATCACAGATGGTCTGAATTTTTTGAGGGCGTTCCAGAATACTATAACGCATCAAGTTGTATCCTGAGATAGATTCCGACCACCTGCGAAACAGGCGCCTCTTAAACCAGGCCAAGAATCTGATCACCAGTGATGAAGAGGAGTCAGACCAGGTTGACTTCTTGAGAGCAAGGTACTTCCTGATGATTACAGCTACAACCCAGTGTTTCTCGATCTCCAATGCTGAAAGCGTCCAGTCGGAGAGGATGAGTTGGAGGAAAGCTACAACATCTGAGGCTATAGCACCAAGGATCAAAATATATGTAACTTTAACATCAAATCTCTCAAAGCCATCCTTGTCCATGAAAAAGAAGTGTGCCAGAGCAATCTGCACTGAACTAAAACAAATGAAGCGGCAAAGTTGTCCAAACTTATCCCTCACTACCGCAACCTTTGTGTAGAGGACATCATAAAAGAAGTTGAGTTCTACCTCCAGCAATCTGAGAGCATCCTTCGGATTTCTCCCATAGAAGAATTCCCAGGTTTCATTTCTTTCATGGAGGCTGAAGAGTTTGTCCACAAGCAGTCCCTTAAAGGTTTCAAGAAGCGGCGAGCATTTTGAACCACCATAATATCATCCAGAGGGGAATCCACAGTGACCTGGTACCTGGATTCTCTGTGATGCTCTGGGAAGTGAGCAATTTCGAGTGGAAAATTGGCATGCTGCTTAGAGGAGTACTCCTCCATGAGCTTGGCATAGTTCGGTCCAGGGTCCAGCTTCATGGACATTGAATTTCTGAATCCGTTTATGCTTGCAAGATACAATGCCCGATTCCTCTCGCCATACTTGATGATTCCCGATAGGAAGACCAGGGCAGCTGGCATCCATAACTTGTTAGGCAGTGACTGATAGAAGACATAAGCCACGGTAATCACATTGAATACGAGCCCGAGGAGGTGCCTGAGCCACAACTCATTGTCCTCAAGAGAGAAGGAGGTTATGGTATCCGGACCTCCAAGGTGGAACAGAAGAAATGGTGCCCAGAAAGCATGAAGCTCGCTGTTATTGTTGAGGCCCGGATTGTCGACTTGACTTTTGGAGATGAGACCAACTGCAAAACTAGCAGCCCAATCAGCGAGCAAGTAGGTGAACCAGATTAGCAAGATTACCACGTTATTGGAGGCTCGCGCCCTGAAGGGTGCCAACAAGGTCAGAAAGGCCTGTAGGGAGAGACTGAGAATTATGACTCCCCTTAGGTTCCATGCTTCCCAAATCTCCTTGACATAGTTAGTGATGAATGCAGTCATACCCATGATTCAGCTCTCTCTCTCTCCCTCTCTCTACACACGCCCACAGACTGAACTCTGGGGTGGGTATGCAATATAAAGACCAAAAACAGCCATGAAGAATATCTTTCTTGAACGTGTCGTGTAAGGGTCTATTTGGCACCTTGTCAAATAGTAAAAGTTTCTGTTTTTTTTATCCTAAGAGTAGATTTGGAATAGAAATTCATTTGGTAAATTTTTTGTTCCCGAGAATAGATTTGGAGTAGAATCGAGAAGTTAAAAAAAGTTGATTTTTTATTCCTAAGAACAATTCCAGAATCAAGCCAACATATTTTTTCTATTTTCTATTCTTTCTTTTGTTCTTCTTCTCTCTCTCTTCTTCTTCAATCGCCGCCGTTGCCGCCGCCCTCCGTCGTCGCCACCGATAGCCGCCGGTCGCTGGCGACCGGTTTGGCAAGCTCGCCAGTGGCCCGGTGAGCCTCACCCGGCCACTGGCAAAGCTCGCCTAGCCCCAGTGAGGCTCGACCTCACCCAGATCTGGCAAGGCCGAGCTCGCCTAGCTAACCTCGCCGGGGGCTGGGCGAGCTTGGCCTCACCTAGCTGTTGGCAAGGCTCAACCAAGGAGGCACAGCCTCGCCGAGGGCCGGCAATGCTATGATGAGGTCGTTAGCCCTTGTCTGGCTAGTCGCCGGTCATCCTAAGGCTAGCGATCGACAACCTTGAAGAAGAAGAAGAAGAGAAAGAAGAGAAAGAAAGGAAAGAAAGAAAAGAAGAAAATAGAGAAAAAGGAAAAAAAGTAATAAAATTATTTAAAAATTAAAAGAAAATTATTTGAAGTAGAAATTTTAAGGATGGTACCGAACACAATTCTATCCCGAGAATTGAAATTTTGGACAGTTAGCAAATGACTTAAAATGCTTATAAATTGTTCCCAGTAACAGAATAAAAAAGAATCATTTTTGACCAGAAATTGTTCCAGGGAAGAGAAGCGTTACCAAATGCGCCCTAAAAGACTCGTCCTCAAACCAGGCCCACAAAGGTTGGACTTTTGTAAGACTCTGGTCATGTGGGGTCCATGAACTCTACAGCTTACGAGCACCCAGTCTCCGTAGGCCAAGTCCACGTAATGTTTCCACCATCAATCATATACTCATAGCAATGTTTGCTATAATATATCCCGAGTTTGAGCTTGTGGATAAAACCCAACCCAAGAAGAAAGTGGATTTTTGGACTTCAAGTTACTGATTTGTTGAGACCAAGTCATGAATTTGTAGATTACGGAACAAAGCTATGTTGGAGTCCAAGTTCAAGAAGTCTGTCTTTGTGTTAGAAAAGGAAATAAAATCAAGGCTATCACAGTAGGCGTGGGCTTCTTGGACTCGATCAAACAACAATGGATAAGAGAAAGAATAAAAGGAAATAAATTATATGATATTATTTCATGCAGAAGTCGCCTTGGACTCTAAGTGCAAAGTGCATATATATGTGTGTGTGTGCGTGCGCGCACGTTCTCGAGGAATTTTGGCATGGATCACAAAGAGATCTTGAAGTGCCGCATGAGTGCTTGGTGTCCCCCTGCTGTTGATGCAAGCAATCTTGAAGCGTTGAATATCTAGCGTTTGCAAGTGGGTTCATTGTTCTCGTTTGTGCAATTACACCAAGAAAGATTAGTGTTTGTAGCTGTCGGGCCCCTAACCCCGGAAACGTGCACGTCCCTTGGCGGTTGACTAAAATTTGTGACGTTCCTAAGACGTGTCGCCGACCCATTCGTTTTATGCACATACGGAAGCGAATCAAACATATACCCGGACAACAACAAACATTGAATAGAAAAGTAGGACAACCAATCTTCACAAAACATACTTTAAAAATGAACCAGGTTAACCTACTAGTCTATACACACCAGTTTATCTCTAAAAAGAAACTACTAAGCCACCTACGCTCCAGACCCTTCAACCTCGGGTTCCAAGTTCTCCACATTAGGAACCTGAAAATATTTAAACCACAACGGGGTGAGAATAAATCTTAACGAGTCAACACCCTAAACCCCGATTAGAATGAGAATTCACTCAGAGGCGTCCTAAACATGCACCTTCCAAAACTTACCTCGCTTGGGTGCATCCCTACACATTAGTGCACCATATACGTATTATAGTTATCACAAGCATGCCTAACAACTGGAACACATCATTTCATCCATCAATATTCACAAGGGTCCTGATTATAGGGTAAAACTATTATGACACATCCCATACCGTGCCACACAATTTTACCCCATAATCAGGCGTTGCTATCTCATCAACTCATGCATGTTCCAGTTATTATGGCCCATCGGCCATGGCCAACTCCCCAGTCGGAGGTCATCCGGACTCTCGCTGTGCATCCGATAAAAATTGAGCACCATCCCGCCTCGTTGGGCATGGCAACATCTAGAACTCTCACCTAGATGACATCCCAAAAGGGGGCAGCAGTCCGGCCTCTTCCACGACCGGCTTCCGAACTCCCGCCGGGCATCCGATAAATCAAGCATCATCCCCAAACTCCCGCTGGATGACGAGTTCTGATAGCAATCACACGCACATCCAAACTCAACCAAGAACTTGTGCTTTGCACTTAAATATTTCCATTTCAAATAATGGACTTAGCCAATTTTCTTCGTATTAAAAATACTCGGTAAAATAATTGTGCGTGGTCACACCTTTAAATTGAACCATAAAGCGTAATACTCAGCCATTTCAAAATTCCATGATTTTATATAGTACATAAAACATTTTTGACGTCAAAAACTAACACTCGACTTTTTTCTATTTAAATACCAAAATCCAAATTTTGCAATAATAGTTCATAACAACAACCAAGCATCCAATTTCACATATTATCAAGTATAATTTCTAAGCATGCCAAAGGTCAACCAAATCATCAAATATACATTGTCTAGCAAGCACAACATCAAGAACAATTACAAAACCACTACCGGTCCTAATCATAGAAATCGAGCCACTCGCATGTCTCCAAGTTTAAATCCAGAATCCTAATCAAACGAGTTTGGAAAATTCTCAAATTGGAATATGTTATAAAGGACACTTAAAAAAAACATTTTTTTCTAAAGGAACATTAGCCCCGATCCTTTTGGATTAAGAGCTGGTGTCCATTTCCAGGAATTACATTTTCCAAAATCAGTCTAGTTTGAGGTCCAAAAATTGTTCATTTGATTTGAAATTTAATTATATTAAACTAAAAGATGTGAGAAACAACTTTTGTGAAGAAACCCTTTCAAAAATCGAATCCTAAAAGTTGATGAAAATCCCTTGAACACCAAAAGGTTACGGTTTCCAGCACAAACAAAGGTTCTGTTTTATTTTTAATGCAGTTGAAATCTTATTCTTTTAAATTCATAAAACCTTGAGTAACATATATGTCATATATGAGGATGTCTAGATCATTTCTCAAGAAGGAATTAACCTCAAAATCGTAGCACATTTTGATCCACAAAAATGGCAAACGGCGAGCGTCTAGTAAATAGATACCGGAGAAATCCACTAAATTAGATTAAACCACCATTATTAGTGTTAATCTCACTAATTAGATTAACACTAATTCATCTTAAGACTAATATAACCAAACTAGATTAACGTTAATTCAACTTAAGGCTAATCTCACTTAGTACTAATTTCACTAAGCTAATTAACACTAATCTAACCCCCAAGTGCAATTAACAACCTAATCAATGATTAGGAAGTTAAATCACCGGATTAGCGAACAAATTGGTCCATTACGATGACGGCATGGCAACGACCAAGATCCGGGCCTACAGTGACTCCAAGGGACGCCCAGAAGGGGTTGAAAATGGCCCAACACGACTCAGCCCACAGGCTAAAATTCAGTTTTGATCTAAGGCTGAAGAGGCTGGATCGGTGGGTTGGTCGAGCTCGGCTTGGTGGGCTGGACCGAGTTGGGCTGAACGGAGCTAGATGGGGGCAGGCGGCTGGAGTGGCGAACTCGAGGACCGGTGACGGGGTGAGCAGCTAGCCACGCGAGTTGTCGGCGAGCTCGAGGATGGGCTTGCGAAGGAGCTGGTGTCGCGACTGGACCAATAGATGACCGGCGGATGTGCAGGCTAGGGATGCGGACGAAAGCGAGTAGGCGGTGATGAAGATGGTAGAACACTCAGCTGCAACAACCAAAAGGGAAAAATGAAGGAAGATGAAGAAGAAAGGAAAGCAAGGCTGATCTGTTGGGGGAAAATAGGCTAGTCAAACAAGAGGGGGAACCAAGAGGGGACAGGGACCAAGAAGTCCATGCAAGAGCCAATCCCCTTCTTCTTGAAATATCTACACACTCAAGTGCATGGACACCAAAGTCTTCTGCCCTTACTGTCCAAGCTTCCTTCACAAGCTAATTCCCTCACAAAACTTCACCACATGACTTCAATTTGATGCCCAAAATCAACACAACAGCAGCCCCTACAAATTTGATGGATCTCTCCTTCAATTTCCCACCAAAAACTGCAATTTAATGGCCAAACATGCCATGGCAGCAGCCTAAACCAATTTTCCTTCAATCCCACACAAACCAACTCACTTTGGTAGCCAAAATTGCCAATTAAGATGCCTATCCGAATTTCCTTGAATTTAATTTGCCGAATTTTGAATTTCTACCAAACTTCCGAGCTCGCCAAAAATTCTTTAACGGATGAGACAATATCCTAAAAATAAATCGTGACACGCTCGAACTTTCAATTCCCGAAACCAAGTTCAATTTTGTGGTTAAAATCAACCGGATGCGATTTTAGCGTGACTTAACTTATTAGATAGCTTTTAGGGATTTTATCACGTTTGACTCGTGGTCGATAATTCTCAATCCACGTATATGACTCTTCGACTCATTGGCGACTCTTAGTTGTCGTAAAAATCTCAAGATTTTAATTATGGGTACCGGGTACAAAATCGACAGAAAATTAGGTTAGTGCCATTCTACGTGAATTTTGCGATCAGGTGGAATCATCCACCATTTAATTACGCCATTCCATCGAATCAACCTAATCCCGATCACTAATCGATTATAACGGTGTGATATTGACCACTGTCGATTGTCACGGTCAAGTGATCGATTTTTGATCGAATTCTCAAGTTTGTCGCATTTATATCCCTTAGCGGCTTCACCTGATGGATTAGTTATCTCATGAGTGATCAGCTTAGAGAAAAAGGACCATGGGCACGTCGATGAAAAGCCAAGTTCATTTAATCGAAACAAGGTCGAATTTTCAGGATGTCATAGTAGCCGTGAAATCTTGCGGTAAGATCTGTGAATTTCTTTGTGAGATTAAGAAATTATTTTATGAGAAATTTTTTGGGATAAACATTGTTGGGGCTAGGAAAATACTGAAGTGTTTGGGTGATTCGAGTGTGTAATCTCCTAATATCGTTTGATTTTTAGTGAATTTGTCGCTGCTCTCCTCATAAACATAGATATTTAAATTTATTATCCGATTTATTTTCTTGTTCTATCTATTTTATTGTTCGATCGGTTGCTTTTTGGGAAGCATGGAACCTAAGGGGAGTCATAATTCTCAGTCTCTCCCTACAGGCCTTTCTGACCTTGTTGGCACCCTCCAGGGCGCGAGCCTCCAATAACGTGGTCATCTTGCTAATCTGGTTCACCTACTTGCTCTCTGATTGGGCTGCTAGTTTTGCAGTTGGTCTCATCGCCAAAAGTCAAGTCGACAATCCGGGCCTCAACAATAACAGCGAGCTTCACGCTTTCTGGGCACCATTTCTTCTGTTCCACCTTGGTGGTCCGGATACCATAAATCCTTCTCTCTTGAGGACAATGAGTTGTGGCTCAGGCACCTCCTCGGGCTCGTATTCAATGTGATTGCCGTGGCTTATGTCTTCTATCAGTCACTGCCTAACAAGTTATGGATGCCAGCTGCCCTGGTCTTCCTATCGGGAATCATCAAGTATGGCGAGAGGAATCGGGCATTGTATCTTGCAAGCATAAACGGATTCAGAAAATCAATGCCCATGAAGCTGGACCCTGGACCGAACTATGCCAAGCTCATGGAGGAGTACTCCCCTAAGCAGCATGCCAATTTTCCACTCGAAATTGCTCACTTCTCAGAGCATCACAGAGAATCCAGGTGCCAGGTCACTGTGGATTCCCCTCTGGATGATATTATGGTGGTTCAAAATGCTCGCCGCTTCTTCGAAACCTTTAAGGGACTGCTTGTGGACAAACTCTTCAGCCTCCATGAAAGAAATGAAACCTGGGAATTCTTCTATGGGAGAAATCCGAAGGATGCTCTCAGATTGCTGGAGGTAGAACTCAACTTCTTTTATGATGTCCTCTACACAAATGTTGCGGTAGTGAGGGATAAGTTTGGACAACTTTGCCGCTTCATTTGTTTTAGTTCAGTGCAGATTGCTCTGGCACACTTCTTTTTCATGGACAAGGATGGCTTTGAGAGATTTGATGTTAAAGTTACATATATTTTGATCCTTGGTGCTATAGCCTCAGATGTTGTAGCTTTCCTCCAACTCATCCTCTCCGACTGGACGCTTTCAGCATTGGAGATCGAGAAACACTGGGTTGTAGCTGTAATCATCAGGAAGTACCTTGCTCTCAAGAAGTCAACCTGGTCTGACTCCTCTTCATCACTGGTGATCAGATTCTTGACCTGGTTTAAGAGGCGCCTGTTTCGCAGGTGGTCGGAATCTATCTCAGGATACAACTTGATGCGTTATAGTATTCTGGAACGCCCTCAAAAAATTCAGACCATCTGTGATTGCACTGAACACTTGTTCAGCAAGATCATTGTTCTGATGGGCCTAAAGGATTTTCTAGACCACATGAGGTACTCATCTAGGACTGCTTTCACTGGAGACCTATGGTCATTTATCTATGGGGAACTGCGAGACAAATCAGTGTTTGCAAATGATCCGGAATACACGAAGAGGATATATTCGGCTAGAGGTGACTGGGTGCTTCAGGATGGTGAATGGGGAAGCTATTGCCTTACGTTATTGAATTTGAGTTTGATGAGAGCCTTATATTGTGGCACGTGGCTACAGATCTTTGCTTTACCACTGAGAACATTGACACCGAGGGGAACCATTTCACTCGCCTTTGCAGAGAATTTTGTAAGACTCTTTCTGATTATATGCTCTATCTTCTTATTGTGCAACCTAAGATCATATCTTCCGTTGTGGGTATTGGACGGATAAGATTCCAAGACACTTGTGCTGAGGCCAAGAAGTTTTTGGCCCGGAAGGAACTGTCACCCGGGGAAGAAGATAGACAAGCCTCTGAGTACATTCTTGCTGTGAACACGATTATCAAACCCGTTCTTATAAAGGGAAACCTGAGCAAGTGGGTGCTGTTCGATGCGAGTATGCTGGCTAAAGAGTTGAAGACGTTCAAGGAGCAGAAATGGGAGATCATGAGTAAAGTATGGGTGGAGATGCTGTCGTACGTCGCGAGTCATTGCAAAGCAACTAGTCATGCTCATCGACTGAGCAAAGGTGGGGAGCTCGTGACTTTTGTGTGGTTATTGATGGATCATTTTGGTCTGGTGGAGCAAGTTCACATCAATTATAGTGCACGGTTGATTGTGAGAAAATAGCTTTTGCAATTTCATGTTCATGGATTCTCTCAACAGAAGAAATTGATGACTTTAAATTGCACTGGAAAACAGATGTGATTCATCTTGTGGGCTTGTCTTGTAGCGCATTCTGCTTTATGTAATCCCATGACTAGATGGAGATGTTCCTCCTTTGACAAAAAATAAAATGCAAGTTTCTTCTTCATGGAGCTCGGTGAATGACTACAACGAAAAGGCAAAATCTTGGTACATCGTGTGCAACAGTTTTCTTAAACATCCGTAAATGCTTATCACACTGCCATGAAAGATGGTTATTACATGCAATGCTGATGCTTTTATTCTAAGGGTGCATTTGGTTCAGCTTTCCTAAAAGCTTTTGGCCTCCAAAGCCCTTGGGAAAATGTTGGGGTGTTTGGCAACTATTTTCAAGAGGCTTTAAGGTAAAAGCTAGTTTGAAAAAGTTGAAAGCTTAAGGCTAGTACCACTAGTCCTGAGCTTTCAACATTTTGGAAACGCTGAAATAATGGTTTAATGAAATTTATTCAGTTTCTTCTTTTCCCCTCGACAACTTAATAGAAGCTCAATTTTGCCCCTTTCTTTTCCAAAAAAACAAACCCTAGTGCACTCTACTTTGCACTCACCATCGTCTGCTGCTCTCGCTGCTCTCACTTGTCTGCACCGCTCGACTGCTTGTGCTCCTTTGCGACTGCACTCCTTGCTTACTCTCTCTCTCCCTCACGACTGCAGGTTTCAATCTCTCTCTCTCTCTCTCTCTATCTCTTCGTGAATGACTCTAGTTCCATTTTCATCAATGTATCATGTGTTTCACGTGTTTTCCTGTTTCTGCGTCATCTGAGACCAAGAAGGCTATGGTACTTTGAGTTTTTGTTTTTTGGCTCCGAATCAGTCTTGTTTTGTTTGATGAATAATGATGGTGTTGTGGTTCGTAGTCCATCAATGAATGCTCATAAATCTCTGATTGCCTGCCATGAGCTGGATTTTATACGTGCCTTGAATTTCTCACAAGTGGGTTTAGTATGGGTTGGTTTACTTCAGTTTTGCTATGATTAAAGAAAATGTCGCAGAAAAATGGAAAAGGAAGGAACTAATGAATTTCTCATTCTTCCTGAGTAATGGTCTCCTTTGCATTTGGGATCTTTGCTTCCATGATAATGCCAAAACTCCAAAATATGGACGACACATTCTGAATAGGGTGTGATGTGGTGACATAAATAGTCGAAACTTAAATTGACGTGCTGCTTTCGTCATATCAGCTGTCTTTTTGCATTACATACTGTCATTGTTAAAATGAGAATCATGAAGTTCAAAAAAAAATTGGTTTCCCAGCATCCTGTACGAATGATGTTGCCATATGTACAGATTTACAATTATTCTGTCAAGTGGAGTTTGCCGTTGACCATAAGAAAGGTAGATAAACCTCACGCTTCGCCATAATATTGGACGATGGCGATGGGACCAGCCGTTTCGACTTGTCAAGATATAAGCAAGATAAGATTCCAAAACAAAGTTCGATCATCCGTCTCTTTCGTGGACTTAGCCAAAACGTATACGTTCTATTTCTATCCACCTCAAGTGAAAATGCTGAGTAAATGTCCTACTTTCAAATTTAGACATGCCCAAAAAGAATATAGAATATTTTGGTGTGATAAGCTTTAACTCATAACCCTGCTCTAAGAAACTATGAATTAAATCTACTCGTCCAACTCAAGGTTAGTTTGAGGATTAAGTGGACATTCGGCTCAAGGGTCTTTTCAAAATGCAAATAGCGTTTGGTAAAGTGTAATTTAAAAACACATTGGGATGTAGCTTTGACTTAAATGCCATTTGGAAAAGACTACACTTTGGAAAAGACTTTTGCTAGTTATTTTTTTCTTTCTCTCATTTAAATCCTCAAGCTTTTGTCAGCGAAATTTAGCCACTAGCAAGACCAATCGACCACCAACCAACTACCACCATCTAGCCTTGCCTGAGGCTGGGCAACCTTAGGTACTGCCTAGATTGCATATCCCTGGTGACGCTACCTAAGGTTGCTCGATCTCAAATGAGGGTAACAAACACTAGATTGGCTTGTTAGCAGCTAGTTTTGGCGTCGCTGGTGGCCTAAACTCTCGCTTATGATGTCGTGTAAGGTGGGGATATTTTCGGAATTATGAAAGTTTAGCAATGAAATAGTTAGAAGAAAAAAAGGAAAAAGTATATCGCAGGTGCCAAAACTTGATATGTGTAGATATTCAAGTGCCAAAACTTCCAAAAGATACATTTAAGTACTACTTTTTTTCAAAATCGGACACCTAAGTGCCAACTCTAGCAAGACTAGCCGGAAATTCGACGTGACATTATTTTAAGAATAAAAGTGGTCTACGTGGCTTGTTGAAGTTGTTTACTTAGCAATCAATATGCAAAACGATGTTTTTTTTTTTTTCATTATCCCCTAAATTGAAAACCCCCTAATTGGCCAAAATCACCAATTGAAGGCCCTTGAACCCTAATTTTGGTTTGCCCCCAAATTGCACCACTGAATCTTGGAAATGGAATGCAAGACCATCAATAGCAGCTCAAAGTCCTCTTAATGAACTGAAGGAGAAGGCAAGCATTTTTGTTATTGTGGGTTACCGAATCCAAAAAGAACATCATGTACTCAATCGAATCTGGAGAGAAGATTCTATAGATGCGGCAAATATAAAGATGGCTTGAAGCCAAATACTTCAATTGAGTCGAAGAGAAATTCTCTAATCGAGCAACAGAGGTGATATAGGACCTACTTGACGGACGACGTCAACATCCAATTAGGTTTGTGGATGACTTAGACGATGTTGACTCAATGCAAGCCGAAGCATCTTCGGCCAACCATTTGAAGAATGAACTTTCAAGGATGAAAATCGAAAGAAAATGTTGTCGAGTGTTCATTGTGGTGTTGTTTGTTGTTGTCACACCCCGAACCCCAGGTACGTGCACATCCCTAAGCGGTCGATTAAAGATGCAACGTCCCAGGATGCGTTGCCGGCCCATTCTTTTTATCTTTTAATTAAACGCATGCGGAAGTGAATAAAATAAACTCTCAATCAATAAACAAACGTAGGGATAGTAAAACACACAACAATTAACCCTACGAGTTCATATATACAAGTTTGCCTTAAAAAGGAACTCCTAGGCGACCTACACCCAGGACCCCTCCGACTCAGGCTCTTGATTCACCAAGACACCGTCTGGGATGTCGATGTCCATAGGGTGACCTACTTCCCCATCCTCCGTTTCGATGGGCAGTTCATCAAAACCCTACAAGGGACCCTCCCGATCATCATTGCGCTCATTAATGAACCATGCCTTGAAGCGATGAGGCACCACATTAAGGAAACCCTCATCGACCCAAATTGTGGTCACTACTAACTCGCGAGTTTGGGTGGTCCTGGGGATAGGGAAGAAGGTAGACTCCACCTCCATATCCCATGGAACCTCAAATCGGATTGGGTGGATCTCCAAACTAAGGACAAAAAGTTTAACCACGATGGGGTGAGATAAAACTCAGCGAGTCAACAACCTAAGCCTCGATTAGGATGCAAATTTGTCTCAAAAGCAGCCTGAACAGGCACCACAAACAAACTCACCTCGCCTCGGCACGTCCCTGCATATTAGCACATCACATATGTCATTATAAATACAACACGAATAATCACTAACCAGAACACATAGTCCTCATCCTCCAAACTTTCACATGGATCCCGATTATAAGGTAAAACCATTATGACACGTCACATATCATGCCTAACAATTTTGCCTCATAATCAGGCGCAAAGTATCACAACCATTCAAGCGTGTTCCGATTATTACGACCCCTCGGCCACGGCCAACTCAAAAGTCGGTGGTCATCTGGCATAACCGAGTATCGTCCTGCCCCATCAGGCACGGCAACGTCTAGTACTCCTCGACTAGACGGCATTCCATAAAAGAGCATCAGCCCGGCCTCAACCGCGACTTGGCATCCTATTGACGTGGGGGCATCCGAACTTAATCAGGCATCGTCTGACGTAAACACATCAAGATGGATTCCATTAAGTGACCATACAAGCACATATTTAGCCAAGAACACCATGCTTTGCATTCAAATGCATTGTTTTAAATAATGAACTTGGTCAGTTTTTTTTTCCTATTAAAAAATCCCAACAAAATAATTGTGCGTAAGCACATATTCAAATCAAACCATCAAACTTAGTACACTCCCATTTTAAAACTCCACTGTTTTATATAGTACATTAAAAAAAAAAAAAATTGGGGTCCAAAATGGACACTTGGCATTTTTCCATTTAAAAGCCCATAAAACGGAGTTTTATACTAAAAAACAATAACTACTATTAAGCAATCAATTGCATATCATAGCACATAAAAGCCAACAAAATCACGCATAATTCTATCCAAGAAACGAGCGTAAAATTCTACGTAACGCCTAATCCGTCATTAATTATGCTAATTACGATTAATTAATCTAAACTAACTTAATTAACCTAACCATGGTTAATTAACCTAACCAAGCTTAGTTAACACTAACCTAGGATTAACTAAACTAATCCTCATAAGGCTAATCTAACCACTCATAAGTGTAATTAACGGCCTAATCAACGATTAGGGAGTTAACTCACAGGATTTCGACGGTGGTGGGCTCGCGGTGATGGCGATGCGATGGCGACGGAAACTTGAGGCAACTGCGGCTTGCAAGGAGGCTCAACGGTGGTGGTGTCGGACCCTCTAAGCTCTCGACCAAGGGGGCTTGACACAGCTTGAGGTTGGTCAGTGGAGGTGGCTATTGGCGAGGCTAGTAGCTGCGGTTGTTGTCATGCCCCGAATTTCGAGCGTGCAAACATCCCTTAGCCATTGACTAAAATTTTGTGATGTCCCAAGACGTGTCACTGACCCTTTCGTTTTATGCACATGCGGAAGTGAACTAATAAACCCTAGACAATAATCAAACATGGGATAGAAAAGCAAGACAACTAATTTTCACGAAACCCACTTTATATACACATCAGGTTAAACCTACAAGTCTATACACACTAGTTTGTCTCCAAAAGAAACTACTAAGCCACCTACGCTACGGACCCTTCAGCCTTAGGCTCTGGGTTCTCCACACTAGGGACTTGAAAAAAGTTTAACCACGATGGGGTGAGAATAAAATCTCAGCGAGTTCACACCCTAAACCTCGAGTAGGACGAGAATTCACCTAGAGGTAGCCTAAACTTACACCATATAGGACTTATTTCGCCTCAACACCTCCTTGCACATTAGTACATCTTATATATCATATGCATACAGTAAATGCATTCAATAACTGGAACACCTCATTTCCACATATCAATCAATCACAGGGGTCCTGATTATAAGGCTAAATCGTTATGACACGTCCCATTCCCTACCACACAATTTTGTCCCATAATTAGGCACGGCTATCTCAATCACTCAAGCGTGTTCTAATTATTTACGACCCAACGATCACGGTACCCCACTTAAGAGCTTCGTTCCGAAATTTATTCGCAAACGGCATTGTCTAGCATCCTTTGCCTAGATGACACCCTACATAGGAGCTTCGTTCCGAAACCCCTTCATGAGCGACATCGTCTAGTATCCTCTGCCTAGACGGCACCCCACATAGGAGCTTCATTCCGAAACCCCTTTGCGAACGGCATTGTCTAGCATCCTCCACCTAGATGGCACCCCACACAAAAGCTTCATCCCGCATAAACGCCTTAGGACGGTTTCCACTTAGTGACCACACGCACATCCAAACTTAGCTAAGAACACCTTCCTTTGCACTCAAATCCTCAATTTCAAATAGTGGACTTGGCCAATTTTCTTCATATTAAAAATACCCACTAAAATAATTGTGTGTGGTCACATAGTCAAATTGAACATTAAAACGTGATATTCTCTCATTTCAAATTTTCATGATTTTATATAGTCCATAAAATATTTTTGGCGTAAAAAGCGACACTGGTATTTTTCAAATTAAATACCATAAAATCATATTTTTGCAATAAAATCAAAATCATCACCAAGCACTGAATTTCACAATTGGGTTCAACCACATCACCCAATATGCATTGTCCAGCAAGCACGGCATCAAGAACCATCACAAAACCACTACCGGTTCAAATTGGCAAAAATTGGGCCACTCGTGCGCCTCCAAGTTTTAATCTAGAAACCCAACCAAACGAGTTTAGAAAATTCTAAATTTGAATATGTTATAAAGAACACAAAAAGAACATTTTTATGAAGACACCTTAACCAAGATCTTTCTAGATTAAGAGTAGTAATCCATCCAAACTGTTACAAAGCGTGATTGTTTCTAGAAAGTATGTTTTCCAAAACTAGCTTGGTTCAAGATCAAAACTTATCTGTTTGATTTGAAATTTGAGTATTTTTAATTAAAAGATGTGAAAAACACCTTTCTTGAAGAAACTCTTTTGAAAATTGATACTTAAGAGTTGATAAAAATCTTTGCAACACTGAAAGGTCATAGGTTCTAGCATAATCCGAGATTCTGTTTTGCAAATGACGAAGCTGAAATCTCATTCTTTTAAATCCATAAAATCTTGAGTAAAATACATGTCATAACTGAAGATGTCTAGAACAGTTTTCCAAAATGAAGCAACCTCAAAATCGTAGCACATTTTTTTCCCAAAAAAGGGCTAATTTAAACTAATCCGGGAGAAATCCACTAAATTAAACTAAATCACCATCATTAGTACTAATCCAACCAATTAGATGAAAACTAATCCATCTTAAGGCTAATCTAACCAAGCTAGATTAACACTAACCATCTTAAGGCTAATCTAACCAAGCTAGATTAACACTAACCATCTTAAGGCTAATTTCACTTAATACTAATTTAAATAAGCTAATTAACACTACAATAATCCTTTAAGCACAATTAGCAACCTAATCAAGGATTAGGGAGTTAACTCATCGGATTAGCGAGCCAACGGGTTCACGGCGATAGTGGCGTGATGGCGATGAGATCCCAAGCCTACGGCATCTCTAACAGAGGGTAGGAAGGGGCAGAAAACAGCCTTGCACGCTCACTGCTTGCTATTGGAAAACCGGTTCTACTTCTGTTGTTGGCTAGTCGGGTGGTTGCTGTGGGCTAGGTAGGGTTGGGACGGACAGCTATTGGTGGTACTGGATGTAGCTGAGGTGTGGAGGTAGCGAGGCGGAGCTGGTTTATGGCGGTGGTGAGCTAGCGAGCTGTGACGCAGTAGGCGGACAACGGGCACAAGACAGGATGGCATTACAATGGTTGGCTCGCTGCTGTTAGCGAGCTGGCTAAGGAAGTATGTGGCTAGTTGGTTATGGTGGCTTGCGATTTCAACAATGGAAGAAATGAATGTTTGAGGAAGATGCTAAAGAAGAAGAAGAAGCAACAAGAGTTCTGCTAGAGGGGGGGTTTGGACGCATAAGGAGAGGAAGGGAGAAGAGATAGGGGGACAAAGGGCCATGAAAGTCTTCAAGCTAGCCAATGGGATTTCAAGCTAAATATCTAAGCCACTTGAGTGCATGGACACCAAAGTCTTCAGCCACCAAAGTCCTTAAGCCCTCGAATGGCCATTTTCCACCAATTTCTTCATAAAACAAACCCAATTGGCAGCCAAAAATGTATCCCCTGCTGTCCATACGAATTTCCCACCCATTTCCTCTCAAATTCTTCACAAACCAAGCCATTTTAGCAGCCCAAAAATCCCATGCAACAGTCCCAACGAATTTCTTCCAATTTCCTCACCAAATAATCCAATTTGGTGGCCAAAATTCCAATCGAATGTGCCCATCCCAATTTCTTTGATTTTAGTTTACTGAATTTTATTTTTCATAAAAATTCTGGGCTCGACGAAAATTTCCCAAAAGATGAGACGATGTCCTAAAAATAAATCATGATACACTCGAATGTTCGATTCCTGTTGACACCTAAATTTTGGCAATCCATTTAGTTATTTATTGCATAAAAATTGGGGATTAATTTTTAACCCCTAAACAAAAATATCAAAATTGCATTATGCATTTGCATCGGACCGATGGCAAAAGACTCGAGTAAATGATTCTAAATTGGATTGATTGGATTAAGCTTGCGATGATAAAAATTTGAACAAAGCTCATAGCCGAAAATTGCATCAATTAGGCTATTTTCTGTCCTGTGATAGTAGAATATTTCGAAATATTCGATAGGCAACAAGGAAAAGAAAGCAATCGGCGTGGATTCCCAATATATTATGCATGCCCAGCTATTTGGGGAAGGAAATAAGAGAGGCAGCAATGGTGATGATATCTTGTGGGGGCTTTCGTGAAAAAGGAAAAGACATCTATCTTGGCAAGCTGGGGCTCCATTGAATACCTACATGATCCGAAGAATATATTTTGGAGATCAAGTTTCCAAGAGAAGCATAGGATATCGGCTATTTAGTGGAGTACACGCAGACAGAAATGAAGGAGGCCACACCTATCGACACATACGGCCAAGCAATTGAGAAGACACGGCTGCAGAAAACATGAGAGAGGGTGAGGAGCGTTCAGCCAATCATCACATGTCGAGCCTCTTGTGGTTGCGACCTTGCTGACCTTGCCACTGAGCTTCACATCGGCTGTCGCTGTTCGCTGTCACGAGACGGTAATCCATTGCCGCGCCTACCTCCCGACAACAAGGTGGCCTTGCCGTGATATCTCCAGAAAGCTACGAGATCTACGTCGGCTCGTGGCTTCGTTCCTGTTGAGCCTACGTCATTGTCGCTGCTCCTCGTGCGGCCAGGGCTACCAATTCCACGGCAATCATCAAGGAGTCCAAGTGTTCAATAAATGCTCCAGCAGATCTTCGTGGTCTTTGGTCAACATCTTGCAGTCAAAAAAAAAAAGAAGAGTAACAAGCGTCCATAAGCAAAGGGAGAAGAAGACAAAGGAGGAGTCTTTGCTTCGTCCAATAGGAGGGGGGCTTTGTCTCTTTTCCCTGGTCAACACCGAGCACACAATAATCCGAGAGAGAATAGAGGCTAGAGCGAGGTATTTTCTTCGCGGTCTCGGCTTCACGACTCCTCCCCTTTGCGACGCCGTGCTCCCCCGCTACGGCGCTTCCCGTATTGGACCGAGTGTGAGCCGCAGCCCCGATCTTCACCACCACCAACCGTGATCTACTCCAGCTACTTGTGAACAGCAGTCCAAGAGTCCCTCAGTTGGCCTTCTCAACATCGACGCCGATCCTTGCCTCGTTTCGCTGAGTTGTTGTTTATTGCTGAACCGTTGCAATTTCGGCGAGTTCATCAGGATTAATATCCTAGACAATTCCTTGTGTTCTCACTCTCTTTTGCAGGTTTACCGGTGCTTTTGTCCACGATCAGCATCAAAACCGCGGCGTCCCACGGATTCAAAAAGGGAACAAAGTTGAGACAAACCACGGGTCTAAAAGATTGATGAGCTTGAAGAAAGTAATCCGTTCCGGTGGAAAAGGAGATCGTGAAGATGTTTACTCACGGACATATTCGACACAAGGACCCGGGGAACATGCTTCCTTCGAAATAGTGGATTTTGTCTCCACGTTCAATAACCTAGGCAGAGCTCCTGCACTCGTCCGAAGCCCCGATGCTGCCATTCCCGCTCGTATCCAAACCGAGTTGATTTTACGAACTTTCTATTCTTGCAGGTTCATTGGTCGTGAGCCCGTCACCGCCCGTCTTGATGCAAACTGTTGTCCATGAATCCTTCACGCTAGTCCCATTGCGGAAACTAATCATCCGCCCATGGTTGCCCGTCTCCGCATCTAGCCGAACACAACCACGCACCGCCGTCACCCATTGAGCGGATTCCGTTCGGTTCAAATTTGGTAGCATTATTTGCGGAATCAGGCAATTATCTTATCTAAATTTGATTTGGATATTTTATTGCCTAATGCGTGCTTTTTAATATCTTACGTGCATATTTGAATTATGAACGTATTTCCGGTTAGGATTTGTTGCCCAATTCGCAACCGCACATGGATTTTTTATTCCATCTATCAGGCTTTAGATGGAATAATTAACCACGCTGGAGTAAAATTGATATCTTGATCTTTAAGGCTTAAGATCAATTTATCGATTTTATTAGCGAAATAATCGAGTTGGACTAGAGATCGTTTTCAAATTCGAGTGATGGATAGTATCTTTGGTGATTGCGAATGATTTGGTGTTTTATCATTTAATTGCTTTATTTATCCCGAAAACACAAAAAGATTGCATATTTCATTTTAAGTTTAGATTGATTTAGATATACCTGCATCTTAGGTTAGAGACTGCTAAGTTAAGATAATATCTTGGTTTAAATTAGGATATGGCTCAACCTAATTCCTAATATAAATTAAATAGGATCTTAATCTAATTAGGTAATTTTCACATTTCACCAAATTTGGAATTTCATGAAAAATACAAAAAATGTCATATGCACGTCATTAGGATTAGATTCATGAAATGCATGCCATTTAGTGATTGTTGCTAGGTCCATTCAATTAGTAATTGCATGTCATTAGAATTAGGTCATTTAATTAATATTGCATGGCATATTGCACGATTTCCATTAATTAAGTGAAAAAAAAAAAGAAATTGCGTGTTAATTAGAAATCATATTTAGGGTTGTCGATGTGAATTCTGATTTAACATTGCAGATGCTTTTGTTGCTTTGAGGTAAGTTCCTGCAATTTATTCATTGCTTTCCTTGGATGTTAAATTGGTGGATTGCGCATCCGCATGATCACCTCACATGTTAGGGAAATAAATTTAAAATCAATCCAAATTGCTTGCCAAACATTTTTCAAAATAAAAAGAAAGGTACCGAAAGGGCGTTAGCGAAATCTAGCGTAATCAAGTCCCCGAATTCATAAATCTCGGTTCGTAGGAGTAAAGTGAATCTCCCGTTACTTTACTTGGGTTTCTAATCGACCCACCAAAAATAGATTAGTGGCGACTCCTAATTGAAAATCAATCGCATGTTAATAACTTGAACCTAAGTTGCGAATTGGTATGGGCTTGGGAGAGCCCGAGTTAAGTCTAGGCTTAACAATCCATTAGCCAAACCCTAGGTGGTTCACCCCCGAAAAAATTGGTCGCGACAGCTTGGCGACTCCGCTGGGGACTTGTGTTAAAACACTTAGTGGACTTAGGCCAATTTTCTTCTTTTTGAAAAATGTTTTTGTTTGGCAGCAAGGATTCCAGGTATGTCCCTAACACTTAGGTGTTAAATGTTTTTGCAGATTGGGAGGTATAAGAGGAGTAGTGATTGCTAACATTTGTCTTGCAGGTTGGAGTTGGGGATGAATGTTTTAAATTCAAGTTATTGAAGTGTTGGTTGATCTAAATTGTTGTGCATGTCTTGCATTCAACACTACATTATTGCACACACAGCCTGCCGCCGGACCTAGGCCGCACTAGGACATTTAGGATGGTATTGAGTTGGATACGACTTTGACCGCGAGGCCGCGTAGTAGAGGTTGCTCAACTCAATCCCGAAATTTTTTCTTGGTGTTAAGAATGTTTACCTCTGCCCGCGAGGCTGCGTCGCATTGGGGTATCATTCTTGACTGAGCCGGAGTTAGGAGGACTTGACTTAGTATGCGAGGCTGCAACTAAGTCATCCCACCCTTTTAACTCCACCTTGCTTAGCCTTTCTAGTTAGAAATCGAACCTCACATTTCATGCACATGTCTATATGATTGCCGTCGATTTTTCTTGGTGAAGTAAGTCTTCTATCCCTATACCATGCAATTTATTTTATCATGCTTTTGGTCTGTCCATGACAATATAGGATAATCATTTGATCTAATTCCTTTGTTAGTCAGAAATGAAATGAGAAAATTGCCATGCAATGAACCATTTGGAAAATAAAAAAACTTTGGTTAATTTGTTTTCAGTTCATGTTTAGGAAATTTGATCTTGCTAGGGTGTTTATTTTTCTAGCTCTTTTTAGGAATAGCCCTTCTGGTACGAACTTTTCATGAATAAAAGAAATGGAAAAATCAATTAGATCATTGTTATGGATTGACTTTCTAATTACGCCTCATGCTTACATGTTCCTATTTATTTCCTTTAGGTGATCTTGCTCACCCATCTGTACACGACCGAAAGCTAAAATGGCGAATCAAAATGAGGTGCTGGACCATATCATTGTCAATATAAACAAACGAATTGCGTACCTCCAAAGTCAAGTCGATGAATTGTCTGCTACTGTGGCTTGTTTCGTCAAGCAAAAGGGCCGTGATGATATAAGTACTCTATCTTCAGTAAGAAACTATGACTCAAAGAAGAGAGGCAAGAGGACTTTCGAAGCGTCCTATTTTCCTGAGGTAGCTGAATTTGATGTCACTATGAAGAGACTAGTGACATATCTAGAAGGAATAATCTCTGACCTGAAGGACTTACATCACAAGATCAAGGATGGTGAAGAACTCAAGCACACATGATTCATGATCCTAAGTAGTTTGCTTTCCTTATTTAATTAGGGGCATGTTCAATTGCACCTTCCCTTGCGTGGGAATTCTTATTGCTTTTTAGAGATTGGTAAAAATTTCTTATGTTTTGCTTTAGTGCTTGGATATCACATTTTTCATTCCAATAAATGTAATTTGATTGACGAATGTCAATAAAATTACAACTTTTGTTTTGAGGGCATGACGGGGTATTCCAAACCAGCCCGGTGACGATATCCAACAATGAAAAGAAAATATCATCCAAGGAGAATTCTGAGGACTAGGCTTCTTCATGCTTCCTTATCCAAAAAAGAATATAAAAAAAAAACATTTTTGAAACCATTTCCCAAAGCATGCATTAGGTTACCCTTGTTTGTTTTTCTAACTCATTTACTTCATGTCTCAGAGCATAACAGAGAGGCATTTGAAAGTAACGTGTCAATTTCCATTCATAGTTTGCCCGTTGATTTGGGAACATACATCCGAAGGAAAATAGACATGAAGGCAAAGGATCATTTCCTAGCCAATCGTGATGACATCTCCCAAAAGTGAAGAAAATCATCTTGATTCCAAAGTGTGATATGTGACGCATCTCAAAACAATTTGTGTGAGATGTCATTCTTGAAGGCCAAATGAAGTTTCTCATTTCCATGAGAAAATAATGGAACAAATCAAAAGAGGATAATCTGTCTTGGATGAAATGGATACATTGTGTTCATGAATATAATTAATTCTGGAATTGACACTCTATTCTTTTCCTTGCAGATGATAAATTGGGGGCATGACAGATTTCGGTAATGACCCGACTGAGATAAAATCTCGATCTGAGCCAAAATGGTTGTGCAATTTTAATTTATTTTGATGTTGCATAGTATCCTATTCATGCACGTTATTTTGTGCAGGGGCAAAAGCAAGATTTCATCAAATCAAAGATTGGATTTTCATCCTCGATTGATCAATTTGTGTGTTTGTTCCCTTTTAATAGGGACAATCCAAGGACACCCATTGCCGAGACAGTCCCTTCGTGGGACATTTCATTGAATGAATGCTTGCAATCATGTTTTCATACTTATAAGAGAATTTTTTAGTATGATAAATTGTTTGTTTTGAAGTCACAAACGCTTTTCATTCTTAAAGTTGCATGACTCTTTTGAAAAGAGAATTTTCATATTGATTTAGCTCACTAATTTCATGTGGAGATTTGTTAAGATAGACAACTCAATGGAATGACATCAATGTTTAAGAATGCTAAATGAGACGTATCAGGATGATGAAAGGCAAGCCTTATCCTATACACAGTCCCCTACTTATACACTTGTAAGATGAGTGTAGGAAGTTCCATACCGCAAGGTAAAGAGTTCTCTCGCAAAAGGTACGATGACTGAAATGATGAGGGGCGATTCATTTCTCTATTCTAAACACTACAAGTGATCCATTGCTTAACCCTTTGAGCCCCATACACTTGTGGAAATTCTTTCAAATTACCCCTGTCAAGAACCACCCCACATCGGGGCAAACTGGAGAGTAAGACAGCACCATAAGGTGAATGAAATGGATTGAAATTTTCTTGCTCTCACTTGCATCAATCTTCAAGTCATGCTATTACATTGAATTCATGTGGTAATTTAAGTGCCTTAAAATGACGAAGAGTAGTTCTTTCTCTATCGTATACACTTTTATCCATTGCATAGCCCATTTGAGCCTATGAATTCATTTCACATTAAACCTAGTTGGTGATCATCCCCCACATCGGGGCAAGGCAAAAGACAGATGAAGACTCTTGAAAGTTCAGGTGTCATTCAGAGTGTAATTACTTGACGTATGCATTGTGTGCAAGAGTTGAAATCAAAATAGAACTAAGGGGCATGAAAAAGCAGTGTGCCTGGTAAAAGTAAGGCCAATGCCCATGAAAAAAAAAGTGAAAAAAAATGAATAAGAACTAGGGGCATGAAAAGCGGTGTGCCTAATAAAAGCAAGGCCAATGCCCATGGATGAAAAGAGAGTCAAGATAAGGTGACTCTCAATTGCAATAATTGAATCCTGATGGAGCAATACTCAAAGAACTCAAAAGTTGAGTTTTTATAATCAATGGGGCACTTCATGAAGACAATCCCCGTGGTGAAAAAGAAAGCTGGTGGCAATGTCAAGATGATCACCAACTCTCACTCTTTACACACATTTTGAGCCTAATGATCTTTTCATTTCTCAACCCATGAACTTAGCCTATGTTACGTCCTTTACAAAGTCTCTTCAGATTAGGGCACTTGAATTAACATAGGAGTTCATATGTTTATAAGCATTGCTCGAAGAAGTGCGAGCAGGATTATTTCATTCTCTTTTTGCAGGGTTCTTGACTTGTAAACCCGGACATGATTAAAGAGTTGTTTTTTCAATAGCCTTGACTCGAAGAGTCCCTTTGTTAAGCCGTTGACCGAGCCCACATTACGGTCCCTATTAAAGACCTCTTAGATTGGTAAGGTCGTATCGCTTGCGAGAATACTTGGACCCTTGTTGGTATGATGATTGTGAGATGGAGTGATTCTCATAAAATAGCCTCTAAATGAGAGTGAGTGAAAGTCCTTTCTAACTGAAAGTCTCTCATTTAGCATTTTTAAGAAATCCATGTCATTGTCTTGAATGACAATTCTCTCCAGTGGAAATTTGGGTGATGCAAAGGTCATTATGCATGAACCCCGACTGAGTTGATCAAAACCTCACTAAATTTTGAAATGTGCATTCTAGAGTAGCTCAGATTGTCTATCTCTTTGATGAATGCATATTAGTTTTTGCTCTAAATCATGTCTAACAGGTAATTCAAGTTCCTTTGAGAATGTTTCATGATATTAGGAGATGAGAAACCTCCACCATGAGGTGAAGGACCTTCACAGGATATCTAAATTTCAAAAGACATATCTCCAAGAATCAGAGATATCATCAGGTAAATATATCTCTACCATACTCTAAAATACTTGTCATTGTGCAAGTATTCTCTCTCAAGTACATCGACACTTGACTTGGTCAAGCTGTCCAGTTATATCGACCTGGCGTGCTTTTGTAGCCCAGAGTCCATTTTATCGAACCGGCGTGCTTCCATAGCCCGGATTTCTCTTATCGACCTGGCGTGCTTTCGTAGCCCAAAGTCCATTTTATCGAACCGGCGTGCTTCCGTAGCTCGGATTTCTTTATTGACATGGCGTGCTTTCGTAGCCCAGAGTCCTTTTCACCGACACTCAATGGAGTTGTCCCCCCAAAGATTTTTCCTCCAGATTCAATCTGATTAAGGCGACCGAAGAATGGTTTGGGTCCTGGTCGGATGATTTCTGTAGCAAGGCTGGGCGACCGAAGAATGGTTCGGGTCCTAGCCAAGCAAAACCTCGCCTAGGCGACCGTAGAATGGTACGGGTCTGGACAACATTTATTGCTCTAACGGGACCGTAAAATGGTACGGGTCTGGAAAAGCAATTTCCCATTCAGCGACCGTAGAATGGTACGGGTCCTGAAAAATCAATTTTCCGTCAAGGCGACCGTAGAATGGTACGGGTCCTCGACAACACCTATTCCTTATTCAGGCGACCGTAGAATGGTACGGGTCCTGGAAAGAGAATCCCTGTTTAGGCGACCGTAGAATGGTACGGGTCCTAGACAAAACCTTTCGCCGTTGGGCGACCGTAGAATGGTACGGGTCCGGGAAAGGAGTTCTTTACAAAACTTTTCTGCCGTCGACGGGCGACCGTAGAATGGTACGGGTCGAGAAAGCAGCTCCTTTCGTCATCTTGGGCAAGCTGTAGAATGGTACGGGTCCCGGGAAAGCAGCATCTTCACAAAGTCATGTTACTATTCTAGGCGACCGTAGAATGGTACGAGTCCTGGACAAGTAACACCTTTGTCTCGAATTACTCTATCATCCTCGAAGGTAAGTTATTCTAGGTAGGTTCATTTATCATTTGCATTAGTATTTCCATGCATCATATAAATTGCATTAAAAAATGGAATTCATTTTCCAACAAAAAATCATTCACTGCATGTGCATGGTCAAAATTTAGCTCTCAATTTGTCTTTGAAGGCAACCTCTATGAGCTCACCTTCAAAGAGGGGCAGCTGTTGACACCTAAATTTTGGCAATCCATTTAGTTATTTATTGCATAAAAATTGGGGATTAATTTTTAACCCCTAAACAAAAATATCAAAATTGCATTATGCATTTGCATCAGACCGATGGCAAAAGACTCGAGTAAATGATTCTAAATTGGATTGATTGGATTAAGCTTGCGATGATAAAAATTTGAACAAAGCTCATAGCCGAAAATTGCATCAATTAGGCTATTTTCTGTCTGTGATAGTAGAATATTTCGAAATATTCGATAGGCAACAAGGAAAAGAAAGCAATCGGCGTGGATTCCCAATATATTATGCATGCCCACTATTTGGGGAAGGAAATAAGAGAGGCAGCAACGGTGATGATATCTTGTGGGGGCTTTCGTGAAAAAGGAAAAGACATCTATCTTGGCAAGTGGGGCTCCATTGAATACCTACATGATCCGAAGAATATATTTTGGAGATCAAGTTTCCAAGAGAAGCATAGGATATCGGCTATTTAGTGGAGTACACGCAGACAGAAATGAAGGAGGCCACACCTATCGACACATACGACCAAGCAATTGAGAAGACACGGCTGTAGAAAACATGAGAGAGGGTGAGGAGCGTTCAGCCAATCATCACATGTCGAGCCTCTTGTGGTTGCGACCTTGCTGACCTTGCCACTGAGCTTCACATCGGCTGTCGCTGTTCGCCGTCACGAGACGGTAATCCATTGCCGTGCCTACCTCCCGACAACAAGGTGGCCTTGCCGTGATATCTCCAGAAAGCTACGAGATCTACGTCGGCTCGTGGCTTCATTCCTGTTGAGCCTACGTCATTGTCGCTGCTCCTCGTGCGGCCAGGGCTACCAATTCCCCGGCAATCATCAAGGAGTCCAAGTGTTCAATAAATGCTCCAGCAGATCTTCGTGGTCTTTGGTCAACATCTTGCAGTAAAAAAAAAAAAAAGAAGAGTAACAAGCGTCCATAAGCAAAGGGAGAAGAAGACAAAGGAGGAGTCTTTGCTTCGTCCAATAGGAGGGGGGCTTTGTCTCTTTTCCCGGTCAACACCGAGCACACAATAATCCGAGAGAGAGAATAGAGGCTAGAGCGAGGTATTGTCTTCGCGGTCTCGGCTTCACGACTCCTCCCAACTGCGACGCCGTGCTCCCGCCGCTACGGCGCTTCCCGTATTGGACCGAGTGAACGAGCCGCGGTCCCGATCTTCACCACCACCAACCGTGATCTACTCCGGCTACTTGTGAACAGCAGTCCAAGAGTCCCTCGGTTGGCCTTCTCAACATCGACGCCGATCCTTGCCTCGTTTCGCTGAGTTGTTGTTTATTGCTGAACCGTTGCAATTTGGCGAGTTCATCAGATTAATATCCTAGACAATTCCTTGTGTTCTCACTCTCTTTTGCAGGTTTACCGGTGCTTTTGTCCACGATCAGCAACAAAACCGCGGCGTCCCACGGATTCAAAAAGGGAACAAAGTTGAGACAAACCACGGGTCTAAAAGATTGATGAGCTTGAAGAAAGTAATCCGTTCCGGTGGAAAAGGAGATCGTGAAGATGTTTACTCACAGACATATTCGACACAAGGACCCAGGAACATGCTTCCTTCGAAATAGTGGATTTTGTCTCCACGTTCAATAACCTAGGCAGAGCTCCTGCACTCGTCCGAAGCCCCGATGCTGCCATTCCCGCTCGTATCCAAACCGAGTTGATTTTACGAACTTTCTATTCTTGCAGGTTCATTGGTCGTGAGCCCGTCACCGCCCGTCTTGATGTAAACTGTTGTCCATGAATCCTTCACGCTAGTCCCATTGCGGAAACTAATCATCCGCCCATGGTTGCCCGTCTCCGCATCTAGCCGAACACAACCACGCACCGCCGTCACCCATTGAGCGGATTCCGTTCGGTTCAAATTTGGTAGCATTATTTGCGGAATCAGGCAATTATCTTATCTAAATTTGATTTGGATATTTTATTGCCTAATGCGTGCTTTTTAATATCTTACGTGCATATTTGAATTATGAACGTATTTCCGGTTAGGATTTGTTGCCCAATTCGCAACCGCACATGGATTTTTTATTCCATCTATCGGGCTTTAGATGGAATAATTAACCACGGAGTAAAATTGATATCTTGATCTTTAAGGCTTAAGATCAATTTATCGATTTTATTAGCGAAATAATCGAGTTGGACTAGAGATCGTTTTCAAATTCGAGTGATGGATAGTATCTTTGGTGATTGCGAATGATTTGGTGTTTTATCATTTAATTGCTTTATTTATCCCGAAAACACAAAAAGATTGCATATTTCATTTTAAGTTTAGATTGATTTAGATATACTGCATCTTAGGTTAGAGACTGCTAAGTTAAGATAATATCTTGGTTTAAATTAGGATATGGCTCAACCTAATTCCTAATATAAATTAAATAGGATCTTAATCTAATTAGGTAATTTTCACATTTCACCAAATTTGGAATTTCATGAAAAATACAAAAAATGTCATATGCACGTCATTAGGATTAGATTCATGAAATGCATGCAATTTAGTGATTGTTGCTAGGTCCATTCAATTAGTAATTGCATGTCATTAGAATTAGGTCATTTAATTAATATTGCATGGCATATTGCACGATTTCCATTAATTAAGTGAAAACAAAAAAGAAATTGCGTGTTAATTAGAAATCATATTTAGGGTTGTCGATGTGAATTTCGATTTAACATTGCGGATGCTTTTGTTGCTTTGAGGTAAGTTCCTGCAATTTATTCATTGCTTTCCTTGGATGTTAAATTGGTGGATTGCGCATCCGCATGATCACCTCACATGTTAGGGAAATAAATTTAAAATCAATCCAAATTGCTTGCCAAACATTTTTCAAAATAAAAAGAAAGGTACCGAAAGGGCGTTAGCGAAATCTAGCGTAATCAAGTCCCCGAATTCATAAATCTCTGGTTCGTAGGAGTAAGGTGAATCTCCCGTTACTTTACTTGGGTTTCTAATCGACCCACCAAAAATAGATTAGTGGCGACTCCTAATTGAAAATCAATCGCATGTTAATAACTTGAACCTAAGTTGCGAATTGGTATGGGCTTGGGAGAGCCCGAGTTAAGTCTAGGCTTAACAATCCATTAGCCAAACCCTAGGTGGTTCACCCCCCGAAAAAATTGGTCGCCACAATTCCCAATTTCGAGTTCAGTTTCATGGTTAAAATCAACCGGACGCGATTTTAGTACAATCCAACCTACCGGGTAGCTTTTAGGGATTTTATCGGGATTGTATCCCTCAATGGCTTTACCCAACATGTTAGTTAACTCGTGAGTGATTAGCTCAGAGAAAAAGAACCATAGGCGTGTCAATGAAAAGCCCATTTCATTTTATCGAGACAGGGTCGAAAATTCAGAATGTCACAACTCTTCACCTTTTATAAAAAAATTTTCCTCGAAATTTAAACCATTACAATTCTTCTTCAAAAAGGTGGGGGTATTGTCGCCTCATCGATTATTACTTTCCCATGTCGCTCATTCTGTTCCATGGTGTTGCTAGAGCACTTTGACAAAAAAAAAACTGTCTTGGGGGTATTGTCGTCTCATCGATTATTACTTTCCCATGTCACTCATTCTGTTCCGTGGTGTTGCTAGAGCACTTTGACCAAAAAAAACTGTCTTGGTACGCATCACTTGCTCCTTTCTGTCCACGATCTGAACTGGTCTCTCCACGTACGACACTCCTTCATCCATGTCTAATTCTCAGACTTAACTTCCCTTTCTTGGTGAAGCGCTAAGTACCCTTCATTAGTGACACCTTAAGGAATACATGTTCACCAACTTGGAATTCCATTGGCCTTCGCCACTTATCAGCATAACCTTTCCTGATTACTCTGAGTAGTCTTGAGTCTTTCTTGAACAACTTTGACGGTGTCGACTGATTGTTGTACTAACTCTAGGCTTGTAATCTTACGCTCCCCAACTTCATCCTAACAGACAGGAGTTCTACACACTCTGCCATACCACGCTTCAAACGGTGCCATCTGAATGCCTTGTTGATAACTGTTGTTGTAGGCAAACTCGACTAGATGAAGCCGTTCCTCCTGGCTTCCTTTGAAGTCTAACATGCAAGCTTGCAGCATGTCCTTAAAGATTTGAATTGTCCTCTAAGATTGGCCATCCGTTTGCAGATGATAGGCCGTACTGATTCATTCCCAAAGCAGTCTGTAAACTTTTTCAGAAGGCTGCTGCGAACTTTGGGTCTGTTGACTGCAATTTCTTAATCCTTATCTACACTTTCGGTTCAATTTTGAGGGTGGCCATAAGACTGGAAATGTGGCCTACCTCAAATTTGAAAACTGAATCTCAAGCTCCTTCGAGTAGGATCCACTCTTGGATCACCATCCGCACAATTGATGACTTTTGACTCAACGTATCTGCAACCTTGTTAGCTTTTCCAGAATGATACAAGATGTCGCAGTCATAGTCTTTGAGAAGTTCCATCTAATGACGCCGTCTCATATTCAATTCCCTCTGAAAGAATAAATACTTCAAGCTCATGAGGCCTCAATTGACGGGACGCGTATGCAACAACTCTACCAGCATTAGAATGCAACCCAGTCCTTTGTATGAAGCATTACAATAGATCTTGTATCCTCCAAGACCAGATGAAGTCGTCAGTACGGGTGCGGTAGTCAACTTCTGCTTAAGCTCTTGAAAATTACGCTCGCACTCATCCGTCCACATAAACTTCTCTTCCTTTGTCAGCAACTGAGTCAACGGCATGGCCATTGCCAAAAACCTTTCCACGAACCGTTTGTAATAACCTGTCAATCCCAAGAAACTTCTGATCTCTATCATTGTCATCGGTCTTGGCCAATTGATCACTACTTCAATCTTAGTTGGGTCCAAGGAAATTCCTTCACCTAAAACCACATGACCTAAGATAGCTACACAAGTCTGCCAAAACTCACACTTCTCGCAGAGTTTGAAGCACTCTCCTAAAATGTCTTTCATGCTCCTCAACTATCATATCCATTACAGTTGCCAAATAACCTTGGCAACCCACATCCAGTAACAGGTAGCTTTAAGTGATGAATTTAAATAAACGAGGGTCCTTCTCGATTTCCGATAAACTTGAAACTTACACCCGTTAACGAGTTAAACTGGATTACTGCATAACAAAGATTCATTACAAAAAGATGCTCCTTGAGCCAAACCTTTTTATTTATGAAATCACAATTATACATAGGCAAAACAGTCAAGTACAACTCTAACCAGCAATTCTCCTTTCTATGACTTAATTTCAACAAACCGAAGTTCTATAATCTTAACCATATTTTCGCTATGCCACTCTAATAAAAAATTTTCCCATAAACATTCTTCCCTTAATCGATGCATGGCTCGGTTCATTCCTATCCCCTTTGTCATCCTAATAATGCCCTGTCTGCGGTGCATTCTGCGACGCATTCCCTCTGTTATGTCCCATCGGTGGCAGTGGCACATGCACTCCCATGGGCCTATGCGGATAGTCCTTGATCTAATGGCCGTACTAGCCACACCCGTAACAAGCCCTCATCTTAGCAAAAAATGGGGTGGATCCATGTCTCCTCCGATAGAAACGACACACACCGTTTGAGTTGTGTGCCAACTTTCCAATCCCACCCTTCCGGTCGGGCAGAATGGGATACCTTTCTCCCGTCATCAACTTCTTTCGAATCGATTACCATCTCTGTTCGACCCAAACCGCGACCTAGATGCAGCGGCTCGTTCATTCAAATTCCTCTCTATCAGTTGGGCACGCTTATACAAATCATTGTAGTCCTTCAAATTAAACAGCACCAGCGGATCCTTTAACTCTGGTCTCAGTCCATCTTGGAATCTCCTTACTCTGTCTATGGGATCCTCAATCAGCCTGGGGGTGTACTAAGACAGCTTGGCGAACTTTGCCTCGTACTGGTCTACAAACATCAGACCCTAAAGAAGGTGTTGAAACTCTACCATCTTCTGTTCTCTAACACATTCAGACAAATACTTTCCACTAAAGACTTCAACGAAAGCGTTCCACACCGAAACCACGCCTTCAAGAAACACTCTTCCTCTAGTGGTCCTCCACTAGGTGCTTGCATTTCCCTGCAACTGGTAGACCGCAAGGACTACCTTGTCTTCCTCCGAGCACCTCAATAGTGTGAAGGCCTTCTCTAACTCTTGGGTCTAGAGGGTTGTAGCCTTAGGATCGCTTGCTCCTGAGAATGTCGACAAGTTCAGCTTTAGAAACTGTTCTATCAACTTGTGCATTGGTCACTCCCTAATCACATTCCCAAGAGAGACTTCAACAAGTGTGGCTACAGCAGTGGCAGTGGCATTGGCAGTAGCATTGGCGGCTTGATTTTGGGTCTGCTGCCCCATCAAATTCCCAAGAGTCTCGAACGCCAGTATGTTCCCATCGATTCTAGGATCGCCAGGTACTGCTAAACCAGTATCGACCTAGGAAAGCACTCTTATACTCGTGATGGCCTGAGCCGGCGCTATGCCTCCGATACCGACCCTAGTCGGTGTCTTACCTCGAGAGACTGACGTAACAATCCTCTTCTGAGGAGTCCTCTACTCTAAATCGCTCATTCTGCAAGATCTTTTATTGAAACCTGCTTTTCAATTCCACATAGAATAAAAAAACTGAGCGACCCACGACAAACAATCTACCAATCAGCTAATCAATCACAAGCACAAGCATAAGGAAAAAGCCTTTCCTACTAACTATCCCATGACTCATCGCACCTTATTACTCCAGATGCTGACCAACTTTGATACCACTCCGGGTGGGGATGTCACGCCCCAAACTTCGAGTGCGCGAACATCCCTCGGCAGTCTACTAAAATTTTGCAACATCCCTAGATGCGTCACTGACCCTTTCGTTTTATGCACATGCGGAAGCAAACTAATAAACTCCAGACGACAATCAAACATGGGATAGGAAAGTAGGTCAACCAAATTTCACGAAACCCACTTTATATACACGTTAGGTTAAACCTACAGGTCTATACACACCAATATGTCTCCAAAAGAAACTACTAAGCCACCTACGCTCCGAATTCTTCAACCTTAGGCTCCAAGTTCTCCACACTAGGAACGTAAAAAAAGTTTAACCACGATGAGATGAGAATAAAATCTCAGCGAGTCCACACCCTAAACCCTGAGCAGGACGAGAATTCACCTAGAAGAAGCCTAAACTTACACCATATAGGACTTACCTCACCTTAGTACCTCCCTGCACATTAGTACATCTCGTAAATGCATTCAATAATTGGAACACCTCATTTCCACATATCAATCAATGACAGGGGTCCCGATTATAAGGCCAAATCATTATGACACGTCCCATTCCGTGCCACATAATTTCGTCCAATAATCAGGCGCAGCTATCTCAATCACTCAAGCGTGTTCGAATTATTTATGACCCAACAGTCACGGCACCCCACTTAGGAACTTCATTCTGAAATTTATTCGCGAAAGGTATCGTCTAGCATCCTCCACCTAGACGGCACCCCACATAGGAGCTTCGTTCCAAAACTCCTTAACGAACGACATCGTCTAGCATCTTCCGCCTAGATGGCACCCCCACACAGGATCTTCGTTCGGAATCCCCTTCACGAATGGCATCGTCTATCATCCTCTGTCTAGATGGCATCCCACACAGGAGCTTCGTTCCAAAACCCTTTCGCGAATGGCATCGTCTAGCATCCTCCGCCGAGACAACACCCCACATAGAAGCTTCGTCCCGCGTAAATGCCTCAGGATGGTTTCCACTTAGTGACCACACGCACATCCAAACTTGGCCAAGAACATCGTGCTTTGCACTCAAATCCTCAATTTCAAATAATGAATTTGGCCAATTTCCTTCATATTAAAAATACCCAGTAAAATAAATGTACGTGGCCACACAGTCGAATCGAACCATAAAACGTGATATTCTCCCATTTCAAATTTCCACGATTTTATATAGTACATAAAATATTTTTGGCGTCAAAAACCGACACCCGGTATTTTTCTAATTAAATACCATAAAATCATATTTTTGCAATAAAAATCAAAATTATCACCAATCACTCAATTTCACAATTGGGTTCAACCACATCACCAAATATGCATCGTCCAGCAAGCACAACATCAAGAACCATCAGAAAACCACTACCGGTTCCAATTGGCAGAAACCAAGCCACTCGTCGTGCCTCCAAGTTTTAATCCAAAAATCCAACAAACGAGTACGGAAAATTCTCAAATTTGAATATGCTATAAAGAACATATAAAGAAATATTTTTTATGAAGACACCTTAACCCATATATTTCTATATTAAGAGCAGTAATTCGTCTAAACTGTTACAAAAACCATGACTGTTTCCAGAAAGTCTGTTTTCCAAAACCAACTTGGTTCGAGGTCTAAAACTTGTCCGTTTGATCTAAAATTTGTTTATGTTAAAATAAAAGATGTTATGAACAATTTTCATGAAGAAACTCTTTTGAAAATCGAATCCTAAGAGTTGATAAAAATCCTTGCAACACTAAAAGGTCACAAGTTCCAGCACAATCCGAGATTCTGTTTTGCAAATGATGAAGCTGAAAGATCATTCTTTTAAATCCTTAAAATCTTGTGTAAAATATATGTCATAGCTGAAGATGTCTAAAAAAATTTTCAAGCAGGAAGAAATATCAAAATCATAGCACATTTTTCCCCAAAAAAATGGCAAATAGCAAGGGTCCATAAACTGATCCGGGAGAAATCTACTAAATCAAACTAAATCACCCTCATTAGTGCTAATCCAACCAATTAGATCAAGAATAATCCATCTTAATGCTAATATAACCAATCTAGATTAACACTAATCCATCTTAATGTTAATCTCACTTAATACTAATTTAACTAAGATAATTAACACTAATCTTACTCCCTAAGCGCAATTAACAACCTAATCAAAGATTAGAGAGTTAACTCACTGAATTAGCGAGCCGACGGGTTCACGGCAACGGCGGCGCAATGGCAGTGAGATCCCAGGCCTATGGCGTCTCCAACGGAGGGCCGGAAGGGCCTGAAAACAGTCTTGCAAACTCACTGCTTGCTGCTGGAAAACTGGTTCTGCTTCTGTGGTTGGCTGGTCAGGTGGTTGCTATGGGCTGGGTGGGGTTGGAACGGATGATTGTTGGTGGTGCTGGACGTGGCTAAGGTGTGGAGGTAGCGAGGTGGAGCTGGCCTACGGCGGTGGCGAGCTGGCGAGTTGCGACACGGCAAGCGAATAGCGGGCATGGGACAGGACGGCGTTACGGTGGCTAGCTTGCTGCTATTAGCTGGCTAGCTAAAGAAATATGTGGCTAGTTGGTTCTAGTGGCTTGTAGCTTCAACAATGGAAGAAATGAAGGTTTGAGGAAGAAGCAAAAAGAAGAAGAAGCTAAAGAAGAAGAAGTAGCAAGGTTCTGCTGGAGGTGGGGGTTTGGTTGGATAAGGAGAGGAAGGAGAGGAAGGGGGAAGAAAGAGGGGGACAAAGGGGCATGAAAGTCTTCAAACTAGCCAATGGAATTTCAAGCTAAATATCTAAGCCACTTGAGTGCATGGACACCAAAGTCTTCAGCCATCAAAGTCTTTAGGCCCTCGAATGGCCATTTTCCACCAATTTCTTCACAAAACAAACCCAATTGGCAGCCAAAAATGTCTCCCCTGCTGTCCAAATTCTTCACAAACCAAGCCATTTTTGCAGCCCAAAAATCCCATCCAACAGCCCCAACGAATTTCTTCCAATTTCCTCACCAAATAATCCAATTTGGTGGCCAAAATTCCAATTGAACGTGCCCAGCCGAATTTCTTTGATTTTAGTTTGCCGAATTTCATTTTCCATAAAAATTCCAAGTTCGACAGAAATTTCCCAAAAGATGAGACGATGTCCTAAAAATATCGTGACACACTCGAACGTTCGGCTTCACCTAATAGGTTAGTTAACTCGTGAGTGATCAGCTCAAAGAAAAAGGACCATAGGTGCGTCAATGAAAAGCACATTTCATTTTATTGAGACGAGGTTGAAAATCCAGGATGTCATAGTTGTGGTGGCTACTCGGTGAAGTTGCTAGGCTTCGGTGGTGGTTGGCGGTGTGGAGATGTGTTAGCAGCAACAATGGAAGGGGATGATGGGTGGTGTGGCTGGGCTGCGGTTGCTAGGCTGATGGCGTGATGGTGCAGGCGTGAGGGGAAGATGGAGCAGAGGGCATGAAATGAAGGTGGCGGTGTTGGCGTCATGTGCTGCTGGTCGCTGAATAGGTGGTGCTGATGGTGGAGTGGTGTGCGTGAGGTTGAGGTAGGCGTGTGGAGTTGAGTCGCTGGTGATGGATGAAGTTGGCGTGAGAGGGGAAATGATGGGTTGGCAACTGAACAAAAGAAGAGAAGAGGATGAAGAAAAGTGAGGGAGAAAATAAGAAGAAGGAGCAGAAGAGGAAGATGGGCAACAGGGGTTCACACATGAGGTAGGGGAGAGAGAAAGAATAAAGGAGAAAGAAATGCAACAACAAATCCAAAGCTTAGGAGAAATATCTACTCATCATTGCAATGTCCCCAAAGTCTTCATGCATCAAAGTCCTTAGCTGAACCAAACACAAAATTCCTCTAATTTCCCACAATTATGCCATTCTGGGGGTAGAAAAAACCCTATTTTTCATCCCATCCGAATTTCTTTTTCTTTTTTTCTTTGTCCGAAAATCGTTTTTCCGCAAAATTTTAGACTCGTTGAAATTTCTCTGAAATATGAGATGACATCCAATAAATAAATTGTGACACGCTCGAACGTCCGATTCCCGAAACTGAAGTAAATTTCATGGTTAAAATCAACCGAATGCGACTTTAGCACGACTTAATCTACCGGGTAACTTTTAGGGATTTTAGCGCATTTGACCCATGGTCAATAATTTTCGATCAACGTTTGTGCATCTTCAAATCTTAGTTGTCATAAAATCGCAAGGGTTCAATTATGTGTTCCGAATATAATATCGATAGAAAATCAGTTTATTGTTGTTCGACGCAAATATCGTAATCATGCGGAACCACCCACAATTCAACTACGTGATTCCATTGAATTGACCTATATCCGTTCACTAATCGATTTATAACGGTGTCGTATTGATCCTTGCCGATTATTATGGCTGAGCGGTCGATTTCTGATTGAATTTTCTAGTCTGTCGTGGTTATATCCTTTAACGGCCTCACCTAATAGATTAGTTAACTCGTGAGTGGCCAGCTCTAAGTAAAATAACTATAAGCGCATCGATGAAACAACCATTTCATATATCCGAAAGGAGACCAAATTTCGGGATGTCACAATTGTGTAGCCTACTTAATGATGAGATGTAAAATGCTTGAAGATGAGAAGAAGGTTCTTAGGTTTCCATAGTTGAAAATCAATGGACAAGTGCAATTGTATCAAATGTAGCCTATTTTATTTGCATTGTCCGCAAGTTGGTTGTGGCTTTCTTCTTGTTTGTGATGTCCTATGTTTTGTGCCTTGCTTCTTGTGCTTTTAGAGAGGTCAAGAAAAAGGAATGAGTGAATAAGTTGCTCCTTGTCGTATTTATTGTTCTATGTTTTTGCTTTTTCTTCAATATAAACCAACAAGGATGTGTATTGAGTCAATGTATTGTGGGGGCTACTTTGCTTGAACTGAATGTAAATTAGCAAGCAAAATGAATTGAATTAGTTATTTGTCTAGTTTGTTGCAAACCATCATATACATAGGATAGACACAAGTGATTACTTGAATACCATAAGTTGTATTTAGTGATCACTTAAGCATCAACTGTGGTTAAAAAATGGTAACTTTAGTGTCAAGTTATGATGTAAGTGATTATTTAAGTGCCACTCGTAGTTAAAAGTAAACACTTAAATACTAAGTTTTCCATAATTAGATCACTTACGTGTCAAATTCTTACATTTTACCTAAATTGTACTAGCCACTAACTACTACCAGGCACACCATCAGTCACCACTAACCACTGCAAACCAGCCACCATGACCACCAACCATCACTAGCGACCATCACTAGCAACGACTATGGTCGGGGTGTGTTATTGCCAGGTGCTAATGTAAGATGTGCACATTTGCACCAGCTACCACCACCACCACCACCACCACTAGCCACCAGCACCAACCACCACTAGCTAAAAAATGATTATTCCAGTGATATTGAAATTAAGTTTCACAAACTGAATAACAAACTAAAACAAAAACATCATCCATAGGAAGTTATGTTCTTCTTGCCAATATGAAAACATTAAACTAACAAAACTAGGGACATAAGTTGCATTCCATCAAATCAATCAATATGTGCAACTCCCCTAGTCTGTACTCCTTTTAATGGACTTTTTACTTGATTCATAATCCTTGCACTCTTTCTAATGGGATGTGCAACTTCTTCTTCAACTATCTCAAGATTCACTGATTCAGAAGGAGCCGGTACTATGTTCTTTCTTACTAGCTATTTTAGATTTGCAATCGATGTCTTCTTCTTTTTTAGCGCAGCTATTGGCTCCTAAGTTAGGCCTTGAAAGATAAAAACCTTAGAACTTCTCTCATACTATAAAAACACAATGAAATTATGAGCAAAAGTAAAGTACCATAAATTAAATGCAGCCAATAAAAAATAACATTTAGAATGATTGTTCCAATACGATCGTTTGTTAAATACCATAACTATATTGCCTTAGCCTCTTCCCAAGAGCCCCACTTGTTCGCATTGAAGCATCACTTCTAGCAACCTGTGATTTCTTGAGCCTTCTTCTTGCTTGTGATTTATTGTGCCCTTCATGTGGCCTTTTTGTTGGCCATTAAGCTTCAGCTACATCTAGCCTAACAGCAGGCTCTTTAGCCAATCCCTCAGCTGGCCTTTTCTATCTAGCCTTTGAACCTTAGCTATAGTAGGGATTTCGGCTGATCCTTCAGCTGGCCTTCTTTCAACTAGCCCTTGAGCCTCGACTACAGTAGGGGCTTCAGCCAATCTTTCAATTGGCTTCTTCAAGCTAGCCCTTTAGCTTCAGCTACAATAAGGGCTTTGGCCAATCAATTAGCTGGCCTTCTTCTAGCTAACCCTTCAGCTTTAGTGATAGATTGGTCTTCGGTCAATCCTTTGGTTGGCCCTTATGGTGGCCCTTCTGTTAGCCTTTCAATTGGCCCTTGAGCTCCAGCTGGCATTCTTCTCACTTGATAAGGACATTAAAAATTTAACATTAGGCTATATAACAACGTAAACAAAAATTAAAGCTAAACACAAATTGTTGAACTTACTAGATATTTTGTTCTCGACCATAGAACAATCGACTGAACAAACCCTATAGCAACTTTGGCCAATCTTTCAGCTGACCTTCTTTGAACTACCCTTGAGCTTCAGCCACAATAGGACTTTCGGCCAATCTTTCAACTAATCTTCTCCTCACCTAACAAATACATTACAAACAAGGCAATTGAAGCTACATATAAATATACGATAAGCACAAAAAACAACATAAACACAAATTTCATAACTGACTGGGTTTCTCATCCTCATCTAAAGAATAGTCAACTCAATTGGCATTTCTGTTTGGCCTTCAACTGGCCCTCTACCTGTCCTTTCACTAAAGCCTTTGGCTGACCTCTCACCCAACTGTTGTTGTTGCTACTTCTTCAATGAACAACCTTTAGTATTGTGCCCTACTACATAGTAATAAGAGTAGGTCATATTCGCACAGGTTATATTCGCACCCGTCCTACTTAACCTTTGCAAACCTGACACCTCCCTCTCTAGCATTCTTTGTTTTTGTTTTCGTTTTAACCTTCCCATTTGCTTATTCAGTGGCAAAGGTTGAGATGCTTCACGATTTGTTGGTTTTCGAAATTTGCCACTTCTGATTAGTTGCATTATAAATTGGTGCGAAGAAAAATATTTCATTTTCTTGTAATAATCATCAAGGTAATCCTCTACATTGTAGCCCTTCAATTGCTTGGCACATATGGCATGTACATAAGGAATTCCAGTTAATTGTCATACTTGACTAAACACTTCCTTAAATCTAGATGGATAACATACTTTTCAGTAGTTATCAGTATCTTTCATTATCTCATATCCTTCATTCCCATTCCAAATGGGGTGACAATATCTACTTGCCACCAAGCTTTCATCCAATTTATTGGCGATCCTAAGACCACATTGCCTAATCCACTTTGTAGTCTCCTTTTTGTATTTATGCAACCAAGTCATGATCATAACTCGTATATCTTCAAACATTACGATGATTGGTTTGCATATGGCCTTTATTATTCTTCCTTGAATGCTTCGCAAATGTTATTATCAATTATATCACATTTGAATTCCTTGCTAAAGAAGACCTTGCACCAATGCATTGGTTCTATTTGGAATAGTACATTAGAACCCTCCTTTATCAACTTAAACAATCCTTGTTGGGCTAGCCTAAATTCAACCATGTTTGTACTCTTTTATTACCTACCAAAATTGCAACTACGGTTTATCCCCTTTGTACTTCTTTGCCCAGTTTGTGTATTTGTGCCTCGCACATATTCTATGTTTAGCATAGGGCATCCACTTGGCTAATACCGAAACCTGTCCCTGTATTAATGCAAATTGAGAAGTGTAAGCAAACATGCCATTGATATCAAAAAAGCAAACAATTGACAATGACATTACCCTTTGTTAGTCACTTGTTGACACCTAAATTTTGGCAACCCGTTTAGTCATTTATCGTATTAAAAAATTAGGGGTTAATTTTATCCTTGAAAAAATAGTTAATCGCATAGAATATAGTTTTAGGTGCATTTATTTTTTATTTGCATTTACATTGACCTGGTAACGGAAGGGTTCGAATTGATGGTTTAGAAACTTTAATTTGATGAGTCGGGCTAAGCCCACGAAGAAAGCAAATCGGCCCAAGCCCGTATCCTCGAAGAGATTTTATGGATTTATCTTTGTGAGATTTCAATTTAAAAGCAACTATTACGTTTTGAAAAAAAAATGCGTTTCGAAAAGAAATCTTTGTGGATATAGATTTGGAAAATTTAAAAACCCTAATCCATGCCCTATAAATAGGTAAAAGTTTAGAAGGGCCACATATATCGATACACACGGCCGTATGTAGGGGGAGGCTTTGCACACACACTGAGAAAAAAGAGAGAGACGAGAAGTCACGGCCAAGTCCCTTTCGCGGTTGTGACCTTGTTATCTCTGCAATCCTCACGTAGCCTTACCACTACGCCTACCCTCACGTCGCTATTGCTGATCCATCAAGAGTCCTGCCACTAGCGACGCACCTCAGGTCGAGCTCCCAAGAGTGTCCAGCGGTCTCGGCAAGCTCCTCACCAACACAACTCAGGATCGTCTAAGTCACTTTCATCATATCGTAAAGCCACCGAGACTCCTGTGGAGTTCCATCTATGCCCGATGGATTCGCCGATGTCCAGCAAGGCCAATATCTCTCCACATACGTGAAAGTCACGCCAGATTTTTGTGGCCACCGCTCGCAAGCCTGAAGTCCGAGCTGCATCTCTCGTTGCCCCGAAGTCCGTAGGCAAAACAAGTACCAAGATTTTGGTAAAATAAGCCCAAGTGGTGGATTTGTCTTCTTCTGGGTGCTGTCCAGAAGTGAGATTTTTGTGAGTTTATTTCATGCAAGCAAAGGGATATTTTCGGGCAAGGATAACGTGAAGAGTTTGGTCCGTGGCGCCATACAAATTTCAAAAAATAAAAAGTCAACGCTTCCTTGTCGAGAAGCCTTCACCACCAAGAACCCATGACGATTTGCTGTCCAGCCGAGGTGCGACCTTCGACAATGACCACACGCCAAGGAGCCTCCGATGACGTAGGTTGAAAGCTCACAACGTTCAAATTTTGGCGGCTCTAACAAAGCTCCACTTGGCGATGCTTGGAGATCAACATGGAATGAGAGAAAATTTTCCAGGCGTCCTTGATGTGCCCGAGACCTCCACCAATCTAGTTATTTTGCTCTTGTTTGAATTTTTATTATTGCAGGTCTTCCTTGACTGAATCCAATCACCGCCCCGGCAACCAGCAAGTTTTACCACAAGCCAAGCATCATCGTTCCTCGAATTCACAGTATTAGTGTTTGCAGGTGTCTCCGTAAGCATCGGTCATCTCCCACGGCCGCCCCAACGTCCATCTAGAGGCAATTAATCGAGTCATCCATTAGCAAGTCTTGAACCCGCCACAACTGCTTTGATGATTCTCTGAACAACTCAACTTACGCCAGATTCTTCAATGGGCACATGAGGGCGTTTCCAATGCAAAAGAAGCAGTGAAATTTATCCTGTTTTGCTTGAGGTTTTTTAAAAGGCGAAGCTCAATAGCAAAGTGAAAAGAAGCTGAAGTTCTCAGATAGAATTCCAAAGTACTCGGTCTTGTGGAATGCGTCCGATGATTACCGAGCGACCATGCATGCTACGGATCGTCGATCTTCCTCACCGTGATTCCCGTGACCCATCATCCGTCCGAATTTGGAAATGTCACCCGCGCGATATCGTGAATTAGGCAAGACTCTCGATTAATTTGATTTTCATATATGTCTACCTAATTCGTGATATAGCGATCTTTCTTTGAATGTTTGATCGGTATTGTCGTATCCAAGATATCTCTTGATCCCTCATGAATTGGGAAATCTTTCTAATTTCACAACGTGCATACAATTGATAGTCCGATTTCGTCCTTGAAATACGACTCGCAATTGCACGGAAAAATCACCAATCCGATCTCACGCTCAAGATACGATTCGTGATTTTATTTAAAAATTGGCCAATCCGATATCATGCGCGAGATACGATTTGTCAATTTATTTCCTAAAATTAAATGGACATGGATGATATCTTGCTTGATTTGTTGCCGTGTTGTTCTTGATGTCTTTATTTGATTGTTCCCATAAAAGAAAAACCCATATATATATTGGAGTTAGATTAGGTTCATGTTAGAATATTACTTATTTCAGTGTTATTTTGCATGTTTAGGATAAGAAATTTATTTACTTCAAATTCCTTAAATAAAGAAATAAAAAATGCATTCATTTAGGATGTTAGTTTTAAATTTGAATTGCACGTTTAAATATTTGACAATTTTTAATTTCGAATTTCATTAAAAAAAAATTAGAATTAAGGAATTCTTTGCACGTCATAGCATATTAGGATAGATTGCATGCTTATTAAATAAGAATCATGTGTCCGTCATATAGAATTAGATTCATGAAATGCACGTCATTTAGTGATTGTTGCTAGATTCATTTAATTAGAAATTGCCCGTCATTAGGATTAGGTCATTTTGGTTAATTTAGATTGCATATTTAATTATTGCATGTTAATTAAGAAAACGCAAAAAAAAAAAAAAAATTACTTTACTTATTCATATAGTTTAGATCATATTGCCATGCCATATCGTTTCATGTTAAATTAGTAACATTGCATTGCATATAGATTTGATTCTCATTAAATAAAGTAAAAACAAAAATTGAGTGATTGCGTGTTAAGTAGAAATCATTATCTAGGACTGTTGATGTGAATTCTGCTCTAACAACGCAGATGCTTTCGTTGCTACAAGGTAAGTCCCTGCTTTTTTTCTATTTATTTGCTTTCCTTGGGTGTTAAATTGGTGAATTGCGCACCCGCATAACAACCTCACATGTTAGGGAGATAAATTAAAATCAATTCAAGCTGCTTGTCAAACATTTTTCAAAATAAAAGAGAAAGGTACCGAAAGGGTGTTAGAGAAATCTAGCGTAACCAAGTCTCCAAACTCTTAAATCTCTGGTTCGTAGGAGTAAAGTAAATAACACGTTACTTTACTTGGGTTTCTAATCGACCTACCAAAAAAATAGATTAGTGGCGACTCCTAGATAAAATCTATCTGCATGTTAAAAATTTAAACCTAAGTCACGAATTGGTATGGGCTTGGGAGAGCCCGAGTTAAGTCTAGGCTTAACAATCCATTAGCCAAATCGTAGGTGGTTCACACCCGAAAATTTGGTCATGACATCACTCATGAATGCCCACCCTTCCCTATTAGTTATCTCCCAGTCAGTTATGATATTTTTTAAGAATTAAGACCAAGTGTCCTTGTTCTCTATCTTGACAATAGCCTAGGTTAATGGAAATGTTTTGTTCACATCTCTTCCAATTGTAGCCTACAATTCTCCCATGCACAAGCCCTTTGAGAAACATCCATCCAATCCTATAATCCGTCTACACCAAAATAAAAATCCCCATCTACATGCATCGAAACATAGATATAACTTGTTGAACCTGGTCTCGCTATCAGGAAGTGGCATCTTCATGACCTCTATAAACACTCTACTTAAACGGTTTTGAAGCCTATACTTTCAAGCATAATCCCAAAACTGCCCATATTCCTTACTATATTGATCAATGAGTATCCTCATCACATTTTGCTTCATTCTTTTGCACTTATTTTTGGATACATTGATGCCTACATGCTTCTTCACCAATTGCTTTAACTAAGTATTCTTTATCTCAAGTATCACATTAATTAGCTTGAAAAAAGTGCTTGGCTAATTATGTACTTGTTACCCTTCTATTGTCAAAATTAATGGAATAAAGTATGTTCCTCTTGGAATGCCTTAATATGGAACATCCAATTCTTCCTCATGAACACATCATAAATCTTCCATGAACAACTAGAACATGAACACTTAGCTCTTACAAAAGGCTTAATGTTTCTAATAAATTCAAGATTCCTTTGTTCAGCAATAGAGTTCTTGAGTACAACTCTCCTTAAATTGTTTTGCATCATGAAATTTCATACTTATGGGCAAAGTTGGAAAGGCAACAGATGGATCATTGGAAGGAAACTTACTTTTCTTTCTATGCACAACTCATTAATATTCTTCAAGCTCATCTTGAGAAGTAACATTCTCAACACTTTCTTCATAATCAGTATCATCACTAGAAATCTAGCACCTATAGCTCATTCATTCCTTTTTACAACATCATCAATTACCTGCAAAGTTGCCAACTTAACTATCAAAAAGTCCCTTTGCTTTTTCCTTGACTATGCAAGCTCCTCATCATCATCTTCATTTAGGAAATTTTCGAGAACCAAAGCTTTACCATCATCATCACTGGATTGAGTTACTTCCCAATCTAATCCAATGATTATGGTGTCACTTATGTCATCAGCACTTTGCTGAATTGCATCTGTGCCCCTCTTCTCCCTTTCTTGTCTATCTTGTTGTCCTTCATCCTTAACCTTAACACTAACTTGAATACCATCTCCCGCTTCTCCTATTTGGGTGCTCTCTCTATCATCATCTTCGTCCTCATCATCGCTATTGTACTCGGTGTACATTTTCACTTTTTTGCATGTAGAAAATAGTATAGGACATCTCTAAAACCATTATCATTATCTAAACTTTTCAAATCATCTTTCAAGACCTTCCGAAGAACTCGATAAAGCAACTTATGTACTTTGCATGGCAAATAATACATTATAACCCTAACAAATCCAATATAACATGCCTTTTTTACATCGACAAAGATAGTTCCCTCATTTACCTCTTCATACTCCCACTTGTCCTCCCTAATCGTAAAGTCTCCACCATAGCGAACAAGTATAGCAACATAATCCCAATCCATGTTAGCAACCAAGGATTAAAAAAAAAAAAAAAGCAATTAACTTTTAGGACCACAATGACAAAGGACAACAATTACACATGGAGGCCCTTAAAAAAAGTGTCACACCCCGATCCGTTATGGTCACGTGACAACCCACGCTCGACATATTTTTTCCTTTTGGTCATTTGCTTGTGACGTCCCATGAGGCATTGCCACCTGATTCGTAATAACGATAAAATGCACAAATGGAAGCATAAACAAATCTCCAATCAATCATCAAACTTGGATAGTCAAAGTATACTCATATACATATTCATTAGAAGGTTAACATCACATACAAGCCATATTCACAAGATTAATCACTCTAACTTAAGCCTATCTAAGCTTCAGCACATCCAATTAGCCCACAAGCATAGTAACGACTTTTATTAAAAGAAAAGGGTTCGAGGGTAAACCTAGCACCTTAGTACTACGAGAGTGGCTCAAAAATATTACTAACCCTACTACCATCTAACCAGCTAAGGGCTCCATAATCCAAGGCTCAAGCTCGACAACCATATTGGGGTCAAGCTCAAGATCAAACACCTCTCTATTGGGGACATTCATGTCCATGGCATTCTAATTAATGCCTCCCCCCGAAGCCCCAGCCCTTGGTGGGTTGTCGAAACCACAAATGGGACCGTGACTCTCATTCCTACCTAGAAGTACAATGCCACGAGATGGTGAGCCACTATATTAGGTAGTCCCTCGTTGACCCATATGGTCATGACATAATGTGTGTAACATGCATCAGTTTCATTTATCGAATACTCGGTCACCTTCTGGCTATGCTCTACAGGGAGTATGAATTAGATTTGGTGGAATGGCTCAACCATTCTTAGGACCTGTAAACATTCAACAAATAGCAGTGAGACAAACTCAATGAGTGAATTTCCTAGACCTTGCGTAGAAAAGTAATTCACCTCGGAAACGCCCTAAACATGCAATTATCTATCGATGGCGAAAACATAATAATCTTATCTTGCTTTACTCCATTTATCCACATGAAAGCGCATCTACTTAATCAAGCCCATCAATATAACACATAGGTAAATTCCCATAACATTTTCCACACTCCTAAGGCAATCATACAAATGAGCATTATAGTTAAATCATGCACCCATGCCATACAATAATCTAGACCAATCACATATAAATCTCATGCACTTTCTACATAATATATCTAGATTATTACGGCCACTTAGGACCCAAGGCCAACCTAAAGGTTCGCAGTCATCCGGCAAAATTGGGCATCGTCCAGCCCATTGAGCATGGCATCGTCCAGTGTAAATGCATCAAGACGGCATCCCTGTAAGCAACTTCGTTCTGAAATCCATTTGCGAATGACATTCCATTGACTTAGGGGCATCTAAACTAAATCGGGTATCGTCCCACGTAAAACGCATCAGGACGAGGTCACACCCTGTGTGGCACCCCCCTGAACGGCCCCCGATCCGTTAGGGTTGCCACATGTCACATCCATTCTCTCAACCTGAAAGTCTGATACTCTGATACCGAAGGATTCCGATAAATCCATGAGTTCCGGGGGTCTCTATTCTTTCCATTGGTCCCTGCGTAAAATATGGCGGAAGCGTATCCAACAACTCCCTTCCTTATATTCAGAAAATGATGCACACCAACTAAACATTTTATAAGTTAAAGCCGAACACTTTTATTTACATAACTAGATGGACATCACAGGTCAGTACATCAAAATGCCATGGTTTTTTATACTCGGCTATACTTTAAAAGATGACCGGCATCTTTTCCAATAGTCGTATACTTAAAGTCCATTGATCAGTATCGGCATCCAAAAGTTCCTTCCTCTGCTGTCCTCCTCCTCGCGGTCATATCCAACCACTCGATCCATCTGTTGGTGGCGATGGCAACAGAGGTATCTTGTCTAATCTGAAATGTTAGCCCCCAAAAGGGGTGAGTACAACCACGCAACAGCTAAAGACCTACCAAGCTATACTATCCAAGCCATCACAATCCAAGTCCATGCAAGATAGATAAAACAGGTAATCAAAGAAAGAGTATGCATCAAATCGATAGAACTTTTAAAAGGTAATGGCAATACAGTTTCAAAACCAAAATGTATCATTTCAGTCACACAAGTCCCAATTATAGGGCCAAACTGTTATGACACGTCTCATTCCATGCCATACAATTTAGTCCCATAACCAAACCACACACACACTTAGTAGAGCCATCAGTTTTAACATTCAAAAGGTTTTATCCCCTCAGAGGACCAATGTTTGCGTACTTCTTGGGTTTCGCACCCAACCGGCATCGCGAAAGCCTCCGAGCATGTATTCATAATACAACCAGGCATCCAGAGCCTATTGTGTTACACCTCTAGGCATCTCGCACCCCACCTGGCGTCACAAGGAATCTCTGAGGCGCACCATGAAAATGGTTACCCCTACCCTCCGGGCATGCATCATAATACAACCCCTCATCCTCCGAGCATGTATCATAATACAACCAAGCATCCCGACACTCCTGGGGTATCTCTAGGGCACTGCGTGTAGCACCCCGAACCCTTCGGCGGTCGCCACAAACACCTTATTAACCCTTCGGCGGTCGTTATTCACGGGCATTTTTTTTTTTAAGCGGTCCCAACGCAACTCATTAGCGGAAGCAAATTAAAGCATCACCATCAATCCCCCTACTAACCATGATACCAATACACACCACTAAACATCAAGATTTTATAAACAAGCGACGACACATTATTTACATATGCTTTCAAGATGGGACTCCCTTTTGGGTCGATACATAACAAGGAAAAGCTAGAACTCTGCCATGTCCAGCCTAAAACCTCAAAAAAAACCCTCGACCCTCTACATCACAAGTGTACGACCTCCCATCATATGTGTCGGCTAACTAGCTCCCAAAAACACAGCCCCTACTCGTCGCACTCAGGCCTCACACCCAGTCCGGTGCGTCAGGCGGTGGCGGCGGCAGCATCCCTCTCATCACCCCATCGTGGCAAACGTGGACAGAGACAAACTCCTGAACGACTGGGCCCCCAGCCAGGCCTATATCGTAAGTAACAAAACAGCGCACGGGTATGTAGGTGAGTCCAGGCACCGAAGGACAGCTGAACTCCTCACACTCTACCTCAACGTCGGACGGTAACCCGTAAAATGCACCCTGCGTGATGGCAGGAAGCGGCATACTTGCTAATTTGAAATGTTGTCCCCAAAAAGGGTGAGTACAACCACTCAGCAGATAAGGAATCCAATAACAACTCAATGCATCATGCAAATCATACATGCATTGCAAGCGTTACTTACCTTGAAGCCATGCGCATACTATCATGCATCATCATCATAGTCATAATACGTACATGTGTATCATCATCATAACATACACGTCATCATCATTATGACATCATCACATCATTCGCATCATCATCATCATGGCGTCATCATATCAAGTATGTATATCACCATACCATATCATCATCATCATCATCATCATCATGCATATCATCATCATCATCATCATCATCATCATCATCATCATCATGCATATCATCATCAGTATCATCATCATCATGCATATCATCATCAGTATCATCATCACCATGCATATCATCATCCATATCATCATCATTATCATCATCACCATGCATATCATCATGCATATCATCATCATTATCATCATCACATATTATCATCAATTTTAATCATCCCCTCGCACAAAGACCTCCGAGGCTTCCGGCATTCAGCCATCCCATGGCCACCGGGCATCCGGCCCCCCACATTCCGGGCATCTCGCATCTCAACTAGCATCACGAGGCATTCCCTTCGGGCAGAAACCTTCGACAGGGCTTCCGGCATTTACACTCCCTGGCCGGGCATCCCGCACCCCAAATCCTGGCATCGCGAGGCATTCCCTTCGAGCAAAGACCTCCGACGGGGCTTAGGCCCCCACATTCCGGGCATCCCGAATCTCCCGTGGGCCATCCTAAGACTGCATCTCTATACATTCCGGGCATTATCCTCCGCCACAACCACCTCCTCACTTATCATTATCCACATTTACCATTATTTTGATCTCAATTTAACATGGCATATGGCATGATATCAAACAAATCATACTTGGCATAGGATTCACACATGCATCTCAATTCAATGTCATACACATACCAAGACTTTATCACACATACATCTCAATTCAATGTCATACACATACCAAGACTTTATCATACATGCCACATAAATTAAATTGAATCCGTGGCCAAATAAAAATCTATTTTATTATTTATTTATTTATTATTATTATTATTATTATTATTATTATTATTTTAATATCTATAAATTTCCAAAGTTATCAAAATTCAAGAAATTATTAAACAAACCCATAGGATGATAATTACTTGCAAAATTCATGGCCAAATTGAATTTTTACTAAATCTCACAATTTTCCCAAAACATCCTATGCTTCTCGGATGAAACCATAATGCGTGGTTTCCGAATAAATTCAACTAAAATATCCATATGGCTTCCAAAAACTATGAAATTTTACTGGGTTATAGCCAAGACATTTTCGTATAACTTTCATGAAGAACTGCAAGCCAGATTCCTTACAGATTATTTTATCCAACCTCACGAAGCTTCTGGACCCATTACCGCATCGTCTAGTATACACATCTCCGAAATATTGAGATTTAACCTACCTATTCTCTTTCGTTTTCTCTGAAATTCGGATATGTTATGCATCAAGATGTCCTCTACAAGATTCATGAGAGATCTAAGTCAAATAACCAGTATATAGTCATCATTTAGGTCTTTGAAGTCTCAGGTGTCTCGGAACACATCACCAGAATCATTGTCTCCAAGATCTAGCCGATTTACTAGGATATACTTGTTCATTTCACTTAAAATTTGAGTATGTTTTAGTTTAAGATGTCGCCTACAACTTTCATGAAGACATCGAAGTGATATCTTCAACAAAATCCAACATGCAATCAAGAATCCAGCAAGAGGTCAGTAAAAACTTTACAGATCTGGGGTCTCCGTAAGATAGGACTTTAACCCCTCAAATCTCCATAATTTTCCACGAAATTTTAGTATGTTATATTAAAAGATGTTATCTACAACTTTCATGAAGAAATAGAAGCCAAAATCGGACTCCAAACACACATGAAAGCTCAAACAAGTTTCTGACTCACATGATCCGAGCAAGAACAGTCACACCACTCACACACAACTCATCCATGCTTCGGTTTTTCCCATCTAACAACCAAAAGTTCAACATGCAAATAACATACAAGCATGCAAGAGAAGCTAGAGGACTCCCACTTGCCTCTAGACCGGTCAGTCGACAGCGTAGGGCGGCGAACACGGGGGCACACGGTGGACGGACGGCGACGATCCCTCGGCTCCGCCTCCTTCCTCTCTCAGCCTCTCCCTCTCTTTCTCTCGAATTCTCTCTCTCTCTCGGCCGAATGGAATCCGGCCACCCTCTCTCTCTCTTCCCTTCTTATACCCCCAAATCCTCATGATTGATAATGATTACTTGCCTACAAACCCACCAATGCATGGCCTTCTCCTTTGTGCCACTTGTCCTATTGCATGCATAATGGGCTTGGGCTTTTTGGGCTTGGGCTTGGGCCGGTCGACTACTCCTCTTGGGCCTCTATTGGGCCGGCCAACTTGGCCCATTAAAAGCTTAGGCCAATGGGCCTAAGGCCCATCCTAAAAATTAACCTTTTCCTCTTCTTTTTTTTTTTTTGAATTCCTTTCTATAATTATTTCCAAATTCCAATTTTCATCTTGGCCAACGTCTTGGGACATCTTGTTCATTGAAATTTAATTTATAAATCTTATGGCCAAGCATAGATTATTAATCTATCAAATTTAAATTCTCACAATCGCATGCACAAATCATCTAATTAAAAAAAGACTAATGGCTAAAACATAAGCCATGGAAATTTTATCACCTAATTAGAGACTTTAACACACCTTATGGCTTGTCATTGAATTTTGGGATGCCACACTGCAGACCTTAGGCATCCATAGGGCATTGACTCATTTGAACCTATGGGCATCCCGACTCTTGGGGCATCATTGACCTGAGGGTCCAACGGCAACATTAACATCTTACTTTATTTCAATACCAAAACACTTTCAATGCAACAACAGCAGGCTTTGAAATCATATGCCATTTCTATGTCAAAGAAATCCATTCACAAAATTTCACCAACATAATATCAGTTCATAAATCCATTTCCACGTTTCACCTTCAAAGCATTTCAAGAATCCATGTGTAAAATCCCAGGTTGCACTTGTGCCTCATGGCCAAATTCCAAAAGAGTTATCAAACACAAATAGATTGAATTCAGCCCTTTGGTAATTCGAAGCTACACTCCCGACTTCAAGATTTTCGAAGATTGGTTCGTGCAAAGATTTGTAATTTCCAGGGCACCAAAAATATTTTCTTTTCCTTTTTGAATCATTGATGAACGGCACCTCGGTAAGTAAAAATTTCAGTACGAGTCGGGAGGTTTTCCAAATTGGACTAGGCCAGGTTTTGTTCAAAACGATAAATGAGTTTAAAACTTGTATAGCAAGTCCGAAATGTCAACCCAATCTCTAATGGTTTTAAAAGAATTGATACAGAATTTCAAATATGAAAGCACCGTACATTTTCTTAAAACAATTGAGGCCGGTGCTGTGGTAAGTAAAACTTCAAATACGGATCGGGAGGCTTTTCCTTTTCAATTCAAATCAATGGCCAAATTCTTCAAGATTTCATTGTCATAAAATCTATTTTGGATGAAGTCCAAAGAAATCGAAATCAAATAAGAAAAGTCCGAACATTTCCTCAACCCTTTAGCCTCAAAACAGTTTCGGTCGCTCAATAAATCATCATTCAGCATCAAAATCCAACAATCCAGCCTATCAATGCACTTTCTAAGACAGCAACAGCACTACACAACATAGATTAGTAGACTTCAACTTACCTCAAATCCTACGGCTCAATGGTGAGCAAAACAGGAACTTGCGGCCTCGGGTGCGGCTCAACGGCGGTGAAGATGAGCGGTGTCAACAACGGCAGCATGAGCGCACGGACAGAGGGCGGTCTCCTTCCTTCCCCCTCACTCTTGCTCGCTGCACGCTCACAATTTCTCTCGCTCACCCGCTGCATTCACTCTCTCGCTCGCTGTGCTCACTCGCTTTCTCTCTATCTAATTTTTCTGTTCGGTTCCTTCTCTCTCCTGCTCACAATTACAAGCATTTTGTTCCTTTGATTCATTGACTTTAAGAGTCAATAAACGTGAAGCTGGATGGCCGTACGCACAAGGGGCAGCTGTTGAAGACATGGCCTCTTGCATGCGGATTCTTCTCCTTGCCAAGCCAGCAAAGCCACACTCTCCCATTTGCTGTCCACCGAAGGAAGTGCTACGTGGCTTGGTCAAATGGGCTTCTTTGGTTGACTCCAATTTGTCGACCAAGAGGAGAGAGGGCTCGGGATTACTTGCGCCAACAAATTGGTGGCCGCATTGTCCATAATACATGACCGAAATTCCTTCCAACTGTTAGCCCTAAATTTCTATACGTGCATGCAGCATTTTCGGTTCCATGGTCTTCATGGAATCAACTAATCTCCTTTTATTCAACCACCACATGCACAAGTACGTGGCTGCAATTCTTGCATGGAGAAAGAACTTGACAAGGCTGCATGGTGATCGATTCTTCTTCATTTGATGACCCGCACAATGAAGAGACTTGCATGGTCCTCATGCACGGTCCAACTTCTCCCAAAATTTGACTCTTAATTTCAGCATGTGCGTGGGCTGAAATATAATTACTTATGTGGCTGCACCGGGTCGCCACAACGTACATGCAAGGTTTGGTTCGTAGCGTACACATGCGGGTAGAAGAGGGTTTCAACCGTGGCATTATGTAAAAGAAATTTTCGACGAAATGATTGGTCAGGTGTGGCATCCTAAAATTTCATAACAATCCTTAGATACACTACGGCCCATGACTAGGTGATGGAAGCACCATCGGATTATATTATAGTCATTAGACCAATGGATTACAATTAAGCAAGGGCCGAGCATTGAATGGACTATTGTTTTGTTGGAAATGCATCATATGCTCATGTGAGACCAAGGTTGTACTATAAGATGGGTTGATAAGAAATTTTTGGCCGTGAACCCTATGAATTGAACTATCCTTGTGTATGGTTGTAATAATTATGGCCATAGGGATATTGGTGATTATGTAATTATAAGTGGAAATTAAAGTGAGATATTAGGAGTGGATGTGAGCTGAATACTTAAGGCCCAAAACCGCCCAAACCAGCCCACATTTCCTCTTCATTCGGTTGACCAAGGCCTGGCCGAATGAGGCCACATCCATGCAAGAAAATCGACAAGTGGCAAGAGGGACTGCATGAGGTGTCGCTGCCCCTTGCTTCACCGGAGGTTTCCCATGCAAAACCTCATGATTACTAGCTAATTAAGAAAACAAAAAGAAAAGAGAAGGGGGCGGAGTGAACAAGGAAGCAACCAAGGGAGAGAGTGACTGAGAGAAAGAGAGACAAAGTCCGAGAGAAAGAGAGAGTTTGTGAGGGTGCATCAGTGAGGGGAAGAAGGAGACCAGCCCCGCTGTGCGTGCGCCTGCTACCACCGTCAATTGAGCCACGCCCGAAGTCCTCAAGTCACTATTTTGCTTGTTGTGCTTGCGTTGGACTTAAGGCAAGTGAGAGTCCATTGATCTACATTTTGCTGTGCTGTGGTTGTTCAGTGAAGTGCAATAGATTTTAGAGATGCTTGAATTATGATGCTGGATGCTGGAATTCGAAAGAACAGAAGTAGTTTCTTAGGACTAGTAAACTGTTTCATGGAAAAACAGCTTGACCTTTCACGACTCCGTGAATTTTATGCAATTATCTAGTTGAAATTTGACTTTGTGTCCTTGATGAAAGTTGTAGATGACATCTTGAGAAGTAACATAATAAAATTTGAGAAGAAACAGACAAGTATTGGTAACATAATAAAAAATTTTCTCTGTAAATGTTAATCCTGGAAACTGTTAGAGAGAGTTAGGGAGAGTTATAGTGATTATAGATCTTGATATACAATGAATTTGACTTAGAGTTCTTCAAGAAACTTTTACCTCTAGGTCTTATCTATAACATATCCAAAATTCAGAATTTTCTGAGTTCATTTAGGGGTTATTCCGAAATTTTCATTAAAACTGCACATTCTGGTTTTTAAGCTGTTTTACTCCGACTTTGCTCAACTGATTTCAATTAGTGAAGTGCATTCTGTTTTGTTCGAAAACTGTTTTATTTCAAGAACAATTGAATTACTCTATGAGTTGTGATGTCTTGAGTTGTTGTTTATACAATGGATGCGATGACATTTAACACATCGTATGGCATCAAATGTCATTTTCAAAGTGAGACATATACATGTATATTATATCATGTTGTTGATGATACCGTCGGATGACTAAGTCGACGATGCCCCGGGAGTGTCGGGATGCCCATAGGGTCGAGTGAGTCGACGCCGATTGGATGCCAGGAGGTGTGTGCCAGATGTCCTCGGGAGTTTCGAGATGCCCGGAGGTGTGTGCCGAATGCCCGGAGGTGTGTGCCAGAGGCCTTGTGACACTAGTTGGGGTACAAGATGACCAAAGGTGTGTGCCAGATGCTCAGAGGTGTGTGCCGGAAATCTCGCGATGCCAAGATTGGATGTGAAAGCCCAGAGGGATGCAAACACTGGTCCCCGGGGTAAATAAGATCTTTTTGAATATGAAAATGGGAAATGAATAATGTACATGTGTGTGCATATGGCATGGTACATGAGTTGTCTATGAATTTTGAGTTGGTATTATTTGGCATTGAAAATGTGGTTATTAAGGTATGGGATGAACCTTATGGATTTATATGCATGGTTGCATAGATGTTATGTGCATGAAATCTTGGTTGTCTTGCTTGTTGCATTGTGTAGTTTGATGAATTTTTTATTGCTGAGTGGTTGTACTCACCCCTTTTGCAGACTAACATTTCAGACTAGGAGATATGTCTCTATCGCCAGTCACCCCTGGTACTTTCTATGGCATACCAACCGATGTCGATTGTGGATGTATGGAGCATCATCACCTCGAGATATGGGGGCTAGTTTTTGTTCGTGTGCGGGTTTTGGTCTTGTACGACGTTGGATCATCCGCCTGCCCTGTTATTTAGGAGTTTTTGTCTGTACATATATGCCGTAGTGGGGTTATGCTGGGGATGCTGACACTGCCACCTTCTAATGGACCAGGTTGGGTGTGACTGAGTGTAATGGATGGGAGATGAAGTTTCTTTTTGGACCACCAACACTAAATGATGGACCGATGTACATGACTACTTACAGTTGGGTACTTTTGGTTATAGCCTAGCTTAGAAAAGCCTTGGCCTTTTGATGTACCGACTCATGATGTCCATCAAAGTTATGTAAATAAAAGTGTTCGACTCTAACTTATATAAGATGTATAGTTGGTGTGCATTGCATTATTTTGTTGGAGTATGGGATAGGGAGATTTGAATATGCTTTCGCTATATAAACTGCACTGGGACCGATCTAAATGATATAAACCTCTAGGACTTATGGACCTATTACAATTCTATGGTATCAGAGTGAAATATTATAAGGTCAAATGAAAGGTAAGCTAACTGTGGCGACCCTAACGGATCGGGGGCTGTTACGAGGGTGCCACATCAGGCGATGATCAAATTGTCTTGACGCGACCAAGGCGTGACTATGAAGGTATATCCTAGGATCATCGTGTCACGTGACGTCAAGGTCCAACAATGAAAGTGATGAAAGGCGACCGAAAGTGGTACCAACGACGCAATCTGATGGCACTTTCGTCGATCTATAACGAGCCGTTACTTATTCTAGGTTTGATGAAAACCCAAATGCCACACCCTGCGTAAAATGTATATCTTTAAGTGATCACACGGCATAACATCACACAATTCATTTCATATCTTTCTAATTAATCATTGTGATGCCCATGCAATATGCGACAACCTTTGCCATATGCCATCATGTCATACAAGTGCTTCATATTTTATCACATAAATGCATTATTTAAATCACGAGTCCATGGCATATCGGTCACTCATTAAAGTACGTCACACCATCATACTTGAACATAAATCACCATAGTCACTTATCTTGTGCCCTTATGAACTACCCAATAACTAGCCTTTTATTTATGTAACATATCCCAATACCATAACATACTCAAATAGCATGCCATATCACAACATCACTTCATATATAATACATATAACACATAAAACACATAATAGCTTATCATCCTATTATTGCATATTGTAACAACACATCAACTTCACTTTACATAACTCGATAACTTATTGCCCTAAGCATGATAACTTATCAATAAAAACTTGATAACCTATCATCTGAAACTTGATAACTTATCACCTAAATCTTGATAGCTTATCGTCTTAAGCTCAATAACTTATCACTCTAAACTTGATAGCTTATCGTATGATTCTTGATAACTTATCACCTAACGCTTGATAACTTCTCATTTAGAGCTCAATTACCTATCGCCCTAACCTCGATAACTTATCGAGACCACTCATCGAAACCCAATAATCACTTATCACATGACACTCACTTATCACATCAACAAAATGCCATTTAATTATAATCAAGCCCTAAGTTACTTCGCAAGTGCAATGATAGCCCTAATCAAGGGCTAGGAAGCCATTCACACATGAATCCAAGCTTTGTAAAGCATCGGGGGATGAGAGGCAAGACCTAATTGTCATACCCCCGCCCCACCTCTGGTATGAGAGCATGACCTTGCGAGTCAGCATCGACGTCCCAGGCATGTTGATCATCCCAAGAATATTTTATTATTTGATTTAGCACATGCGGAAGCGAATTAAAAACAATTCATGTACAAAAATAAACATGGAAATCGGGCAATGTGTATACAAGCCAAGCAAAAAAAGCAACATATATTCATACACATATACACATATAAAAAGTTATTATGATTACATGTCCATCTTAGTCCTGGGCTACTTATCTTCATCACCACACATCGATGATTAAAAGGCTGGGGTAGCCTAGCTCCTCTATCGAGCTCCTCCAAAAATGGCCCACATCCTAGGCCCTTCTTTTACGATGCTCCCGAAGGATCCACCAGAAGGATGAGACCTTGGATGGGACCTAAAACGTCCCCCTCAAAAATGAGGCACCAAGCCTCCCACACATGGGGAACCAAGGTGTCTACCCTTTCTTGGACCCATATAGTGGTAATATACTTCCGATAAGTGACGTCCTCTTTTAAGCCTACTATATCCGTCATGATAGTAACCATTTTAATCAGAAGATTGGGACGGACAGGCAGTAGGGTTGGTTCAACCATCCCACACTTGAAATGGTGAAAACAACAAAAGTGAGTCGATGACTCAGTAAGTAGAAATCTCTAATTCTCCTATAAGGGGACGTCTCACCATCAATCCTTGGATACAAGATCACCACCCACTTGTCGATGGCAAATCAATAGCAAGGTTCATGCATTGCTCACTTATGCATATGGAGGGCTCTCCATCAGCTATGTGTTTTCAAGCATCAAAGACAAGGAGTTCGTGCATAAAAAGAAGCCCTCCAAAGATCCGTGGCTTATGATCATTCCAGTTACTAAGAGGAATGCGTGCATCACATAAAACTCATTCAAGCACTAAGTGACCCGATACAAACATATGCTCAAATTGATGCAAGGACACAACAATACATATCAAACAAACCCAACTTGTGCAAGCCTCAATTCCGGTATCGGTGCAAGCATCAATTCAAGCATCACACATGTATCAGTCATGGACCACATGTGGACTTCTAGTATATTTCAGTTAGTTCAGTTAGTCGAAATCCATTGACTCTTCCGGTATCAATTGGGCATTGGTCCCCCCTTGGCAACTGGCATCGTTTAGGACGGCATCCAAGGTGACCCCCAGGTATCAGCCTCACCCAGGCCAGCATTGTCCACGATCTCAATATCGGGACAACATTCGGGGCTTTACCCCGGGCAATGACCCTGCGTACCCCAGCATCAATAGTAAAAGTTATCACGTATCCATGCATTCAAACATTAATCAATTCATTTTTATCTTGAATTATTAGCTGAATGAAAGGCTCGAAGGCATGCCATACAAAGTGAATCAATGACTTTTGTACCCTATTACTAGACTCATGCCGGATGTGATTTGAGCTTGTAGTCCTTGAGATAGCTAGTATAAGCACCTAGAGGGGGGTGAATAGGTGCTTAAACAATTTATCGAAATACGGAAGCAATACTTAACAAACGATAGAAGGGAAATTCTTTCTTGATTAACAAAATGAAATACGATTAAGGTAAAGAGAGTAAGGAAGAGAAAATTGAACACAAGGTTTATAGTGGTTCGGCTTATTCCAAGCCTACGTCCACTCTTCCGCACTAACAGCCCACTGGCTGGATTCCACTATGAACAAAAGAGAAGTTACACCACAGCTCTTCCTTGATTCCACAGTGTAGATGTTCTACTACACCTCCTCAAGCTCTCTTACGAATATAGACTCTCTTTAGAATACAATGATTCGCTTAAAGAAATTGTCTAAACAACAGGAAGCTTTCAGACTTTGGAATTTTTCTATCGCACACCTATTCAACAACTTAGAACATCTTCTTTATATACTCCTTCATGCCATCATACCCATTGGCACTTACCAAAGGAATTCATCCAATCTACCCGTTGGACGGAATCAATTAAGAAGATTAATCAAGCTATTAAAGGAACGTGTCGATAGCCCATCAATCCTATTCGCCCATACAATCAGGATCTCGGTTTCTATAAGTAGAACCTTCTAAGAATATCCAGACAATCATCGGATTTTCAATCATCGAGTCAATCTCGATCAATCAAAGGATTCCGTTATGTCTTCTCCAACCACGAGATCTTCTCCAGTTGATAAGGTCGTCCCATTAACGAATCATCCAGATTTGGATAATCTTTCTCCAACGGGTTAGAGACTGTCAATGAGAATAGACTTTGAGTCTTGAGTCTGGCTGTCCGGAGGTCTTCAGACTTTAAATAGTAGAGTCTGCAAAACCTTCAGACTAGACTGAAGGAAACGTTTTGTCAGCTTCAAAACACTTCAAGAAGATTTCTCCAACAGTCCTGACTTGGAATCGTTCGCCTTGGTTAAGGTAATGACCCGACGCTTGTCTTAAGTAACAACATGCTTCAATGTTGTCCCGATTTCAAGTGTGGGCCATACACCCACGTCGTTACACGTCTAATTTGCCGAGACCTTTCCTCACCATCCGGGTGTGCTTGACACCCACACGAGACCATGATTTACTTGATGCAAAGACCAATAATTGAAAACACACAACAAGCACAACATACAAGCAAACACAAGCAAGTGATGACAAGATCCTAAATCAATACGCATAGCACATTGCCCTATTGAAGAGTTAGGAAAGTCTATTTACAACTTTTGAACCTAGCTCCAAGATGCTTCTTTGGTGACCAAACGGCTCCTAAGGTGGCTTGGTGAGGAAGGCGTGAAAGAGAGGAGAGAAAGGGAAGGGAAATGAGAGAATAGCTAGCTCTTAAGATATGAGGATGCCTTCTCATATTTATAGGTCTCTTACTCTTAGATTTTTATGCAAACTCATGATGACGCCTAAATGACAAGTTGGCCTACCTATCTTCTCGAGTTGGCGCCTAGGTCCATTGGTGTTGGCTTGTGGTTGGTCCACCTATTTGCTTACTCTCCAAGGCTCACCGTAGATTCATTATTACCTATGACGCCTAAGTGACACATAAGCCCCTTTAATGCCTAATGTCTTCTTCTAATTGTGTGGCACCCCTTGACGGCTCCCGGTCCGTTAGGGTCACCACAGTTCGCTTACCTTTCACTTTCCCTAATAACATGTCACTCTGATACCATTTCAATTGCAGTGGGTCCATACAACCATGGGGGTTTACATCTTTTAGATCGGTCCCTTGCACAATTCATATACGAAAGCACATCCAACAACTCCCTTCCCTATATTCAGAAAACGATGCACACCTACTAAACATTTTTGGGTAAAAGCCGAACACTTTTATTTACTTAAACCAGATGGACATCATTCATGGGTACATTAAAATGTCGTAGTCTTCTATACTCGGTTATACTTCAAAAGATGACCGACATCTCCTCCAACAGTCGTATACTTAAGGTCCATCAATCAGTGTCAGCATCCAAAAGTTCTTTCCTTTGCTATCCTCCTTCTTGCGGTCATATCCAACCACTTGATCCATCTACCGGTGGCAGTGGCAGTAGATGTATCTTATCTAGTCTGAAATGTTAGTCCCCAAAAGAGGTGAGTACAACCACTCAGCAGGTAAAAGATCCATTAAACTACTCAATGCATCAAACAGAACAATCATGGCATCATAGAGTACATATAGTTCATACATATCAAACATATCTCACCTTTTAGTCATGCATATTTCATCCTGCAATGTGCATATACCACCATGCACTTATACATATAACATCATATAGTCATGCATACATGTCACCATACCATGTGCACATACCACCATGCACTTATACATGTTACATCATACAACCATGCATATCTCACCATGCAATGTGCATATACCACCATGCACTTCATGTTTGCATTTCCATGAGGTTCATCCCATGCCATATGCACACACCCATGCACATAATTCAATTTCTATATTTATCTTTCACAAGGATCTCATCATTTTTCTTCCAAGGACCAATGTTTGCATCCCACAATTTATCGCTCGCATCCAACCTGGCATCGCGAGGAGCCTCCAGCACACACCTCCAGGCATCCGGCACACACCTCCAGGCATCTCGTATCCCAACTAGCATCACGATGAATCCCCTCGGCACACACCTCCAGGGCTTCCGGGATTACATACCGACATACCACCAGGAATTTCCCCTGGAATTACGTACCGTATACCACCGGCATCTCGAAACTCCCAAGGACATCCGACACCCCCACATTCCGAGCATCCGGTACCCCCACATTCCGAGCATCCTGACACTCCTGGGGCATCATCGGCTCACACCTCCGATAGTATCCTCATTTATCATAATTCATATTCACATTTGTGTCTCAATATCAACATGGCACATGATGTGATGGCAACAAGGTCAATTTCAGCTTTTGATTTTATATGAAATACCAAATTTCATCACATGTGCAGCAAGATTCAATCACTTAAAAACAATATAATTCATGGGGCAAACTCATGGATTATTGCTATTATTTTAGAAACGGAATGCGTTCTTTTAATTTGCACTTCTTAAAGATTAGTGATTGACCCTAATAATTTCTAAGAATTTAATACATCATAGACAAGCTCTAGAGGCATTTATCTCATGAAGAACACAACACCACCAGAATTTCATGCAAACAGAATAGTCCATGCATTACAGCTTTTGAAATTCGCACAATCCAGCTTGCACAGTTTTAGAAAACATTTTAATTAAATATCCAAATGACCTTCAAAAATTATGAAATTTGAACATGTGATATTCAAGACATAAAGGCAGATATTTCATGAATAACACTACGCCAAAAGATCCCCATATAGTTCAATACAGACCACGCATCACAGCACTACTAATTCTGTCCGTTCCACTTGCACAGTTTTTGAAACATTTTTGGTTAAATAGGCAAATGAACTTCAAAAATTATGAAATTTTAATATGTTGTAGGTAAGACATAAAAAAGGATATTTCATGAAGAACACTTTTCCAAAAGAATCTCATAAAAAACGGTATAGACCACGCATTGCAACATTACCAAGTCCGAACACATCAAATTACATAGTTTTAGAAACATTTTCGATTAAATACCAAATGACATTAAAAAATTATGAAATTTGACTATGTGATAGCCAAGACCATAAGGTAAATACTTCATGAAGACTTCAAATTTAGAATCGTCCTAGGTAATTAAATATGGACGGTTGAAACCCCTGTTCCTAGTACCAAAATTTCCAGATCCAGTCTTTCCAAAGAATAACGATCTCACCCACTTATACTTGTGTTTTTTGTCCCAAATTTGAGTATGTTATACTCCAAAAAGTCCTTAACAACTTTCATTTAGAAGTCAAAGCCAAAATCCAACTCGAACATCACATGCAAGTCACTAGAACATCCAAGGTCGAGCTGTTTTCTCAAGAACAGTACACTAGGCTAGAGCACCACCCTTATAACTTCAATTCTTTTCACATTCTAAACCTCCGTAATTTTTACCATTCAATCACACACACTAAGCACAGCATACAAGAGTAGATCAAGAGATCTCACTTGCCTCTAAACTGAGCAACGGCGAGCACACGGCAGCAACGGATGGCGATGCATGGACACGGCGAGAGGCGGCCCTTCCTTCCTTTCCCTTGCTGCCCGCATGACTCTCTCTCTCTCTGGTTTGGTTTCCTCTCAAATTCTCTCTCGGTCTCTCCTGCCTTCGTACGAAACACCCTCCCCCTTTTCTTTGTTTTCTCGATTACAATTTACCATGGCCGCTGGTTTTTACCTAAAACCAGTCAACTTTAAGGGGAGTTTTTCCATGGTTTGGCCGCATGAAGGGCAGCTGGATTCGTACGTGTCCAGCATGCATTTCTTCCTTCGACACCTTGCTCCTCCTTGCCACGTGTCTTCAGCAATTTAACTAATTCTCTTCTTAATCCTAATCTGCTGGCCGACCGAGGGAAAGCAACGTGGCATCATTGGTCAATGATTTCCCTTCATAGTTGACTAGGGTGTTGACTAGTATGGAGATCTTTGGGCTGTTTTGGGCCAGCAAATTAGTGGCCCAAATTCCTTAGAATTAATCCTTAATCTTGCACATACATGGGGCATTCTCGATCCCATGGTTTCATGGTTCAACAATTTATCAAATGTAGTCTTTCATGATCCAAATTCTTTTCTTGTTCCATGGTCGGCTAGACATGACTGAGATTGGTCCCACTAATGATCTTAAGGAGACTTTGATGAATCTATAGTTTATTCGACGATCAAACTATTTCCATATGTGACTCATCGATTGTGGCATCCCAAAATTCAAGTCATCCTCTAGAGAAATTAAAGCCTATAATTAGGTAATGAAATTACCTATGGTCTATGTGTTAGCCATTAGTTTTCTTAAGGCTAGGTGTTATTGTGCTTATGTTTATGAATTTTGAATTTAGGACTATAGGATAAATTAATAATCTATGCTTGGCCATGCACTTCTTTTTTTTTGGTAAGACGTAAGAATAATATAGCTAGAGAAACAAGGAGTTACAAAGAGGCAAAACAGACAGGCGACTCCAAGCATGCACTCAAACTGACACAGGCATCATACTGAGTGGATGGGAGGCGGGAGCTGAAAAGCCAAAAAGAAACAACAGCAGCAGAAGCTGCACAAGGCCAAACACGACGGCCAATAAAAAGGAACAGGCAAAACCAAGAACCCGGGAATCACAGTCTGGCAAACCGAGGAGCATGCGGAGGGGAAAAACCCGGCAACAACTGAAACAGAGGCAAACCAGCCTTGCGAGGGGAGAGCAGGACGCATAATCAACAGCAGCATCTCACAGCGCAAGGAAGACAGGCCAGTATGGAGACCTTACTCAAAGATTGCGGGGTGTATTCCCCAGCACATTTGTAGTCTTCGGTTACGCGGATTATCTGGAACTCTTGAGAATGTGGAGGCTCTATCTTTGACAGCTTTCCGAAGACGATCTTTGAGAGCGGGCAGGAATAGGCTTCGATTCCGAAAGATGATGTTATTTCGCTCCTTCCATATAAGGTAGCACAGGGCAGCAAATGCAAAGCGAGCAATGGAATGGTGGAAGCACGAGTCCGAGAGATGGCTGACCATCCACTGTATATTCTCCTTCCAAGGACCATTTCGCCAACTCAAATTACATTTAGAAGCCCAAAAAGAGGCCATTCTACCCGTAACTGAGCAACCAAAGTATAAGTGGTCAATTGAATCTGGCCTACTTGAGCAGAAGGCGCAGGAAACATCCGGGATCCTCCCATATGACAGAAGCAAGACATGGGTTGGCAGTCTATTCCGAGTGATCAGCCATAAATGGGTCTGATACCGCGGGGGAAGAGTGAAGCTCCAGACAAATCGAGACCAGTTAACCAAGGAGCCTCTAGCTCAAAGCATAGTCCATGCAGAAGCAGTAGAGAACTGACCTGAAGAGTGGCCAAGCCACACCAGACGGTCATCCTGGCTGTTGAGGCTGGGGAGAGGATCAACCCAAGTATGGATAGCAACAGCTACATTAGACGAGATAGACATGGCAGCAATACCCGTAGCAACAGAAGCATTCCGAGGGATACGAGAGCAATATATGTCATGATCCGAGAATAACTTGTTGAATGGGCCACGAGGGTGCCAGGTATCAAACCAAAAAGAAGTCGATAACCCATTACCAATGTTCCAGGCAAAATACCTCTGAATCAATTCACGCAGGCCAAAGAGTTTCTTCCAAGACCAAGAACAAACGGTCGGCCTAGGCGCAATCCAGAAATTCTTGTGTTTTAAGAAGACTGAATGTATCCATTTGGTCCAGAGCGATTCCTTATCAGAGAAAAGCAGCCATATATGCTTAGTCATGGTAGCAATATTACTAACTCGAAGTGAGCGAATACCTAGTCCTCCTTCCGCTTTAGGAAGACAGACTTCTTCCCAACAAACTCTAGCACCACCAGATCCAAGGTTCGGGCCACGCCAAAGAAATTGGCGGAAGATCTGCTTAATTCGATTAATAACTGAGGAGGGGAGGATAAAAACCGAAGACCAGTATACCTGAATGGAATGGAGAACAGATCTTATAAGTTGGAGTCTACCAGCAGTTGAAAGGAAGCGGTTAGTCCATGACTGAATTCTCTTCATTATAGCATCCACTAAAGATACACAATCTTCCTTTCCTAATCTTGAGGAAATTACGGGGACGCCAAGATACCGAAAGGGCAAGGATCCAAGGTTGAACCCCGATGTATTAACCATTGCACTCTTCAAAGAGTCATGCCCCCCAGAGATAAAGATTTCACTCTTATTAAGGTTGGGGGTGAGACCAGACCAGGCAGCAAAAGTGTTTACTCCATCCATTAGAAGGCTTAGAGATGGCATGTTTGCTTCCGAGAAAAGCAACACATCGTCAGCGAAGAATAGATGAGACAACTTGGAGGGTTTACAACGCCAAAAGAACTGAAATTCGGGTTTGCAGGTGCGGGCATTAATAATGCCAGTAAAAACTTCCATTACAAGAGTAAAGATATATGGGGAGAGGGGGTCCCCCTGTCGGATACCTCTCCCACTAGGGAAAAAACCATGCAACTCACCGTTTAAAGCTATAGAGAACTTGGGGGTTCTGATGCATGTCATAATTCGATCAATAAATGTGGGTGGGAAGCCAAATGCTTGGAGAGTCGACTCAATAAAGTTCCGAGTCTAAGCGAGTCATAAGCTTTGGAGAAATCAACCTTAATAATGTTCTTCGGAAAGTACGGCTCATGGTGGAAGTGAGCAAATAATTCTTGAGTAAGCATGATATTATCACTTATCCTCCTCCCTTTAACAAAAGCGTTCTGGGGGGGACTAATTATAGATGGGAGCATAGAAGCTAATCTGTTGGCTAAAAGCTTCGTGATACACTTGTATATAGTGTTGCAACAAGCAATAGGACGGAAGTCATTTACCGTGGAAGCATTGGGGGACTTCGGGACCAAGGTTAGAATAGTGGTGTTGATCTCACGAAGCAGCTGACCCGTAGAGAAGAAGTCCCGAATTGCCAATAGAACGGAAGGGCCTACAATATCCCACGATTGCTTAAAGAAATCAACATTAAATCCATCCGGGCCAGGGGCTTTTCCGGTGGCCAATGAAAACAAAGTAGTTCGGATTTCATCTTGGTGAATGGCGAGAGATGGCTTGGATACGATTATCATCGAGCGTAGAAGCCGGATTCGCACGAATCTCATCAACGAGACGGAATGGCGGAGGGGTAGCGGGCTGACAGCAAATTTTGAAAATGATCAACAAAGAGTTGCTGCACTTGACTTCATCGGTAATTACATTGCTACCATCGAAATCGAGAGAATTCTATTCCGGGAGATGGCCTCGCTTCACCGAATGGTGGAAGAATGTGGTGTTCAAGTCACCTTCTTTAAGCCATCTGACCCTTGATTTTTGTCTATAGAAAGATTCTTCCTTGAGGCGAAGGTCAGAAAAGACACGGAGGTGGTCCTTTTCCGCATCAGCTAGAGCTTGATTATGAGGGTCAAACTAAATAGCGTTTTGGGCTTCCACGAGAAGGCGTCCGGCATCAAATGTTCTAGCCAAAATATCAGTGTAAGCCTCCCTGTTTAATAACTTTAGTCTGCGTTTAAGGGATCTAAGCTTACTACAAAGGACAAACATAGGCGTACCAGAGATACGCAGCTCCCAGATTTGCCGAACCAACTCAAAGAAGTTGGGGTGTGACATCCAGAAATTGAAGAACTTGAAGGGTTTACGCGAGATAGGAACAGGGGCAATCCTGACCACCATAGGAGAGTGATCGGACACTCCAGGAGCAAGAAAGTTGGCTTCCGAATAGGAGAAGGTCGAGATCCAAGCTGCATTAGTAAGAACTCTGTCTATCTTTCTTTGCCTTCGATTAGGACCAGACGAAGTAGACCAAGTAAACCCGTTACCCACAAAGCGGAGATCATCTAGACCAGATTGGATGAGGCACTCTCCGAAGTCTTCAAAGGCTGGGATCCAGTAATTGGATCTATCTGCTCTGTCAGAAGCATACCGAATGGCATTGAAATCACCAGCAACAATCCAGGGGATGTCCAGACAAATGGAACTAGTGGAAATCAGATCATTCCAAAGCGGTCTTCTCAGGACAAAAGAATGCTCCGCATAGACTACCGAAAGATTAAAAGCAACACCAGAAATAAAACACTCCAACCGGCCATGAATGGCCTGAGCAGTACAAGCTGAGATGCAAAAAGAAGCGGCCAAGGGGTTCCAACCCACCCAAATACGACCCCTGATGGAATAAGAGTAATTTGTAGACCAAGACCACCCAGGAAGAAGGGAAGCCGAAACATGGGAATGGGCAGCAGGGGATATTTTAGTCTCCAAAATACCACTACAACAGAGGCGGTTAGTCCTCACAAAATTCCTAATCTCAGCTTGTTTGAGGGCTTGTCCAAGACCCCTAATATTCCAAACACCAAAAAACATAGGAATGAGATAATAAGATTACCTTCTCTTGCCACCTCGCTTCCTTGCCGAGTGTGGCATAAGCTTCGGGCCAGCAGGAATACTCGCCTCAGCAGATTCAGAGCGGAGGATTCCTTTTTGACGAACAGAGGCCTCGTGATTGGCCTTCGGAGGGGGAGATTCGCGTTCCTCCGGTATGGATGAGGGCACCTTACATGGTGATACAGATTCACCGTCATCGGAGTTGATATCTTCAAGATCTTCATCTGAAGGTGCAGACTTATTCGAGACAGGGGAGCCCTGTCTTTTCATCACAGCAGCGGAATCTGGGTCAATAGAGGTGGCAGGGATCAGATCAAAAGAAGGATGATGATCCTCCTGCCTAGTTAGCTCTGGTTGCCTATGAAGGGCCATTGAAGTCTGAGGCATTGGATCTCCAATCTGGTTTTCTTCAGAACGGGGGGCTTGGGATGATTCGGGACCGGATCATACATCAGGCCATCATTTGCAGGCACCGGGGTGTGCTTATTGCGTTTACCACGCACTTCACGCCATTCGTTTGGACGGGGGATAGGTGCCTTCGGGACTGAGGGACCAAGTTTAGAAGGACTTGAGGAATTGGGGGCAGGACATCTATGGCCAAAAGAAGAGCAGGTTGGACATAGAGTCGGGATCCACTCATATTGGACTGTCACTGATCTAAGCTCACCCTTCATCATAAACTCTATAACTTCAGGGAAAGAGTTAAACGTATCAACCTCTATACAGACTCGAGCAAAAGCTACCATTGCCATCTGTTCTATTCGATTATCAACAAATAAGAGCTTACCAATACCACTTGCCAGAAATTTGATGCCAGCAGCAGACCATAGAGCCACAGGGACGTTCCTGAGACGAATCCAGATGGGGACAGTATTATGAGTTGATTTCTTGAGCTCCAACATAGGGTGCCATTGTTGCAGGATCAAGGGGATTTTGGCTACTGCAATCGGGCCTCCATCCAAGACTTTCCTCCTGAATTCACTATCCGGAATGTGAAAGAAGTAAAAACCAAGGTCAGCAGCAATGACTTCGACCAAGTGATGGCCCCAGGCATTCTTGAGGGCATCCTCTGTGAGGTGGTAGGGTAGGCGCTTTCCAATGTAGTAGCCAACCAGACATTCCTCCCATTTCGGGTGAGAAGATTCAAGTATCTCCTCCGGCATCTGCAGAATCTTAGAGTTCTCAATTGTGGCCGGGGGAATAAAGGATAAACCATAGCCTTTGGTTGCCGAACGGGTTACAACAGCCGAGGAGCGAGCAAAGGGGGAGTATCCTTCACAAGGGGAATCTGTACATTCGGAAGTGGCTCCTTCGGCGCCTTATTCAGGGCATTCGAACGCCCTTTGGCCTCACGCCCGTGCAGAACAGGGATAGGTGCAGTGTCTCGGCCGAAGGAGATCTTCCTATCCTTTCGATTTAGACCAGCAGAGGCGTTATCATGCCCAACAGCACTTAGTCGAGTAGGAATACCCAGCAGAGGACGAGCCCTACGAGCCCTACTTCGTCCCCTGCTTCGCGAACGCCCAGAGTGGGCGCGAGGTCCTCTCAGAGCCGAGGAGTATCGCATGACAGGGTTACGAGCGGGTGTGGGGGAGAGAGGGTGCTCAACCGGAGCAAACTCATGGGCTTTACCCCGGTTATCTTCCGCTATCTCAGAGGAGGACGCCATTCGGGGACGGCGAGCTCGGATTTTCAAACCCTAAGAACTCAGATCCGAGATTCCAAGTGAGGAAGACATACCAGGGAAAATCGCTCGGTAGAAGACAAGATCAGATGTAGAGGAATGATGTCTTCAAGAGAGGGCGCAATCGGCCGGCCAAAACGGCCGGAAATGGGAGATGCGCAGGCGATGAACAGTGCTCGCGAAAACCCAGTCGAGAGCTTCAGATGATGAACGCTTGGCCATGCACTTTATAAATTAAATTTCAATAAATGAAATGTCATAAGACTTTGGCCATGTGGAAAATTTAAAGTTTAAAATATTTATAAAAGAAATTCAAAAAAAAAAAAAGAGGAAAAGGTCAATTTTTAGGTTGGGCCTTAGGCCCATTGGCCTAAGCTTTTAATGGGCCAAGTTAGCCGGCCCAATAGAGGCCCAAAAGGAGTGGTCGACCGGCCCAATAGAAGCCCAAGCCCAAAAGCCCAAGCCCATCTTGCATGTGTTGTGACAAGTGGCACGAGACTCTCATGCATTGGCTTAGGGAAGAAGGCCATGCATTGGCTGGTTTGTAGGCAAGTAATCATGAGGAATTGGGGGTATAAAAGGGAAGAAGAGGAGAGAGAATGGCCGGTTAGCCATTCGGCCAAGTGAGGGAGAGAGAGAGAATCGCGCGAGAGAGAGAGGAAGCCGAGAGGGAGAGAAAGGAGCCCGTTCGCCGCCGTGTGCCGGCCGCTCGTGCTGTTCGTGAGGTCTAGAGGCAAGTTGGGAATCCACTTTCTACTCTTGCACCAATGTTTTCGCATGAACTGTTTAGAGTCAGAAACTTGTTTGAGCTTGCATGTGTGTTTAGAGTCCGATTTTGGCTTTGATTTCTTCATGAAAGTTGTATCTAACATCTTGAACTATAACATACTGAAATTTCGTGGAAAATTATGGAGATTTGGGGGGTCAAACCCTCATCCTACGGAGATGCTAGATCTGGAATATTTTCGTATGAACTGTTTGAGTCAGAATGTTGTGAGAGCTTGCATGCATGTTTAGAGTTCGATTTTGGCTGTGATATCTTCATTAAAGTTGTAGCTAACATCTTGAACTATAACATACTGAAATTTAGTGGAAAATTATGGAGATTTAAGGGGTTAAAATCTTATTCTACGGAGACCCCAGATCTGTAAAGTTTTTACTGACCTCTTGCTGGATTCTTGATTACATGTTGGTTTTTGTTGAAGATCTCACTTCGATGTCTTCATGAAAGTTGTAGGGGACACCTTAAAATACAACATACTCAAATTTTAAGAGAAATGAACAAGTATAGCCTAGTAAATCGGCTAGATCTTGGAGACAATGATTCTGGTGATGTATTCCGAGACACCCGAGACTTCATGGACTTAAATGGTGACCATAATTTGGTTATTTGACCTAGATCTCTTCATGAAACTTGTAAAGGACACCTTGATACATAACATATCCAAATTACAGAGAAAACGAAAGAGAATAGGTAGGTTAAATCTCAGTATTTCGGAGATGTGTATTCTGGACGATGCGGTAAGGGTTCCAGAAGCTTCGTGAGGTTGAATAAAATAATCTATAAGGAATATGACTTGGATTTCTTCATGAAAGTTGTACGAAAATGTCTTGGCTATAACCCAGTAAAATTTCATAATTTTTGGAGGCCATATGAATATTTTAATTGAATTTATTCGGAAACCGTGCATTCTGGTTTAATCCGAGAATCATAGGATGTTTTGGGAAAATGGTGAGATTTAGTAAAAATTCAAATTGGCCATGAATTTTGCAAGTAATTATCGTCCTATGGGTTTTTCTAATAATTCCTTGAATTTTGATAATTTTGGGAATTTATTGATATTAAATAAATAATAAATAAATAAAATAGATTTTTATTTGGTCATGGATTCAATTTTATTTGTGTGGCATATATGTGATAAAGTCTTGGTACATGTATTGAATTGAGATGCATGTGTGATAAAGTTTTGGTATGTGTATGACATTTGAATTGAGATGCAAGTGTGAATTCCATGTCAAGTGTGATTTGTTTGATGCCATGCCATATGCCATGTTAAATTGAGACTAAAATATTGACAAATGTTGATGGTGGGAAATGAGGAAATGGTTGTGGTGGAGGATGATGGCCGGAATGTATAGAAATACATTGCCGGATTTCCTCGGGAGTGTCAGGATGCCCGGTGGTATACGGTACGTAATTCCAGGGGAGGCCTGGTGGTATGTCGGTACATAATTCCGGAAGCCCTGTCAGAGGTCTTTGCCCGAAGGGAATGCCTCGCGATGCCAGGATTTGGGTGTGAGATGCCCAGCTAGAAGGGTAAAGGCCGGATGTCCGGTTGTATCTTGGATACATGCCCGGAGGTTCCTCGTGATGCTAGTTAGGATGCGAGATGCCCGGAATGTGGGGGGCCGGATGCCCGGTTGTATCTTGGATACATGCCCGGAGGTTTTTCTCGCATGGGATGCGAGTGTAAAATATGAGATGAAATTGATGAATCGAGGAAGGGTGATGTGGTGATCAAATTTTAAAATAAAGATAAAAATTAACCCATGGTATGATATGCATGATGATATGCATGGTGATGATGATGATATGTGATGTGATATGATGATCACCCATGGTATGATATGCATGATGATATGCATGGTGATGATGATGATATGTGATGTGATATGATGATCACCCATGGTATGATATGCATGATGATATGCATGATGATGATGATGATGATATGTGATGTGATATGATGATCACCCATGGTATGATATGCATGATGATATGCATGATGATGATGATGATATGTGATGTGATATGATGATCATCCATGGTATGATATGCATGATGATATGCATGATGATGATGATAATATGTGATGTGATGATGTCATGATAAGGATGACGTGTATGATATAATGATGCCATGATGATGACATATGATGATATGATATGCATGATGATAAGGCATGATGATGCATGATAGTATCGCGCATGGCTGCAAGGTAAGTTACGCCTGCAATGCATGTATGATTCGTATGATGCATTGAGTTGTTATTGGATTTCTTTACCTGCTGAGTGGTTGTACTCACCCCTTTTGAGGACCAACATTTCAGATTAGTAGATGGTTTAAGCGGTTGGATATGACCGCGAGGAGAAGGATAGCAAAGGAGGGAACCTTTGGACGCCGACACTGGTTGATGGACCTTAAGCATACGATTGTGGGAGGAGATGTCGGTCATCTTTTGAAGTATAGCCTAGTATAGAAAACTATGGTATTTTGATGTACCGACTAAAGATGTCCATCTACTCTATGTAAATAAACGTGTCCGGCTTTTACTTATAAATGTTTAGTAGGTGTGCATCGATTTCTGAATGTAGGGAAGGGAATTGTTGGATATGCTTCCGTTATGTAAATTGCGTAAGGGACCGTTAATAAAAGATGTAAACCCCCAATGGTTGTATGGACCCATTGCAACTAAGAATGGTATCAGAGTGACATGTTATTTGGGAAAGAAAAAAGAAAAGTGAACTGTGGTGATCCTAGCGGATCGGGGGCCGTCGAGGGGTGCCACATCGATCCAACGATGCTATGAGCCAATGTTATAATCCGACGATACTCTTGTCACTTAGTTGTGGACCGTCGTATATCTAAGGGTCGTTACAAAATTTCGGATGCCATAAATTGGTTGGTTATTGACTTGTTCACCGAGGCTATAATCTAGGGCCATCATACCCTAAGATTTACCTAAGATTCTAGGGGACACTTAAGAAGGTGACTCATCCCTATCATTTACGAACTAAGATTCAAAATCATTAAATGAAGCCTAGATATTTTTCCCAACTACTTGGCATGCAAGTTTTCTCCTTCCTCCTTGCAAAGGACATGTGGCACATAATGGATAAGGATGGACTAGGTCAAAAGATTATGGAAGATTCTAGAACCCTAGTCACCTCTTGACACTTGTCCAATGATTCATCCTCGCATTAATTAATTCGGGTCCAAAATTCATCCAAGGCATTTATAAGACTAACATAGGGTGTCGCCTAATTGTAGAAGTCATTCATATTTGTACACAATCGACAGTTCTATGAGAATCGAGATTCATGCCAAAATTTACTAAACTTTAACCAAATGAGTGTAACTAAGTCGGTAGCCTTCTTAAACTTGTGAATGACAATTTTCAATTAGAATCGGTCCATTGAATGTCTTAAAATAAACTTCATGGTTAGTCTTGGTTATTACCCTAACCGGGTCTCCGTTGGGTGGACTAGGTCCATGGCCAAATATGCTATGCCTTGGTCCATCTAAGGTTTATGTCATTGATTCCCATGATTGACGCTCTTACCTTGTTCTCATAGCTTGGAATCGAGGATGTTACACGGACAGTGGCTATGGGCTTCTGTTCACACCTCCACGGTGCACGTGGAAAGTTGGACGGTGGCAGAACAATGGCTGGATGGCGGTGCAGAGACAGCACGTCAACGGCACAGTCTTTGAGCTTTGCAAAAGACCAAGCTGTGAGAGAGAAAAAGGGAGAGAGAGCTGCTGTAAGGGCTGGACAGTGGCCTCCTCAGCTTCAAAACCCAGCTATGGCGATGGAAATAGCATGCGGAGAGGCGATTCGGCATTGGGTGCAAAGGACGATCACTAGTGAGATATAAACAAGAGGAAAAATGAAGAAACAATCTTGAGATGGAGATGAAAATGGAGATGAGGGTTCAGCTAAGGCAAATGGGAGAGAGAGGATGAGCTTGAGAACAAACAAGTGAGAAAAATGAGAGAAAGTGAGATTGAGGGGGAGAGAGCCGACGGTAGAGGCAAGGGGAAAGGAGAGGAGAGAGAGTGGGACATTAAATCTTCATAAATGCCCATCCCATCTCAACCTTCAAGGACTCTCTTCCACCAAGCAAATGGATATGCCATTGATGGGGAAAATTCAAACATTAATGAAAGGTTTTAGCACTTGAGTGGATAGATTAGGGTAGGCTAGTCTAGGCTAGGCTAGAATGTTCTTCAAGCCACCACTCTCTTGCCATTTTCCAACTTTGCCCTTTTGTCCTTAGTCCAATGAAAGGATATTTCGATCATTTCACTAAAATTGTGTACTATTCATGCACTATTCACGTGCTTGGGTGTAATAAATGCCAAGATTTAGCAATGATAGACCTAATTGGGCTAGGAGAGCCTATAGCCCTCTTGGGCTGCCCATGAAACTTAAAGCCATCGCGAACTGGACAAGAGGAGTTAATAATTCCATGGACTAGAGTTCGACTGGTACGTCCGGGCGATGTCGGTGTCTGCTGATACGCCAGAAACATTATTAGCCTAAGTGAAGCATTGAGGATTTTTGGGGGCACGGAATGCATTGCGGTAGCAAAAATAAGCAAAAAGTCGTATTTTTTTTTAGTGAATGTGTGATTGAGCAAGCTATATCACAGAAAGACCAGCCTTTAATCGCAGTCTTGTCACCATGCAAAACGTATATAAAACACCTGCGTTACGTGTGATTAATTTATTGTGATTCGGCTCCCACTCAAATGGAAGTAGGAGTCACTAACTGCCGACTAACAAAATCACTACCCATTAAATGGGAGGGTACATCGTCCAGCAGTTATTGTAAATAGCTAGTCTTGGAGCACGTGCTTCACGCTAAATAAAAATGTTAAAAAAAGAAAAAGAGTATTAAATTGAGAATCACATTTAAAAAAAAAAAAAAAAACGAGGCTAGTCATTTTTCGAATACAGAAAGTCAAGTGATTGCGTAAAGGGTGGAATTTATTTGTTAAATTTTGTAAATTTGACATAGATATAGATAAGAACATTTTAGTAGATTTGAAAGTAGATGCTATATGGGGAGTTCGATTTCCCACTTTGAAAGACAAATAATTATTTCTCCAATCACATGGTTCACGAGCATAGCAGCGTGTATTTCTACAAAAATGAGTTTTTAAGGCGAATAATAAGTGATTATATGGTCATCAGGGTGCCTCATGGAATTTTCTAATCAAAAAGTGAAAATTCACAAATCGTTGAAATTGAGATAATAGTTATGTTTTTTGGTCGGATAAATTGAGATATGTTGGATGGCTGAAATTTATTGCATTTCAATTTTAACGATGAAAGATTACGACGGCATGATGTCTTGTAGAAACGATAGAATCACCTGAGGAAACATGCTTTGAATTTGATTCCCACTCTTGTTTTTACCTTTTTTCCCCACTTCTTTTCACCTTTTTTCATGATTCACATTGTCGGCCAAAAATCACAAAGGACCTATTTTATTTTGCATGAATGGATCATCTAAGAGAGAGAGAGAGAGAGAGAGAGAGAGGGAAAAGCGCCTTGTGCTCGAGGCATCATTAACAGGTAAAAATTCATCCTTGTATCACTGTTTTTTCACTTGAAAATTTAATTTTATGTTAAAGAATTCCAAGAGTTTGATTTATTTAGCTGGTGCAATCTTAGCCCATTTCTGGCGTATTGTGAACCATGTGACCTTGGGGTTTTACACGACTTTGCTCTTCCTGAGTGAGATTGGACTTTGTTAAATTGATCTGCAGCTGCAAACTCTTTTCATGAGAATAATAGTGTCCGACAGTAGAAGATGTGGAATTCGAAGTTTTTGTTTGAGGTTTGATCTGTCGTTTCAGCAGAATCTGCATGATCAGGTCAAAGAACATCTTTTTATATGGCATACAAGCATATGAATCACGAGGAGGTTGAGTTGGGGAGTTGCTATGATCTGTGAACTATGTGAACTTAGGTTTCTAAACGACTTTGCTCTTTTGAATGGGATTAAACTTCATTTTATGAATCTGCAATGCAACTCTCTTCATGAGAACAATAATGTCTCCGCACTAGAGAGTGGGAATTCAAAGATATATATATACTTTGATCTTCATGGGGATCGTTTTAGCGGAATCCGCATGATTGGGTCACTGAACTTCTTTTTGTTTGGAATATGAACTTATGAAATACAACCAACATATGGTCTAATTGAGTGTTTTTATCGAGTTTTGACTTTCAAATTTGTGATATGGGCATTTTATACCATGCATTTTTTTTAAGGGTTTTTTGAATGGAGACCATAAAAGGGATATGTTGCGCAACACATTTTTAAATCTAGCCTCCACATTCTTCCCTTTCTTTGTTCTCCCTCTCTTCTTGTTAGATCTTTAGATTTTGTAGCTCAGCAAGTATTTTTTAACTTTTTTGGATTGTACTCTTGTACTTCTTGTTGAAGAAGTGAAATCTTGGTTTTTTCTCACTTTGGGTTTTCACATATATTTTGTGTCTTGTGCGGTTTTGATTTTGCTTTCATCCCTTGCTATCTATGCTTTGATTTGTACATCTTATGGTGTTGTTCTGCAATAAACAGGTATCAGAGTGAGTGAATTTAGAACTTTTATTTGAGATGGAATCTATCCAGTTCAAAGTGGCACACCTTTCAATAGCTAAAACAATTTCAGATTATGGAAGATAAAGATGAAAGCATTGTTGCATCAAAAAGGTTCGATTAGAGCCTTGAATAGTAAGTACCTCAATAATATGAGTTCAGCTGAGATTAAGGAGATAGAAGAGAGGGTGCATAGCATTATCCAACTGTCGTTGTCCAACAAGGTGCTTCATAAGGTCGTCGATGAAGAAATGGTTTTGGCATTGTGGAAGAAGCTCGAGAGCCTCTACAAGAAATCTCTTACAATGAGATTATTCTTAAAGCAATGTCTTACATGCTAAAGATGCAAGAAGGTACTCCTATCCAAGAACATCTAAATGAATTTAATGAGATCGCAATGTATTGCGAAAGCAAGCAATCAAACAATAAAAAAGATAAAATTAGAGAAAAGATCAAACACCAAAATTACGTGGTTTGTTCATAGCGACCTATGTCTAGGAGGCAAGTGATAACAAATTCCACTATAGATTAAACGATACAACAAAGATTACAACTAAACTTGAATCACTCAAACACTCTTAATGTTTCTCAATCCCCAATTACACCCAATAACTCATACAATGCTTAGCCCCACAAGTTCTCACGAAACAATTTCTTAATCTCATATAGAAATTATGCACAAATTCTTACCACAAGGATTTAACCGACTTAATTGCACAAACAAGAACTTCTACTGGCATGTGAAATTCGCAAAGGCCAATCCGCACTCATCAACGATGGCAGAGCACCAAGCACTCACGCGGTGCTTCAAGAAGTCCATCCCATTTGCGGCAAACATATTTTCCAAATATATGAAACCCAAGTTGACCGAGTGATGGTCAAATTCAAAGTCCACTCAGACTTTCCATTTTGAAACCGAAGAATCCAAATTGTATACAGAAATTTACTGGACTTGCATCCGATAAAAGTCCCTGTTCTTGACCGTGACTCAAATGTACTCCTATTCCAAATAGGAAAGTTTGGCCTTTCTCTTTTCCAATTTTGAAAATTCATATTTTTGCTTTGCGTTCAAATTCAAGACATAAATTTAACATAATCGATATAAAAAAATCTAGGTTTGGAGTTAGATGATGAAGACCAAGTCCTAAATGTGTTATGCTCACTACCGAACTTGTATGAGAATTTTGTGAAAAGGTTGTATGTAAGGGAATCCATAACTCTTGAGGATGTGACGGCCTCATTGAATTCCATGGAGATGTGTATAAAGTCGAATGCAAGTGATATTAATGATAAAGCTGATGGCTCGGTTGTCAGGGAAAGGTTGAACCATCATGATAGATGTAGTAGTAGGAAAGGACTCGAAATCTAGATTAGGCCGAGATAAGAAAAAGGTTGAGTGTTACTATTATCATAAATTCAGACACTATAAAAATAAGTGTTCTTTGCTTAAGGCTAATGGAGGAAGTCAATGAAGAGTTTCGATTTGGCTAGTTTGGGGAATGATAGCGAGTCAGCTGATGTAGATAATTTTCTTACTATTTCGTCTTTGGAATGTCATGTTGACACCAAATGGATTTTGAATTCGGCATGTTCGTACCATATTTGTCCAAATAGAGATTGGTTTCCCACATATGATAAAGCCAATGATGGTTCAATTTTGATGGACAATAATGCAATTTGCAAGATTACAAGTATTGATATGGTGTGGATCAAATGTCATGATAAGATAGTAAGAACTTTCATAGTTATTAGATATACTCGAGATTTGAAAAAGAACCTTACTTTGTATAGCAATATGGATTCCATAGATGCATGTACAAGGATGGAGTTGGAGTTTTAAAAATTTCAAAGGGCTCCCAAATTATGATGAGAGGTAACAAGAATAATAGCCTCTACGTTTTGTAGGGAAATACTGTCATGGGTTCTTCAAATATATCATCCTCTTCAGATTTTGAGATATGCAGTTGGGCCACATGAGCGAAAGAGGAATGACTATTTTGAGTAAACATGGTTTACTTTGTGGGGAGCATGTGATTCACTTGACTTTTGTGAGCATTTGGTTTCAGGAAGCAGTGCAAAGTTTGTTTCAATATTGGGGTGCACTCGACAAAGGGCACAATGAACATTATTCACTCTGAGTTATGGGGACTTACACATGTTACATTTAAGGGTGGTACAGTTTATCTTCTCACATTTATCGATAACTTTTCTAAGAAAGCCTAGGTTTAATTCTTGAAGTGTAAGAGTTATGTTTTTTTATATGTTCAGAAGTGGAAGATGTTCATTGAAAATCAAATCGGGAAGAAGATAAAACGTTTCAGAATAGACAGCGATTTTGACTTTTACAGAGGTGATTTCAACAAATATTGTGAAGATTCAGGGATTGTCCAACATCAAACAGTTAGGCACACACCTCAATAAAATGGAGTGAATGACCACATAAACCAAATACTTCTAGAGAATTTAGGTGTATGCTCTCTAATTTTGAACTTAGGAAAGATGTCTGGGCTAAAGGTGTGAACACATCATGTTATTGGTGAATCATTCTCCTTTGACTGCAATTGAATGTAAGAATCCATATGAGTTATGGTCAGATGAACTTTCATATTATTCTAGTTTCAAAGTATTTGGATGTTCGCTTATTATTATATAAAAGATGATAAACTTGCACTTGGGCCAGGAAATGTGTTTTTGTTGGTTATGTAGACAAGATTAAGGATATGGGTTGTGATATTCTAACCTTCAATCACCAAAGCTTATAATCAGTGGGGATGTTGCTTTTGATGAGAAATTCCATACTTGATCAAAAAAAGATTGTTACTAAGGGTGCGCATGGTAAAATTTCTGAAACAGAAATTGATTTCTGGCCGAAATCAATTTATCAATTTCTATTCCCCGGACAAGTTTCTGAGCAAAGAAACCCGTTTGATAACGACTCAAAATTTCTATTTCTGAAACAGAAATCCGTTTGATAACAGAAATGAATCATATTGTCCCCATCTTTTACCTCACTCTTCTTGGTGCTTGTGATGGTAATTTAATTTGATAAAATTTGGTAAATCACTTTAATTTAGATTGGTAATTCGATAGAGTAGTTAGGAACTTCAAAACATTAGCAATTTATGTAAATAAAAGCTAGTAATTAGTATAAAAATGCTAATATGCAAACTATAAAAGATTTGGTATTTTCAAATGCTAATATGCAAACTATAAAAGATAAGAGCGCCATTTCTCACTAGTCCAAGCTCTCGAAGATCCAAGTTTTGCTTTACGCCTTCCCCCCATTCCTTTTTCTTTCTTTATTTTATTTTATTTTTTTCTTGTTGGTATTCCCGTTTACATTTTCTGGCCATGTTTGTATTTTGACAGTGCAATGGTCAATGACTAGTTGGAAAAGAGACTGGTTATCTTCATTTTCCTTTATGATTGATAAGATCCGTAAGATCGGTACATGCTTACGACGGTGAATGTGCATTGACATGACATCAATCGGACGTTCAATGAGGATTGCTAACAGAAGCCGTTGTATAGGTTGTAAGATCACAATTGGATGTTCTAACTAAAAGGGATAGTTTGTTGAATCACCTACAAACAAAGTCCAGGCACCTTTACCATATTTCATATGAACCTTATGGGGAGTGGAGGACCCTCAGTCTGGCATGAAAACTGATTCTTTGATGACACGAGGTTCATTCTCATCTCGTGGAATGTGAGATTAACTATATGCAGGACAAGGCTGGTCCTTTTCAACCGTTTGTCGTCCTCTGTGAGTTTCTGGTGGGGACTTTAAATGATAAGCAATGTTGTTTTGGCTGGACAGGGGACATGCCCTGTTCTCCATAGTCTTTTCCATATTGTACAACTTAGAAGTAAAGGCATTCGAATCAGCACCTTACACAACCATCAATCTTACCCAAACATTCCACAATCCAAGCAAAGAACTCTCCCAAGCCTTTTAATTCGAAGGGGGCGCTTTGCAAATGGCTGCATCAAATGGAAGTGCAAAAGAAGAAGATAACAAACCGGGCTTTGAATATTGTAAATTATGAAAGCTGGAGGTGAATCCCGCATACAATTGTTTGCTATAAATAAGTGGACTAAGTCAAAAACATGCATTGATACAATTGACTAGCCCAGGAGTTCAGAGTCATGCGCAGCTTGATTTTCAGCTACTGCCAAAGTCCCCATCTAAAGTTGTCGATACAGTGTGTTGAAGTGTGCCACGAGGTGATTGTCCCCTTGAAAAAACTGGCGTATGAAAACATAATGCTCCAGTTCTTGCCTCAAAGCCGCAAGTTACCATACATGTCAAAACATGTGATCATTTCCACCAAGGACCTACAGCTACTGAAGACATCATCTAGCAATATGCCCCCTTGATATAGAATGGCTTCACCAACAATTATGCGAAGGCAACACCAAAACCAGGCTCTTTGGTTCCATTCAGTCTCCTGACTGTTGATAATCAAGTCACCATCTTAGCTAAATTTTGACCATGAAATAGAAGGCATCTTGGCCAAGAAACCAAAGAATCACGCATGGAATTTCAAAAAATGCTGTGCCCTTCCTTGGCCAGTCCCAATTATCTAGACTGCACATACATCTAAACCAGCAGTAGAAAGGCATGACAGCTTCTGCAAAGGAAAGGTTAAACTCAAATGAACTCGCAGATAAGCGCAACCTCTTTTTGTAAGGAAATTGCCTTAATGACAGATTGATCGTTCTAGCATTACTAAAGCATATCTAAAGCACAGGGGTTACTTCCAGCAGAATGTTAGTCTTACATAACATACTAGAGGAGAGCTTGAATACCACTGTAAGACTGAGAAAAGAATCAGGAAACGCAAGGAAAAGGTTGAGTATAGTTCAGTCTTTTAGTTGAAAAAGTGCAAAAATAAGGGCATTAAGTGAAAGTTTTTCCAGTGACATGAAAGAATGCACAAACATCCTTATGCATGGAAAGCAATATAAGATCTCGATGAGCAGATCACATGACAAGATTTGTAGACAAAGCATGACAGATATCCGATGAAAAGCAGTAAACAGCTCTCGTTCCGTAACCCCATCAAAGTCACCCGACAGAGTTATGAAGGTACAACGCCTAAAAAGAACCTGAACCCTTGAGCCACACTCTCTGCAGCACAGATATCTCTAAACAACAGATGCCAATTCATCCACAATCACAACAAGCAAGCAAGAAGATAGGTTCTCTCACAGATTGCTAAAGCAATCACAAAGCTAAACACCAACCATTGCTTCCAAAACACCATTTCCAAGACCAAGCACGACAGTCCTCGACTTCGAAACAGATCCACAATCCGCATATCCAGTCAACCCTCGACTCACACATGACCGTTCCACATCACGCATCAAATACCATCAAACAAAGTTCTAGTGTAAGCAGAAACTTAATCAGGGAAAAGAGAGGATGCAGACGAAAGCCGAAACATGAAAAAGAGGCGAGAAGGGAAGGATTGATCGAACCTCGTGAGGAATCGCGGGGGGAAGTTCCAGAGAAGGTCAAGCAGTGAAAGAATCCAAGAAAAGTCTTTTTGTTGAAGAAGCGAGCTTTTGAATGGCAAAACACTGGTCGCACACACAACCCCCTCCAGCGGTAGCTCCGATCTCTGAAACCATGAAAACCAGAGAAACCCAGGATCAAATCTCAATTCGATGACACATCAATCGCCTAGCCATATATGCACGGAACATATAGCTTTTCAACTTACAGTTTCAATGGACACCGATTAAAAATTTATCACTGGCATTGTAATTCGAAGCTTTGGACATAGACAAAATAGAAACTCTTAAATAAATCAAGAGCAAGCATAATACTTAATTAAAAACAAGCTAGAAGTTAGCACCCTGCCTTCTCAAATCAGCAGATTCAAAGGTAGAATGATAATTAGCACCATGACAGAGCCCACAAGATCTCTTCGTTCTTTTGTCTTGTACTGCATATTATATCGGTATCGCGGAAATAAAGAGATTGTAACTTGAAGTGATGAAAAAGTGCGATGGTGAGATGAGCGACGATCTGACCGGCAAGAGGACGGCGACGGCGACTGGAGTTGCGGAATCGAGAGCGGAAACGGGGACGCGGATGGAGGAGGCGGGTTCGACGGCACGACTGGAGCAAAACTTGCGACGACGTCGACGGCGAGGATGGATTCGAAGTCGACGGCGCTAGGGTTTTTGGTTGAAGCTTTGAGGATGGCAAGACGACGGCGACGGAGTCGACGGCGAGGATGGACAGCTTCGGAGTCGACGGCACGACTGGAGCAAAAACCTGCGACGGCATCGACGACGAGGATGGATTCGGAGTCGCCGGCGCTAGGTTTTTGGTTGAGCTTTGAGGACGGCAAGAGGACGGCGACGGAGTCGACGGCGAGGATGGACAGCTAGGGTTTTTGGTTGGAAGCGTTGAGAGGAGAAAGAGAAAGAATGCCCAAATAGAAGAAAAACCCGTGAATGAAAGGATGCCCAGAAGAAATAATTTCTATTTCTACTTCAGAAATAGAGAAGCTAAAATTTTTAGCTTCTGATTTCTCACCCAAAACAATTTCTGAAACAGAAATCTATTCCGGGGAACAGAGAAATCAATTTGCGTTACCAAACGGATTTCTGTTCCAAACCTGTTCCGGGGAACAGAGAAATAGAGAAATTGAGAAACAGAAATTTTACCATGCGCAGCCTAAATCTATAAGTATCGAAGAGGATAATGTTGGGAAATAGGTGGAGTTTCATTGCAAAAATCCATGGACAACGTTTGAAAATGTTTCTATTTAGCTAAAAAGTGACGGTGAGTAACAAGACTCAAATTCAATCAAGATGATGTAAAAGAAGTTGAGCAACCTTAGGCCCTAGCTGCAAGTGTGATGACCCAAATTCGAGGTAGTACGAAGGGATGGTAGGGGAAGCAACGCTTCGACAGTATGTGGCCGAGGCCAAGTGCATGTCTCCTGTCACACATCACTTAGGGCGCGGTCCTAGACTGGCTTATAAGGTTCTTGGTTATTTGATTGTACATATGCATTTTATTGGGGGTAATATGGGCTACCCTCAAAAGAACAAAACCGTGAGAACTTAGTGTCCAAAGCAAACAATATGTGTACAGTAGCGGACCCGGGGTGTTACGGGTGGTATCAAAACCGACTCCCATGGCATATAAGGCCATAGTGAGGGTTCTATGCCATGAGGGGTGGAGAATGTGACGAGTCAGTCCTAAGGCAGTACGGAGAGATGGTAGGGAGGTTTCACCTAGGCAGTACACAAGCGAAGTGGTGAGGCTAAGTGCATATCTCCTGTCTCACATCGCTTAGGGGGGAGTCTTGGGCTAACTTATAAGGTTTTGGGGTGTCTAACTATACATACATATTTTCTTGGGGAAGTAAGGGCTACCTTGAGAAGAATAAAATCATAAGAACTTAGTATCCAAAGCAGATAATATGCCTACAGCGGTAGACACATGGCATTACAGGTGGCATCAAAGCCGACTCCCGCGGTGTGTGTCATGCCCCGATCCTCAGGCACGCACACATCCTTCATACTTGGTCGATTTTATAATGCGATATCCTAGGATTATGTATCGCCGACCCTTTCATTTATTAAGCACATGCAGAAGCAGTTAAAATCCCCAGACAATAAAACAATGGAATAGAAAAGCATGGCCATATTTTTCATATTGAAACTTATAACCAAACTTTTATACAAAACACAAACCAGAGTACTTCGCAACTTTTTACTCTATCCCTATTCACATCAAAATAGATTAAAAGAAAATAGAATCTCAATCCATCCAAGTCGTACTCAAGGCCCCTCTCGGGATTATCTTCTTCTTCCAAAATTCCTTCTCCTCAGGTTTTACCTCCGAGTTCTCCTTCCCAGACCCCTCCTCCTCAGCTCCTCATCGAGGTCCTGAAATGTTTTCCCCAAACTGGGATGAGACTACGTCTCAGCGAGTTCTACCCCACCAAGGACTGATTAGTAAACCATTATACTATAGGCTGCCTAAACACGCACAGGGCAGAGGACTTACCTTGGCCTCAAATCCCACCTGCAAGTAAGTACAATTTACAATAGGCACCCATTTACTCCAAACAAATCGAACCAGTCGATTACATGTCACACAAATCATTCTCCACGGAGGAGTATCTAAAAGCTAGGCCACATGCATTCTCTAGGACGACATTCCAAGTCTCCGAGCCACAAGCCTCGAACCTTGGGCCCACGTGCATTCTCTAAGGTGACCTCTTCGCCAAGGTGGTACATCAAGTCACCGAGTCACGTGCCCTTTTAGATGCTATTCTCGAAAACTGGACGCACGTGCATTCTCTAAGGCACTAGTTCACCAAAGTGACGCATTAGATCACCGAGCCACGTGTCCTTTTAGATACCATTCTCAAACACTGGACCCACGTGCATTCTCTAAGGTACTCGCTTACCAAAGTGACGCATCAGATCACCGAGCCACGTGTCCTTTTTACGATGCCCGGGCCCACGTGCCTTCTCTTAGGTGCTATCTCACTAAAGTGATGCATCAATTCACCGAGTCATGTGCCCTTTTAGATGCCAAACTCTGTCACCGAGCCACGTGCATTCTCTAGGAGGACATACCGAGTCTCCAAGCCACGTGCATTCTCTCAGGCGACCTCTTTGCCAAGATGACATATTCAACCACTGAACTCACGTGCATTCTCCAGGTGATATTCCAATTCATCGAGCCCACATGTTTTCTTTCAAGTGATTACCAATCTACTTTCAATACCGACAACCAATGCCCAACGATTTCTCAATCAAATAATTAAATCAACTCAACAAAGCATTATAAATGCTGAATAACGTACTTGGCCATTTACCAATCAACAATTCAATCTCAATCGATTCCAATCAATTTAGGGTAAATCCCTAAAATATCACAATTTATTTAATTCCATGCAACGTGGAGGTCAAATAAATAAACGGACTGCGCCACGACAATCAGCATGAGATTTCGGTCGTCGGCCATCAAAATCTTAATTTTTGAAAAATAATTAATTAATAATTATTAAAAATTCAATTTAGCACAAAATAAAGCTCAATTAAATAAATGGACTTCACCACGGTCATCAGCATAATATTCCGGTCACGGGCCATCCCGATTGAATTTCCAGAAAAAAAATAATTATTTAATTTAATTCCGAAAATTAATATTTAAATACCAAAAATTCCACTTAGGCCCGAAAAGCCTAATTGAAGCCCACTAAGGGTCGGGAAAAATCCCGAGACACTTCCAATAAATAGTAGACCACATCTACTTGTTAATTGCACAATCAATTTGTCTAATTCACATCACAATTGACTAATAAACACTAATCCATACTAATCTAACCACCTAAACTTAATTAATTAAAACTAAACCACCCTTAAGCATAATTAGCCAACTAATCATGGATTAGTGAGATTACTCATTGGAATCGCGCACAAATCGGATCAATCTGACGGGGGCGACGCGAGGAACAACAAACTCCAAAACGAACCTCGGGTTCGGGGCCCGGAAACGGCCCAAAAGTGGGCCTCAAGCTGCTGGAAACCCACTTCGTGGGTTGCTGTTCTTGGCTGGCCGAAGCTAGTCCAGCGGCCAAAACAGCGAGGCGGGGCCGGCGGAGGGTGAGGGGAACGCCGGGGAGGTCCAGCAGGGTCGAACGATAGCCGAAGGTGGCCGAACGGGGGTTGGACAAAGGCTGGGCAGCGGCTGGATCGCGCGGGGGAGCACGCCTGGGCTCGAGGGATGGCCGGCGGAACGCGCGGCATGCGCGGGCGGTGCGAACGGCGGCCCGGCGATGTGCGGCGGTGACGGCGAGCTGCTTTGGTCTTCAACGCCGGTGGCTGCTACTCCTATTCTTCTTCAGCTTCTGGTTTGCACGAAGGAGAAGAAGAAAAGGGGGATTCGGTCACGTGGGGATGGGGGAAAAGAGAGAGGAGAGAGAAGAAGAGATAAGAGAGAAAAGAGAGAGAGAGAAGATGAGGATTGACCGGTCAAAATGAGAAGAGAGAGAGAGAGAGAGAAAAGTCGGTGGGGGAAAGCTGTCCGCACGAAGGGAGAGGGAAAGGGGAGAGGAGAGAGAAGAGAGAGAAAAAGAAAAAGTAAATAATATTATTTTTCTTATTTTATTTTCTTTTCTCTTTCCCTTTTTATTTTCTTTTGGTCTTCAATTTTTCCTTCAATTATTTCTTTATTGAAATTTCGGACTCGTCAATAATTTGACGGACGATGAGACAAGATCCTAAAAATGAATTGTGACACGCTCGAATATTCGATTCCCAAAACCGAATTAAATTTTTTGATTAAAATCGACCAAACACGATTTTAGTCCAATCCAACCAATTAGGTAGCTTTTAGGGATTTTACCGCGGATATATCCCTTAACGGCTTCACCCAATAGGTTAGTTAACTCGTGAGTGATCAGCTCAGAGAAAAAGGGCCATAGGCGCGCCGACGATATGCACATTTCATTTTATCGAAACGGGATCGAATTTTAGGATGTCACAACTCTTCCCCTCTTATAAAAATTTCGTCCTCGAAATTTAAACCATTACACACTTTGCTCAAAAAGGTGGGGGTACAATTGTCTCATCGACTCTTCAATCTCCCAAGTCGCTCCTTCAGTGCCGTGGTGTTTCCAGACCACTTTGACCAAAGGAATGGTCTTTGTACGCAGAACTTGCTCTTTGCGATCGACAATATGAACCGAGCTTTCCTCGTATGACACACGGTCATCCACGTCCAATTCCTCGAAATTGAGTACGTGGGTCGGGTCAGGCTCGTACTTCCTTAACATCGACACGTGAAAGATATCATGCACTTGTGCCAATCTTGGCGGCAACGCAAGACGATACGCTAGGTTTTCGATTCTTTCAAGAATTTCAAACGGACCTACGTATCTCGGACTCAGCTTGCCTTTCTTACCAAAGCACGAAGTTCCCCTCATTGGTGACACTTTCAGAAGAACATGATCACCAACTTGGAATTCCAAAAACCTTCGACGCTTATCTACATAACTTTTCTGCCTGCTCTGCGCGGTCTTTAATCTGTCTCTGATCACTGCCACGGCATCTACTGATTGCTGAACCAACTCCGGGCCTGGTATCTTTCTTTCTCCGACTTCATCCCAACACACTGGAGTTCTGCATGCTCTGCCATACAACGCTTCAAAAGGAGCCATCTTGATGCTCTACTGATAACTGTTATTGTAGGCGAATTCCACCAGATGAAGCTGATCTTCCCAGCTTCCTTTGAAGTCTATTACACACACTCTTAGCATGTCTTCAAGAGTCTAAATTGTCCTTTCAGACTGGCCATCCGTCTGAGGATGATACGCCGTACTATACTGAAGCTTTGTACCTAAAGCACTTTGCAAGCTCTTCCAAAAAGCAACAGTGAATCTCAGGTCTCTATCAGATGTTATCGTAACCAGCACTCCATGCATATGAACCACCTGACGCACATACAGGTCTACGTGTCTATCCAGACTCGGGTCCTTTCGAATTGCAATGAAGTGAGCCGACTTTGTCAGCCTGTCGACTACTACCCAAATCAAATCATTCCCCCTCTAACTCCTTGGTAGTCCAGTCACGAAGTCCATCATGATATACTCCCATTTCCACTCTGGGATCGCAAGAGGTTGCAGAAATCCTCCCGGCTTGCAATGCTGGGCTTTTACTTGCTGACAAGTCAAACACTTGGCCACATGTTTGGCGATGTCTGCCTTCATACCTGACCACCAATAATGTCGATGTAGATTCTGATACATCTTGGTACTTCCAGGATGAATGCTGTAACTACTACGATGTGCCTCAGATAAAATTTCTTCTCTAAGCTTAACATCGTCAGGTACAACCAAACGTCCTTGGAACCTTAGAGTCTCGTCATCAGCAACTTGAAAATCAGCCTTTCTTTTATTGGTATCCTCTTGAAGAATTCTTTGTACATCTGGATCTGTCGGTTGGAGTTCTTTGATTCGACTGGACATCCGGTTCAACCCGAGGGTGGCCATAAGACTCGAGAGGTGGCCTACCTCAAATTTGAATTCTGAATCCCGAGCTCTCTCGATTAAGTTCCACTCCTTAACCAAGATTTGCGCTATTGAAGACTTCCGACTCAATGCATCGGCAACCTTGTTTGCCTTTCCCGGGTGATATAGAATATCACAGTGATATAGAATATCACAGTCGTAGTCTTTCAGCAATTCCATCCATCGACGTTGTCTCATGTTCAACTCCTTCTAAGAGAACAAATACTTGAGACTCTGATGGTCCGTGAAGATCTGAAACTTTTCCCCACACAAGTAGTGCCTCCAAATCTTCAACGCAAATATGATGGCTGCGAGTTCCAAGTCATGCGTCAGATAATTCAATTCATGAGATCTCAACTGCCGGGAAGCGTATGCAACAACTCTGCCATCTTACATCAGCAAGCAAACCAATCCCCTGAATGACGCATCACTATAGATCTCGAATCCTCCAGGACCAGATGGAATCATCAGTATAGGTGCGGTAGTCAGCTTTTCCTTTAGCTCTTGGAAACTACGCTCGCACTTGTCTGACCATACAAATTTCTCTTCTTTCTTCAAGAGCTTTGTCAGAGGTGACGCTGTCAATGAGAACCCTTCCACAAACCATCTGTAATAACCTGCTAACCCCATAAAACTTCTGATCTCTGTCACTGTTATCGGTCTCGGCACTTGATCACGGCTTCCATCTTACTCGGGTCGACAGAGATTCCTTCTTCGGAAATCACATGACCTAAGAACGTAACACGAGCTAACCAAAACTCGCATTTGCTAAACTTAGCATACAGCTGATGAGTTCTTAAGGTCTGAAGCACTAATCTCAGATGATTCTCATGCTCTTTATCACTTCTTTAATAGACCAAGATATCATCTATGAACACGATCACAAACTGATCAAGATATTCCTTGAACACTCTGTTCATCATATCCATTAATGCAGCTGGAGCATTCGTCAACCCGAACGGCATAACTATAAACTCATAATGACCATACCGGGTACGAAATGCTGACTTAGGAATATCATCTTTTCGAATCCTCAGCTAATGATATCCTGTCCTTAAGTCGATCTTCAAAAATATTGACGCTCCTTGCAATTGATCAAACAAGTCATCTATCCTCGGTAACGGATACTTGTTCTTGATCGTTACCTGATTGAGTTGCCGATAGTCGATGCACAGGCACAACGAACCATCTTTCTTTTTAACAAACAGAACCGGTGCTCCCCAAGGTGATGCACTAGGACGAATAAATTCCTTATCCAGTAATTCTTGCATCTGCACTTTCAGTTCTTTCATTTCTGATAACGCCATTCGATAAGGTGCCTTTGAGATCGGTTTTGTCCTTGGTGCTAGCTCAATTACAAATTCAATCTCTCTTTCTGGCGGTAACCCTGACAATTGTTTTGGAAAGACATTTGGAAACTCCTGTACCACTGCAATATCTTCCATTTTCAGCTCCTCAACTGTCGTATCCACGATAGTCACTAAGTACCATCGGCAACCCCCGTCTAACAAACGAGCTGCTTCCGGCGACGAGATTAAGGAAATCGAAGGTCCTCCTCGATTCCTGACAAACTCGAAACTCTTACCCTCTAACGGGTCAAACTGAATCACCTTGCGATAGCAATCCATTTTAGCTCGTTGATTGGTGAGCCAATCCATGCCAATTATCAAATCAAAATCATACATGGCTAGGACTAACAAGTCAACTTTCCCCACTCTCTCACCAATCTCTAACTTGCACCCCAAACATCCCAAAGCAGCAATAACTTTATCTTTCAAGGGTGTAGATGTGCAGATTACCGACTCCAACAATACAGGACTCAACCCTAGCATCCTAACATATTGCTCGGCAATGAAGGAATGGGTTGCTCCCGAATCAAACAAAGCATAAGCAGGTTGGTCGTTGAGCAAGACCGTACTTGTGATCACGTCAGGCGCAGCTTCTGCCTGACCTTGGGTAATCGCGTACACAGCGCCCTAAACTGGAGGTCTCTGCTGTCCTCCTTACGATGCATTCTGAGGGGCATACCCTCCTATCTATCTCATCGGTGACGGCGGCGGCAACTGAGGTTGTCCTCTTTGCTTCTTTGGACAAAATCTGGCTATGTGGCTCTGTTGGCCACATTCGAAACATGCACTCGTCCTAGTTGGGCACAGTGCTGTCCCATGTCTTCTCCCACACAAGCGACACGCATCATTCCTAATAGGTCCTGACCTATTAAATCCACTCTTCTTGCTGGGTGGGCTTTGGAATCTATTTCCAAACATCGGTCTCTTTCCTTGGCGGATGTTGTCTCTATGAGAGCTAAACCTCGATCCATATGAGGCAGCTTTATCGTTTTGATCTTTCTTAATCTTCTGAGTTCTCCTATATATGTCATTATAAGTCTTCAAATCCAGAAGGACTAAAGCGCTTCTCAAATCTTGCCTGAATCCATCTCTAAACCTCCTCGCTCGGTTCACAGGATTCTCAATTAACTCGGGGGCATATCGCGAAAGTTCAGCGAACTTCGCCTCATATTCATCAACAAATAGGGAACCCTAGCGAAGACGTTGAAATTCGGCCATCTTCTGTGGTACCCCGAACCCTTCGTAGGTCGCCACAAGCACCAATGTTACATCTTATTACCTTTCTATCATTTATAAGAGGCGTCGAAATTCGTAGACATTTTTTTTTTTTAAAACGGTCCCAGTGCGACTCATTAACGGAAGCAAAATAAAACATCACCATATCTCCCCCTACCAACCATGATACAAATACACACCACTAATCACCATGATTAATAGACAAGCCACGACACTTTATTTACATATATTTTCAAGATGGGACTTCTTTTGGGTCGATACGTCAAAAGGAAAAGCTAGGACTCAGCCATGTCCAGCCTAAAACCCCAAAAAGAACCCTCGACCCTCTACATCACACGTGCACAACCCCCATCATAAGTGTCGGCTAACTATCCAAAAAAAAAAACACAGCTCCTACTCGTCACGCACGGGCCTCACACCCAATTCGGTGCGTCAGGCGGTGGCGGTGGCAGCATCCCTCTCATCACCCTGTCGCGACGAACGTGGACGGAGACGAACTCCTGGACGACTAGGCCCCCAGCCAGGCCTATGTCGTACATGAAAAAACAGCGCACACGTATGTATGTCAGTCTAGGCACAGAAGAACAGTTGAACTGCTCGCACTCTACCTCGACGTTGGATGGTAAACCGTAAAATACACCCCGCACGACGGCAGGAAGCGGCATGCTGCTAATCTGAAATGTTGGTCCCCGAAGGGGTGAGTACAACCACTTAGCAGGTAAAGGAATCCAACAACCACTCAATGCATCATACAAGTCATACATGCATTGCAGGCGTTACTTACCTTGAAGCCATGCGCATACTATCATGCATCATCATCATAATCATATACATGTCATCATCATCATGACATCACCACATCACACGTGTCATCATCATCATGGCATCATTATATCATATACATGTCATCATCATCATGACATCATCATATCACACATGTCATCATCATCATGGCATCATTATATCATATACATGTCATCATCATCATGACATCATTATATCATATACATGTCATCATCATCATGACATCATCACATCACACATGTCATCATCATCATGGCATCATCATATCACATCACATATCATCATCATCATCATCATGCATATCATCATGCCATGGGTGATCATCATCATCATCATCATGCATATCATCATGCCATATCATATATCATCATCATCATCATCATGCATATCATCATGCCATAGTTAAATTTCCACTTTTAACTTTCAATTTGATCACCACATCACCCATTTCTCAGATCATCTATTTCATCACCCCCCTCGGGCAAAGACCTCCGAGGCTTCCGGCATTCAGCCATTCCAAGCCACCGGGCATCCGGCCCCCCCACATTCCTAGCATCTCGCATCCCAACTGGCATCACGAGGCATTCCCCTCGGGCAAAGACCTCCGACAGGGCTTCCGGCATTTACACTCCCTGGCCAGGCATCCCGCACCCAAATCCTAGCATTGCGAGGCATTCCCCTCGGGCAAAGACCTCCGACAGGGCTTCCGGCACCCCCACATTTCAGGCATCCTGAATCTCCCAGGGCCATCCGGCAATGTATCTCTATACATTCCGGGCATCATCCTCCACCACAACCATCTCCTCATTTAACATTATCCATGTTTACCAATTTCGGTCTTAATTTAGCATGGCGTATGACGTGACATCAAGCAAGTCATACATGGCATGGAATTCATACATGTGTTTCAATTCAATGTCATGCATACACCAAGATGTCATCATACATGCTACATGGGATAATTATTTATGAGATAAAATTTAATGGAATTTATGGCCAAATAAAATAATCCATTTTTTTTATTTAATTTCCAGCTTATGTCATTTTCAAAAATATTCAATTTAATATCTACAAATTCCCAAAAATTATAAAAATTAAGGCAAGTGATAAACAAGACAATAGGATAATAATTTCATGCAAAATACATGGCCAAGTAGAATTTCACACAATTTCACAATTCTCACAAAATAGCATGTCATTTTCGGGTGAAATCAGAATGCACAGTTTTTGAAGAAATTCGATTAAAATATCCATACGACCTCTAAAAATTACTAAATTTTACTGATTTCAAGCCAAGACATTTTCGTACATCTTTCATGAAGACTTCCAAGCCAGATTCTTTTTAGATTATTTTCTACAGTCTCACGAAGCTTCTGGATCCATTACCGAATCGTCCAGTGCATGCTTCTCCGAAATACTGAGTTTTCACCTACCTATTCTATTTCGTTTCCTCTGAAATTTGGATATGTTATACATCAATAGGTCCTCTACAATTTTCATGAATAGATCCTAGTCAAATATCCAGAGTATAGTCGTCATTTAGGTCCATGAAGTCTCGGGTGTCCCAAAATACATCTCCAGAATTACCGTCTTCAAGATCTAGTCGATTTACTAGGCTATACTTGTTCATTTCACTTAAAATTTGAGTATGTTGTAGTTTAAGATGTCCCCTACAACTTTCATGAAGAAATCGAAGAAATATTCTTAGCACAAATCAACATGCAACCATAAATCCAACAAGAGGTCAGTGAAATCGTTCCAGATCTGAGGTGTCCGTAGGATGAGAGTTTAACCCCCAAAATATCCATAATTTTCCACGAAATTTCAGTATTTTGTAGTTTAATATGTTAGCTACAACTTTCATGAAGAAATCGAAGCCAAAATTGGACTCCAAGCATGCATGCAAGCTCACACAACATTCTGACTCAAACTGTTCAAGCAAAAACAGCCATACCACCCAAGAACAATCCATCCATACTTCGGTTTTCCTCACCTAATCACCCAAACTCGACACTATATCAACCATACATGTAACAAACACACATGCAAGAGCAGCTAGAGGACTCCCACTTGCCTCTAGACCGGGCGGACGATGGCACACGGCGGCGAGCACGGCGGACGGACGGCGGCTCCTCCTCGGTTCCTCCTCTCTCTCGGTCACTCTCCCTCTCTCTCGAAATCTCTCTCTCTCTCTCTCTCTCTCTCTCTCACTCTTTGGCCGAATGAACCGGCCACCCTTCTCTCTCTCTTCCCTTTTATCCCCCCTAATCCTCATCATTGGTAATCATTGTTTGCCTTCAAATTAGCCAATGCATGGCATCCTCCTTTGTGCCACTTGTCTCATTGCATGCATAATGGGCTTGGGCCATCCGGCCACTCTTGGGCCTCCTCTTGGGCTGGTCGACAGCCCCCTTTAGTGGGCCTAATTGGGCCGACTAGCTTGGCCCATCAAGGCTTCAGCCAATGGGCCTAAGGCCCAACCTAAAAATTGACTTTTCCCCTTCTTTTTTTTTTTTTTTTTTTTTGAATTTCTTCTATAAATATTTTTAAATTTTAATTTTCAACATGGACAAAGTCTTATGACATTTTATTTATTGAAATTTAGTTTATAAAGTGCATAGCCAAGCATAAATTATTATCATTAATCTATCAAATTTAAATTCTCACAAACATATGCACAAATCATCTATTCTTAAAAAAGACTAATGGCTAAAGCATAAATCATAGGAAATTTTATTACCTAATTAGAGACTTTAACACGCCTTATAATTTGACTTTGAATCTTGGGATGCCACATCTTCACCTCTCTAGCAGTCTCAAAGAAAAACTTATCATTGAAGGCTTCACGGAAAGTGTTCCAGTCTTGAACAGCGCCTTCTGGAAAGATCATTTCACGAGTAGTCATCCACCAAGTATCCGCAACTCCCTCCAACTGGTAAGTTGCTAACATTACCTTCTCGGCCTCGTTGCACATCAGCAATGCAAACGCCTTCTCGAGCTTCTGAATCCATGAAGAAGCAGCTTCGAGATCTCCAGATCCGGTGAACAACGGTGGATTTAGTTTTAAGAAATGCTCAACTAACTTATGGACTGGTCTTGCAGTGACCACTATCCCTAGTGGATCTTCAACATTCACGGCGGCTAGAGCAACAACAGGTGCGACTGCAGGTGCAGCTACAGGTGCGGCAGTAGGAGCGGCTCCAGTGGCAACGGCGACAGTGGCAGTTGCAGCAGCCTAAGCAGCGGCTTCAATGGTAGCGGCTTGCTTATCCATTCTAGTACCCATCGCTTCCAGAACACGCAAGATCCCATCCACCCTGGGATCATTTGGGGCTGCTACCCCGACATCTACGATAGGTGGAACCATTCCACTCGCGCTAGCCTGTGTTGGCGCTCGACCACGTCCGCCTCAGGTTCCGACACGAGTCAAAGCTCTACCTCGAATAACAGCCCTACTGGTCCTCTTTGCAGGAGACCTCGGCTCCTGATCACTCATGGTGTAGCTTTACTCAACTAACACCTGTTTCTAATTCAACACCGAATTAGAAGCAGAGCAATCCAAACAACAAACAATTTTAGCACTCAGCTAACATAAACATGCACCAGCATGAATTTAAAGGCCTTTCCTACTAACTATCCCATGGTCAACGCTCCTTATCACTCCAATCTTGAACTTCGCTCTGATACCACAAAAAGGGGATGTCACGCCCCAATCCTCGGGCATACACACATCCTTCATACTTTGTCAATTTTATAATGCGATATCCCAGGACTATGTATCGCCGACCCTTTCATTTATTAAGTACATACGGAAGCAGTTAAAATCCCCAAACAGTAAAACAATGGGATAGAAAAGCAGGGCCATATTTTTCATATTGAAACTTATAACCAAACTTTTATACAAAATACAAACCAGAGTACTTCACAACTTTTTACTCTATCCCTATTCACATCAAAATAGAGATCTCGAAAGAAGATAGAATCTCAATCCATCCAGGCCGTACTCACGGACCCTCTCGGGATTATCTTCTTCTTCCAATATTCCTTCTCCTCAGGTTTTACCTCCGAGTTCTCCTTCCCAAACTCCTCCACCTCAGCTCCTCATCGGGGTCCTGAAATGTTTTCCCCAAACTGGGATGAGACTACATCTCAGCGAGTTCTACCCCACTAATGACTGATTAGTAAACCATTATACTATAGGCTGCCTAAACACGCACAGGGCAGAGGACTTACCTTGGCCTCAGATCCCACCTGCAAGTAAGTACAATTCACAATAGGCACCCATTTACTCCAAACAAATCGAACCAGTCGATTACATATCACACAAATCATTCTCCACAGAGGAGTATCTAAAAGCTAGGCCACGTGCATTCTCTAGGACGACATTCCAAGTCTCCGAGCCACGTGCCTTGAACCTTGGGCCCACGTGCATTCTCTAAGGCGACCTCTTCGCCAAGGTGGTACATCAAGTCACCGAGCCGCGTGCCCTTTTAGATGCTATTCTCGAAAACTGGACGCACGTGCATTCTGTAAGGCACTAGTTCACCAAAGTGACGCATCAGATCACCGAGCCACGTGTCCTTTTAGATGACGTTCTCAAACACTGGACCCACGTGCATTCTCTAAGGTACTCGCTTACCAAAGTGACGCATCAGATCACCGAGCCACGTGTCCTTTTTACGATGCCCGGGCCCACGTGCCTTCTCTTAGGTGCTATCTCACCAAAGTGATTCATCAATTCACCGAGCCACGTGCCATTTTAGATGCCAAACTCTGTCACCGAGCCACGTGCATTCTCCAGGAGGACATACCGAGTCTCCAAGCCACGTGCATTCTCTCAGGCGACCTCTTCGCCAGGATGACATATTCAACCACTGAACTCACGTGCATTCTCCAGGTGATATTCCAATTCACCGAGCCCACATGTTTTCTTTCAAGTGATTACCAATCTACTTTCAATACCAACAACCAATGCCCAACGATTTCTCAATCAAATAATTAAATCAACTCAACAAAGCATTATAAATGCTGAATAACGTACTTGGCCATTTACCAATCAACAATTCAAACTCAATCTATTCCAATCAATTTAGGGTAAATCTCTAAAATATCACAATTTATTTAATTCCATGCAACGTGGAGGTCAAATAAATAAACGAACTGTGCCACGACAATCAGCACAAGATTTCGGTCGTCGGCCATCAAAATCTTAATTTCCGAAAAATAATTAATTAATTAATTTCGAAAATTAAATAAATAAATACAATAAATTCAATTTAGCACAATATAAAGCTCAATTAAATAAATGGACTTCACCACGGTCATCAACATAATATTCGATCCCGAGCCATCCCAGTTGAATTTCCGGAAAATAAATAATTATTTAATTTAATTCCGAAAATTAATATTTAAATACCAAAAATTCCACTTAGGCCCGAAAAGCTTTATTGAAGCCCACTAAGGGTCGGGAAAAATCCCGAGACACTTCCAATAAATAGTAGACCACGTCTACTTGCTAATTGCACAATCAATTTGTCTAATTCACATCACAATTGACTAATAAACACTAATCCATACTAATCTAACCACCTAAACTTAATTAATTAAAACTAAACCACCCTTAAGCATAATTAGCCAACTAATCATGGATTAGTGAGATTACTCACCGGAATCGCGCGCAAATCAGATCAATCTGACGGGGGTGACGCGAGGAACAACAAACTCCAAAGCGGGCCTTGGGTTCGGGGCCCGGAAACGGCCCAAAAGTGGGCCTCAAGCCGCTGGAAACCCACTTCGTGGGTTGCTGTTCTTGGCTGGCCGAAGCTAGTCTGGCGGCCAAAACAGCGAGGCGGGGCCAACGGAGGGTGAGGTGAATGCCGAGGAGGTCCAACGGGGTCGAACGGCAGCCAGAGGTGGCCGGACGGGGGTTGGACAGAGGCTGGGCAGCGGCTGGATCGCACGGGGGAGCACGCCTGGGCGTGAGGGATGGCCAGCGGAACGCACGGCGAGCGCGGGATGGCGGCCCGGCGACGTGCAGCGGCGACGACAAGCTGCTTTGGTCTTCAACGCCGGTGGCTGCTGCTCCTGTTCTTCTTCAGCTTCTGGTTCGCATGAAGGAGAGGAAGAAAAGGGGGGTTCGGTCACGTGGGGATGGGGGAAAAGAGAGAGGAGAGAGAAGAAGAGATAAGAGAGAAAAGAGAGAGAGAAGATGAGGATTGACCGGTCAAAATGAGAAGAGAGAGAGAGAGAGAAGTCGGTGGGGGAAAGCTGTCCGCACGAAGGGGGAGGGAAAGGGGAGAGGAGAGAGAAGAGAGAGAAAAAGAAAAAGTAAATAATATTACTTTTCTTATTTTATTTTATTTTCTCTTTCCCTTTTTATTTTCTTTTGGTCTTCAATTTTTCCTTTGATTATTTCTTTATTGAAATTTCGGACTCGTCAATAATTTGACGGACGATGAGACAGGATCCAAAAAATGAATTGTGACACGCTCGAATATTCGATTCCCAAAACCGAATTAAATTTCATGATTAAAATCGACTGAACACGATTTTAGTCCAATCCAACCAATTAGGTAGCTTTTAGGGATTTTACCGCGGATATATCCCTTAACGGCTTCACCCAATAGGTTAGTTAATTCGTGAGTAATCAGCTCAGAGAAAAAGGGCCATAGGCGCGCCGACGATATGCACATTTCATTTTATCGAAACGGGATCGAATTTTAGGATGTCACAGTGTGTGGAGCCACAACGAAGGCACTATGCCATGAGATGTGGAGAATATGATGACCTAAACCCAGGACAATACGAAGGGATGGTAGGGGAGGCTACGCCTTGGTAGTACGCGGGTGAGGCTAAGTGTATGTCTCCTATCTCATATCGCTTAAGGAGAGAGTCCTAGGCTGGCTTATAAAACTCTAGGTTCTCTAACTGTATATACGCATTTTCTTGAAGTAGTATGGCTACATTGAGAAGAATAAAACCATAAGGGCTTAGTGTCCAAAACGAACAACATGTGTATAGTGGCAGACCCACGGTGTTACAGTAGGGAGGGCTAAATGGCAGATTAAACCTCCTTAGAGATATGATTTTACTGATTTAGTAGCATATGCTTTTACAGTTGGTGAAAAGTTTGGCCTTGAAGAACCTTTCACATTCTTTGAAGCTACCATTTATTCTAAATTTTAGAAGTGGCTTGTCAATGAATGAAGAGATTAAATCTCTTCATGAGAACCAAACTTGGGATCATGTGAAATTGTCTAAGGGCAAAAGAGTAGTTGGATGCAAGCGGGTCATCAAAAGAAATGAGAGAATTCAGATGTTGAAGATGAAAGATTCAAGGCACGTTTGGTAGCGAATGGTTTTAGTCAAGAGGGAATTGATTTCAATGAAATGTTCTCTCCAGTTGTGAAGTATAATTCCATTTGTGCATTGTCCGCATTAGTAGCCCTTTACGATCTAGAACTCGAGCAACTTGATGTTAAGACTGCTATTTTAGATGGTGAGCTTGAGAGGACAATCTATATGTCTCAATTCAAGGGATTCATTGTTAAGAATAAAGAATATCATGTTTGCAGGTTGAAACACTCTTTGTATGGTCTCAAGACATCTCCACGGCAATAGTACAAGACATTGATAGCTCAATATTGAGTTAGGGCCACTTGCGGAGTGCGTATGACAATTGCGTGTGTTTTATAGGAGATTATGTTATGGTTCTTGTGATTAGTTGTTGCGATATGTGGATAACATGCTTATTGCAGCCACTACATGTTAGATAAACAATGGTTGAAGAGGCAACTTAGCAAGGAGTTTAAAATGAAGGATCTTGAAGCTATTAAGAAGATTCTAGGTATGAAAATTTAAAGAAACAGATGGGTTACAAGGTTATACCCATCGCGGAAGAGGGATATTGTGAAAGTGCTTGTGCGTTTTGAAGAATGTAAAACCAACAAGTATTCTTTTGGCGTCCCATTTTAGGCTTTTTGCTTCTTTGTTGCCTAAAACCAAAGAAGATAAAGATGAAGTGTATTGAGTTCTATATTCTAGTGCTGACAGTAGTCTTATGTGTGCTATAGTTTGCACTTATCCAGACATTTCCCAAATAGTTAGTATTATGAGTAGGTATATGATACATCCGAGTAAAGCTCACTAGCAAGCCATGAAATGGATTCTCCAAAACATCCGAGGTACTTTAGATGCATGTTTGGTCTTTCATGGGGATTGTGATATAGGATAGTCAATTGTTGACTTCGCTAATTCTACTTATACAAGCAATCTCAATGAAAGGAGATCTTTACTAGGTTATGCTTTTACACTTGAAGGTTCTACTATTAATTGGAGAACAATCTTGTAAAACGTAGTTACTTTGTCTACCACTGAAGCAAAGTGCATGGTAGTGATCGAAGTAGTAAAGTAAGCTCTTTGGTTGAAGTATTTGGTTACAAAACTTGGAAAGAAACAGGAGGGGGCCTCTCTTATATTTTGCAACAACCAAAGTAATTAACCTAGAACGCAATGTATCATAAGAGAATGAAACATATCAACATCTAGTATCACTTTGTGTGTGATGAAGTTACTTAGGGTATAGTTATGATAAAGAAAGTACCGACAGTGAATAACCCAACAGATATGTTGACCAAACCAATTGCTTGAACTTGATTGGCGTTTCATCATTTGAGTTATCTAGGTGGAGTTGGTGGCATTTCATCCGTTGTTTTCTATACCAAGTACACTCACATAGCCTTAGGAGTGTGTGTCAATTCCACCATTTTGGGGTGGACTTGTAGGGAAGACAAGAGGTCTTGTAATGTTTGGCATAATGCTCTTCTAGAGATTTGAAATCAATGTGAAGATTTATTGATTTTTGACTTTTAAATTGGTGAAAAGGGTATTTTGGATAGGTTGTTTTCACCATTTTGGATTGTACTCTTGTACTTCTTGTTGTTGAAAAAAGTCGATCCCTTTCTCTTCCCGTGATTTTTTCCCGTCTTGGGTTTCCACGTATATCTTGTTTCTTGTGTGGTTTTAGTTTTGTTTTCAAACCCTTTTGTTATTTGTGCTTTGATTTATGCATCTTTTAGTGTTGTTTCACAACAATTTTCATGGTGAAGCATAGTTTTCTTCATAGGCCCTTTTTCATAGTGAAGCATAGTTTTTGCAAGACTTAACAACTTAATTCGTCTTTTGAGAATAATAGACTAAAGATGTAAAAAACTGTAAACATTTATATAAGACTACGAATTAAAGTAAAGAGTTTAGGGAAAGAGAATTGAAACACAAAGTTTATAGTGGTTCGGCTTAGACCAAGCCTACGTCCACTCTCCTGCATTGACAGCCCATTGGCTAGATTCCACTAAGAACCAAAAGAGATTTTACAGTCTCACATACTTGATTCCATAGTGTAGAGACTCTACTATACTTCCTCAAGGTCTCACAAGTATTTAATCTCTCTGTTGAATACAACTTAAGCTCGGCGATTAAATCAGCAAAGAACTAGGAGCTTCAGACTTTGAAATTTTTCTTTCACGCACACACTCAAATAACTTGAGCGTCTTCCTTATATACTCCTCCATGCCATTATAACCATTGGAACCTTCCAAAGGAGTTCTTCCAATCTACTCGTTGGACATAATCAATTAGGGAGATCTTGAGTTATTTAAGGAATGTGATAATAGTCCACCAATCCTGGTCGTCCATACAATCGAGATCTAAGTTTCCATAAGTAAAACCTTCCAAGTATTCTTCACCAATCAACAGATCTAATTATTTGAATTGATTTTGATAAGAATAATTGATCACGAGATGCTATCTCCAGCTGTGAGATCTTCTTCAACCGTACGAACCCAATCCTTAAAGATATACTCGCATCTGGATAAGTCTTCTTCATCGGATAAATCTTTTCTTCGTCTGTCTAAAAACTATCAGTGAGTTTAGACTTTAAATCATGAGTCTAGGGGTCTTCAGACTTTGACGATAGAGTCTGCAAATCTTCAGACTAAACTAATAGAAACGTTTTGTCAACTTGAAAACAAATAAGAAAGTTTTCTCTAACAGTCTCCTCCTTTTTATGGTGACAAAACTTTTCTACAGATTTGAACACTTTTGTCCTGCAAAACAACACTTAAGCTAAACAAAATATCTTCATAAAAGATGAGTAGATTAGGATATGGATAGCAACGATTCTGCAACCACAGAAAACATGTTAGTCCTACAAAACAACTATCCTTTCCATAATCATTATCATAGCCTAAGTTACTGCAAGCATCAAAAGATCAAATCAAATAGTCCAAACCACAACCAAACAAAAGAGAAGTCCAATAATCCAAAAATCCAAACCAAAAGTCAAATCTGCGTCAAACTTCTCCCCATTTTTGTCAACGGCAAAAAGTGGAGAACAAATAAAAAGAGATGTTTGAAAATGGAGAGAATCAAAGCTGTTTGGGAAGGCGAACTAGCTAGAAGTCTCCCATGGAATTCATTGTCTTCTCAAGCTTCCCAATGGTCTCCTTCAGTTGCTGGAAAACTTCACCCTTCACATGATCTTGCACTTGAGTCTTCAAGGCGTTTAATTGATCTTGCAAAGACACTGAAGTGGCCATGAAAGCATTCTTGAGATCTTGCATCTCAAACCCCATAGTATACTGCTGTTTTCTTACATTCAATAGAATCTCTTGCAATCTCGAAAAGTCTGCTGTTTGTGCTGTTCCAGCACTAGGTCCAGCCGAGTCGATTCCAAGAGTTTTGAGAATGGAGGGATCTTCAACAAATTGTCCACCATAACTATGAGTGGATGCTTCTAGATAATGAAAGGCATACACATCCTCTGGATCTGCTGCAGAACAACTCACATCACTAGTATAGATAGGTGAAGAAATACCTTGTTGTCCAACAACTCTACGTGTTTGGTTGCCTTCAGGTGGAGTAGGAAAGATTTCTTCTTGTTCAACTTCAGCTTCAGAGTGATGCGCGTCAGCAGTTCCAATTCCTGCTATATCAGATTCACTGGACAATGAGACAGCCAAGGTTGGCTCAAAAGAGTCTTCTTGACCCTGGTCTCTCTCTTCTTCTCTATCTTCTTCTTCCTCTTCTCTTCTTTCTTCCTCTATCCTCCTCCGTTCTTCATCTTCCTTCTCTGTCTCTTCTCTCTCTTTTTCTCCTTCATCTGGCTCTTCTCTTGTCTCTTGAAAGCTAACAAAACTCTTCAAGTTTCTTAAGGCTGAAAGAGTCATTTCATCCTCATCCTCTTCATCCTGCAAGATGAGAGTTCTCTTCCTCTTTACTGAAGCATCCATGGGCTCCTTGCCTTTCCTTTTGGCTACAACAAAGTCTTGTTTTGCTTTGACAGGAGACTTCTCCTTCATGCACTCTAACACCTTGTTAAGTTCTTTCAAACGCATCTCCGTGACCATTTTAAATCCAATCACCATTGGAGAAATGTTTGTCAAACATAATGGTGCAGAGATGTGAATTTTAAAATGTCTAAAAAGGTGCGTGATAAGAGCAAAATAAGGGAGTTGTCCCTTATCTTTCACCATTGTCATGTTCATGTGAAACATGATGGTGTGAGGTAGAGAGAATTTGTAGCCAATATTGATGGCATGCATCAATTTTGCTTCAAACCGAGACACATTAGTCTTGGATGTCAACTTTGAACGGATGCAGTTGATCACAATTTTGTGCAGCAAAATGTTGGAGGCATTCATCCTAGAGTAGGATATCTTGCCTTTAGCATCCCTGTCTTTCACCAATGACAAAGTAGCGTGAGCAACAAATATACTAATTGGTTTGAAACACGCTCTTTCCATCCCAATTAGGTCTGCCAAAGTGTCCATATCCACCAAAACCTCCTTATCCCTCACTGTGAAAGAAAAACCGTTTGCATCCAAGAAAGATAAGTTCGAATAAAAGTAAGCTGTGAGTTCTGGATAAATAGCAATAGATTCATAACAAAAGTGCTTCAATTGCAGAAGAGCAAACTTCTCTCGCAAATTTACTTTCACCGAATCAAGAAAATCAAAATCAACACTTCTATAGTTCATAACCCCTCTCTTCATTAGATTCAAATAAACCCTCTTGTGATTCTTCGATCTGAATAGATTTGATCCATCACTAACATTTGCAGCAACTCCTGTTCTAGGCTGAAAATGGGTAAACATACGGTCGTCGTCATCCTGTCCTTGTGGTTGATTAGCAATGCCAAAGCGTGGGTCACTAGGAAAATTAGCAAAGGCTTTTTCAGCCGATCCCTTTTCTGCAATACCCATCTTCTCCATATCGCGCAGAAATAGAGTTTCATTCTTGTAGCCTCTCTCTCTCAGGTATTCATCGATCAAAGACATAGCAGTTCCTCCTCTTTTCAAACTAGAATAAAGCTTAAAAGCAACCTTAGGAGTTAGCGTTCTTACAAGTTCAACTTCTTCCGAAATTTCTTCTTCTGGTTGAGTCGGTGGAGGAGATTAACGCTGTTGAAAAGGTTGTTGCTGACTTGGTCATTGTGGTGGAGAAGAATCTTCTTCCTCGGTCAAATCAAAATGTGTAGGACCCTCAGGCATGTGTCGTGGTCCCCTGCTTGCGATTCTCGAAAACTTTCTTGAAGACACTGTTACTTCAAGGGAGAAATTCACAGACTTGCTCGAAAAGGTGAAAAATTTTTGGATTAAACAATAGTGAAAGTGAGAGCAAGTGGGACTTCAGTATTTTAGGGTTTGAGAGTGAAAACGAAGAGACAGATTTCAACGGTTTATAAAGCAAGTGAAGCGAAGTAAACGAATCGTCATAAAGGAAAAATTAGAAATGTCTTTTCGAAAATGAATAACTATCTTTTTAAATATGAATAACTACCTTTTTGAAAATAAATAACTGCATTTTTGAATAATTACCTTTTCAAAAATGAATAAATGCTATAAATTCAAAAAACTTGGAAAGATAATCTCAATCAATTAGTGATTAATAAGTAACCGTACATTTTCAAGTCTTTAACCAAAAATTAAATTACTAGTACTGAAATAACTTATAGTCATAGCTCTTGGTCTTCTGAGTCTGAGCACCTTCAAACTTTAATGGATAAAAGATGCGATGTTCAGTCTAGTGCGAATCGACTCAAATAGGCTTTTCTCCAGTGGCTTTGTAAATATGTCCGCCAGTTGATTCTTTGAATCAATGAAATGAATCATAACTTCTCCATTTTGAACATGATCTCTAATAAAGTGATGTCGAATCTCTATGTGCTTTGCTTTTGAATGAAGAATTGGATTCTTTGTGAGATTAATTGTGCTAGTGTTGTCACATTTGATCTCGATGCATGAATCTTTGATTCTAAAGTCTCTCAGTTGTTGTTTTATCCATAAGATTTGAGAACAGCAACTTCCAAGAGCCACATACTCTGCTTCTGCTATTGAAAGAGTTACAGTACTTTGCTTCCTTGAGAACCATGATACTGTCCTGTTTTCCAGCAATTGACAAGTACCGGAAGTATTCTTTCTATCAACTTTGCAATCTACTAGATTTCTGTCTGAATATCCAAGGAGAGTAAAGTCTCCTTTTTTGGGATACCACAGACCTAACTTTGAGGTAATTGTAATGTATTTGATGATGCGTTTTGCAGCACTTAGATAAGATTCTTTGCGATCAGATTGAAATCTAGCACAAATACAAACACTAAACAAAATGTCAGGTCTAGAAGCAGTAAGATAAATGAGTGAACCAATAATACTCCTGTAAAGCTTCTGGTTAACTTTCTTTCCTCCTTCATCTTTGTCCAGTTTCAAAGAACTTAACATTGGTATCTTAGTCTTTTTGCAATTCTCCAATCCGAACTTTTTAATGAGTTCTTTTGCATATTTTTCTTGGTGAATGAAAATTCTTTCCTTCAATTATTTCACTTGTAATCCGAGAAAGAAAGATAGTTCATCCATCATGCTCATCTCAAATTCATCCTACATAGACTTAGAAAATTTCTTGCACAGGTTTTCATTAGGTGATCCAAATATAATATCATCAATATAGATTTGAACAAGTAGAAAGTTTTTACCTTCTCTTTTAATAAACAATGTAGTATCCACTTTTCCTTTGACAAAACCGTTTTGAATTAAAAACTTACTTAACCTGTCATACCATCCTCGAAGTGCTTGCTTTAATCCATATAGAGCATTTTTCAATCTAAATACTGAGTCTAGTTTCTTTGGATTTTCAAATCCGAAGGTTGTTCCACATAGACTTCTTCTTGGATAAATTCATTTAGGAATGCACTCTTGACGTCCATTTGGAATAACCTAAAATTTTTATAACAGGAAAAAGCAAGTAATAATCTAATTGCTTCTAACCTAACTACTGGTGCGTAGGTTTCATCATAGTCTATCCTTTCTTCTTGCATATATCCTTTGGCCATGAGTCCTGTTTTGTTCCTGACCACTTTTCCTTTTTCGTCCATCTTGTTCTTAAAAACCCATTTAGCTCCAATAATGGATTTACCTTTTGGTTTAAGAGTTAATTTCCATACATCGTTAATGCTAAACTGTCTGAGTTCTTCTTGTATTGCTTCGATCCAGCTTTCGTCAGCTAAAGCTTCTTCTATGCTTTTGGGTTCTATTTCAGAAATAAGTGCCACGGCGCTAGACTCTTCTTGCTTTTTGGATCTAGTGCGAATCCTTTCATCAATGTCACCGATGATGAGTTCTTTGGGATGACTAGACTTGTGCTTCCAATTACTGGTCGGTCTGACAATTTGCTGATCTTCTGCTTCAGTTGATTTTTTAATTTCCGTCCGTTGTTAATTTTCAAAGGTCCGAGCTGCTTCAGAGGAGGTAGACTTTGTAAAGTCTATAGCAGGTTCAGATTCTTCATGTTGAGTCTGAATTAGTTGATTTTGCAAAGAGTCTTGAAATTTGACATTCATAGATTCTTCCACGGACTGAGTCTTCTTGTTGAACACTCTGTAAGCTTTGCTTGAGATCGAGTAGCCAAGGAAAATTCATTCGTCTGATTTTTCTTCAAACCCCAGGCATGTTCGTATGCTTGAAATAATATATCCTTTCTTATTATGAACTTTCTTGGCAAACTTTGAAAAGTGAGATAAAATTTCAGACTTACTTGCCAGAAAGTGAACCCAAATAAATCGAGAATAATCATCCATAATTACTAGGCAATATCTCTTTCCACCAATGCTTTGAGTTCTGGTTGGTCCAAAGAGATCTATATGCAGAAGCTGCAAAACACGATTAGTAGAAACCTGATTTATTGGTTTGAAAAAACTTCTAACCTGTTTTTCCAACACACATGGTGTGCATAAGTCAGATTTTTGATACTTCGGGTTGGGCAGCCCACGAACAAGGCTGTTGGAAGAGATCTTGGCAATTTGCTTCATGTTGACATGGTCAAGCTTTCGATGCCAAAGATTTGCTTCATCTTGAATTGAAATTAGACATTGAGATTTTTCTAGTTTTATATCCAGAAGATAGATATTCCCATGTCTTCGTCTAGTAAAAGATTGAGAAAGATCTTTACTAGTTCCCGAACATACTCCTTCTTGGAAATTGATTTTGAATCTAGTGTCGCACAATTGGCCAATGCTGAGTAGATTGTGAGACTTCCAATTTTTACAATTCCACACCCAACAATTCTTCATTTTCTATTTCCACCAAAAGAGACTTTTTCACATTTCATTTGAACAAATTTTATAAAACAACTTGAATCTCCAGTCATATGTCTTGAACAGCCACTATCCAAATACCATTAACATTTTTTCTTGATAGTGACCTGCAATTAAAAAAGAAACTCAAGCTTTCTTTGATACCCACATTTTCTTGGGTCTAGAGGAGTTAGTGCAATATGCAGTCTTTGCCCATTCCTTCTTAACAGGTCTCAAAACCATAGGACACTCTTTCTCAAAGTGTTCTGAGCTGTTGCACTTTGAACATTTGAGAGCACTTCGGCCAACAAGTTTTACAAAGACTTCTTGAAAATAATTTCTGTAAAAAGTTTTTGTAGGTATTTGTTTGATTCGTTCCTTCACTTTTGGAAAATCAATTAGAGGAATAGTTCTGAAGTCATTCCCAAGCCTGACTTGTTGAAATAGATCTTTGTATTGAAAGAATCTTTTCTAGCTTTTCAAATCCTATTGAAAATCTTTTTGAAATATTTGAAATATCATTTTTCAAAAATATATTTTCTTTTGAAAGAGAGTCTGCATTTTCGTTTAAAACAAAAAAAATTTGTCTAAATTTTCAAACTTTTCTTTCCAAGAATTTTCCTATGCTTCAGTGTAGAATTCTCCCTTTTTAGCTCGGAAATCCTTTTAAGAGAGGTTTTAAGACTAAGACAAAGCTCATCAATGTATTTCGAGACTTTAGTAGAAATTTTTAGATTGCTTACCTCGATTACGCTGTCTGAGTCTGAGTCTGAGTCTGTATCTATCTCAGAGTCTGAGTCTGATTCTGATTTTGTCATTAGACAAATGTTGACATAATTTTCATTACTTTCTTCGCATTCGGTATCACTCCATGTCTCTGCTTTGAGAGCCTTCTTGTATCTCTCATCTTTTCCTTTCTTTTTCTTCAATAAAGGACGGTTGGGTCTAATGTGTCCATTTTTCTTGCATTCAAAACAAATCACATCTTTATTGGCTTCATCATCCTCAGTTGATTTGTTTTGAAACTTTTGAGTACTTTGTTTCTTCCAATTGAATCTTCTTCCCTTTTTGTTCAATTTCCTAAACCTCTTTATCATAAGAACTAACTCTTCATCGTCCATATCATCTTCAAAATCTATAACATTAGAATCATCGTTAGATCTCAAAGAAATTGATTTTTTACCTTTAGGGTCTTTCTCCTTGTTGATTTGCTCCACTTCATAGGACTGAAGCATGCCAACCAATTCATCTACAAAAAGCGGCATGATCTTTTGTGTTTCCCTTATTGAAATCTTTACGTGATTCCAGTCTTTGAAGAGTCCACGCAACAATTTGTTGACCTTCATTGGTCTTGAGATCGGCCGTCTCTAATACTCTAGACCATTTACAATTTCAGTAAAATGACTAAACATATTAGTGATAGATTATCCTAGCTTCATGAAGGTTTCATACTGTCCAAGTAGAATATTAATTATTGTTTCTTTCACTCGATCAATTCTTTCATAGGTAATGTGCAGCCTATCCCAGACTTCTTTGGCTGTTTCACAAGAAGATATTCTATTATACTCAGAAGAAGATAACGCATAATATAAAGAGTAAATTGCTTTAGCATCAAGAGCTTGTCTCTTGGTTATTTCTTCTTGAGTCATTTCGCTAGCATCTGGAACTTATTTTCCTCTTTCTGAAACTGATGCAGCTTTAGGAATGATTCCTTTTTCTACCACATCCCATTCCAGGGGATCTTTCAATCTTAAGAATGCTTTCATCTTGTTTTTCCATATATTGTATTCATTTCCATTGAAGTAAGGTGGTCTGGTGTTGCTTTGGCCTTCAACCAAACCTAGAGCCAACATATTAGGCATAGATCTTTAACTTAGAAGTAAAAACACTTCAATTAAATTAGTACATGGGCTCTGATACCAATTAATAGAGCTAGTAAGAACACCTAGAGGGGGGTGAATAAGTGTTAAAGAAGTTTTTGCAAGACTTAACAACTTAATTTGTCTTTTGAAAATAATAGACTGAAGATGTAAAAGATTGTAAACGGTTATATAAGACTATGAATTAAAGTAAAGAGTTTAGGGAAAGAGAATTGAAATACAAAGTTTATAGTGGTTCGACTTAGACCAAGCTTACGTCCACTCTCCCGCATTGACAGCCCACTGGCTTGATTCCACTAAGAACCAAAAGAGATTTTACAATCTCACGTCCTTGATTCCACAGTGTAGAGGCTCTACTACACTTCCTCAAGGTCTCACAAGTATTTAATCTCTCTTTTGAGTACAACTTAAGCTCAGCGATTAAATTTAGGAGCTTCAGACTTTGAAATTTTTCTTCCACGCACACACTCGAATAACTTAAGCGTCTTCCTTATATACTCCTCCATGCCATTATAACCATTGGCACCTTCCAAATGAGTTATTCCAATCTATCCGTTGGACATAATCAATTAGGGAGTTCTCGAGTTATTTAAGGAATGTGATGATAGTCCACCAATCCTGCTCGTCTATACAATCGGGATCTAGGTTTCCACAAGTAGAATCTTCCAAGTATTCTTCGCCAATCAACAAATCTAATTATCCGAATTGATTTCAATAAGAATAATTGATCACAATATGCTATCTCCAGCCATGAGATCTTCTTCAACCGTAAGAACCAAATCCTTAAAGATATACTCGTATCTGGATAAGTCTTCTTCATCGAATAAATCTTTTCTTCGTCAGTCTAGAACCTATGAGTGAGGGTAGACTTTAAATCTTGAGTTTGGAGGTCTTCAGACTTTGATGATAAAGTCTGCAAATTTTTAGACTAGACTGATAGAAACGTTTTGTCAACTTTAAAACAAATAAGGAAGTTTTCTCCTAAAAGATTTGTCAATTTGACTTGGATGTAGAATGTTTGCACCGATTGCCTCCCACCTTTGAAACCGGAGTTCATAAACAGGAGCTAGATCATTTTAGCCACAAGCAACTGCTGACCCTTGGAGAGGAGAGGCAAGATGACGTAGTCGCATGTGCAGCTCGTGGTGACAATTGCAGCTCGAGTCAGATCTATGGCTGTGAGGAATGTGGGTATTTTCTCCATGAATCATGTGCAAAGTTACCACAAGAGATGAAACACCTCAGTCACAAAGAACATCCATTGAAACTCCAGGTTGCCATGTACAGCGACTGTGATATTTGCAAAAAAAAACAAATTAAGGGCTTCACGTACCGCTGTGAACAATGTGATTTTAATCTGGACATTGGATGTGCTCAGATGCCTTCCATCGGATCTGGAATGGCAAAGGAAGTCGAAGACGGGAAAATGAAAATTTCTGATCATGACCACGTGTTGACAAGGCGCACAAAGAGGGAAGAGGAAGGAGTTGTTTGCAGTGCATGCGAGAGACCATGCTGTGGTCTGATATACGCCTGTGAGGGTTGTGGATTTATTCTAGATGAAGGTTGTGCAAAGTGTCGACATTTCTTTCATCCGCTCCATGAGCTCACCCTCCAGCACATTGATTCAGTGGTTTCCTGTAGTGCCTGTGAAAAGAAGTGCCTTGGCTTCACCTTCTCGTGCAGGGAATGCGAGTTCCATTTGGATGTTGCCTGTGCTTTGATTACTGAAAAAATACATCATTTCAGTGATGGACATTCTTTGAAGCTCACTAAAATGGAATTGAACTGGAAGTGTTTAGCTTGCAACCGATCATTCTCAAACTCAAGCCAGATATATGGCTGTGAGGATTGCAACTACTTTCTCCATGAATCATGTGCCAAGTTACCGTTAGAGAGGAGACACCCCTTTCACGGAAGTCATCCCTTGAAACTCCAAGTTGCATCATACAATTACTGTGATTTTTGTGGAGAAAGAATTCAGGGATTCACATACTGCTGTTATCAATGTGATTTCAACCTGGATATGGAATGTGTTGGGATGCCTTCGATCAGCTCCGAAATGATGAAGAAAGTCAAAGAAATGAAAATCAGAAATTTTGCGCACATCACTGTTAAAATTTTGGATGTGTGCGTGCGGAAGCATGGTTTTGGTATTAGTTATAGTTTTTGGTTAGTAATGTGTGCAAGTGTATGATATAATTTGTAGATGATGGATAAGGGACAAGATAGGATAATTAAAGGATAAAGAACATGGGATATAATTTATCTAGTTGATGAAAATGGATAGTACATGATGTTTTGGTAATTGAGGAATATTTCATGATATAGAAACTATCTTAGCTCTACTCCTCCACACTGGTGGAGGTATAAACCTCACACACTCAAATGAATGAACTACAAGCCTATTTATAGGCATGAGTCACCACCTTAGAGGATTCTAGAGGATTCTAGACTTCTCTTGGATGCTGGACTTCTTTGGACTTCTCTTACATGCTGGATATTTTCAGCCACAATTTTTAACCATCCAAAACTTCATCTAGGGAATTCTAGATTGTAGTTTAGCAACTCTAGGAAATTCTAGAAAATTGATCATCATTTCCAACAATCACCATGAGTTGACAGGAAGCATGAAGAGCAAAGGGGATAAAGTTGTTTGCAGTGCATGCAAGAAAAAATGCACCGGTCTGACATATGCCTGCGACTGCAAGGATAGCAGCTTTTTTCTCCACAAGGGTTGCGCTGAATTGCCTCAAGAGTATGCACACTTCTTTCATCCAGGCCACAGGCTCCACCTCCAGAACAGTGATTCAAAGGACTTCTGTGTCGCTTGTAAAGAGAACTTTCATGGCTTCACCTTCTCTTGCAAGGAATGCGAGTTCCATTTGGATGTGGCTTGTGCTATGATGGCTGAAAAATTAAATCATGCTGAACATATACACCATCTTTGTCACGGACATCCCCTGGGACGCACTAAAAAGGAGTTCCAAGGTCGGTGTTTAGCTTGCTATCGATCGCGCTCGGACATGGGGGAGATATATGGTTGTGACCACCGCAATCGGTGGGTCCATATTTCATGCACTGAACTACCGCAGGATATCGAACATTTTTGTCATGATTTTCGTAAGTGTGACGGTAAACTCACCTTGGAAGCTAAGCTTGCCTTAAAAGATGAGCAAGGGAAAGAGTGCGATGCCTGTCACTGCGTATGCCGGGGGTCTGCATTATACCATTGTAAACTCTGTAATTGTGCCTTTGATGTTGAATGCGCTTTAATGCCCTATGAGACTCCCGAAGGTGGACGGACCAAATTTTTTCCTGCTGGCCATGGGCACCCGCTGCAGCTGTGTAGTATTAGAGAAGATACTAAATTTTGCACGTGCTCCGTATGCGACAATCCTTGCTTTGATCCTACCTACCAATGCACTAGTGTGAGGTGTTCATTGTCCACAAATCATGTACTGAACTGCCACAGAGTATCCTGAGACCTTTTCATCATGAGCATTCAATGAAGCTGATCACGAAAAGCAGATTTACGTGTGCGGCCTGTCGCAAATCAAGTTCTGGCTTCATTTATGACTGCAATACATGCCTGTCATTCTCCCTCCACATTGGCAGCATGAATCTGAAGCCCATCATAAAATATGGTGGCCACTGTCATTATCTTGGCTTCTTCGAGAATATACACAAAAAACTTACAAGCAGGACCTGTCATAGAGGAATATTGCCTTGTTCCAGCAAGGAAATGGAAATGGAAACTGAAAACAAGCAGGGACTTTTTCGTTGTGTGAGGTGTGATTAGGTGTGATTATAATCTACATTTATTATGTGGTCCATTACCTTGTCTAATCGAGTCTGACAATCACAAGCACGTTCTACAACTTGAGGACAAGTTTGTTGAGGACGATTCAGGTGAGTATTATTGTGACGCTTGTGAGAAGAAAAGGGACCCGGAGAAGTGCGTCTACAAATGTTCTCAAGAAAATTGCCCATATGTTGCTTACTTTGAATGTATGAAACCTGAGGTATGTCTAGCTCCTTTGATACCTCAATGTTTCTGTCACTTGCCTGAAAAAGTTCATGTCACTCTGCAATGTCAAAGCAAGAAGCATGGACTCACAGAATCAGATGCTTCTAAAGTTTTCCGTCTAAACTATGTTCTTGTAATGCAATTTCAGTGAAAATGAAGAATATAGGACATGGATATGCTGTAGGAAAATTACCTTTCCTGTGTACAGCCTTCCTTTTTTCTTTTTTCAAGTCACACAATAGGTTGTCTTTGTCATCTGGGACGAAACTACTGTGCATGTCTTAGCCAGTAATGCTAGTGTTCACTAATGGCCAATGTTCGCCGTAATTATGAGAGTTACTTGGTTCACTTGATCCTAGAAAAAGAAGTGCAGAATCTGAAAAATCAAGTCCGCAAAGTAAGAATATAATGCAAATCACCCAACCATTTTTCCAGATAAGTGAACTTTTTAGTTAGGCTACATCAGCTGACTTGATCAGAAGAAAAACGAGCTCGTCTTCTTCCTCAGACTAATCTCTGCTACTTCATCTGTCCTCCGTTTATTTTTGCTGCAGCCATGATGTCCTGATTATGCTTCAAAACAGGTGCTACATTTATTACAGGGTGAGCAAAAAGAAGTGGAATTAAGAACCCTGGGTACAAAACGCATTTACGGTAAAGTAATGACTGAAGTCCAGGACACAACCGAGATGGCTCTGAAGAATGAGGAACAGGCATCCGACGAATCAAGAGAACAAGACATATGGACCTTAGAGAATTTACTGGATGCTTTCATTCAAGACGAGCAAGCCAGACTTCAGGGCACTTTTCAGATTTTAAAGAAGGAAATGATGGGGAGAGGGCATGCATCTTTTTGGGAGCGGCTGGAAGATAGTGGTAGCATTGCAAAAGTTTCCCCATACTCACCGCAAACTTTCACTCAGTTTATGGAACGGAGAGTGTTAAATTTATGACTCGAGTTTTGAAATTCGCTGGACTTGTGAAGGATCACAAAAGGCGAAATATAAAATATATACGAATTTCCACACCTGGCAGAAATTCTGTGGAATCCAAAATGCCGAAGCCCATGCACGTAAAGAAGGAAAGTTACGGTGGGCCCAGAGTCAAACTTTATTGAGGTCTTCTTTCCTTCTCCCAGAAGCCGCGTGAAACAAAATAGGTGGGCCCCAAGGTCAAACTTTGACCTTGGGGCACACTCGCACACGCACGTATAAAAGCTGAAAGAAGTATTACCTAGGGTTTCACTCTCTCTTTCTCGGTGGGTGGCTGTTGTACGTACGAGCCGCAAGAAGCCGCATGCTGCCAAGAAGAAAAGGAGCCGCACGTCAAGCCGAAGATAGAAGCGCGTGTTATACTTTGAGCTTTGAACGTGGTAATTTTGTGCCATGAATTTATACCCAAGTGAGTTGTTTATTTATAAACACTTAGGGTTTTTGGTTAAATTTAAGTGTGGGAAATACTTAAGCATATGAGTGATTGTAAACTCTGATTCTCCGGTTTTAGTGGATTATTTGCTGCTGGCTCTTCCCGATGGCGTAGATACCAATACTCGGACCGAATCACGTAAATTTCTGGTATCCTAATTTTCTTGTTTATTTCTCTGGCGATTTCGCGTAGATGTAAATTGCAAGATCCTGTTATTTCCACGTATTATATCCCAACAATTAGTATCAGAGCGTAAGGTTGGATTTCTTGATTGTGATTTGGAGTTTTTACTTATCTGATTATTATCTGGAAATTTTATTACTGTAATTATGTTTGAGAGGAAATATGAGTTTGAGAAGTTTGATGGGAGAAATAACTTTGTGTTATGGAGCATCAAAATACGGGTTTTATTGACAACACAAGGTTTGACAAAAGCCGATTATAATGAAAGCCTCAAAGAGGGTAGAGTTGATGGAAAAAACAAAGAGCATAATCCTGTTAAATTTGTCGGATGAGGTCTTACTAGAGGTTATTGAGGAGAAGGATGCCGCAACATTATGGGCAAAAACATCAAACACTCTATGTGAAGAAAAGTTTGAACAATCGCTTGTATATGCTGAAGAAGATGTTTCAGTTTAGATATACAAAAGGTACGTCTATCAGAACCCACCTAGATGAATTTAATAAACTCATGTTGGATCTGAAGAACGTCGGTAAGATACTTGATGATGAAGAGCAGGGCATGATGTTGTTAGCATCTTTACCAGAAGCATAGGAGCACTTTACTGATTCACTGTTGCAAGGGCATACTATTATTACCTCAGAGGAGGTAAAATCCGCCTTATTCTCTAAGGAGTGGCAGAGAAAATTGCAAGATGACGGTCTAGCAAAAGGAGCAGCACAAGCACTGACGATTCTGGGTAGAATCGAGAACCTAGTAGCAGCAGAAGTAAAAGCAGATTAAAATCACGCCATAAAAAGTCCAAGGGATGCGTGAAGTGCTTTGAGTGTCACGAGGAGGGGCACATCAAGAAATATTGTCCAAAGCGGAAAAATAAAGTTGATAGGTAGAATGCCACAAGCAGTGTGGCAAACGTTGTTGAGGGGAGCAATAGGGATGCAGAAGTTATTTTATGTGTTACTGCTACTTCGTCAGGAGACGAATGGGTGCTAGATTCGAGGTGTTCTTATCACATGACGCCTCATAAGAACTGGTTTACTACTTATCAGGCTACAGATGGTGGTAGGGTTCTTTTGGGGAATAATGCAATCTGTAAGGCTGTGGGGATAGGGACAATTAGGATCCAGATGCACGATGGGGTGGTGCGCACATTAACAGATTTGAGGCATGTACCAGAACTCAAGAAGAACCTTATTTCTCTAGGGACACTCGATGACATCGGGTGTAGGTACACCGCTGAAGATGGAGTACTGAAGATCTCTTGAGGTGCCATGACAGTGATGAAGGGGAAGAAAGTGAATACTCTCTATCATCTACTGGGAGAGATCGTGACCGGAACCACTGCAGTTTCATCAGGTGAGTCGGACTCTAACTTGACTCAATTATGGCATATGCGTTTGGGGCACATGAGTGAGCCAGGTATGACGATGCTGAGTGAAAGGGGGTTGTTGAAAGGTCAGAAAACAGGGAAGTTGGACTTATGTGAGCACTGCATTTATGGGAAGCAGTACCGAGTTAATTTTACTACAACTATTCATTCGACCAAACGACCAGTTGAATACATTCATTCAGACGTCTGGAGCCCGTCTTCAGTTCCTTCGAAAGGAGGTGCCCGATATATGTTGACATTTATTGACGATTATTCGATAAAAGTATGGGTATACTTTCTGAAGCACAAATATGAAGTGTTTGATCGGTTCAAGAAATTTAAGGCATTGATTGAGAAGCAATCAGATAAACAAATTAAGTGCCTGAGAACCAATAATGGCATGGAGTTCTGTGGTAAAGATTTTACCGAGTTTTACGAAAAAGAATGTATTGTAAGACACCACACAGTACCTGGGACACCACAGCAAAATGGCATGGCAAAATGGAAGAACAGAACTTTGCTTGAGCGAGCTCGATGCATGCTTTCACATGCAGGACTTGGCAAGGAATTTTGGGCCGAAACAATGAACATGTCATGTTATCTGGTTAATCCATCTCCATCATCTGCTATCGAGTGAAAGACTCCTGAGGAAGTATGGTCGGGGAAACCTGTTGATTATTCTAGATTATGAATATTCGGATGTCCTGCATATACTCATGCGAGTGATGGTAAGCTTGAACCGAGGACGAAGAAGTGCATATTTCTGGGTTATGCACATGAAGTGAAAGGCTACCGGCTGTGGTGCACCGATCCCAAATCACCCAATTTTCTAATTAGCAAAGATGTGATCTTCAACGAGACTGCAATGCTTCAACAAAGGAGTTCTGAGACACAACCAGTAGAGAAGACAGATCATGGTGTCATTAGTGAGGTGGAGCTTCAGGTGAAGACTTCGGAGACCTCGAAGGTAACAGAAGTTGAGACTGTAGATGAAGCCACAGTTCCTTAAGTCGGTGATAGTGAACAACTAGCAAAGCCACAGCAGACTATAGCCGCAGATAGACAGAAAATGAAAATTAAATCACCGGTACGTTATGGTTATACAAATATTGCTTATGCATTTATTGTAGATGATGAGGTGGAGACAGATGAGCCTTCGTCTTACTCTAAGGTGATGGCTAGTTCGGAGTCATCGCAGTGGCTAGGGGCTATGAGTGAAGAGGTGGAATCACTCTATCGAAATCAGACATGGGAGCTAGTCAAAGTACCCAATAGCTAAAAGATTGTCAGAAGTAAATGGGTCTTCAAACGGAAAGAGGGCATTCTTAGTGTCGAGGCAACGAGGTATAAGGCAAGACTTGTGGCAAAGGGATATATACAGCGTTAGGGCATTGACTACAATGAGGTGTTCTCTCATGTGGTAAGACATACTTCTATTCGTGTTTTACTTGCCTTAGTTGCTTCGCAGGATCTCAAGTTAGAGCAACTAGATGTGAAAACTGCATTTCTTCACGGTGAGTTGGAGGAGTAGATTTACATGAGGCAACCAGAGGGATTCGCTATTCCGGGTAAGGAAAATCATGTTTGCTGGTTAAAGAAATCTTTGTATAGGCTAAAACAGTCTCCTAGGCAGTGGTATAAACATTTTGATGCTTTCATGGTTAGTCAAGACTACTTGAAAAGTCAGATGGATAGCTGCGTTTACTATAGGAGATTGGATGATGGTTCTTTGATTTATCTACTTTTATATGTTGATGATATGCTAATAGCAGCTAAGAATATGTCTGATATTGATGTCTGATATTGATGTGCTGAAGAGGCAGTTAAATGCTGAATTTGAGATGAAAGATTTAGGTACTGCAAAGAAAATTTTGGGTATGGAGATTTTGCGTGACAGGGTTGCAGGAGTTTTACGTCTATCTCAGAAGAAATATATTGAGAAGATAGTGGCACGTTTTAATATGCAGTCAACGAAGTCTGTAAGTACAATTTTAGCGAAGCACTTTAAACTTTCAGATAAATTATCACCGCAGACTGAGGAGAAGGAGGAGCATATGTCCCGTGTTCCTTATTCTACTGCCGTGGGTAGTATTATATATGTTATGGTGTGCACTAGGCATGATATTTCACAAGCTGTGAGCATGGTTAGTCGCTATATGAAGCGTCCTAGTAAAGCTCATTGGGAAGCTGTGAAATGGATCTTCAGATATTTGAAGGGGACAACAGACGTAGGTATAGTATACCGGAAAGACAGCAATGACAGCAAGACCACTAGTTTTGTGGATTCGGATCATGCCGGTGACTTGGATGATCGCAAATCGTTAGCAGGGTACGTGTTTACACTAGCGGGTGATGCAGTTAGTTAGAAAGCATCCTTACAAGATCACATTGCCTTGTCTTCGACTGAAGCAGAGTACATGGCATTAACCTTTGTAGCGAATGAGGTGATGGCGATATGGTTACAAAGTTTGCTCTCAAACTTTTGGTTAGAACAGAAAAGTGTAGTTATACACTGTAAAAACCAAGGTGCGAATATTTAACATATAATCCAGTTTATCACGAGTGAATGAAGCATATCAACATCAAGTATCATTTCATCCGAGATGTCTTAGTTAAGGATATTGTTATTGTTAAAAAGATTGCTACAGCAGATAACCCAATAGACATGATGACTAAGTCTGTTCCTTTAGCGTAACTCAAGCTCTGCTTAAGCTCTATTGGTGTCTGTGGAGAGTGAGCGCCCATTGGAGCGTTGGGAGAGCAGCATGGATGATGAGCACTATAATTTGGTTTCAAACATCGAGCTAAGGTGGAGAATTGTTAAATTTATGATTTGAGTTTTGAAATTCGCTGGACTCACGAAGGATCACGAAAGGAGAAATATAAAATATATACGAATTTCCACACCTGGCGGAAATTCTGTGGAATCCGAAACGCCGAAGCCCATGCACGTAAAGAAGGAAAGTTACGGTGGGCTTAGAGCCAAACTTTATTGAGGTCTTCTTTCCTTCTCCCAGAAGCTGCGTGAAACAAAATAAGTGGGCCCAAGGTCAAACTTTGACCTTGGGGCACACTCGCGCACACACGTATAAAAGCTGAAAGAAGTATTACCTAGGGTTTCACTCTCTCTCTTTCTCGGTGGGTGGCTGCTGTACGTACGAGCCACAAGAAGCCGCACGCTGCCGAGAAGAAAAGGGGCCACACGTCAAGCCGAAGATAGAACCACACGTGTTATACTTTGAGCTCTGAACGTGGTAATTTTGTACTGTGAGTTTATACCCAAGTGAATTGTTTATTTATAAACACTTAAGGTTTTTGGTTAAATTTAGGTGTGGAAAATACTTGAACGTGTGAGTGATTGTAAACTATGATTCTTCAATTTTAGTGGATTATTTGCTACTGGCTCTCCCCGTAAATGTAGGTACCGATACTCAGATCGAATCACGTAAATTTCTAGTATCCTAATTTTCTCGTTTATTTCTCTGGCAATTTCGCGTTGATGTAAATTGCAAGATCCTGTCATTTCCGCGTATTATATCCCAACAAAGAGAACTAGGCAAAGAGGACTTCGAGTTCTCTACGATATTCTTTGAAAACGAAGAACTTGTCGAAGTTGAGAGATACACGGTCATCCGGAGCCTAGCCCCTATCCTGAAGCAGCTCCTCGAGAAGCACAGCGACATAAGCACTGACTCTAAGTTGAACTTACAGTCGAAGAGCCTGATCTTTAACTTGCTATGCGGGGCAATAAGGAGGATGTCCACCACACAGGTCAACGAGATTTCGGAGACCTTGCTCCATGATTGGTGGAACCAGGTTATGATGGCGAAGAATGCAGGGTTCGAGATCCAATTTGCTTTGGATCATTTGGACGAAATTTTTCAAGCTCACTTTGCTCTCCGAGCAGAAGAAATTCAGAACCACAGGCTGAAAGAGTTGGAAGATAAAATCAGAGATTGCCAGATCTCCTTGAAGGAACTGACCCATATAAGCAGACAGTATAAGGAATCTGCAGAAGCAATTTTGAGGCAGGAGCTGCTGGGCAAAGCGAAGGCATTAGAGGGTAAAACAGGCAGCGGAGGGTTGTTGTGATGCTCATGCTATCACCGGCATGCAACAACTCTTGTTTGACGTGTTGTAAGAGGCAATAAAGATAGAAGGTTGTATAATTGGCTTTTAATACGGTGTTGTGGATCTACAACGTTTTATTTCGTCACTCGTGTGCAACTCGTCTAGTCTGCGTTCATTATTTGCCCTTCTTATAATATTGTTGTCGATTTCTAATAGATCTAACTGCTATAAAACAGCTTTGAAAGCAGTACTGCAACGCAACCCAAATTTAGCCGTCAAAGACTTTTGGCTGTTGGAAGGATCTGATCCATAGCTGCTTCTCTCTAATTGAATCTTTCACCTTCTGGTCACAAAAGTTTGGCCGTAAGAGAAACTCTGTCAGTGTCCGCGTCCGTGTAGAGTGTTCGGGAACATGTTACCTAAACAGTAACAGTTGTAACATTTTATTATTTTAAATGTGATCCCAATTTTGTATTTCCCAAATAATTCAGATTTACTGCCCAATTTATTAATCATGTTTATTACGTGATAATTGCCCATTAACATGTTACCAAAATGTTCTTAATGGAAGACGTTGGTAATGTAAGAAACATAATAAAAACGTCAAGTCATCTAGTTCAAACACTATCAATACAAAAAACACACCATCAAGTTTTGAGGGGTATTGGTTAGTAAAATAGGACGTACAAATCTAGTGATTCCATATGCACGGATTGATTCCATATTTGCATATTGATCACGCTTTGCACATCCGTTTAAGGTTTTTGAAAATCCGCATTTACAGATTTTCATCAATGGCGGGAGGTATGTTGATTTTTTACATTTTCACAAAATTGTTCCTAATTATGCATGTACTTATTTATGAATGATAAATCGAGATTGTTAGTTTTTCTTTAGACTTAGATTAACAGTTGGTATTAGAGCATGTTTTTGATCTCTACCCTAGTGAAAATTTTGGAATTTTGTATGTTTTCATTGGATTATGAATGGGTAAAAATCGGATCTTTTGTAGCTTGGAATGAAATTTCAAATTCCGGTCAAATTTGGGCAACCCACCATGCGATAATGGATCTGCATGGTCATACCGCCATTAGGAAGAAAAGCCTTAAGATTATTCAGCATATTACTAATGATCGGAGACTAATTGAGTGGTGAAATTTTTGGTGATTTGGGTTTTAGGGCATATGTCACGCCCCAATTCTCGGAACCCATCCCTCACCTTAGTCGATTTAATAGCAACATCCCAGGATGTATCGCCAACAATTTTGTTTTTATTACGCATACGGAAGCATATAATAAGAATCCCCAGACAATAAAATAATGGGATAAACAAGTAAGACTAAAAACTTGAACCTGAAAACCAATACCCTTATATACATATATAACAACTCAGTCATATATATATGTTGGGTTTGTCGGATTCCCAAAAACCGGATTCGATACTAAATCAAACCCCTAAACTTGTGTGGAAGACGAGCCCGGGAAAAATACATGCATCATCGATCCTAAGGCACATCACAGAATTGAATGTACCTTATTAGCCACAGATTAAGCACCGACGCCGATATGAGGAAGAGAATTTGGCCCTATTCGTCCGATGATGCCAATTCGCCTTGAAGGGAAGATGGGTGTCGCCTCTTGCTTACCGTTCTTTCTTTTGGAAGTGTTTTGAGGGAGAGAGGGAGGAGGAAACGTACATTACTTCAAAAGGTGCATTCCTCCCTCTTTATTTCCCCCTTATATACGTCCCCTCCAAAAAGAAACGTGTCCCTTCATCATATCCCTCTATCCATGGGCCCTAATATTGTGGGCCGGGCTTTTAGGCCCAACATGGGTGGACGGGCCAACTTAGGCCCATCACATTAATAATTAAAACCATTATCTCCCACTCGCACATGGTGGGCCGAACAGGATCCTCTTTACCTCTCTTCAACATTCATACTAGTAAATAATCCGTGTGACCAGCATACTTTGAAAACTCGTTGCCATACATCTGTTAGGAATATATAGCAACTCATAATAGGCATCACACTCTTAGCATATTTAGTATGCAGTACCCTAGATCGATTGATCACATTTATATCTCTCTTGATCTCTTTTAAACAATGATATATATATATCGTATTCACAATTATGATTATCCCAAAGACAGTCATAATTGGTCGACTAGTGAATATAAAACTACAATGTGATTCTCCAAATTCGATCTTCTTCTTTCCTTCAAACTCTCAATTTCAATTCAGCTTGCTTTTCTTAAAATGTCTCATTAAATCGAATCAACTCATGACCATTGGCAACATCCTAAGATAACAGACACTAAATAGAAATCTTGAAAATAAATAAAAAGTCATGAGGGCACTAGAATTGAGGAACTCTTTTCCTCAAGAGTCTCACATGATATAAAAGTTGAGATCAAACTTTTTCCACTCTTATTGGTCGTCTCATACATACGTAGTATGAAATACGTATTACGGTATTAACTCCTTTCCCATTGAGCATATGTCTACACCTTCAATACCGTACAGATAATAGTTCAGACATACTCAATGTCTAACTTGAGTTCACGTATTTACTCATTCACAAAATTAATCAGAACTCACATCTGGTATCATAGACAGATAAAGTAAAATATGTGGGTTATTTTACTTTCGGACATAGTAAATATTATGTCCTCATCTTAACACCCAGTTAAGGCGACAAATATATTTTAAGCTTGAGCTCTCGATTATCACCTAGATAATAAGCTTAAAAACCGTCTCATCTCTATTTATCACATAGTAAATAGAGGCGATTACCCGTGTGAGTGGGCCAATCTTATATATGTCCGACATACTTTCTCAACTTAAAGTAATGCACTGAGCATTAAGATGCATAAAAATCAAACAAAAATTCATAGGCATTAACAATAAAAAAACACAAGTTCATAAATGTGAACAAATCAGGGAAATTACAATCTAGTACATCAAACTCTATGCAATCCTAGAGATTTTACATGACCACAAAACACATCTCTAGGTATTGGCTTTGTCATAGGATCTGCTACCATTCTATGCGTAGATATGTACTGTAAGTTCACAACATTTCGTGCAACCATATCTTTGACAAAGTTATACTTGATATCTATATGTTTGGTCTTGCCATGATATTTTGGATCTTTGGTGTATTGCTATAGCTACTTGGCTATCACAGTTAACCAATAATGGATTTGCAGCTTTCTCAATAACACCTAAATGATCCAAAAATCTCTTAAGCCAAACTCCTTCTTGCACCGCTGCTGATAATGCCACGAACTCAGCTTCTATCGTGGACAAGGCTATACACGTTTGCTTCTTACTGTGCCATGATATGGCGCCATTGTTCAGTAAGAAAGCAAATCCAGAGGTAGATTTTCTTTTATCTAAATCTCATCCCCAATCAGCATCTGAATAGCCTTCAAGTCGCAGATCCTTTCCTTGGTAATTCAACTTATAATCAGTAGTTCCCTTCAGATACCTCAGTATTCTCTTAACGGCCTTCCAATGCACTTGACCTAGGTTGGATTGGTATCTACTTACCATTCCAACTGCAAAATATATGTCAGGTCTTGTACACATCATAGCGTACATCAAACTCCTAACAGCACTAGCATAAGGAACATGTTTCATTTGTTCCTTCTCTTGTGGAGTCCTTGGATACAGTCTATGGCTCAATCCTTCACCTTTTGCAATAAGAGTGTCTATGGGTTTACAATATTGCATACAAAATCATTCAAGAACCTTATTTATATATATTTCTTGCGAAAGAGATAACGATCTCTTTGAACGATCTCTTGAAATCTTAACTCCAATAATGTAGACAGCCTCACCCATATCTTTCATCTCAAAGTTGGAAGACAACCAACTCTTGATAGTATTAACAAACTCAATATTGCTTCCAGCAATTAGTATATCATCAACATATAATAATATGATCACAAATTGATTTTTGGATCTTTTGATATATACACAATGATCCTCATCTATCATAGTAAAATCATATGCCATTATGGCATTATAAAAACGTATATACCATTGTCTTGACGACTGCTTGAGACCATATATAGATCTCAAAAGTCGACATACCTTTCCTTCTTTGCCTTCTTTAATGAAACTAGCAGGTTGTTCCATATATATTTCTTCCTCTAATTCTCCATTGAGGAAAGCAGTCTTTACATCCATTTAATGTAACTCAAGATCCATACTAGCCACTATTGCCAGAATAATGCGAATTGAGGTAAATCTCACTACATGAGAAAATGTTTCTTCATAATCAATTCCTTCCTGTTGATTATACCCCTTCGCCACAAGGCGAGCCTTATGCCTTTCTATCAAGCCATCAGCTTTTCGCTTTATTTTGAGAACCCACTTGTTCCCAATAATTTTGCATCCCTTTGGAAGATCAACCAGTTCCCAAACTTGGTTTGACTTCATTGACTCAATCTCCTCTTCCATTGCATGAATCCATTTTTCCTTACTAGGGCAACTTAAAGCCTCATGTATATTTCTTGACCCATCCTCATCTTGTGGAGCAATTATAAAAGTTTCCCCTTCAATGTCAAAACGTTGACGGAGAATACTTTTGCGACTTGTTTGCCGTATGGGAGATTATGCATTTTGCACATCGTTCCCCATTATGCTCCCACTAGGATTAGATAATGATAATGTCATCTCATCATGTGGTTGTAATTGAGAATGAGTTGAATTCGATTCATCATTTCTCATATTACTCCCACTTGGACGAACTCCACTAATATCATTATCTTGATCCAAGGTTTCAAATAGGAAGTAATCTTCCCCTATTTCGCCCTTCTTAGGAAATTCATCATCTAAGAATGTGACATCCCGTGATTCAAATTCAGTTATACTTCCACTTTCCTGCTCACCTATGAACACATATCATTTTGAGTGTTCGAAGTATCTTATGAAAATACTCTTCTTTTCTCTTGGACCCAATTTCCCAAACTTGTGAGAGGGCTCATGAGTATAGGCAGTATAACCCCATGGCTTAAGAAAACTTAAGTCCGGTTTTCTACATGTCCATAACTCATATAGAGTGGAAGTAACTGATTTGGAAGGCACCCGGTTAAGTATATAGGCAACAATTAACAACGCATCACTCCAAAAAGTGATAGGTAAGTTAGCATGCGCTATCATGGACCTAACCATTTCCAGTAGGGTTCTATTTCTTCTCTCCGCAACACCATTTTGTTGAGGAGTATATGGAATAGACAATTGTTTTTCTATTCCTTTTTCATCACATAATTTTCTGAACTCATCAAATAAATATTCTCGACCTCGATCGGATCTCAATGCTTTTATTTTCTTGTATAATTGATTTTCTACCAAGTTCATAAACCTTTTGAAACAATTCAATGCTTCAGATTTATGAGAAATCAAATAGACATATCCGAATCAAGTATAATCATCTATAAAAGTGATGAAATAAACAGCCACATGCCTTCTTCTCACATTCATTGGACCACAGACGTCAGAATAGATTAAATGCAAAGGAAATTCAGCTCTTTTACCTTTTTCAAATGGTTTCCTTGTCGTTTTCCCTACCAGACAATGCTCACATATGGGCAAATCGACTTTTTCAATGTTGCCCAACAAGCCCTCTTTGGCTAGTCTATTCATACGTTGTTGGCCAATATGACCAAGTCTAACATGCCACACATTCACATCATTATCATATGAATTAAGAGACGTGAGAAGGGAATAACAAACATTTGCATTAACATAGTCAATATCTAATACAATAAAACCATCCAGAAAATAACTACAACCATAAAAATTTGTATCCAAAAACAAATCCACACCTCTATTATGGAAGTTCATATTAAAACCTAACTTGACCAACACTAAAACAGATACTAAATTTCGACGAATTTCCGAAGCATACAATACATCATGTAGGAACAAAGTGCGTCCACCATGCATGTTCGGTTGACAGGTGACAATTTCTTTTACTTCAGCTATGGAGTTGTTTCCTACATAGATCCACTTAATTCCAGTTGGTACTCGTCGGAATTCCACGAAGGATCCTCTATCCTTTGCTACACGGTCCGTCACTCCTGAATCTACAATCCACAAAGGATTAGACTCAGTCAAGAATACAGAACTTGATACATAGACAAAGTTCTTAAAAGCACAAGGGGTGTATACCTTCTTTGGCCCGCGACAATCGCGAGCATAGTGACCATTCTTGTCACAATTGTAACACTTCACCCTTGTCGGCTTCTTCATTCGAGGGCGCTTTCCTCTTTCATGTTGGTTAAGCTTAGGTTTCTTCCCTGAAGGACCTACTTCCTTGCCTTGCCCTTTATCGAACTAGTTAGGACGTTTACGCTTAGAGCTCGAAGCTCCATGTGAGCTAGAACCAGCATGATAGATTTTAGCTTCCAGCTTAGCCGCCAAAAGGCGGTCCTCTTCTAGCTCAAGATGACACACTACATCCTCAAAGGTTTTGATATTTTCATTATGGGTCAAGTGCACCTTCATATGCTCCCAACTCTGAGGCAATGAATAAATCACTGCTTGCACTTGCTGCTCATCAATCAGGACATGGCCAGCATCTTTCAGTTCATTAATCATGTTTGACATCTTTCTAAGATGTTGCTTCATGGTCTGACCATGAGGCTTTTTATAAGAGTCAAACCTAATAGTGAGCTGCCTCAGTCTGGTCATCGAAGTATGACCAAATCTTGCTGCCAATGCTTCCCACATTTCCTTGGCATTCTCAAAATGCCTAAACTCTCGCATGACGTCATTTTCCATGCTACTCAGCAACGTAATGCGAGTAAGAGAGTTATTTCTTTTCCATACAGCAAATGCTTCCTTATCTCTCTTGTGCTGTGCAGTGTTTCCTTCTTCAGGTTCTACCATGGTCAAGTTAAGAGCTTTTAGTGCCTCTTGCTCTTCCAGCACATATTGAATTTTCATGTGCCATATTTCATAATTATCGCCATTGAGCTTCTCACCTTTGTTCAGCTCAGCAACTATGCTCTTTGTGGCTGAAGCCATTAATCTGAACATATCAGACATATATACACGAATTATTAATGCCTATCATTTATGCATCCATTTTGCACAGACCCATTATATTAATGAACAATTTCAAGTAAGGTTTCAGAATCAAAAGGTCACTATATTTCCAATCATCATCCAAAAATCCTAACTTAAAACTATCATTAATATAGTTATCTTATGCAAAATAAATTTTATGAAGCTACAAAAATTTCTATGAACTACCCACAGCAATCAACAATAACAGAAAACAAATAATATTTGACATCCAATAGAATAATAATGCTTTCACATAATACAACTAACATATCAGTTGCCACACCAACAATAACTAAGAAGAAAAGCATTACATGAGATGTCTACAAAGCACACTAAATAAAGATCAGCCAATACATCTAACACCAAGTCAATACACAAACTGGGAAATATCCTATTTTGTTCAATTTCTTGATCTTTTCCCTTGTAACAATCCAGTAATAATCATTTATAAAATCCATCACAATTTTCCTATATGAAACGGCTCTGTTGACATCCCATATGTGATTCAACACTCCTTGCCATTCTGGTGGAATAGTGTTCATGAAAAATCGCACCATCCAGACTGTGGCAAGGGACGACCATTCCATATGACCTTTTGAATTTTCCCGTTGACTTCAAGGACGTGATCAATTAAGTCACCACTCTCCTATCGATGATCAGTCAGCTCAGCTATCAACTTAGAAAGCATTTCCTTTTGTTCATCGGTAATTGCCTGAATAAGTGTGCGCAACTTCAGGGGAGGCATTGTTCCTACAACAAATGTAGAACAAATAAGGGATCACATATAATCTACATAGACTTAATAGGAAAAAGAAACACATTTTTTTCCTCCTTTTTTTTTGGGGGGTCAATGGTCAACGGTCAACAATCGAAGTCAATGGTCAACGGTCAACAGTCGGAGTCAACGGGTGGCAGGTCGAGCCGGTCAGACCGGACGAGCCAGTCAAACCGGACGAGCCGGTCGGACCGGTCGGACCGATCGGGCAAACCGACCGACACGTGTGGAACTGGTGCAACTGACGTCACGATGACGTCAGGCACGCACCAGCGACGACACATGCGCACGTGCATCACACGTGCACGCGTCAGCCGTGCATCACACGTGCATCACACGTGCGCGCGTCAGCCGTGCGCACGCGTGCGATGCACGCACCTACCCCTGTAAATCGGCGCGTGCACCAGCTGCCTGTGGGGGCGCGTCTGGCGGCCTTTGGCGGCATTCCACCACTCGTTGCGCTCATCTCGACAAGACCTTCCATCCAATGCCATTAGAAATGGATTTCAACTTACAGAAATTCGAAAAAATGGATAAATAGTGCTCGGGTGTCAAGATTTTTTCACCCCGATTAGTGTCGGCCGATTAATTTCACGAAAAATCAATAATAAATCATCCATAAACATGAAAGGGATTGGGAAAAACATGGAAAAGGATCGGGAAAAACATGGAAAAGGATCGAGAAACAAGAACTACGGCTCTGATACCGATGTTGGGTTTGTCGGATTCCCAAAAACCGGATTCGACACTAAATCGAACCCTTAAACTTGTGCGGAAGACGAGCCCGGGAAAAACACATGCATCACCAATCCTAAAGCACATCACAGAATTGAACGTACCTTGTTAGCCACAGATTAAGCACCGACGCCGATATGAGGAAGAGAATTTGGCCCTGTTCGATCCGATGACGCCAATTCGCCTTGAAAGAAAGATGGGTGTCGCCTCTTGCTTACTGTTCTTTCTTTTGGAAGTGTTTTGAGGGAGAGAGGGAGGAGGAAACATACGTTACTTCAAAAAGTGTGTTCCTCCCTCTTTATTCCCTCTTATATACGTCCCATCAAAAAAGAAACGTGTCCCTTCATCATATCCCTCTATCCATGGGCTCTAATATTGTGGGCCGGGCTTTTAGGCCCAACATAGGCGGACGGGTCAACTTAGGCCCATCACATTAATAATTAAAACCATTAATATACATATACAAATCATACTAAAAGGTCAATTTCTACTTCCACAACAAAAGTCATCAAACAAGAATGGAGTCTCAACCTCATCAGGATTCTACTATGGATCATCCTTGGGGTTCTCCTCCAGGTACTCCTCTTCGGGTTCTTTCTCCATAGGTTCCTCATCAAGGTCCTGAAATGTTGTCCCACAACCAGGATGAGACTACGTATCAGCAAGTTCTACCCCCTAAGACCCGATTAAGAAGCCAATACACCTTAGGCTACCTAAGCATAACACGAGTCAGAAGACTTACCTTGGCCTCAATTCCATCCTACAAATCAACATTATTTATAAATGTTTTATATCACATCAACCAATCATTGAATTACGTCATCACGTCAATTCAGAACTCAGATCGAATCATCGATCAATCGACTTAGTCGATTACATTTCATCTTGACCTTTTCTTGGTCAACTCATCTCAAATATTCAATTTCAAGTCTTACTCACGGCTCAACGAGCATAGTTTACCAAATTTTTGGCTGTGATTCACGGTCCAAAGGACAACCTATCTTTAGGTGGTAATCACAGCCCAATGGGCGCAACCTTTATTAGGTGGCAGATTACGACCCTATGGCACAGTCAAAGCTTAGTGGTAATCACAGCCTCACTCAGCACAACCTTTATTAGGAGGTAAGTCTCGGCCCAATTGGGCGCAACCTTTAATATGTGGCAAATCACAGCCTAGTAGGCGCGACTTTTTTCAAGTGGCAAATCACGGCCTCAAAAGCACAACCGATCCCAATTCAGTGGTAAATCTCGGCCCGATTGGCATAGCCATACTTCAGCGTTTTCTAGGTCCACTCACAATCTTTTATAATCAATTTCCAATCAAGTACTGACACTATCAAATTTTGGGATAATTTCCCCACAATTACCACCTCACTCAAATTTTCACTAACCATGGCTCAATTAAATAAACAGACTACACCACAATATCCAGCATAAAATTTCGATCGTTGACCATCCCAGTCTAATTTCCGAAAAATAAATAATTAACTAAATAATTACCGAAATTATTAAATAAATGCAATAAATCCAACTTAGGCTCATTGTAGCCTAAATAGAAACCGAGACGAGCCTGGAAAATTTCCGAGACTCGTTCAATAAATAATAGAGCATATTTCCTTGCTAACTACACCAATCATTTGCCTAACATGCAATAATAAGGCTCTAAATTAATTGATCTACTCTAATCTATTCACCTAAATGCACTTAATTAAATCTAATCAACCCCTAAGCATCATTAGCCTACTAAGAAGGGATTAGTGAGCAAAACTCACTTGTGCGAAGTGAAGACTAGAACACCGCGACGACGGCGCGACGGGGACGGAAACCCGAACTTTCAGCGGCGTTGACGGACTTGGACCGGGCCTGGAATTGGCCCAACAAATCTCAGCCCAATCTAAGATTTGTTTTTGCGTGGGACTGGGCTTGGCTTTGCAAGCTGGGCCTACTTTGCGGGCTCAAGATGGGCTGATGATAAGCTGAACTCTCTTGGGCCTCGCTGAATTGGGCTCACAACGACACCAACGGACTTGGACCGGGTCCAATAGACCTTGCAAGCCCACAACAAATGCTGGGCTTGATCTTGGGCTTGGGCCTGCTTCTTGGACTTCAAGTGGGCTGAACAAGTAAATTTTGTGGGCTGCTGAACCAGGCCCAAAACTTGGCTGAGTTGTGGGCTTCAATGGAGCTGCTGTTGCTGGAGATTTGGGCCGCAAGGTGAAGATAGCCCGCGAAGAAGCAGTCGACTGAGGGAAAGATCCACGCTAGCTTCGCTGGGTTGCTTCGATCGTGAGGCAAGACGTGGCCGCGAATGAAAGGAATGGAGTCAACGGCTGGGGGCTTTTCGTTGGGCTTGACTCGGTGAAATGAAGCCACACGAGGGGATGGCAGCTGCTGTCTTCGTGGCAGCAGGAGCTTCGTTGGACGCTGCAGGGTCAACAAACCGGTGGAGAGAGTTGATGGAGTTGACCGTGCGCTGGCGGTGGCAGCTGCAGGGAATCACGCCGGGCTTCACTGAAATGGGAACTGACTTGGTGGAGCTTGGACTTCGGTGGCTTTGGGCCGTTTGCTGGCATCGACGGAAGCAGACGAAGAAGCAGTGGTGGTGGCTTGCGGACGTGTGGTGGTTGCTGGGGTAGCTTCGGTCAACAAGGTGGAGGAGTTGCTGGTTTCGTTGACTGGGTTGAGCAAAGCCACGAGGAAATGAAGTGGGGCGGCAGCAGCGAGAGAGAGAATGAGTGGAGAAGATGGGCTGCTCGAAGGATAAATGAAAGGAAGCTGAAGTTGCCGAGAAAATGCAATTGAAAGCCAGAGCAGCGAAGGAGACGAGGACGGAGGAGACGTGCTCGTGAAGTTGAGGGGAATAAAAGTCCAAACAAAATATCTATTAACATCATTAGCTTGTCTAAAAAGTCTTCAAGCTTATCCAAGGTTTCCCCAAATACTTTCTTGAAAATTAATACCACAATTATCCAATTTGAGTTCAATTGTTGCACCCCCATCCTAGGTTCCGAATTTCTCCAAATTACCTTCAATTTCCTCACACAATTCTCCAAATCGACGTCCAAATTTGCCGAAGAAAAATCCCACAAACTTTCTATAAGTTCCCAACACTCAAAGGCTTGATAAGGAGGCCAAAAATCCATTCAATTTGGCCAATCTGAATTTCCATTATTTTCTGAACCGTCCAAAGTGCTTTCCATAAAAATCCCGAACTCGATGGAATTTCTCCGAAAAACAAGACGACGTCCTATAAATGAATCGTGACATGCCCAAACGTTCGATTTCTGAAACTGAATTCAATTTCGTGGTTAAAATCAACCGAACATGATTTTAATTCAATACAACCAATTAGGTAGCTTTTAGGGATTTTACCGCGGTTATATCCCTTAATGGCTTCACCCGATAGATTGGTTAATTCGTGAGTGATCAGGTCAGAGAAAAAAGACCATAGGCACATCGACGAGATGCTCATTTTATTTTATCGAGATGGATCTAAAATTCAGGACGTCACAGTATATCATTTTAGGCTTAATTCTAGTCAATATGTTAGTTGTTTTTGTTGAATCTTGGAACTATGCATTTGCCTCCACATTGTCTTTGAAACCCAATGATCAATTTGATTGCACATGGGCTATGGAAGAAGACCTAAGCAGTGGAACGAAGGCTAGTGGAATGAAGGCTGGTTGCGGTGGAGCAATGGCGGAAGAAGAAAAATTGCAAAGAGAAGGCCTTGGGTGCGTGCGATGCACCCGCTGGAGAGGGAAGCGGCAAATGCATGCATTGCACGTGCCCAAGGGCCAATACACGCGCGCCGTGGTGGTTTTTCTGTTTTGCCCCTCTACATATTACATAATTTCGATTTTGCCCTTATCCGTGTAAAATTCCGATTTTTGCCCCATCCACATTTACGAAAATTAAGATTCTGCCCTGGCCATATAAAATTTCGATTTTGCCCTCATTAGGCGTGAAAATTTACAATTTTTCCCTTTTGGGAGTGAAATTTCCTATTTTACCCTTTACAAATGAAATTTCAGCTTTGCTCTTGCATGTAAAATTCTTGTTTTAACCCCTTTACAAGTGATTTTACTGTTTTGCCCTTACGTGTAATTTTATGAATATTTTCTTGTGAAATTAAATATCGAATGATCCATATATATTTAATTAATTACAGATTAGCCACAGTATCTTTGATTATATTAAATTATATACATTAAGAGCCTTTGGATTACATATAGTCAAAGATATTAATTGTGATTAGTTACATTAATACTATGAATTTTATCCCATATGAATTTTCAATATATTAATGTGATTAATTAGGATGAAATATCATTTTATCATTCTTAATTTACCCATATGGATTGAGGAAAAGAATATAATTTGAGGAAGGGATTTTGCCCCCATTGGGGGTGAAAATTTACAATTTTGCTCTTTTAAGCATAAAATTCTCGTTTTACCCCTTACAAATGAAATTCTAATTTTGCCCTTGCATGTAAAATTCCTGTTTTAACCCCTTTACACTTGATTTTACTATTTTTCCCTTACGTGTAATTTTGTGAATATTTTCTTGTGAAATTAAATATCGAGTGATCCGTATATATTTAATTAATTGAAAATTAGCCACAACATCTTTCATTATATTAAATTATATATATTAAGAGCCTTTGAATCACATATAATCAAATACATTAATTGTGGTTACTCACATTAATATTATTAATTTTATCCCATTGGAATTTTTAATATATTAATGTGATTAATTAGGATGAAATATTATTTTATCTTTCTTAACTTACCCACAGGGATTGAGAAAGTGAATATAATTTGATAGGTTCATTATGAAGTAATTATAAACATATTTAAATTAGAAACTTAGCCCACAAATAGCTTTTGATGTTATGTGATTTATATTTTATAATATATTTCACATTGGTAAAATATGATTTAAGTTTTTTTGCCTCAAAAATATTGATATATAAGTTTTCATTTCATTATTAGTTCTGATATAATTGTTCCCAAGCTTAACGATAATAACTATAAAGAATGGAGGGAATTAATTCTTCTTCAATTGGGGTACGTAGATATTAATTATGCTCTATGGTTAGATGAACCACTTATTCCTACCGAGGCTAACATTCCAACTCAATACACTCTTTATGTATAATGGGAGCGGCCCAACTGCCTCAGCGTGATGTATAAAAAAAAAAAAAAAAAATTCTATTAGCTTTCATGGTTCAATCATTCAGCATAACAATGCCAAAGAATTACTAGAAGCTATTAATGCACAATTTGAGTCTTCAGAGAACGCACATGTCATAACCCTAATTAGGAAGTTATTATCGTTGAAGCTTACCAGTATAAGATGTGTATGTGAGCACATTATGAAAACGAGGGGTATTGCAGCTCAATTGAAAAATCTTAAGGTTGGATATCTAAATCATTTCTTGTATACTATATCCTGAGCACTCTCCTATAAGAGTATGTCCTTTCAAGATCTTTTATAACATATATAACTAAATGGTCAATCAATGAATTTATGACCATGTGTGTTCAAGAGGAAGAGAGGTTACCAATAGAAAAAGGAGAAATGGCTCATATGGCAGCACAAGATAAGTATAAATGGTAAGATGAGCAAAAGAAAAAAGGTAAGATATCTTTACCTTCCCAAGTTGGCATTAAAAAAGAATCAAAGTGCTTCTTCTATAAAAGGAATGGGCACATAAAGAAGGATTGTGCCAAATTTAAGACCTAGCTCTAGAAGAAAGGTAACCTACTTTTATGTATTTGTTATAAATCTAATATGATTGATGTAGATCAAAATACTTGGTGGATTGATTTTGATTCCATAATTCACATTTTGAATTCCTTGCAGGGTTTTCAAAACTAGTGGAAACCAGCGAAAAGTGAACAAACTATCTATTTAGGAAATAAGGTGCGCTCGCATGTGAAAAATATTGGGACATGTAGATTAGTTCTCAATAGTGATTTTGTTTTAAATTTAGAAATGACCTTTTATATTCCCAGTTTTTCTAGGAAGCTATTGGGACATGTAGATTAGTTCTTAATAGTAATTTTGTTTTAAATTTAGAAATGACCTTTTATATTCCTAGTTTCTCTAAGAATTTAATTTCAATTTCAAGATTTGTACTTTTGGGATACTTTTTTTTTTAATTTTCAAGTTCAACACTCAATTTATTGTATAAATCTAAAATTGTTGGGAGTAGTATTTTGTCCGACATTCTCTTTTAAATTAATTGACAAGACAATGACATTTATAATGCAATGCACATTAACGATAATGTTGGCATAAAGCGATATGTTGTGAATAATGATTCCTCTATATTATGGCATCGAAAATTGGGACATATTTCTATCAATAGAATTATGTAATTAGTAAATGATGGAGTACTTAGTACTATAGATTTTATTAATTATGACACTTTTGTGAATAGCATAAAGGGAAAGCAAACCAACAAGTCAAAGAAAGGTGCCAAAAGGAGTATGAAAATATTAGAAATCATACATACGGATATTTGTAGTCTGAATATGAACTCAAATGCTTAGAAATACTTCATCTCTTACTATCACACCTCGAAACCATAAAAAATGGGGGTGACATGGTCGTCCTTCCACCCGAAGGACACAGCCTCAAATTATACCCAAAGTTCACTTCAAAAAATCCCCATTGATTGTGCTTTCGCTCTATTAGTTGCTAATTTAAGAAGCTGAAAGACAAGTAGATGAGAGGAGTAAGCTACAACGGCTCAGTGAGTAACACATTTCTTCTAAGTAGATTGAGAAATCACTATGCATATTTAAAACATAACCATAACTCGCTTTAACATAATATATTCATAAAACAACTACCTAAAATACCAATGGTCCAACCCATTGGTCAATTCATAAAAATGTGTTATCGTCTATTCCATTTATTGATCTTATCAAACCTCACGTTGATGGTGCATTTCATCAGTCAAACTCAAATCACACTTTAATGGTCTACTCTATTTACCAACTCTTGCTCAAATGTCTAGTCATGGTCACATGTAATGTGAAAGTGCTAGTATGAACACCTAGAGGGGAGTGAATAGTTGTAAAAACAGATTCTGCAAAATGTAATGAAAACTTTTACTTTTAACCTGAGTCTGAAGAGCAGCAGACTTTGAACGAGATCAAAATTTAGCAGTTAAATATAACTACGAACAGAATAAAAGAGTTCAGGGAAGAGAATAAGAACACAAGGTTTATAGTGGTTTGGCTTAGACTAAGCCTACGTCCACTCTCCTGCGCTAACAGCCCACTAGCTGGATTTCACTATGAATTAAAAGAGTTGTTACAGTCTCACGTCCTTGATTCCACAGTGTAGAGACTCTGCTACACTTCCACAAGGTCTCACAAATATCTAGACTCACTTTTGAGTACAAATTTACGCTCAACAATTGAATCAGCAAAGAACAAGGAGTTTCAGACTTTGGAATTTATCTATCGCACACTCTCTCAAATAACTAGAGCATCTTTCTTATATACTCCCCCATGCCTTCATAACCGTTGGCACCTTCCAAATGAGTTCTTCCAATCTACTTGTTAAACATAATCAATTAGGGAAATCTCGAGTTACTTAAGGAATGTGATGATAGTCCACCAATCCTACTTCCCCATACAATCAGAATCTAGGTTTCTATAAGTAGAACCTTCCAAGTATACTTCGCCAATCAATAGATCCAAATTACTCGAATTGATTTCAAAGCGAATAATAGATCTTGAGATGCTATCTCTAGCCATGAGAACTTCTTTAGTCGCTCGAATCAAAACCTCAAAGAAATACTCGCATCTGGATAAGTCTTTTTTGTCGATCTAGAAAATGTCAATAAATGCAGACTTTAAATCTTGAGTTTGGCAGTCTTTAGACTTTGACGATAGAGTCTGCAAGTCTTTAGACTAGACTGATAGAAACGTTTTATCAGCTTCAAAACAAACAAGGAAATTTTCTCCAACAATCTCCCCCTTTTTTTTATGGTGATAAAACTTTCCTGCAGATTTGGATACTTTTAACCTGCAAGACAATACTCGAGCAAACAATGATATCTCATAAAAGATAAATGGATTAGGATAAAGATAGTATCGAATCTGCATCCACAGGAAATGAGTTAATCCTGTAAGAACAACTGTCTTTACCATGAATACCAACAATGCTTAAGATATTGCAAGCATTAAACGATCAAAACACAATCCAAACCAATCATAACCAAACAAAAATAAAGTCAAATCTAAAAGTCAAATCTACACCAACTTCTCCCCCTTTTTTGTCAGCATTAAAAAGGTAGAGACGAAAAAGAGAATTGGATAAAATTAAGATTATTTTTTACTGCGAACAAGCTGGAAATCTCACATCGACTTGACAGTCTCCTCCAGCTTTCTCAAATCCTCCTTCAGTTTTGTTACTTCCTCACCCTTGGTAGTTGCTTGAACTTGAAGATTAAGGGCCTGAACTTGATTGTGCAATGAAACTGAAGTGGCTTTTTGCATATTCTAAAATTCACATCCCAAAGCATAAATCTGACCTCTGATCTCCATAAGAACATCAAGCAATCTTTTGAGGTCTGCTGAGTTGTCAATTTGAGTGCTTGTTTCAGCATAATCAGTTTGAGGAGTGTTGGCAGATGATGGAACTTTAGCATGAGCATCCAAACTTGGAGAAGAAACCTCATTACCTTCTTTAGGAAATTGAGAGGCATATACATCTTCTGGATCGGTAGGAGAACGATTGACATCATCACTAGTAAAAGCAAATGAAGGATTACCTCTTTTATCAGCAGCTCCCCCTGTTCTAGTGCCTTCAGGTGGAGAGAAGTACTCTTCATGCTCTGTCTCTTCTTCAATGACACGATGACATTGTTCTCCTCTTTGCTCTTCTTATACAGTTCTTCCTTCCTCTGCTTCTTTCCTCATCGATTCTCTCTCTTCATCCCTCTACTCTATTACTTATCTATCTTGGTTCTCTCTATCCTCTGTCTCTAGAACAAGACGCTGTAAGTTCTTTAAGGCAAGAGCGGAAATGGTGATGTCTTCCTCATCTTCTTCATCTTGCAAGATGAGTGCTCTCATTTTCTTAGATGGAGCTATCATGGGCTCCTTGCCTTTCCGTTTTGCAGCTACAGGATCTTGACGAGTCTTGATAGGAGTCTTCTCCTTAAATCTTTTTAAAGCCTTATTTAGCTCCTTCAGACGCATCTTTGAAATCATCTTCAGTCCCACCACCATTGGATCACAGGTTCGAACACACAGAATTTTGGGAGGCTGAATTTTAAAACGTCTAAATAGCTAAGTAACAAGTGCTGAATAAGAAAGTTGGCCCCTGTCCTTTACCATTGATTTGTACATGTGAAACATGATAGTGTGCGGCAGAGAGAACTTTTTACCAACATTGATAGCATACATCAGCTTTGCTTCTGAATTTGAGACGTCAGTCTTCATGTGGATTTTGGTCTAAGACAATTAATCACTATCTTATGAAGCAAGACATTTGAGGCACTCATCCTCAAATACGAAATCCGGCATTTTGCCATTCTATCTCGAACAAGCTCCACAGTTGCACGACCAATAAACACACTAATTGATTGGAACATCCCTCTCTCTACTCCAATCACATCAGCCAGAGTATCCTTATCAACCACATAATCCTGTTCTCTAACACTGAAAGAAAATCTATTTGCATCCAAAAAACTTAGATTGGAATAGAAATACGCAATAAATTCTGGATGAGCTACTATTGTCTTAGAGCAAAATCACTCAAGTTGAAGTAAAGTAAATTTCTCTCGTAACTTCACGTTCAGAGAGTCGAGAAAATCAAAATCCACACTCCTTGGGTTCATCACCCCTCACTTCAGCAACTTAGAGTAAACTCGCTTATGTTCCTCAGAACGAAACAGATCTGTTCTTCTTCCTCGAATGTTCACAGCAACACCCATTCTAGACTTAAAATGAGTGGACATCTTTTCATCATCATATTTTCCATCAGGTTAACTAAATCCTCCAACACGTGGATCACTTGGGAAATTCACAAAAGCCCTTTCTGCTGAACCAGCAGGAGCAATTCCCAAACGTTCCATCGTTTGTAAAAAATAAGTTTCATTTTGGTACCCATTTTCTTTCAAAAATTCATCAATAAAGGTCATTGGAAAACCTTCGTCCTTTAAGGCAGAATAGAGTTTGAAAGTAAAAGCAGGCTTAAGAGTCCTTACAAGATCGACATCCTCAATAATTTCTTCCTCCGCTTATTGTTGCTGAACATTTTGTGGTCTAGCCTAAGGAGAATGGTGCGGTTGGGAATGTTGTGGACTCTACTGCTACCTTGGAGATTCTTCTTCCTCAATCGGGTCAAAATGCATAGGACCCTCACGCATATATTGTGGCCCCCTGCTTGCAATCCTTGAGGACTTTCTTTGGGAAGACATTATCACGATCTTTGAGAGATTTTTTCAACTCGATTCTCAAGAAAGATGAAAACTTTAAAGATTAAACTAGAGAGAAAAGGTAAAAAAGTGAAGTTATGTGCTTCTAGGGTTTGTGAGTAAAAATGAAGAAGAAAGACAGTAAATAAGGTAATTGAAACGAGGTATACGGATCGTCATAAAAGGAAAAATAGAAAATGCCTTTTCAAAAATAATTGCCCTTTTGAAGATAGATAACTATCATCTCAAAAAGATAACTTCCTTTTCGAAAAAGAATAATTGCTACAATTTCAAAAACTTGGGAAGATAACATCAACCAATTGCAAATTAATAAGCAATTGTATTTTTTCGAGTTTTTATCCGAAAGATAAATTACTAGAACTGAAATGACTTATAGCCATAATTCTTGATCTTCTAAGTCTGAGCATCTTTAGACTTTTATCTCTGAGTCTGAACTTCTTCAGACTTTAAGATATTAAGTCTGGATCAAATAGACTCAAATAGACTTTTCTCCAGTGGCTTTGTAAATATGTCTGCTAGCTGATTCTTTGAGTCAATGAATTGAATCAAGACTTCTCCATTTTGAACATGATCTCTAATAAAATGATGTCGAATCTCTATATGCTTTGCTCTTGAATAAAGAATTGGATTCTTTGTGAGATTAATTGCACTGGTGTTGTCACATTTGATCTCAGTGCATGAGTCTTCGAATCCAAAGTCTCTTAATTGTTGTTTTATCCATAAAATTTGAGAACAATAACTTCCAAGAGCCACATACTCTACTTCTACTGTTGAAAGAGTTACAGTACTTTACTTCCTTGAAAACCAAGATACTATCTTGTTACCAAGTAATTGACAAATGCCCGAGGTGCTCTTTTTATCAACTCTGCATCTTGCTAGATCTGCGTCTAAGTATCCAAGGAGAGTAAACTCTCCTTCTTTAGGATACTATAAACCTAACTTAGAGGTTGTTGCAACGTATTTGATGATGCGTTTCGCAGCACTTAGATGAGATTCTTTGGGATCTGATTGAAATCTGGCACAAATGCAAACACTAAACAAAATGTCGAGTCTAGAGGCAGTAAGATAAAGAAGTGAACCAATGATACTCCTATACAGCTTCTGGTCAACTTTCTTTCCTCCTTCATCTTTGTCCAGCTTTAAATAACTTGACATTGGTATATCAGTCTTTTTACAATTCTCCAAACCGAATTTTTTAACAAGTTTTTTAGCATATATTTCTTGGTGAATGAAAATTCATTCCTTTAATTGTTTCACTTGTAGTCCGAGAAAGAATGATAGTTCACCCATCATGCTCATCTCGAATTCATCCTGTATAGACTTAGAGAATTTCTTATACAGATTTTCGTTAGGTGATCCAAAAATAATATCATCAACGTAGATTTGAACAAGCAAAAAGTTTTTACTTTCTCTTCTAATAAATAGAGTAGTGTCCACTTTACCTTTAACAAAACTATTTTGGATTAAAAACTTACTTAACCTATCGTACCAAGCTCGAGGTGCTTGCTTTAAACCATATAGCGCCTTTTTCAGTCTAAATACAGAGTCTGGTTTTCTTGGGTCTTCGAAACCGGGAGGTTGTTCCACATAGATTTCCTCTTGAATAAATCCATTCAGGAATGCACTTTTGACGTTCATTTGAAATAACTTGAAATTCTTATAACAAGCAAAAGCAAGTAATAATCTAATTGCTTCTAACATTGCTACTGGTGCATAAGTCTTATCATAGTCTATCACTTTTTCTTGCGTATATCATTTGGTCACGAGTCTTGCTTTGTTCCTTATAACTTTTCCTTTTTCATCCATCTTGTTCCTGAAAATTCATTTAGCTTCAATAATAGATTTACCTTTTGGTTTATGAGTTAATTCCCAAACATCATTACTACTGAACTACCTGAGTTCTTCTTGCATAGCTTCAATCCAGCTTTCATCAGTTAAAGCTCCTTCTATACTTTTGGGTTCTATTTCAAAAATAAGAGCCACAGCGCTAGACTCTTCATGCCTTTTGGATCTTGTACGAATCCCTTCATCAATGTCACAAATAATAAGTTCTTTGGAATGACTGGACTTGTGCTTCCAGTTGCCGATTGGTCTGATAGACTGTTGAACTTTTTCTTCATTGATACTTCAACATTTGTTCGTTGTTGATCTTCTAAAGTCTAAGCTACTTCTAGGGAATCAGACTTTGTAGAGTTTGGAGCAAGTTCAAATTCTTCAGGTTGAATCTGGATCGATTGATTTTGTATAAGGTCTTGAAATTTGACATTCATCGATTCTTCTACAAATTTAGTCTTCTTGTTGTATACTCTGTAAGCTTTGCTGGAGGTTGAATATCCAAGAAAGATTCTTTCGTCTGATTTTTTTTCAAACTTACCAATTCGATCATTTGCATTTTTCAATGCAAAATATTTGCAACCAAACACATGAAAATAAGAAACAATTGGCTTCTTTCCTTTGAACAACTCATAGGGAGTTTTCTCCGAGAATAGGCCTTAAGAAAACTCGTTAATGATATAACATATTGTAGAAACTGCTTCAGCCCAAAGACGAGAAGAAATGTTGCTTTCAATTAAAAATGGTCTAGCCATTTCTTGTAATGATCTATTCTTCCTTTTCACAACTCCATTCTATTTGGGAGTGTATAGAGAAGAGAACATATGCTAAAAACCAGATTCATCACAGAATTTAGCAAAGTCTTGATTTTCAAACTCACCTCCATGGTCTGTCCGAATGCTTGAAATAACATACCCTTTCTCATTATGTACTTTCTTAGCAAACTTTAAAAAATAAGAGAAGGTTTCAAACTTACTTGCTAGAAAGTATACACAAGTAAATCGTGAATAATCATCCATTATTATCAGACCATATCTCTTTCCACCAATACTTTGAGTTCTAGTTAGTCCAAAGAGATCCATATGCAGAAGCTACAGCATACAATTAGTGGGAACTTAATTTATTGGTTTGAAAGAACTTCTAACATGTTTTTTCAACACACATGGTGTGCATAATTCAGATTTTTGGTATGTCAGGTTGGGAAGTCCACGAACAAGCTTATTTGAAGAAATCTTGGCAATTTGTTTCATGTTGATATGGCCAAGTTTTCGATGCCAGAGATTAGCTTCATCTTGAATTGAAATTAGACATTGAGATTTTTCTGGTTTGATATCCAAAAGATAGATGTTCTCATGTCTTCGCCCCGTGAAAGTCTGAGAGAAGTCTTTACTGGTTCCCGAACATATTCCTTCTTGAAAATTGATTTTGAAACCTGTGTCACACAGTTAACTTATGCTGAGTAGATTGTAATTTAGTCCTTCTACCAAAGAGACATTGTTAATTGTCAGGCTTCCAACCTTTACTGTTCTACATCCGACAATTCTTGCTTTGTTATTTCCACCAAAAGAAACTTTTCCTCCATTTGTTTGGGTGAAATTTATAAAACAACTTGAATTTCCTGCCATATGTCTTGAGCATCCACTATCCAAGTACCATTTGACCTTTTTCTTGATAGTGACCTGCATTTAAAAAAGAAACTCAAACTTTCTTTGGTATCCACACTTTCTTGATCTAATGGAGTTAGTGCAATTTACGGTCTTTGCCCAATCCTTCTTAATAGGTCTTCAAACCATAGGACATTCTTTCTCAAAGTGTTTTGAGCTGTTGCACTTAGAACATTTAAGAGCACTACAGCCAACAAGTTTTACAAAGAATTTATAAAGAGGCTTTTGTAGGTCTTTGTTTGATTCTTTCCTTTACTTTTGAAAAATCAATTAGAAAAATGGTTTCAGAAGTCATTCTCAATCCTGATTTGTTAAAGTAAGGTCTTTGTGCTGAAAGAATCTTTTCCAATTTCTCATATCCTATAGAAAACCTTTTTGAAATACTTGAAATATCATTTTTCAAAAGTGTATTTTCTTTTGAAAGAGAGTCTGCATTTTATTTTAAAGTAATAAAATTTTTCTTTAAATTTTCGAACTTTTCTTTCCAAATAATCTCATGTTGCTTCAGTGTAGAATTTTCCCGTTTTAGCTCAAAAATCTTCTTGAGAGAGGTTTTGAGACTAAGACAATGTTAATTAATATATTTTGAGACTTTAATAGGAATTTTTAAACTACTTACCTTGATTCCCTTTGTCTAAGTCTCGAGTCTGTATCCGTCTCAGAGTCTGAGTCTGATTCCGATTTTGCCATTAAACAAATATTAGCATAATCCTCATCACTCTCTTCGCATTCGGTATCACTCCAAGTTTCTGCTTTGAGTGCATTTCTGTATTTCTCAGCTTTTCCTTTCTTTCTTTTTCAACAAGGGACAGTTGGGTCTAATGTGTCCATTTTTCTTGCATTCAAAACAAATCACATCTTTATTGGATTCATTGTCCTCAGCTGATTTATTTTGAAACTTTTGAGAGCTTTGTTTATTCCAATTGAATCTCCTTGCCTTTTTGTTCAGATTTATGAACCTTCTTATCATGAGAGCAAACTCTTCATCGTCTATATCTTCTTCAGAATCTGTAACATCAGAGTCATCATTAGATTTTAAAACAATAGACTTTTTACCTTTGGGATCTTCTTCTTCATTGATTTGCTCCACTTCATAAGACTGAAGAGTGCCAACCAATTCATCAATGGAGAGTTGCATGATCCTTTGTGTCTCTCTTATTGAGGTTTTTATGTAATTCCAATCTTTTGAAAGCCCACGCAACGCTTTGTTAACCTTCATGGGTCCTGAGATTGGTTGACCTTGATACTAAAGACCATTTACGATTTCTGTAAAACGACTAAACATGTCGGTGATAGATTATCCTAGCTTCATCTTGAAGGCTTCATATTGACCAAGCAAAATATTGATCCTGGTTTCTTTCACTCGATCGGTTCCTTCATAGGTAATGTGCAGCCTATCCCAAACTTCTTTAGCTATTTCACAAGAAGATATTATGTTATATTCAGTAGAAGATAATGCACAATATAATGAGTAAATTGCTTTTGCATCAAGAGCTTGTCTCTTGGTTATCTCTTCTTAAGTCATCTCGCTAGCCTCTACAGCTTCTTTTCCCCTTTCTGAGATTGTTATAGCTTTAGGAATGATTCCTTTGTCTACCACATCTCATTCCAGAGGATCTTTTGATCTAAGGAATGCTTTTATCTTGTTCTTCCATATACTGTATTCATTTCCATCAAAATAAGGCGGTCTGGTGTTGCTTTGCCCTTCAACCAAACCCGGAGCCAACATACTAGCCATGGATCTTTAACTCTGAAGTAAAACGCTTCAATTAAATGAGTACACAGGCTTTAATACCAATTGAAAGTGCTAGTATGAACACCTAAGGGAGGTGAATAGGTGTAAAAATAGATTCTGTAAAATGCAGTGAAAACCTTTACTTTTAACCTGAGTCTGAAGAGCAGCAAACTTTGAACGCGATCAAACTTTAGCAGTTAAATAGAACTACGAGCAGAATAAAAGAGTTCAGGGAAGAGAATAAGAACACAAGATTTATAATGGTTCGGTTTAGACTAAGCCTACGTCTACTCTCCCACACCGACAGCCCATCCACTGGATTTCACTATAAATCAAAAGAGTTGTTACAGTCTCATGTCCTTGATTCCATAGTGTAGAGACTTTGATACATTTCCACAAGGTCTCACAAATATCTAGACTCTCTTTTGAGTACAAATTTACGCTCAACAATTGAATCGGTAAAGAACAAGGAGCTTCAGACTTTGAAATTTATCTATCGTGCACTCTCTCGAATTACTAGAGCGTCTTCCTTATATACTCCTCCATGCCTTTAAAACCGTTGGCACCTTCCAAAGGAGTTCTTCCAATCTACCTGTTGGACAGAATCAATTAAGGAGATCTCGAGTTACTTAAGGAATGTGATGATAGCCCACCAATCCTGCTCGCCCATACAATCAGGATCTAGGTTTCCATAAGTAGAACCTTCCAAGTATACTTCACCAATCAACGGATCCAAATTACTCGAATTAATTTCAAAGTGAATAATAGATCTTGAGATGCTATCTCTAGCCGTGAGAACTTCTTTAGCCACTCGAATCAAAATCTCAAAGAAATACTTGCATCTAGATAAGTCTTCTTCGTTAGTCTAGAAACTGTCAATGAGGGCAGACTTTAAATCTTGAGTCTGGCAGTCTTTAGACTTTGACGATAGAGTCTGCAAGTCTTCAGACTAGACTGATGGAAACTTTTGTTAACTTTAAAACAAATAAGGAAGTTTTCTCCAACATAATGCCAGTGACAAGATGACCAAGATTTCCCCATTGGTTAGGTCTCCACCTATTATTAGTCGATAGCTCAACCCAAAGGATGTCCTCAATTTGTATGCGCATACCCATACACCCCTCAAGGTTCACAAAGACACTGAGCATTAATTATCAATCACAAATATCCAATAATCAAATATCAGAATGAGAGTTATCTCGCAACTCAAGAATTTGATATATAAATATCAAAGCGTTCTTAAAGAATCACAAATGTTTCAAGATTCTTTCATAAAAGGGTTTCACAAACCATTTCTAGGCAATCATTTAAACTGAAATCAAAGGATAACTCTCTCTATCAAACAACAAAATGGTAATAAAAACTCGATCCTATTTTATGCAACAAAATATGTTATTTATCAACTCATAACATATATGATCCATAATGTTTTTCAACGCATTAGTTTAAAATACAAAGAAGAAATAATGCCACTCACTTGGAAAAAACCAAAAATCAACTACGGCACTTACTCGAGCTAGTGCACTCGAATTCCTAACAATTAACCGAAAAATAATATCAAAAGACTGAATAAAACAATATTCTAATGAACAACTTATTATGCCTATTTGTTAATAAAACGACACCTACACGCCAATGAAAAACTCGTCTTTAGCGGCAACCTATTGTTATTTACTAGGCGCGGCCCATGCGCAAAAGTTCGTCACCACAACTTCTCTACAAAATTCCGTTTCGAGCTATATTACAATCTTTATAAAACTCTTTTGATTTACTACAAAACTTCAACACGGCCACCCTAAGACCTCACTGAAAACGGTTAAAATTCAAGCCCAAAGTTACTATTCAAAACCCTATCCAAAATGCATGCTGAATTTAAAAATTTTGTATTAGGCAAACTGTAAGCTCTAATCAAGTTCCGTAATGCTCAACAACTCATAAATCAAACTTCACTACACAAATCTCCAATAATTTAAATTTTAAGTCTTAAGTTCAAAACTACTTCAATTGAACGAATGAAGAGCACAAACACTTACTAGCATTGCAAAACGGAGTTGAGACAGCTTGGCGAGGTGTTCGATTGTGAGCGCACGAAAATTTTTCCCCTTTCTTCTTCCTTCCTTTCTTTCTTTTCTCTCTTCCTTTCTTTTCTCTCATCTCTTTTTCCCCGGCAGAAGAACAGCGCAAGTGCCATAACTTGGCACGCCAGACACTTAAGTGCCATAACTTCCAAACGGTACACTTAAGTGCCACTTTTTTTTCGAGTGGGACACTTAAGTGCCACCTCCGGCGACCCTTGCCGGAAATCCTACGTGGCAATTTTTTATTATTATTTTTTGCCTACGTGGCTCGCCGGAGCTCCAAATCAGCATAAAATATTCAAAAAATTTAAAAAAAATTTAAAAGTTTTAAAAATTAAGAAAAAAAAAAGGGGGGGAGGTCGCACGGGCGGCGAGGGCTGAGCCCTCGCCGCCACCGCCTCCCGCCGTCGCCGGGAAGGGCCGGCGACGGAGGGGGAGGGTCGGCCGGGTCGCCGGCCCCGGCCGACCGACGGCGAGGGCTCTCCGGATCGCGGCGAGGGTCGCGACCCTCGCCCGAGATCCGGGCGAGGGCTTGCGGGCCCTCGCCGGCCCCGGCCGTGGCCCGGCGACCTCGGCCGACCCTCCCACTCCGTCGCCGGCCCTTCCCGGCGACGGCGGGAGGCGGCGAGGGCCCGCGAGCCCTCACCGGATCCGGGCGAGGGTCGCGGTGGGCGTGGGCCGCGACCCTCGCCAGCATCCGGCGAGGGCTCGCGGCACTTGCCGCCTCCCCGCCGCCACCGGGAAGGGCCGGCGACGGAGGGGGGAGGGTCGGCCTGGGTCGCCGAGCCCTGGCCGGGGGCCGGTGTGAGGCCGGCCGACCGGCGGCGAGGGCTGCGAGTCCTCGCCGTCGGTCGGCCGGGGCCGGCGACCTCGGCCGACCCCCCCCCTCCGTCGCCGGCCCTTCCCGGCCGACGGCCGGGAGGAGGCGGCGGCGAGGGCTCAGCCCTCAACCGCCCGTTCGACCTCCCCTTTTTTTTTTAATTTTCTTAATTTTTTAAAACTTTTAAATTTTTCTTAATTTTAAAATTTTTCTTAATTTTTTAAATTTTTAAATTTTTCTTTTTTTTATTTTTTGAATATTTTATAATTTAATTAATTTTTATATTATTATTTACACGTAGACACGAAACGGCGTCGTTTTTGCGTTTTCTCCGCCACATCGGCGTGCAAAACGACGCCGTTTTGGACTAAGGTCGCCGGAAAATTGCCACGTCAGCCATTTGGCCGGATTTTCGCCGGAGTGGCACTTAAGTGTACCATTTTAAAGTTATGGCACTTAAGTGTCCCGGCGTGCCAAGTTATGGCACTCCAGGTGTCCTCACCTCCTTTTTCCTTCCTTTCTTTTCTCTCATCTCTTTTTCTTCCTTCTTTCCCCTTTCTGTTTCTCCCGAGATTCTATCTCTTATAAAACTAAAACCCCCCTTATCCTCATTTTATTTTGACTTTTCAACACCTCTCTCTCTTTTTTATTCTTACGGGGCCCATTAGCAGATCTTACATTCTACCCTTCTTAAAAATATTTCATTCTCAAAATTTACACATGCCTCAATAACGAAACAACTGAGGGTATTAGCGTCTCGCCTCCTCCTCAAGTTCCCAAGTAAATAATCATTTTTTGTTTTAATTGTACCCTTCATAAGTAGCATCCTGAATTTGCAATACCCCATGGGTTATTGGTCATGATCAAACTCAAGAGTAGCAATTCATCATTCGAGTATATTCCATAGTGTGCAACGACGTAGTACGTCCCTAAAATCATAAGATAAGCCATCATCAATGCTTTCGGATAATCCCATTTCCTCCACCAAAACCTTTAATGTTGCCGTAATGGACATTCCACTGGCTAAAAAATGATGTCCGGAATTTTTCTACCCTAACATCATTGCAAATAGCAACAACCTTTGCGATCATTTGAAGATTGGCATCTATCTGCCAACAACCTTTGCGATCATTTGAAGATTGGCATCTATCTGCCCAAGGACCAGTCTTGAATTTGTTTTTCCCCATCAAAAGTTGATATCCGAATTTCGTCGAACCTCGAATCGAGTACGTAACGGTCCGTGATGGTCAATGATGGTCAATGAGTATGTCGTCAGACTATGTCGTTGGCACCACTTGTGGTGCCTATATCTTGAAATATTGAAAACCACAATTCGGCGGGTCAATAATTTCGATCCCGACATGAAGATTTTGAAGTCAAAACCTTTGAAATACCAAAACCAGTTAGTTCATGAGTCGCGAATCCAACGTAATCGTACCAACACAAAATTCTTTCTCAAACAGCTTGTAGTCGATCCAACTTCCAATTCACAATTCAATGCTAGTAATCTAGAATAAAGTTAATTTTTCGGGACGCACTTCATCAAGCAGCGACGGAGTTACACGATATAGGTTAGTAGATATCAACTTGCCACAGATCCAGCAACGTCGGCGACAAGCGAACTGTGAGCTGCGGCTATGAGTACGGCTGACGACCAGACGACGCAACGGTGGATGGAGACGCGGCTGGTGGTGAACTATGGAACGGTGAGGAGGCCGGTGACGTGGTGGTGCGGCTGTGTGGTGCGGGTGGTTGCCGGTGAGCGGCGGAGAACAGGCGGGATGACACAGGTTTTTGGAGCGGAATTTCTATGGGAATGTTGCTGAATTTCGGGTGAAGAAAGATGGTTGAGAGAAGCTGTGAGCTGAAGAAGAAGAGACTCTTGTCTTCACCGAATGAAAACCGGCGTACCCTCTTCTCTTTTGTTGACTTTGCAAGTCAATAATCCATCTTGGTGGCAGCAAGGAACGAGGACAGCGCAAGCGGTCTGTCCTGGCGTGTGACAAGTTGCACTGCTCATGCAAGGACGTGTTGCACTCCTCATGCAAGGACGTGCCTCCTTGCATGTGTATGTGCGTTCGTTGGATGACCACCGAAGGGGAGAAGGGGCGTGGCAGCAGCTGATCGATCCTTGCATGCAGGACGTGGCTGCAGCTTGGCCCAAAATCTGCATTCGCTGGCCATCAAAGGAGTTTCGTGGCTGCTTGGTCAAGCTTTTTCCCTAGTTGACCGGCTGAGAGGAGAGGGGTAACGTGGCTTTCGTTAGTTGACTCAAATAGTCAATGAAATGAAGATTCGGGGGCAGCTTGGACGGAGACAGCTCTATGCATGTGTGTCCTTCATGCATGGTCAAATCTTCACCTTGTTGGCTCGCTAAAGAGAGGGAACGTGACTGAAAATTTGATGTCCAAAGTCTTCTCTTGTTGCATGGGAATGCATGGGTACGTGGCTGCAATTTCAGAAGTCGACGTCTCCACGAGCATGAAAAGCTCGCTTAGTAAGGTACAAATGCAAAAGATGTTGGTCTCACGAGTGGTGTTACGTGAAGAAATTTCTAGATGAGATACTATCGCGAGAATATGACAATATGTGACGTCTTAATATGGTGATGGTATTGATGAAACGGCATCCACAAGTGGTGCCAACGACGTAGTCCGACGACATACTCGTTGACCAGTCACGGACCATTACGTATTCAAGGTCCGGTGAAATCCGGATATCACAAAAAGGATCATAGTATATCCCGACCGCAGAGAATGACTGCATATTACAAAGCTGAGAAACCATAGCAACAAACTTTCTCACTAACATTTGATTGATGGTCAAAGTACCTATTTTTATCAAACTATGACTGTTGTATAACGAAGAGTCTCGACACTAGGCACTTTTTTTAGCAAAAGCATTCTTTGATGCCATTTTTCATGTGCCAAGTGCCAAACATGTTGTAATAACAGTTGGCAAACCTTCAAGAATCGCAGTTACTACCAAGGTAATCGTTGTCTCAAAGTAATTCGTGCACTTTTTGAAAGAGAACTTGAAATTTTTAGGCCATTGATCCACGTATTCCCACATAAGAAAGTATTCTATATTAATAAACAGCACAAGCGCATAGATCACTCCAGTTGTTGATATTAAAACCTCTCCAAACTCATTCAGCTTTTTCTTTAAGGGGGTATCCTCTTCAATTTATGATGCTTCATGGATCTGTGAGTTCACCTTACCTATCTTTGTGGTCATTCTTTTATGCATAACCAAGCAAATATAATTCCCATTCACAATCGTTGTTCCTGAAAGTTACTTTAGCAATCCTGTTAATTGCCTCGCTCTCTCCTATGAGAGATCATTATTCAACCCAAAATGTTGAGCTTATAAGACTCAGCACTCTCATATAGGCAGGAACTTTAGCACTAACGCTCAACCGTACAATGTCGTCTGGCACTCCTTTGCGAGCAAGTTTGTATCTTCTTCCCATCCTGAATAATAGTTGCCTACTTTGATTGGATCTCTTTCAATGCCTCTAGTGCTTTCTCTGCATTGTTCTCTTGCCAAATTCCAACAATGGCATTCACAGTCAAGATAAAGAATATCATAAGGGGCTTCACAAATGCAGTTATTTGCATCTCCTTACCTTCATCATTATCCAACCAAGCTAAAACAAATGACACAATGGTAGTGGCTAGTTAAATCGTAACTAAGGTGTGATTGTATTGATCTCAAATCATTTAAAAAAAAATCGACACACCCTCGTGCTTCTCCAACTCATTATTCTCATAAATCTGTCGTCTATTTTCTATGTCTTCTAATGAGAATCCTCCATTATGGTTAACTTGGTAATTCTCTACACACTCTTGTCGATTTGTAGACCATGCTAGAAAGACTTCTCAGTCGAATGATGGAATACTTGAAGTCCGTCTCTTTCCATAGTTTCACGTCCCATCCCATGCTGATAATTTTTCTTTTTTCTTATGGAACTTGGGCAAACTGATTATATCCAATATGATATTTCACCTAGAACTAATATTATCCATGACAACGATCATTACCTGACTTTCACGAGTAGACTGTGCCGAACCTTCAAAAAGCGCGAATCAATTGGATTTTAGCTTAGGGCCCAAAATTGAACGTTGAGTCCACAGAGAAATGCAAGAAACTCACAAAAATCGCTGAAGCGGCTGCAATAAATTCACTCACTTTGCTACGGGTGAGAACTGAGAGAGAACAGTTGTGAATAGATCTGGAGGACGTTATTATCATAGAAACAAATTCTCAAGCAAGTTCGGGAATCTTGCATGCTTCTAAGGACCTGAGCATTCTCCATCGCTCATTCTTATCCTTGTCCAAGGATTCATCATCCTCTTTGCTCAAGTAAAGATCAAGTTTACATGTTGCACACTTTGCAATAGCAAGGCAACCCAGCATGGTTGAGTTATGCCACGTATTTCACTTCGCATGGTAGATTGGTTTGAACCAACTTCAGCTTCCAACAAAAACTGTGGAAGTTAATTTGTTTTACCACCGTCAGTTTCTCCACAGATAATAACAGTGGAATGGTAATTAATAAATTTCATTATCTTCTGTTCTATTATGACTATTGGAAAATCTTATCTCTTGTCTTCAACTTTCTTTGGCCTTAATACATACACTATGATAGGGGTAGTCATTAGTCCACATAACTATAACAAGCCTGCCTTGTCGAACTCTAATTTCAAGGTACCCTCTACCTTACCAAAGTAGCAAGCATTCTCTCTGTCATCAAGAGTGCGAAAAATGTGTAAGTATTTTGCATATATCTACCACTGAATGCATTTCTACAGGCAACTTTTCTCATCGAGAGTTGCTCGATTGATTCCTTACTAGTATCAATTTCTTCTTCTTTTCATGTATAGTTTCAGCCCTTCCAATTTTCTATGATAACGGTAGTTGTGAGTATGCAGGATTTGGAAACTTGTACTTCTCCAACATCTCCATGCTTCGAGACAGAAGCACGCCTTTTTGCTTCTTCTCCTATAACAATACAATAGAAGCATGATCCTTTTATTCCTTTCTCTTCCTTTGAAAGTGGTTTTGTAAGATTGAATATTGATCTTAACTCTTCAGAACTATCAAAAGTTCAACTATCTTTCTTGAGATACTAGGCACGTTGGCCACATCGCACTCTACAAGTCTAGAGTTCATAGAATCCCATGAGAACTATTCTTCCTCAGAGATTTTTCCAACTACTAGAAATCTTGCCACTTTTATTTATGATGCCATGTAATGGCGGAAGATTAGAATCAACGCTTGCAGATTTATAGGGCTGGTAACTCAAAAATCCATACTTTCCGCTAAAATCATTTATTTGGTTGATGGTGGTTGGCAACACTTTTTCCAGTTCTACACCAAGGCTTGCTGAGTCCTTGCTCCCTAATCTTACCAATAATTCTTCTAGCTCCCAATGCCAAACTTCTAGATGCAACAGGACCATAGTTATAATTTCCATTAATTATACCTATGTCCTGGTCTTGAACGGCTTCACCAAGAGGATCTCTAAACAAATGTTGAAAGCTTTACATTTTCACTAGAGAATCCTCCCATGTAAGTCCACCACTAAAACTAAAAAGATTAACGCGTTATTAACTATCACACCATCTCACCACATCCTAAAAATCTACCTGAACAAATCATAACCTAAGAATATCACATCAACCCCTTGAAGGTTTGTGCAAACCAACTCTTATTTATTGTACAACAGCTTTCAAATACTTTTTGTGTCCTTACTAACACCTTGAGAAAAAATTATTAATAAAACTTATTTCAAAATTTGCCCATCTAGCGCCCCAAGATGATTAATTCTTAATACCTCAAAGACAAGATCCACTTCTTTAAATTCTAATCTCAATTGTCTCCCAAAACGTATATCCTAGTTCTTTGTAAAATCTAAGATTTCCAAGCAAGAACTTGTATATTGTAAATCTTATCAAAGAATATGACCACTTAAGAGATCATCACTTACGGCTAGATGCCTATAACTCCTCAAATTACTGGGATAAGAGCTCAGACAAAATGCAGCTCTAACTCGAGAATGGTGAATGGGATAGGAATGACCCGAATCCCACATCACCTGAGTGTAGTGATGTGAAGTAGTAATGTGAAGTGCCTTATATATGATGGCACTTGTTTAGCTTTTATTGAGGCCTTTTCTAGGAAGAGCCCAGAAGAACAAAACCCTGTGGACTTTGGCCCAAAGTGGATAATATCGTCATGAGTAGGACCTGAGCTCAACATTTTGGTATTAAAGCCAATAGCTCAATCAGAAGCGTATGGTTTAGGGATAAACCAGGCATAAGCTGGTGGGCCTATAATGACTCGATTCGTCAATGGGGCAAGATTGATCATCGGGGCTCTAGAGGGGGGCTCTAGGGCTCAAACAAAGTGTGGCTCCAACTCGAAGATAATGAATGGGTTAGGATTGAATCGAATCTCACATCACTTGGATGTGATAATGTGAAGTGTCTTATATATGATGACACTTGTCCTAACTTGTAACCTATCCTTTTGTAGGAAGAGCCTAGAAGAACATAATTGTGTGAGCTTTGGCCTAAATTGGATAATATCATTACGAGTAGGACATGGGCTTAACACTTTACATTGTGCAAAGAGAAAAGAAGAAACACTTAGATAGAGAGAAAGAGAATTGTGGAAAAGAGAGGAAGAGAGAACGTCCAAAGAAGTCCCAAAGCTGAGTTGATTGTGTTACACCCCAAATCCTATAGGGATGAAGGAGTGACATGGCCATAGCCTCAAACCCAAATATCCACTTTTGAAATGTTCTCGATTAACGTTCTTGCTTTAATGGCCACTAACTGAGGGACTTGAAAAACATTAAAAAAAAAAAAAAAAAAATAATAATAATAATAATAATAATAATAATAATAATAATAATAATAATAATAAAATAATAAAAGAATGGAATGAGCTACTACAGCCCAGTGGGTAATACATTTTTTCTAAGTAGATCAAACAATTACTAGACACATTTAAAATACAAACCAAATGCAAAATCTAATAAACCTTCAAGGTTTAAAATACAATATTTATTCCTTTAACATAATATGTATATTCATTTCAATCAATAATAACAAAGTAAACACCAATGTTTCAATCCATTAGTCAACCTCACCAAAACATACATACGTCAATGGTTCATTCCATTAATCAAAATCATGCTCAAATATTTAGCCACACATTACGCCCGTAACAAAGTGACTAAGATTTCCCTATGATTAGGTCTCAAACTATTATTAGCAAGTGGCTCAGACCAAAAGAATATCATAAACTAGTATGTGCATACCCACACTTCTCTCAATAGGTTTACAAAGACACTAAACACAATCCATCAACTTCAAACTCCAATAATCCATAACCAAAATCAGAAACCATCTCACAACTCAGTTTAACAACTAGATCACAATTTTTCATCATTTGAAATACATATATATATATATGTGTGTGTGTGTGTGTGTGTGTGTGTGTGTGTGTGTGTATGTATATATATATATATATATATATATATATATATATATATATATATATATGTATGTATGTATGTATGTATGTATGTATGTATGTATGTATGTGTATGTATGTATGTATGTATATGTATGTATGTATATGTATATATATCCAAGCACCTCAAAAACCATATTCATAAATCATGAACTTTTCGTAATTCTTTCATAAAATGTTTCACAAGCCATTTAAAACAATTAGTGCAAACTGAAGTCAAAAGATGACTTCCCATTTCAAACGGACAAAATGATAGTAAATGTCCGACCTATTTTATGCAAAAAAAAAAATGCTATTTCTTCACTCGTAAAATTTCTAACCATATCTTCTTTTGAAACATGAGTTTATAGGCACAAAAAAGAAATAGTATCACTCACTTAGGAAAGTTGAAAACTAAGCTATGATGGTTACTCAAGCCAATGCATTCAAAATCCTAACAATTAATCAAAAAACAATATTAAAAGACCAGGTAAAATAATATTCTAATGGAGAACCCGACTACATTATGCCTATACGTCAATAAAACGATACCTATGCACTAATGAAAAGCTTTCTCATAGCGAAAATCTATTGCTATTCGCTACGCAGCTAGCGCGCTAAACTTGTTCGAGTCATAACTTCATCCACATATCTCTGTTTCAAACAAATGTAAAGTCCATAGAAGATCCTTTTAATATACTATAAGAACCCAAACTTTTTTTTTTTTTGATCGAATATAAGAACCCAAACTTAGTAGCCCAAAAACTTAGCCCCGGAAACATCTAAAAATCAGCCCAGAGATTATTGTTCACAATTTGTCCAGTGCACGTGGCAAAATTCAAATTTTGGTTCTAGGCAAACCGTAAGTTTAAATTGACATTGGTAAATTATTATAGTTTCATAATATCCTAAATTATCGTTTTATATATACACGCAATATGAAAACCCCACAGCAATTCAGAATTGACTTAAATAAAAATTTCAAGCCCTAATTTCAATAATTCTTTCGATTAGATGATTAAAGGCTTTGATTCCTTACTTCTTGTTGCGAAACAGTGTTAATTCAGGTTGTTGAGACGTCCGGATCGATCACGCGCAAAAATTTCTTCTCTCTCTCCTTTCCCCCTTTTTCCTTTCTCCACGGTCGCCGGTCTTCTTCTTTCTTGTTCATTCCACTGGCTTGAGCGAGTAAAATATATGAAAGAGGATTGAGGGTGGGCTGTGGGCTTGTATAAGAGACATGCGCTGGCTTTGGGTTTAACGAATAATATATTGGGTTGAATTTATGGCCCATAAATTACAGATTGCACCTTGCTCTCACCTTGCTGGACTGTGACCAACGTCCTCGCCGACCTTGGTCCTGACGTGCCCGATGACCTTGCCCTGTCAGATGACCACTTCAGCGAAACAGCCTAGTTTCCGGCAACGCCTGATACCACCAGAGCAGCCCAGCAACACCAGCGAAACTATAGTGCTGCTGTCGGTCCTGCCTCGCCTACGCCAGCAAGGCCGCTGCTTCCTTGCTGCGCACCGACAACTTTACTGCTCAATTCGTTGCCCCACCCAAAGCCACGGCAAGTACAAGCGATCCAAGGTAGCCCCAGTTCCGCAAACTTCCAGTCCTCGAGATCCTTGAAGCAGTTTTCTCTTTCCAACATGATTTTACTTGGCAGATTTTCCTGACGAGTCCTCATCACAGTAGCATCTCTAATGAAGCCTTTGCGGTCCGTCGCCTCTGTCCAGGTGTTCCCGGGCACCTAGTAGCCCCGCTACGCTGTTTGCCGCTGTTCCTTTGTTATCGGACGCATTCCTTCGCCGGCCTATGAACGTCCCCTCGCCAGTTACCACGAATTGTCCTAGGCAGCCGGTTGCCGCAAGTTTCCTCTTTGCCAGTCACCTTTAAAACGGTTCTCAATTTGATAATCCAATTACCTAATTTTGATTATTTAAATTCTAACTTCAATTTGGTATGCAATTTTTGGTGTGTCCCAAACAAGAAGTTTTTGGCTTGCCGGGCTATGGCCGGTGGCTTACCATCTGCTGTGATCGGTGGCTGGTCACCAGAATTTTTTTTTAAAATTTAAAAAAATCAAGAAAAAATAATATATTAAAAATTGATCAGGTTAGTATTGGCAATACACGTAAGCTGGCCAGCGTCCAAATCAATATTTCTGGCTAATGATTGAATTAGCATTATGTTAAAATGTTTAAGATTATATTACACAGCTAAAAGATTTGGGATTAAATTGATATAAAATATAATATGTCTAAGACTTTTTCGATACTTTTTAAGAAAAAAATTAGTTTGATTCGTATTCTATGTGACGGTTGCGTTGTTGTCACTCAGAGAAAGAGTGAGTGTGGCATCTTTTCTTCTTGAAATTTGATTGTGAACGACAGCAACTGCTCAACGCAGAAACCATCCTTGGCCTCCACTTGCTTCATTCCTCGTCAGTCCCGGCCGGTCATGGGGTACCCCACACTTTAGTCACCAAAAGCACGAGCTGGTGATCTGCAGCAAGGCCGACTACGACCAAGCCCGGTGTGCGGCCTGTGCTGACTTGTGCACCGGCCTGACATATGGCTTCAAGGAGTGTGGCTTCTACATACACTACTCGTGCCTCCTCCCTCAAGAGATCTCCCACCCAACCCACCCTACCCACTCCCTCTTCCTCGACCCTGTCTGCACCGACTTCACCTGCTCCGCCTGCCACTCCCAGCGCAGTGGCTTCCGCTTCCTCTGTCGGGAGCCCCGCTGCTGCTTCATCATCGATGTCAAGTGCGCCTTCCCTCTCCCTGCTGTCGTCTACCCTGGCCACCGCCATCACCTCTACTTCTTCAACAAGGTACAACAATTCAAAGACGTTTCAAACCATGCCTCCTTCTAATGTCTTTCTGACAGCAGCGCTTGTTGTTCTCGTTATGCATCCTGACCCCATGAAAACACTGAAAATTAAAACTTATCATGTCTCATTGTACTCTAATTTTCTCTATGTATTATCCTCCTTTGCGTCGGTTGTGGAGTAGTTCTCTCCGTCATCCTTTTTTTGTAGATGGAGCAGGTCATTTTGTGAATTTTTTTTCTATTTTTTTCCGTAATCAGTTGCCGGAAGAGGTGGAGCTTCGTCAGTGCCAGGCTTGTCGTATAGCTTGCAAATGGTTGGTTCTGTGCTGCTTGGACTGCAAATTCGGAGTGCATTTGGTGTGTGAACGCCCCTTGTGCTTGTTTAAGCATGGGGACGTTCGCTGCCCCAGCAAAGACTGGCTCGAGCTCAAAGCTTCCATCAATGAGGAGGACGTCCGGCGTGATCTCCTTCGTAACTGTGATGTCTGTTTGGAGGAGATTGGCCCCCAGACTCCGCTTTACCATTGTAAAGGTTGCCAATTCATTGCTCACGTTGGGTGCATATTTATAGCGGTAACGGTAAGTCATGTCTGGGATCTCTCGGAATTTGATCACTTTCTGATTTGGGAAATCTTTTTTGCCATTTCATTCAATGTTAGATCCAGACTGAATCCATCGGAATAGTTCAAAATTTCTCCAACGAAATTGGCCCCTATGATACAAGAATGAACCATGACACATCAATCCTCTTTTTTCTGTGCTTCTGATCTGACAAATCTAAGCTGATCTATTTAGTGCACCCTCGGCAACTGCAAATACCAACTCCAGATCACTGTCCTATCTTGGATACTTTGAAGTGTATAATAATGAGTTTCACCTATTTATGAAGGCAAAGTGTGGAGGGGAGGATTTGAAGATGATCTGTGCAGAAGATAAGCAAGATGGTGAAAAAGGAGGAAATACGGAAGCCGAAGAGGCGGGGAGGCAGCATGTCGAGACCTTTGGAGATATAGTAAATTCTCTGAATGACAAAGAGAAGGCAGAACTGGAGGACGTGCACAAGAGGCGGGTAGCGGAAATCATAAAGGTGCTAGCCAAGCGAAATCAACCAGGCGGCAGTCCTGAAGGAATCCCGAATTCGCCGTTCCTAGATGAGGCGTTCTTGGAGTTCACGAAGAAGCTTCCCCGTAACATCCCGCGGACCAATTCTCTCCCGGTGGCATCTGAATACGAATGGGTCGTTGAGGTGGCGGAGTACAAGATGACCAGAAATTAGCTCCAGTCCTAAGAAATTTGTTTGCGAATTGCGGAGACGTGAGCGAGGAATCCAGATTAACCCTGAAACCGAAGATCGTGGTCTTCGTAATGCTGTGTGGTACCATATCCAGCATGGCTAACACGAGAATCGCTGACGTCACCGAACTATTGTTGTACAACTGGTGGAAATACCTGATGTTCGTACACCTCTCAGGATTCAAAATCCAATTGGCAATCAACCGACTGAAAGTCGTCATGCGCGCTCACTACACCGATCTCCAAGATGATAAAAACTCCATCTTGAGGACAGATAAAGAGATCAGGGATCTTTCCAAAGACATCAAGGAATTCCAGCTCAAATTAGATAGATTGAAAGCCAAACGTGGACGGATGTCGGGCTCAACAGATGAAAATTTAGTAGAAGCATGTTCAAAGAACGTGTTAGCTTGGGAATACTGAACCGCGAGACATCGTAAACCAGACAACAGTCTTTACTTATGGCAATTTGAGGTACTTGCTATGGATTAATTAGTAAGTACTAGTATTTTGGTGTCGAGCTTTATAGTCGTCCTGCTTGTAAAAGTAGATTATAGACGATAGATGAAATTGAGTTTATGATGATTTCGGGTAAATAGTAACCTATAGAATTATATTACTAATCATACACACCCGAGATTGTGATGGTTTGAAGTAAATTTCAACCAAGAAAGAAAAATATCAGCATTTTCATTTAAATACGGGACTAGATCCTTTTTTCTTTTCAAACGAGACCGATGGAACTAGCTGTTCACATTGACAAAATAAGATTTTAAGGCGAAAACAAGGTGAGTTATAGTATCCAGGAAGCACCCTACCTCTTTGTTACTCGTGGTTGGATTGAAAAGTTAAAAATCATAATCATTCAGATTGAGATATATTGAACCGCTGAGATGTGTCAGGATGAGAAAAACACCCACGAAGATAAGCTTTTAAACTTAGATTCCCCACCCACTCCTTTTACTCTTTCTTAATGATTCATAATGTTGGAAAAAATTCACAAAGCCGGCCTCGTATGCTTGATTTTTCAGACTTTCACCCGTTTAGTTTGTAAAAAATGACTAATTAATCAGAATCACTTTTCTGTCAACGAAAATATTTATGCATAAATTTAGGAAAGTGAATTCCTAAATCTAAAGAAGTGAAAGCACTTTCCGAATTATATCTTTCAAATTTTTTAATACTTAATTTTTTTTTCTTCTCCTTCCTCCGCTCGTTGCATTTTCCTTCTCCCTCCTTTGCTGGTCAATGGCCTCAACAATGGTCAGTGAGGCGCAACCTCACCATTGAATTGACAATGTACCCTCTCATTTTAAGGCCAGTCAGCGAGCTCGAGCTTACTGGCCTTGGGCAAAAAGTTGCACATTTTAGTGAATGTGTAATCCGCCAATCTATAGCATGGAAGGACCAGCCCATAATCGCAGTCTTGTCACCATGCAATATCGTATAGAACACCTGCGTTACGTGGGTTTAATTTATTGTAATTCGGTTCCCATTCAAATGGAGGTGGTTAACTAACTTCCAACTAACAAAATCACTACCCCCTTACAATGAGAGGGTACATTGTCCAGCAGTTACTTTAAATAATTAGTCTCGAAGCACGTGCTGCACGCCAAATAAAAATGTTAAAAGAAAGTATTAAACTGAGAATTACATTTAAAATATATATATATATATATATATATAAGAGAGAGGATTGTTATTTTTTGGGTACAGAAAGTCGTGCTTGTGTTAAGGGTGGAATTTATTCGTTAACTTTAGTAAATTTAACAGAGATATAGATAAGAACATTAAAGTGGATATGAAAGTAGACACCGCTGCTGAAAATTCCCTTTATTAATAGCATAAATATAGATAAGCACGTCGTTAAAGTTATTCATATTCCCCACTTTAAAAGACAAATATTTATTTCCCTAATAACCTGGTGCACGGACATAGCAACGATAATCTCATCATAAATAACTTTTTAAGGAGAAAATAATCGCAAATCAATGGTCACTAGGAGATTTTACTGTCAAATCAAAAGGTGAAAAGTCACAAATCGTTTAAACTGAGATTTGTTTTTCTTTTTTGTCGGAAAACTGACATATGTTGAACGATCGAAATCTATTATATTTTAATTATAACGATGAAAGATTGTAAAGGTACGATGCCTTGTGGAAAGGATAGTCTCTTATGAGAAACATGCTTTGAACTTGATTCCCCACTCTTTTTCCCCACTTATTTTCTCCTATTTCATGATTCACATATTCCGCCTAAAATCATAAAGCACCTCTTTTCTTTTGCATGCATGGATCGATTTTTTTTTTTTGGTGGGGAGCACCTTGAGCTTGAGGCATCATTAAGAGGTAAATGTTCATACTTGTATCGCTATTTTTACACTTTAATTTCTAATTTTATGTTAAAGAATTCCAAGAGTTTGATTTGTTTTGCTGCTGCAACCTTAGCCCATTTCTGCCTGTTGGGAATAATGGATCCCCGAAAACCGAATTCGACACTGAATCGAACCCCTAAATCAATGCGGAAGCGTAGCCCGGGAAAAATCACGTATCACCGATCGTAAAGCACACCACGGATTCGAGCGTACCTTGTTAGCCACAGATTAAACACCAATGCTAAAGAAGAGGAAGAAAATCTGATCCGATGATGTCAATTTGAGGGAAGACAGTGCCGTATGCTTACTGTTCCTTTTTGTTTTTTTGAGAGAGAGAACGCGCGGGAGAGAACGTACGTACGTTCCTTATGCCAACAGGTGCCATCTCTCTCTCTCTCCTCCCTTTTATACCTACCCCCATCCACGGGCTCTATTCCCGTGGACCGGGCTTTTTGGGCCCAACTTGGGCGGACGGGCCTTAAGCCCATCTCATAAATCCATCATCTCCCACTCGCACATGGTGGTACAAAACCAACATGGGCGGACAGGCCCAACTCATCCCCATTAGAGAAAAATCCATCATAGACTCTCACTTAACATGATGGGCTGAAACAGAATCCTCTTTTCCTCTCTTCAACATTCATACCGGTGAATAATCCGTGCGACCAGCATACTTTGAGAGCTCGTTGCTATACATCTGTTAGGAATATATAGCAACTCATAATGGGCATCACATCCTGAGTAGATTTAGTATGCAGTACCCTAGATCGATCGATCACATTTATATCTATCTTGATCTCTTTTAAACAATTATATATATATATTGTATTCACAATTATGATTATCCCAAAGACAGTCATAATTGGTTAACCGGTGAATACAAAACTACAATGTGATTCTCCAAAATCGATCTTCCTCTTTCCTTCAAACTCTCAATTTCAGTTCAACTTGCTTTTCTAGAAATGCCCCCATTAGATCGAATCAAACTCATGACCATTGGTAACATCCTAAGATAGCAAACACTAAATAGAAATCTTGAGAATAAGTAAGAGTCATGAGGGGACCAAAAAAAAAATTTGAGGAACTCTCTTCCTCAAGAGTCTCACACGACATAAAAAGTTGAGATCAAACTTTTGCCACTCTTATTGGTTGTCTCATGCATACGTAGTATGAAATACGTATTACGGTATTAACTCCTTTCCCATGGAGCGTATGTCTACACATTCAATACCGTACAGATGATAGTTCAGACATACCCAATGTCTAACTTGAGTTCACTTATCTACTCATTCACAAAATTCATCAGAATTCACATCTGGCATCTTAAACAGATAAAGTAAAATATGTGGGGTATTTTACTTTCGGACATCACAAGTATTATGTCCTCATCTTAACACTCAGTTAAGGCGACATACGTGTTTTAAGCTTGAGCTCTCGATTATCACTTAGATAATAAACTTAAAAACAGTCTCATCTCTATTTATCACACAAGAAAAGAGGCGATTACCCGTGTGAGTGGGCTAATCTTATATCTGTCCGACATACTTCTCTTAACTTAAAGTAATGCACTGAACATTAAGATGCATAAAGATCATACAAAGATTCATAGGTATTAATGATGAAAACACAAATTCATCAAATGTGAACACTTAGGGAAATTACAATATTCAGTACATCATCTTCTACGCAATCCTAGAGATTTCATATAACCACAAAAACACATCTCTAGGTATTGGCTTTGTCATAGGATCTGCTATCATTCTATGCGTAGTATGTACTCTAAGTTCACATCCTTTCGTGCAACCAAATATTTGACAATATTATACTTGGTATCTATATGTCTGGTCTTGCCATGATATTTTGGATATTTGGTGTACGCTTTTGCTGCTTGGCTATCATCGTTAACTAATAACGAATCTGCAGCACTTCCAATAATACCTAAATGATCCAATAATCTCTTAAGCCAAACATTCTCATATACTGCTGTTGATAATGCCACGAACTCAACTTCCATCGTGGACAAGGCTATACACTTTTGTTTCTTACTGCTCCAACATATGGTGCCATTATTCGGTAAGAAAACAAACCCAGAGATAGATTTTCTTTCATATAAATCTCCTTGCCAATCAGTATCAAAATAGCCTTTGAGTTGCAGATCATTTCCTTAATAACTCAGCGTATAATCAGCAGTCCCTTTAGATACCTTAGTATTCTTTTAACGGCTTTTCAATGTGCTTGACCTAGATTGGATTGGTAACTACTCACCATTCCAACTGCTAAAATATATGTCAGATCTTGTACACATCATAGCATACATAAAGCTTCCAACAGCACTAACATAAGGAACATGTTTCATTTGTTCCTTCTCTTGTGGAGTCCTTGGACACAGTCTATGGCTCAATCCTTCACCTTTTGCAATAGGAGTATCTATGGGTTTACAATCTTGAAATCTTAACTCCAAGAATGTATATAACGTCACCCATGTCTTTCATCTCAAAGTTGGAAGATAACGAATTCTTCACAGTATTAACAAACTCCATATTACTTCCAACAATTAGTATATCATCAACATATAATGATATGATCACAAATTGATCCTTGGATCTTTTGATATATACACAATGATCCTCGTCAATCATTGTAAAATCATATGCCATTATGGCATTATGAAAACGTATATACCATTGTCTCGATGACTGCTTAAGGCCATATATCGACCCCCAAAGTCGACATACATTTTCTTCTTGGCCTTTCACTATGAAACCAGCAGGTTGTTCCATATATATTTCTTCCTCTAATTCTCCATTGAGGAAAGCAGTCTTTACATCCATTTGATGTAACTTAAGATCCATACTAACCACTATTGCCAGAACTATGCGAATCAAGGTAAATCACACTACAGGAGAAAATGTACTTTTATAATCAATTCATTCCTGTTGATTATACCCCTTCGCCACAAGGCGAGCCTTATGCCTTTCTATCGAGCCATCAGCCTTTTGTTTTATTTTGAGAACCCACTTGTTCCCAATAGCTCTGCGTCCTTTTGGAAGATCAACCAGTTCCCAGACATGGTTTGATTTCATTGACTCAATTTCCTCTTCCATTGCATTAATCCATTTTTCCTTACTAGGACAATTTAGAGCCTCATTAATATTTCTTGGCTCATCCTCATCTTGTGGAGCAATCATAAAAGTTTCCCTTGCAATGTCAAAACGTCGACTAGGAATACTTTGGCGACTTGTTCGCCGTATGGGAGATTGTACACTTAGCACATCATTTCCCATTATGCTCCCACTTGGATTTAATAATGACGACGTCGTCTCGTCATGTGGTTGCAATTGAGAATGAGTTGAATTCAATTCATCACTTCTCATATTACTCCCACTTGGACGAACTCCACTGACATCATTATCTTGATCCAAGGTTTCAAATAGGGAACAATCTTCCCATATTTCGCCATTCTTAGAAAATTCATCCACTAAGGATGTGACTTTCGTGATTCTAAATTCAGTTATACTCCCACTTTCCTGTTCACCTATGAACACATACCCCTTCGAGTGTTCGGAGTATCTCATTAAAATACTCTTATTTCCTTTGGGACCTAATTTCCCAAACTTGTGAGAGGACTCATGAATATAGGCAGCACAACCTGATCGCTTAAGAAAACTTAAGTCCGGTTTCCTACCTATCCATAACTTATATGGAGTGGAAGCAACTGATTCGGAAGGCACCCGGTTAAGTATATAGGCAGCAGTTAACAACGCATCACTCCAAAAAGTGATAGGTAAGTTAGCATGCGTCATCATGGACCTAACCATTTCTAGTAGGGTTCTGTTTCTTCTCTCCGCAACACCATTTTGTTGAGGAGTATATGGAATAGACAACTGTCTTTCTATTCATTTTTCATCACATAATCTTCTGAACTTATTAGACAAATATTCTCGTCCTCGATCGGATCTTAATACTTTTATTTTCTTGTCTAATTGATTTTCTATCAAGTATCATAAACATTTTGAAACAACTTATGCTTCAGATTTATGAGAAATCAAATAGACATATCCGAATCGAGTAGAATCATCTATAAAAGTGATGAAATAAACAGCCCATTGCCTTCCTCTCACATTCATTGAACCACAGACATCAGAATAGATTAAATGCAGAGGAAATTCAGCTCTTTTACCCTTTCAAATGGTTTCCTTGTTATTTTCCCTACTAGGCAATGCTCACATCTAGGCAAATCGACTTTTTCAATGTTGCCCAACAAGCCCTCTTTGGCTTATCTATTCATACGTTGTTGGCCAATATGACCAAGTCCAACATGCCACATAATCACATCATTATCATATGAAATAGAAGACGTGAAACAAGGGAATAACAAATATTGACATCACTACAGTCAATATATAGCACAATGAAACCATCTAGAAAGTGACCACAACCATAGTAGTTTGTATCCAAATACAAATCTACACCTCTATTATGGAAGTTCATACTAAAACCAAGCTTAACCAACATCAAAACAGATACTTAAATTTCGACGAATCTCCGGAGCATATAGAACATCATGTAGGAACAAAATGCGTCCACCACGCATGTTTGATTGGCAGGTGCCAATCCCTTTAACTTCAGCTCTGAAGTTATTTCCCACATAGATCCACATAGTTCCAGTTGGTACTCGTCGGAATTCAACGAAGGATCCTCTATCCTTCGCTACATGGTCTGTCGTTCCTGAATCTACAGTCCACAAAGGATTGGATTCAGTCAATAATACAGAACTTGACACATAATCAAAATCCTCAAATGTACAAGAGGTGTGTATCTTCTTTGGCTCACGACTGTCGCAAGCATAATGACCCTTTTTGTCACAATTGTAACACCTCACCTTTGACATTTTCTTCACTTGAGGACGTTTTCCTCTCTTGTGTTGGTTAACTCTTGATTTCTTGCAACAATGACTTAATCCTTTGCATTCTCATATATTGAACGAATCAATACGCTTGCGCTTAGAGCACAAAGCCCTTTCTAAGCTAGAACCAGCATTGCAAATATCTATTATCGACTCAAATGCCATTAGGCGGTCCTCTGCTAGCTCAAGGTGGCGCACGACACCCTCAAGATCTTCCATAATATGGTCAAGAGCTTCTAGTGCTTCTTACTTTTCCAGCACATATTGAATCTTCATATTCAATATTTCACAATTGTTGCCGCTCATATCAGCAATCACATTCTTAGTTGCTGAAACCATCAATCTGAACACATCAGACATACATGCACGAATAATTAATGCCTATCATTTATGCATCCCTATTTGCATAGACTCATCATATTAATGAATAATTTCAAGTAAGGCTTCAGAATCAAAAGGTCACTATGTTTCCAATCATCCTCCAAAAAATCCTAACTTAAAACTATCATTAATATGATTGTCATATGCAAAATCAATTCTATGAAGCTACAAAAACTTCTAAAACTACCCACAGCTAATTACCCACAGCAATCAGCAGCAACGGAAAGCAAATATTATCTAACATCCAATAGAATAACAGTGCTTTCACATAATACAACTATACATTACACTAAGCAATATACGAGAGAAAATATCAACATAAAAAGAGATATTTACATCCATAAAAATCTCACAATTAATCTAAGAAATAATTAGGGAATGTCCCTTCTAATCTATCAGTCAAAACATCGAGAAAATCGAAGGCACATTTGCCAACTATGGAAAAACTTTTGGAGAGCTTTCATGTCGCCACCAAGGCGCATTTACTCGCGCCATGTGGCGCTTAATCTAAGGGTTGAAGTTTTAGCTAACTCAATCCTATAGTACTCTCTTACAAAAGCTTCCACTAGCTCCCTATAACCCGGAACCACGTTGACCTCCCATAACCGATCTAACACTTGCTTGCCATTCAGGTGGAAGAGTGTTCATCATAGCCGGCACTTTCTCAAAATCCGGCATAAGATAACCATTCCGGATGATTTCTGTATCATCCGATTGACCTTGACCACATGTGATACTAAATCACCGTCATGCCACCGATAACCAGCTAACTCTTTCATCAGTCTTTTAAGTCTTGCATTTCCCTTGTCCGTTCTCGGGATTGCAAGTATCCGTGCATGACGCATCATAGTTCCTGCAATAAATGCAGAACTAAAAATGGATCACTTATAATCCATAATGTATATTAGGAAAATACTTAATTTTCCAAAATTCATGCAACACATGCATAATAAAAAAATGGATTACATATAAACCACATAGGCATACATGAAAAAAAAAAAAAAAAAAAAAAAAAACAAATTCCTTTTTTTTTTTTTTTTCGGGTCAACGGTCGGTCAACGGTCAACGGTCGTCGGTCACGGTCAACGGGCGGGCGGGTCAGACCGGTCGCGACGGTCGAACCGGTCGGACCGCTCGCGCGGACCGACCGCACGTGCCTCGCGCGTGCGGGGGATGACGTCACGCAGACGTCATCCGGCACGTGCTGCGCACGTGCCTGCGTCCGCGGGTCGGGTCGGGTCGCCGGCCGGTGACAACTCGGCCAACCGTCGTTGGCGATGACGTCATCCGAGCGGTTACCGACCGTTGGATGACGTCACGATGACGTTATCTCGTGACGTCAGCACGCGTCGGTCCGCGGACCGGCGCGTGCCGTTTCGCCGGTCGCCAGCGCGCAAGTGCCGGTTCGTCACCGGCGCGTGTGGCGCACACGCTGGCGAAGCCAACGCTTCCGGGCGCGTCTCGCCCATGCGCAGCGCTTTCCGACCGCGCGTATGGGCGCGTGCGACATCTCCCGGCGGCGCACGACGTGTCTCCGGACTCGTCTCGACGTCCTCTTTCACCCAAAGTGCCTTCAGAATTCCATTTCGACTTACGCAAACACAGAAAAACAACGTACAGTGCTCGGGTGTCGGGATTTTACGTCCTGATCCGTACGGCCGAGAATTTTTTGCGAAAAATCAATCAAAAAACGTCAAAACAGGTCGGGAAAACGTGAACTAGGGCTCTGAAACCAATGTTGGGAATAATGGATCCCCGAAAACCGGATTCGACACTGAATCGAACCCCTAAATCAATGCGGAAGCGTAGCCCAGGAAAAATCACGTATCACCGATCGTAAAGCACACCACGGATTCGAGCGTACCTTGTTAGCCACAGATTAAACACCAATGCTGAAGAAGAGGAAGAAAATCTGATCCGATGATGTCAATTCGAGGGAAGACGGTGCCGTATGCTTACTGTTCCTTTTTGTTTTTTTGAGAGAGAGAACGCGCGGGAGAGAACGTACGTACGTTCCTTTTGCCAACAGGTGCCATCTCTCTCTCTCTCCTCCCTTTTATACCTACCCCCATCCACGGGCCCTATTCCCTTGGACCGGGCTTTTTGGGCCCAACTTGGGCAGACGGGCCTTAAGCCCATCTCATAAATCCATCACCGCGTTATGCGAACTTGGGGTTTTACACGACTTTGCTCATCTTGAATTAGATTGAACTTTATTTCTTGAATCTGCAGTGCAAACTCTCTTCAAGAGAACAAAAGAGCGTCTCTGCAGTCAAAGATGTGGAATTCAAAGTTTTTTTAATAGCTTGATCTTCATAAGTGTCGTTTTAGCAGAATCTGCATGATCGGGTTAGTAAACATCTTTTTATTTGGCATATGAAATTATGAATCACGAGGAGGTCGAGCGGGGGAGTTGCCATGACCTGTGAACTATGTGAATTTGGGGTTTTACATGACTTTGCACTTCTTGAATGAGATCGAACTTTATTTTATGAATTTGCCGTCACAAACTCTCTTCACGAAAAAAAAAAAAAAACTCTCTTCACGAAAAGGCGGAATTCAAAGGTTTTTTCTTTTCTATAGTTCGATCTTCATGGGTGTCGTTTTAGCAGAATCTGCACGGTCAGGTCACTGAACATCTTTTTATTTGGCATATGAATTTATAAATCATGAGCAACATATGGTTCGACTGATTGTTTTCATAGCGAAGCACACTTTTCTTTCATAGTCCATCGTTTATGGGGATGGAATTACTTTTCGGAATTCAGTTCCGGGTTACCCCAGTTGAGCCGGGCTGCCTCATAGGCTTAATGCTGGAGTTAAGAGAGGAAAAGTTAGGGCGTTGTATTTTTGCGGAAGCGTGTGTGCAAGTGTGCGTAGGATTTAAGGTGAAAGAATGGAAAGGGAACAGCCAAGTCACGAAGGATATTTTATTGAAAGACTCTTGTGATACAAACGATAGTGGAGTAGCTATTCCTTTTAGTTGGTCTCTCTCTTAGTCTCTGTTTTTGGGGGGTCAACAGTTTCTCTATAGTTTCTTCGCTTGTTGATAGGCTGAATACGTGAGGTCTATCGATAGACTTCTTTCACCGCCTTCTCTACCGACTTATGGTACAAAATTAGCAAAACTTGATACAGGAGAACACTTAAGTGTCAAAAATTACGAAAATAACACTTAAGTGCTACTTTTTTTGAAAAATGAGACACTTGGATGCCAAGTTGGGTGAAGGTAGCTAGAAATCCTACATGGCAACTTTTTAATAATATAACTCGTTTACATGACACGCCGAGAGAGCTAGGTCGGTGACGAAGAACTAAAACGATATCATTTTGCCTTCTTTTTCTTGAATTTCTATATAAATATTAATTAAATTAAGATATTTATATTTACCAAAAAAAAAAAAAGGAAGAGGAGGCAAAAGGCGAGGGCTAAGTCATTGCCTCCCCGTCAACGAAGGGCCAACAATGGCGGAAAGAGGGTCGGCCGGGGTCGCCGGGCCTTAGCTAGGGGGGCGACCTTGGTCGATCGACAAAGACAATGGCCTATGAGCCCTTGTCGAGATCTAAGACGAGAGTCGCAACCCTCCCCCATATCCAATAAGGGTCGCCGATCCTCGCTTGACCTGGCCAAGGGTCGCCTCCCTATCCTCTGGAGCAAGCCCTAGTGTGTGGCAACCCTTAGCCCGGTCAGGCGAGGGCCGACGACCCTTGCCAGATTTGGGGGAGGGCCACAACCCTCACCCTAGATCTCGGTGAGGGCACAATCCCTCACCTTCAATCGACCAAGGTTGTTGACCCCGATCAAGGCTCGGCAACCCCAGGCGACCCTCCCCCCATCGTCATCAACCCTTTCGACAAATGACAGGGAGGCGATAGCAAAGGCTCAACCCTCAATTGCTTGCAATTTTAGTCTTCTTCCTCCATTTTTTAAAAATATATAAATAAAGTTAATTAATATTTATATTAATTATTTAGCAACGTCAGTAAAACGACGTTGTTTTTGCATTTATTTAGCCATGTCAATGTGAAAAACATTATCGTTTTGCACTTGTCTCATTGAAAAATCACCACGTCCATATTTTGGCTAGATTTTCTCACGATTGGCATTTAGCTGATACATTTTGCTCAAATTTTGGCGCTTATGTGTCACTTTCGTAACTTTTTATACTTAAGTATCCACGTGCCAAGTTTTGGCACTCCAAATGTTCTTCTCCTCATTTTTTAACTTTAAAATTTCAACTTGCAAGCTATACTTTTGCATGTTACGGCTTTGGGTTCCTTAATGACTTTAAGATTTCTTCAGCAAATATTAACAAACTTCCTTTGCTCCTGCTTGTTGCATTTCTTTGTTGCTGACTTGGACAAGTTGTTGCTGCCGACTCTTTCCTTCTTCTTTAAGTGTCCTGCATTATCAAGCATGTGTAAGATTAGTTTGTTCTAGGATTTTCCAAAAATGTATCACCTTTCAACACTGCTCTTGATTCCAATTTGTAATACTCAAATTTTGCTGTCAGTGGTGCTTTAGTGAATATTCTGCAATTTGATCTTCAATCTTGCAATATTTGAGCTCGATCTCTCCATAATTTTGCACGTTGTGGGCTAAGTGATTTATGATCTCAATATGCTTAGTTCTTTCATGCAAAATTGGATTTTTCGAGATTGTTGTCATGGACTAGTTGTCATAAAATATTGGAGTTGGTTTTGTTTGTGGTTCTCCAATATCTTTTAGAATTCTTTGAAGCCATACTGCTTGATTAGTAGAGGTAGCAGCTGCAATATATTCAGTTTTAGTAGAAAATCGTGTCACTAAGTCTTGCCGTTTAGATTTCCATAAAAACATTCCAAAACCTAGTGTGAATGCATAGCCAAAGTGCTTCTTCCATCGTCAATTAAGCCTGCCTAGCCATTGTCAATGTAACCAAGCAAATAGGCCGTTGCACTTGGCTAGTACCAAATGCCATAATAGTTCTTATAAATTTCTAAGAATTCTTTTGGATGCTCCAAAATGAATTTGACTTGGACTCTACATAAATCGTGATAGCAGACTTGTTGCTACATGATGCTTGGCCATGTAGCAATGAGATATAGTAAACTACCAATCAAGCTTCTGTAGAGGGAAGTGTCAGCCTTTTCTACTTCATCTTCTTCTAGTAGTTTCTCATTTATCACAAGTGATGTTGCAACTGTCTTGCATATTTCTTCTGTGAGATGAAAATTTATTTGTGTTGGTCAATTTCAATCCCAAGGAAGTAGTGCATCAAGTCCAATCCCTCATCTCAAATGTCTCCATCATGTCTTCTTTAATTTCTTAAATTATTTTCTCATTATTTCCTGTATAAATGAGATCATCTATATATAGAGAGAAAACAAGTCTATTAGAATTATTTTGGGTCTTGATGTAGAGTGTTGACTCACTCATGCCCCTCTTGTATTCTTGCTTGGTAAAGTATTCATCAATTCTGCTGTACCATGCTCATGGTGCTTGTTTTTGATATAGCTAGAACGAGTACCTAGAGGGGGGGTGAATAGGTATAAAACGATTTTTCACTTAAATCACCCAATACTAGACAATCGATGGATATAAACAGCAATCGAAAGACGAGAGAAGGGAAAAGAGAATTGAACACAATGATTATAGTGGTTCGGCTTTAGTTTAAGCCTACATCCACTCTTTCGCACCGATGACCTATTGGCTGGATTCCACTATGAATAAAGAAGTGTTACGGTGTTGTTCTTCCTTGATTCAGTGGTGTAGATGATCTACCACACTCGCTCAAGATATCACTAAGTATAACCACTCTTTTATGTATACAATTTTGCTCAGAATGAATCGACCGAATATCAAGGAACTTCAGACTCTGGAATTCGTCTATCGAGCATGCACTAAAATAACTTGAACGACTTCCTTTTATACTCCTTCATGCCATAATACCCGTTGGCACTTACCAAAGGAATTCCTCCAATCTACCCGTTGGACGGAATCAATTAAGGAGATCATTCGAGCTATTAAAGGAACTTGACGATAGCCCATCAATCCTGTTCGCCCATACAATCAGGATCTTGGTTTCCAAGAATAGAACTTTCCAAGATTACTTCGTCAACCATCGGATCTTGAATAGAAAGAATCCATTAGCTTAACTCAGCTAGGATATCTTCTCCAGAGAATAGGACTAACTCCTTAACCAAACACTTAGGTTCGGATAGCCTTTCGACACTCGGATTAGAAAAGCTGGTCAATGAGAATATCTTTAAGTCTTGAGTCTTGAGTCTTGAGTCTTGAGTCTTGATGTCCAACTGTCTTCGACTCTAAACCGAAAGTCCGTAATAATCCAGGACTAGACCGATAGAAACGTTTTGTCGCTTCAAAATATTTCGACGGGATTTCTCCAACAATCTCCCCCTTTTTATGGTGACAAAACTTTCTTGTAGATTTGAACAACTTTGACCTGCAAAATATTACTCAAGTAATATGGCTATCTCAAAAAAATTAATAAAGAACAACCAGACTCTGCATCCACAGAAAAATTGGTTAGTCCTTCACAAGTAAAACCATATAACAATACTTGATGTAACTGCAAGCATTCAGATATCAAAATCCACACTTAAATCAGACCAAGTTCAAGTTCAAGCTCACACCCAAGTCAAAACCAAAAATATAAACACATAAAAGAAATAGAATTTAAAGTTCGAGTTCAAAAGATTCAAAGTTCGAGTTCAAAGTCGGCAATTTCTCTCCCTTTTTGTCATCATTAAAAAGGCGAGAAAGTAGTCAATTCCGCTTGGGAATGCGAACTATCCGGAAATCTCCCATGGACTGAACGATTCCTTCCAGCCTCTTCAAGTCTTCCCTTAGATGAGCTACCTCTTCTCCTTTGGCATTGGCTTGAATTTGAAAAGAGAGATCTTTGATCTGATCCTGCAGGGAAACAGAAGATGCTTTCCCAGCATTCTTCAGGACTTGAATTTCACAGTCCAAAGCATAGATTTGACCACGCATTTCCAGAAGGATATCAAGTATGCGACGAAAATATGCCGAATTATCCGTCTGTGTACTGACATTTGCTCGGTCTGATGGAGTAAACGCAGACGATGGATCTTCTGTGTAATCGCGCAGTTTCGATGTTGATGTATCATGTCCTTCTCCAGGCATTTGAGAAGCTTGAAAATCTTCTGGATTTGCTTTAGAGCGACTCACATCTTCACAAGGAACAGATGTAGTCTTCCTATGCTCAACTCCTTCCCCTGTTTCTAATGCTTCTCCCCCTGTTTCTAAAGCCTCGGATGGGAAAGAATGAGGGTCAATGTCTGCTGCGTCTTGAAAAACTTCATCTTCATCTGCAAACTTTTCTTTGTCCGCCTCTTCTTCTTCTTCCTCGCTTCTTTTCTCGCTTCTTCTTTTCTGTCTCTTCTCTCTCTTTCTCTTCTTGCTCTGCTCTTTCTTTCTCTTCTTCTCTCGGCCTTTTCTTGTCTCTCTTCTTCTCTCTGTTTTCCTCTCGCTTCTTTTTCCTTCTCCTGACGTTCCGTTGATTCAGATACATAACGTCTTCTCCTTATTAATGCAGAAATAGTGCAATCTTCCTCTTCTTCTTCTTCATCCACCAAGATACTCTTCTTTTGCTTTTTGGATGGAGGACTGATTTGCTCCTTTCCTTTTCTTTTGGATGCCGAAGGTCTTGGAGATTTTACTTTGAATTGCTCCATTGCCTTGTCAAGCTCTTTCGTGACGCATTTTTGTCACCATTCGAGACCCACCACCATTTTATCGCATGGTCGAACACACAGAGATTGTGGGGGCTCAATGTTCAAGTGTCTCGAAGATCTTGGTCACAAGACTTGCATAAGGCAGTTGTCCCTTGTCCTTCACCATTGCTCTATACATGTGAAAGAGAATGATGTCGGGGAAGAGAGAATTTCTTCCCTTTGATGATTGCATACATCAATTTTGCCTCCGAATTTGACACATCTGTCTTTGATGTTGATTTTGGCCTAAGACAGTTGATGACACTTTTGTGTAGCAAAATGTTGATGGCACGCATTCTCGTGTAGACAATTTTCCCTTCGTCATCTTGTTGCCTTTGACAAGATCCAGCATAAGACGAGCAATGGAAACTTTAATCGTTGATATGATCCTCTCTCTACTCCAATGATATCAGCCAACATGTCCACATCTACTATATAATCTTGGTCTCGGACACTAAAGGACATTCTATTCGCATCTAAAAAGCTAAGATTCGAATAGAAATATGCAGTCAGTTGAGCATATCCTTCAATAGTGTCAGAGCAAAATTGCTCAAGTTGCAGTAGATCGAACTTCTCCCTTAAGTTCACATGAATAGCATCCAGAAAATCAAAATCAACGCTTCTAGGGTTTATCACCCCTCTCTTCAACAACTGAAAAACAAATTTTCATGTTCTTTGGATTTAAACAAATCCATCTTCTTCCCTTTCACCTTTGCACCAACACCCAATCTCGGTTGAAAATCATAGAACATTTTATCATCGTTATTTCCATCAGTAGGAGTCTATCCAGCCACACGAGGATCACTTGGTATACTTGCAAGTGCTTCCTCAGCCCTTCCTCTAGGAGCAATTCCCAACTCCTCCATTTGTCGCAGAAAGAGATACTCATTCCCATAGTTCTTACTTTTAAGAAAATCATTTGCGTGGTTCAACGGAGTTCCTATGCTTTTCAAAGCACGATAGAGTTTATACATAAAAGAGGGTTTTTGTATTCTTACAGGCTCTGCATCCTCGATTATCTCATCCTCTTGATGGTGACCCGCACTTTGTGGGGTAGATGGAGAAGAGTCACGTGCTGGAGAGTGAATCGGGCTCTGTTGCTGACTCGATAACTCATCTCCTTCGGTGAGATCAACATGGGTAGGACCCTTTCTTGCTCTTTGTGGTCCCCTGCTTGCGATTCTTGAGGAAGTTTATAGCCATGAGTCTGAGTCTGAGTCTGAAAGTCTGAGAGTCTCTAGACTTTAACTTCCTCAAGCTTCGAATGTTGAGTCTGGAGCGGATAAAATCGAATTGATTTTTCTCCAAAGGCTTTGTGAATACATCCGCCGTTGACTCTTTGAATTATCAAATTGAATCGAGATTTCTCCATTTTGAACATGATCTCTGATGAAGTGATGTCGAATCTCTATATGCTTTGCTCTTGAGTGAAGAATTGGATTTTTAGTGAGATTTATTGCACTGGTGTTGTCGCATCTGATTTCTGTGCATGAGTCTTCAATTCCGAAGTCTTGTAGTTGTTGCTTAATCCACAGAATTTGCGAACAGCAGCTGCCAAGAGCTACATACTCTGCTTCTGTTGTTGAAAGAGCCACAGTACTCTGCTTCCTTGAAAACCAAGATATTGTCCTGTTTCCAAGCAACTGGCACGTACACGAAGTACTCTTTCTATCAACTCGCAACTCGCTAGATCGCGTCCGAATATCCAGGAAGATTAAAGTCTCCCTTCTTAGGATACCAGAGACCAATGCTTAAAGATGAAGCAACGTATTTAATAATACGTTTCGCAGACCGAGATGAGATTCTCTAGGGTCGATTGAAACCTAGCACAGATGCAAACACTTAACAAAATGTCAGTCTAGAAGCGTAAGATAAAGAAGTGAACCGATGATACTCCCGTATAATTTTTTATCAACTTTCTTCCCTTTTTCATCTTTGTCTATCTTCAAGGAACAAGACATTGGTATGTCGGTCTTTTTGTACTTTTCAAGCCCAAATCTTTTGACAAGATCATTAGCATATTTTTCTTGATAAATGAAAGTTCCTTCCTTCAATTGTTTTATTTGAAGTCCAAGAAAGAATGTTAACTCTCCCATCATACTCATTTCAAACTCATCCTTCATAGACTTAGAAAATTTCTTGCACAAACTTTCATTAGATGATCCAAAAATAATGTCATCCACATATATTTGAACAAGTAAAAAGCTTCTGTTTTCCTTTTTGATAAATAAAGTAGTATCAACTTTACCTTTAACAAATCCATTCTGTATTAAAAACTTACCGAGTCTGTCGTACCACGCTCGAGGTGCTTGTTTTAAACCATACAAGGCATTTTTCAGTCTGAAGACTGAGTCTGGCTTCTTTGGGTCTTCAAACCCAGGAGGTTGTTCCACATAGACTTCCTCATGGATAAATCCATTCAGGAAGGCATTTTTGACGTCCATTTGGAATAACCTGAAATCTTTATAACAAGCAAAAGCAAACAATAATCGAATAGCCTCTAACCTTGCTATTGGTGCGTAAGTCTCATCATAGTCTATCCCTTCTTCTTGCGTATATCCTTTGGCTACGAGTCTGGCCTTATTTCGTACGACTTTTCCTTTCTCATTCATCTTGTTTCTGAACACCCATTTGGCTCCAATAACAGTTTTACCTTTTGGTTTAGATGTCAATTCCCAGACATCATTAATGTTAAACTGCGAGCTCATCTTGCATAGCTTCAATCCAGCTTTCATCGACAAAGCTTCTTCTATGCTTTTTGGTTCAATTTCAGAAATGAGAGCTACGGCACTAGACTCTTCACGCCTTTTGGATCTGGTGCGAATTCCTTCATTAAGTTTGCCAATAATTAGATCTTTGGGATGACTTGACTTATGCTTCTAGTTGCTGGTTGATTTATCTGGCTGATGATCCCTTTCTTTGCCTGAATCTTCACAAATGGCTTGATGCTGGTCTTCTGAATCGTGACGCCTCTTGTGTTGAAGACTTTGGAGAGGTTGGAGCAAGATCGGACTCTTCATGATGAGTCCGATTGGATTCATCTTATGCGAGTTTTGAAATTTGACATTCATTGACTCCTCCACGGTCGACTCTTCTTGTTATAGACTCTGTAGGCTTTGCTTGATGAAGAATATCCAAGGAAGATGCCTTCATCTGATCTTTCTTCAAACTTATCAACATAATCTTTGCATTTTTCAATATAAAGCATTTGCAACCGAACACATGAAAATATGAAACAATAGGCTTCTTACCTTTGAATAATTCATAGGGGGTTTTCTTTAGAATAGGTCTTAAAAAGACTCTATTAATGATATAGCAAGCTGTTGAAACTTGACCTTCAAAATCGAGAAGAAATTTTGCTTTCAATTAAAAGAGTTCTTGCCATTTCTTGAAGAGATCTATTCTTCCTTTCCACAACTCCATTTTGCTGAGGAGTATATGGAGAAGAGAACATATGCTTAAAGCCAGATTCATCACAGAATTTTGTATAATCTTGATTTTCAAATTCACCACCATGATATGTTCTTAGGCATGAAATAACACATCATTTTTCATTTTGAACCTTTTTAGCAAATTTTTCAAAATACGAAAAGGTTTCGGATTTACTTGCTAGAAAAAATACCCTAGTAAAGCGAGAGTAATCATCCACAATTACTAAGTAGTACTTTTTACCTCCAATACTCGGGTTACGGTTGGTCCGAAGAGATCCATATGTAGTAACGCAGTACATGATTAGTTGAGACATGATTTATAGACTTATATGAATTTCTTACCGCTTTCCCGAATACATGGAGTACACGGATCAGTCTTTTGATAAGGCAATTTGGGTAGACCACGAACAAGCTGCTTTGATGAGATTTTGGCTAATTGCTTCATATTAATATGCCCAAGCTTTACGTGCCCTGAGACTTGCTTCATCTTGAATTGAAATCAAGCATTGCGATTCTTCCGGTTTCACATCCGGGAGATAGATATTTCCATGCCTTCTACCCAAGAAAGATTGAGTAGCGTCTTTCTTGGTTCAGAACATATTCCTTCTTGAAAGAAGATCTTAAAACCAAGTATCACATAGTTGACTCGATCTTTGAGAAGATTGTAATTGAGTCCTTCCACTAGAGAAACATTACTTATTGTGAGATTTCCAATTTTCACAGTTCCAAAACCCACAATTCTTCCTTTGCTATTTCCTCCAAATGAGGCTTTTCCACCATTTACTTGAACAAGCTTTATAAAGCATTTTGAGTCTCCTGTCATATGTCTTGAACATCCACTGTCCAGATACCACTTTACCTTTCCCTTGATAGATACCGCATTCAAAGAAGAATCTCAAGCTTTCTTTGGTACCCACATTTTCTTGGGTCCTTTTGTGTTAGTAAGATAAACAATATTAGCCCAAGTTTTCTTAACGGAGTTTCCAAACCATAGGACATTCTTTTTCAAAATGATCCTGGACTTTTGCACTTAGAACACTGAGAGCATCTCGACCTACGGGCTTTACAAAAACCTTTTGAAATGATTTTTATAAGCTTCTTTTGAAGGTCTTTGCTTAATTCTTTCTTTTACTTTAGGAAAGTCAATTAAGGGAATAGTTTCTGCTGTCATACCTAAACCGGACTTATTGAAATAAGGTCTCGCACCGAAAGAATTTTTCAAGTTTCTCAGACCCTATTGAAAATTTCTTTGAAATATTCGATGAGTCAATTTTTAAACGAGAATTTTCTTTCAAAAGATTTTCTTCATTTTCTTTAAGAGTAGAAACATTCATGTCTAAACATTCAACTTTTTCTTTCAAAATATTTTCCTGTTGTTTTAAAACAGAGTTTTCCCTTTTAAGTTTAGAAATCCTTTTAAGAGAAGTCTTAAGACTTAATGTCGCGACCAATTTTTCGGGGTGTGAACCACCTAGGGTTTGGCTAATGGATTGTTAAGCCTTGACTTAACTCGAGCTCTCCCAAGCCCATACCAATTCGCGACTTTAGATTCAAGTTCTTAATATACAATTGATTTTTAATTAGGAGTCGCCACTAATCTATTTTTGGTGGGTCGATTAGAAACCCAAGTAAAGTAATGGGAGATTCACTTTACTCCTACGAACCAGAGATTATGGGTACGGGGACTTGGTTACACTAGATTTCTCTAATGCCCTTTCGGTACCTTTCTTTTTATTTTGAAAAATGTTTGGCAAGCAGTTTGGATTGATTTTAAATTAATTCCCTAACATGTGAGGTGTTCATGCAGGTGCGCAAACCACCAATTTAACACTCAAGTAAAGCAGAAAATAAATTGCAGGACTTACCTCAAAGCAACGAAAGCATCGCAATGTTAAATTAAAATCCACATCAACAACCCTAGATATGGTTTCTAATTAACACGCAATTTTTGTTTTGTTTTCACTTAATTAATGAAAATCATGCAATATGCAATGCAATATTAACTAAATGACCTAATTCTAATGACATGTAATTTCTAATTAAATGGGCCTAGCAAAAATCACTAAATGACGTGCATAGTATGAACCTAATTCTATAAAACGTGCACATGATTTTTATTTTCCTAATAAGTATGCAATATATCATAATATGCAATGACGTGCAAAAATGCCCTAATTCTAAATTTTTTTATGAAATTCGAAATTTAAAATTGCCAAATAATTAAACGTGTAATTTAAATTAATGAGAAGAAAATATGATATCCTAAATTAATGTTTTTGGTCTTTTTATTTAAGAAATTCGAAATAAATTTCCTATCCTAAACATGCAACATAACATTAAAACCAGTAACATCCTAACATGCATTTAACCTAACTCAATTATTTTTTTTGGGTTTTCCTTTACGGGAGCAATCAAATAAAGGCATCGAGAATAGCACTGCAACAAATCAAGCAAGATATCATCCATGTCCATTTAATTTTGGAAATAAATTGACGAATCGTATCTCGCGCATGAGATCGGATCGGTCAATTTTTAAATAAAAATCACGAATCGTATCTCGAGCGTGAGATCGGATTGGTGATTTTCCGTGCGGTGCGGGTCGTATTTCGAGCATGAAATCGGACCATCAATCATATGCACGTTGCGGAATTAGGAAGATTTCCTAATTTAGAAGGCTACTCGAGTTGCGAATATCGGTCATGTGCATCAACAAACATATCAAATAAGGAAACGGAATTTTCGGAAATTAAAATAATCAAAATTTTTACCTATTCCGAATATTAATTTCCAATTTGGACTTTGCGCAATTGGACCGGGACTCGCAACCGGCACTTCGGGTGGGACAGCGATGGGCAGTTTATGGCCAATGAACCTACAAAGGCAGAACTTTTACGGGATGGCCCGGCTCATGGATGAACTCGCGATAGGCTCGGCACGGCGTTAGGAGAACAAGTTGTCTCGTGGTGGATCACAAGTGGCTCATCAATGTCTTCAATTCGTTGAGGCACGTCGACAAAAAGGACAAGGACGGCAAAGCAGGTTTGCTCGGCTTGCGATTGTTGACCCACGGTGGACGTAATTTACCGAGACGGGACTCGCATTGAGGATCTCCGTGAAGCCTCTTGGGATTTGTTAATACTCAAATGTGGGGTCTCTCCTTGGCGTTTTCTACAATGACGAGGATGTGGGCAGAACCTGAAAAAAAAAGAATTAAGAAAAGAATGTTAGTGGAATGCAAATATGTGATATTGATGAAGGATCGGCTTCCCCTTTCTTGTCTTTTTGGCAAAAAGCTTCCTCTCTGCTTCTCTCGCTTTGGACCACTCCAGGACAAAGAGCACCGCTTCAAAGGCTTCTCTTTTCTTTTTATGCTTTTGGTCACCCTCTTGTCCTCTCGGATCGGCGATTGTGGGCAATTGGCAACGACAGGATCGTGGCTGCTTGAATTAGGAACGTTGTATGGGATGACTTGTAGGCGAGGCGAACACGGGTGGCCTTTGATGATGAGTGAACGCGTCGAATTGTGGATTGATCCTTTTTGCCCACACGACTGAATTTGGAGTTCGGACTTCATCACGTTGGCTCGACATCTTTTGCAAGTCGAGAGAATGGATCTTCTTCATGCAGCAAGCGGAATTGTCTTCTTTGACTGGATAATATCCAACTTGAATACCTTCGGCAAAAGAACCTCTCCTGGAACCGCTGCTGGAACTCAACGATAAGGGTAGAGCTCGGGGCACGTCGGGACAGCAGCTCGAGCGGGGCTTCACGGCTTCGTTGTTGACGAGGAGGCGCGGCAATGGTCACCGTCTCATGGTGCACGCGATATGAAGCTCAGCCGTGGGGTTAGCAAGGTTGCAGCCACGTGATGCTTGGCCGAACATTCCTCTCTCTCACGTGTGTTTTCTCTCTATATTGTGGCCGTATATTCAATGTGTGTGGCCTCTCCCTCAATGTGGCCATATGCGGTCCCTTTTATAAGCCAAAAAATTGGATCTTCGTGGTATATTTTACTTTCTAATTTTGCTCATGGAAAATACCACTGAATATATCGTTGCACCCCGCGCAATATTACCTTTTGTATTTATCAAATATCCCATCCAAAATTTTCCTTTTTGCTTGAAAATACATCCTTTGGTGTATATTGCCTAAATGTGTGAAGAATCTGAACGGAATATGTGAAAAATTTTGCACTCGCCGTTGGTCCAATAAAATAAACAAAAATGTTCTTAAACCATATGCCATGTGATTTTATTTTTTCAGGGATAAAATTAACCCCTAATTTTTTAAATGTCTAAATGGGTTGCCAAAATTTAGGTGTCAACGCTTAAACACAGCTCATCAATATACTTAGAAACTTTGACAGGAATTTTGAAATTACTTACTTCAAATTCGCAGTCTGAGTCTGATTCAGAGTTTGAGTCTAAGTCTGATTGCGCCATCAGACACAAGTTGGCATATTCATCATCACTTTCTTCACACTCTGTATCACTCAAGGTTTCAGCTTTGAAAGCCTTTCGAGATTTTTCAGCCTTTCCTTTCTTCTTCTTTAGAAGAGGACAGTTGGGTCTGATGTGTCCATTTTTCTTACATTCAAAGCAAACTACATCTTTGTTTGCTTCATCATCATCAACAGTCTTGGTCTTTGTCTTTGAAGGCCTTGTCTCTTAGAGTTGAATCTTCTTCCTTTTCTATTCAACTTTCTGAATCTTCTTATCATGAGGGCAAGCTCCTCATCGTTCATATCGTCTTCAGAATCTGTAACATCAGAATCATCATTTGATTTTAATGCAATGGATTTCTTACCTTTTGGATCTTCGTCTTCGTTTATTCGTTCCACTTCATAAGATTGAAGAGTTCCAACCAGCTCATCGACAGATAGTGGCATGATTCTTTCTGTCTCTCTTATTGAAGTCTTTATGTGATTCCAGTCCTTGGAGAGTCCACGCAGAAGCTTGTTAACCTTCATGGAATCAGAAATTGGTTGACCTTGATTTTGAAGACCATTCACAATTTCTGTAAAACGACTGAACATGTCAGTTATTGATTCTCCAGATCTCATTTTAAAGGCTTCATATTGACCGAGAAGAATATTAATTATGGTCTCTTTCACTCGATCAATTCCTTCGTAGGTGACATGTAACCTATCCCAGACTTCTTTTGCTGTATCACAAGAAGATATTCTGTTATATTCAGTAGGTGACAAAGCACAATATAAAGAATATATTGCTTTTGCATCAAGAGTTTGTCTCTTGATTATTTCTTCCTAAGACATTCCGCTAGCTTCCACAGCTTCTTTTCCTCTTTCTGAGACAGCTGCAACTTTAGGAATGATTCCTTTTTCTACAACGTCCCATTCCAGAGGATCCTTTGATCGTAGAAAAGCTTTCATCTTGTTCTTCCAGATGTTGTAATCATTTCCATCAAAGTAAGGTGGTTTGGTATTGCTTTGCCCTTCCACCAGCCCTGGTGCTAACATACTAGCCATGGATCTTTTACTCTGAAGTAAAACACTTCAAATAAAGTGAGTACACAAGCTCTGATACCAATTGATATAGCTAGAACGAGTACCTAGAAGGGGGGGTGAATAGGTATAAAACGATTTTTCACTTAAATCACACAATACTAGATAATCGATGGACATAAACAGCAATCGAAAGACTGAGAGAAGGGAAAAGAGAATTGAACACAATGATTATAGTGGTTCGGCTTTAGTTTAAGCCTACATCCACTCTTACGCACCGACAGCCTATTGGCTGGATTCCACTATGAACAAAGAAGTGTTACAGTGTTGTTCTTCCTTGATTCAGTGGTGTAGATGATCTACCACACTCGCTCAAGATATCACTAAGTATAACCACTCTTTTGTGTATACAATTTTGCTCAGAATGAATCGACTGAATATCAAGGAACTTCAGACTCTGGAATTCGTCTATCGAGCATGCACTAAAATAACTTGAACGGCTTCCTTTTATACTCCTTCATGCCATAATACCCGTTGGCACTTACCAAAGGAATTCCTCCAATCTACCCGTTGGACGGAATCAATTAAGGAGATCATTCGAGCTATTAAAGGAACTTGACGATAGCCCATCAATCTGTTCGCCCATACAATCGGGATCTTGGTTTCCAAGAATAGAACTTTCCAAGATTACTTCGTCAACCATCGGATCTTGAATAGAAAGAATCCATTAGCTTAACTCAGCTAGGATATCTTCTCCAGAGAATAGGACTAACTCCTTAACCAAACACTTAGGTTCTGGATAGCCTTTCGACACTGGATTAGAAAACTGTCAATGAGAATATCTTTAAGTCTTGAGTCTTGAGTCTTGAGTCTTGAGTCTTGATGTCCAACTGTCTTCAGACTCTAAACCGAAAGTCTGTAATAATCCAGACTAGACTGATAGAAACGTTTTGTCAGCTTCAAAATATTCTGGCAGGATTTCTCCAACAGTTTTCACTCATATATAGCCTTCTTAAGCTTCAGAACCTTTTCTTTGTTGCCTTTGACAATAAACCCTTGTGGTTGAGCTACATATATTTCTTCATGAAGATATCCCTTTGGAAATGCTAAGTTTACATCTAGTTGATGGACGTTTCATTTCTTTTGTGCTGCTAAGGCTATGAGAGCTGGAATAGTGTCAAGGCAAGCAACAAGAGTGAAAGTTTTGGTATAGTCGATACCTGGTTGTTACAAATATCCTTTTGCCACAAGTCTTGCTTTAGGCTTCTAGATTGATCTGTCTACATTGAGCTTTGTCTTGTAGACCTACTTAACGCTAATAATCTCTATCTTTAGGGAAATCAATGAGCTCACAAGTTTCATTTTTCTTTTTTTTTTCTATCATCTTGATTTCTTCCTTGGCTTCAATCCAAGCTTCTTTGGAAGCTTCTTCATAGTTTTTTTGGTCTTAAGGACATCAAATTGCATGCTTTTTCGTAGGCTTACCTTAAAGATTTTACACTTAGTATAGGAGACTCTAGAGTAGACTTTTCATGTGCCGGACTTGGAGAGGATGGTGGTGTTACGTCTTCAGTGGAGGAATCTAATGTTCCAACTTCTCCTTGTGGTGTTGATTCCTCACACGAGGTATGTCCGGTAAGTTGACATACCTCTTCTCGATTTTCTCTTCCTCCTAGTTCCAGTTGGCATTCTCATTGAATATATGAGGTCCATTTATAAACTACTTTCATTTCGTTCTTTACTGACTTATGGCACAAAATTAGCAATACATTTTTAACTTTAAAATTTCAACTTGCAATAAAACCGGTTATTCCTTAATGACTTCCAAGATTTCTTTAACATATATTGAGAAGAAGAACAATAGAATACCAAAAGTTGTATACAGAGCTCACTTTAGTACAAAAAGTTTCTTTTGAATTACTTAAGTGCTAAATTTTTTGAAAAGCGATCTTTTTCGTGCCAACTCTTGTTTATTTGACCGAAATCCAACATGGCCTTTTTTTTTTTTAATTAAATTCTTAAGCCAACGTGGCTCATTGGAGAGTCTAGTCAACATCTAAAGCCTAAAATAACACCCTAAAATGATGCTGTCTAGTATCTTTTTCCTAAATAAGAACCCTAAATTACTAAACTGAAAGATAATCTCAATTTCAACCCTAAGTCGGCCATTTTATTGGCCGTCTTAGTGCCTTACCCGATGACCCAAACTCTCTCTCACCCTCCCTCTATCTCTTTTTCTCTGATCATGAAGTGGCGCTAAAGAAATAAATAAATAAAATAGCTCCATCGTCAGAGAAATTTCCTCAAACACCTAATGGGCATGTGGTGTTTCATGACAAGGAGACAAATCTAGAGTAGATGAAGTGGAAAAAGGGTTTCGAACGGACCAAGACGTGAGAGCAAGAAGGCACAACAGACATGGAGTTGATCTTGGTGTATGACGCAGAGGTGGGAAGCTAATCCAAGGCCTTGCTTCCAGGGACAAATGTCTGGGAAGCCAAGCCCAACCTTCTTGTACTCCATCTCGAGCCTTTGTTAGGGCCGGTTCAACACTATCTTCGGGCCCTCACCAAAGGCTCTGTCGTCAGTGGTGGTGGTCGCCGCCATCATCTCCCTCTCCAATGCTTCCTGAGTGTGGTGAGGTGGGGAACTGCAAAGCATGTTATGCGATGTCGTTTTGGACGTCTGAGCCGCATAGACTGTGTGACGTTCTTTTGGTAGCCCACGTGCACTATATTTTTAAAAAATTTTACCAAGTCATTTTAACAAATTAATTATAAATATCATGTAATCAATTTAGTTGAAATTTATCACTAATGGCACTTAAATAATCGTTTTGGCTTCGATTTGACACTTAAATAAGCGTCATACACAACTTTTGGCTTTTTTAGTATACTTCTCCCGCAAATATTGTAATGACCCAGTCCGTTGAGGGCAAGACTAATCACTAAGGCTCTAGGACTTGAACAAAGTGCAACTCCAACTCAAGGATAGCAAAAGGGGTAGAAATGAGCTGAATCCTACATCACTTGAGTGTGGTGAGGTGAAGTGTCATATATAGATACCACTTGTCTTAACTTGCAACGAGGTCTTTTTTGGGCAAAGCCCAAAGGAAAAAAACCATGCAGGCTCCTATCGAAAGTGGACAATATCATTATGAGTGAGACCTGGGTTGGTAGGCCTATAACAACCCGGTCCAATGAGGGCGAGAATTATCACTAAGGCCAAAGAGGGCCCGGATAAAGTACTCTCCGATTTTAGGATGGCGATTGGAGTAGAAATGAACTGAATCCCACGTCGCAAAAGTGTAGTGAGATAAAATGCCGTATATGTGATAGCACTTATCCTGACTCGTAACAAAGCCTTTTCTAGGCAAAGCTTGTAAGAACAAAACCGTGCAAGCTTTGACCTTAAGTGGACAATATCGTTAAGAGCATGATTTGGGCTTAACAATATAGTATTAGAGCTAAAAGCCTAGCCGGAAGTGTGAGATACTGGGATGAACCACACGGAAGGTGGTGGCACTTATTCTAACTTGTAAAGATGCCTTTTTCTGGGTAGAGCGCAGAAGAACAAAATTGTGCAGGCTTCAACCCAAAGTGGACAATATTGTTACGAGTGGGATCTAGACCTAACATTATGGTATTCAAGCCAATGGCCTAGCTGGAAGTATGAGGTTTGGGGATGAACCACACGAAAGCTTGTGAGCTTGTAATAACTCGGTACGACGATGGGCTAGAGAAGGCCTAAACAAAGTGCAGCTGCAACTCTGGGCAGGACTGAACCGAATCCCACATTACCTAGCTGTGATGAGGTGAAGTGCCATATATGTGATGGCACTTATCCTAACTTGTAACAAGGTTTTTTTCTAGACGGAGCCCAAAAGAATAAAATCATGTGAGCTCTAGTCCAAAGTAGACAATATCATTATGAACGGGACTTGGGCTTTACAAATATTAACCGACTTCTGTTGGATTATAATGTCTTAGTTCTGCTGTTTTCTGTTTTGTTTTTTTTTACTCTGTTTTCCTCTGTTTTTTTATTAAAAAACAGCCAAGTGCATTTAGTGTTTTTTGCTATTTTCTAGGAAGTGAATTAGCACGTTTAGGTGCAGTTATATGCTGCACGTGTGTGTGGTTTGTAAGTAGTTATTGTTCTTGTTTAAGTTGTCCTGTACTTGACAGTTTCCTTAGAAAACTGACATACGCAAGTTTGTGCTCTGTTTTTTCTTTGTGCTTCTCTTCCTCATTCAAAACTATAGCTTCTGGTTTTTTGTTTCTAGTTTACTGTCTTGATCAGTAACAACAACTTCCCTTTCTCTGCTTGTTGCATTTCTTTGTTGCAGACTTGGACAAGAAGTTGCTGCCAACGCTTTTCTTCTTTGTTAAGTATACTTCATTCCCAAGCATGTGTAGACTAATTTGTTCTAGGATCTTCCGAAAAATGGATCACTGTTTAACAGAGGATCTGAAACTGACAAAAGACCAGCATTGTTCTTCGTCTGCATATTTGGAATGCGCTGACCGAGAGATTTCATTGATCTTAATTTTAGGCTAAATCAAAGATGGAGGGGATGGAACATTTCAGCCACCCACACTGGTTGACAAAATGCATGATCAAGGCTTATGATGAAGAAGTTAAATGCTTTGCGTGCGTGAAACGCTGCTTGAATCAATCCTATAGCTGCAACCCATGCCGATTTTTTCTCCACGAGGAGTGCGCTAAGTTGCAGAAGGAGTTCCCTGCACATCCTTTACATCCTGTCCACCCTTTGACCCTCGGGCCGACCGCATATTACATTGGAAGTGTCTCCTGTCATGCCTGTGACAAAAGATGCCGCGGTTTTACATTCCGGTGTGAGCAGTGTGACTTTGATCTTGACATCGACTGTGCTCTAAAATCCATCCATTCCAGAGTGGAAGACCAATTTGAGCACTTCAGCCATGACCATCCCTTGGTATTGGAGGAGGTGATCGCAGAGGAGAACGAAGCTTGGTGCCAAGTTTGTGAAAAGCTCTGCTCGAGCAACACGTACACTTGTAGATTGTGCGAATTTTTCCTCCATAAGCCATGTGCGGAGTTGAAGAGGGAGATCCAACACTGGCTGCATGAGGAGCACGATCTGGAGCTGCGCACAAGTAGTAGTGTGTATGACGGAACAGCGTGGTGTGATCTCTGCTGGAAAAGGGTTCGTGGCTTTGTGTACCATTGTGAGATTTGGCGATTTGACCTGGATGTGGTATGTTCGCTGCAATTGCCTCCCACCTCAGAACCCGGAGTTCAGGAGCAGGAGATAGATCATTTTAGCCACAAGCACCCGCTGACCCTTGGGGAGGAGAAAGATGACATAGTCACATGTGCAGCTTGTGGTGACGATTGCAGCTCAAATCACTATGGCTGTGCGGAATGTGGGTATTTCCTCCATGAATCATGTGCAAAGTTACCACCAGAGATGAACCACCTTGGTCACAAAGAACATCCGTTAAAACTCCAGGATGCAATGTACAGAAACTGTGATATTTGCAAAAAACAAATTAAGGGCTTCACATACCGCTGTGAGCAATGTGATTTTGATCTGGACATTGGATGCGCTCGGATACCTTTGATCAGACCTGGAACGGCAAAGCAAGTTGAAGACGTGAAAATGATAGGTTCTGGTCATGACCACGTGTTGACAAGAAGTGCAAAGAGGGAAGAGGAAGGAGTTGTGTGCAGTGCATGTCAGAAACCATGCTCTGGTCTGATATATGCCTGCGAGGGTTGTGGATTTTTGCTAGATGAAGGTTGCACAAAGTGTCGACACTTCTTTCATCCACTCCATGAGCTCACCCTCCAGGACAGTGATTCGGAGGTTTGCTGTAGTGCCTGTGAAAAGAAGTGCCGTGGCTTCACCTTCTCGTGCAGGGAATGCAAGTTCCATTTGGATGTTGACTGTGCTATGAGTGCTGAAAAAATACGTCATTTCAGTCATGGACATTCTTTGAAGCCCACTAAAATGGGGTTGAACTGTAAGTGTTTAGCTTGCAACCAATCGTTCTCAAACTCAAGCCAGATATATGGCTGTGAGGAATGCAACTATTTTCTCCATGAATCATGTGCCAAGTTACCGTTAGAGAGGAAACACCCCCATCACAAAAGTCATCCCTTGAAACTCCAAGTTGCATCATACAACTACTGTGATTTTTGTGGAGAAAGAATTAGGGGCTTCACATACTGCTGTTGTCAATGTGATTTCAACCTGGATATGGAATGCGTTGGAATGCCTTCGATCAGCTCCAAAACAATGAAGAAAATCAAAGAAACAAAAATCAGAAATTTTGCACATCACCATGAGTTGACAGGAAGCATGAAGAGCAAAGGGGATAAAGTCGTTTGCAGTGCGTGCAAGAAAAAATGCACCGGTCTCACATATGCCTGCGACTGCAAGGGTTGCAGCTTTTTTCTCCACAAGAGTTGTGCTGAATTGCCTCGAGAGTATGCACACTTCTTTCATCCAAGCCACAGGCTCAACCTCCAGAACAGTGATTCAAAGGTTTTCTGTGGCGCATGTAAAGAGAACTTTAATGGCTTTACCTTCTCTTGCGAGGAATGCAAGTTCCATTTGGATGTGGTATGCGCCATGATGGCTGAAAAATTGAATTATGGTGAACATATACAACATCTTTGTCATGGACATCCCTTGAGGCGCACTAAAAAGGAGTTCAAAGGTCAGTGTTTGGCCTGCTATCTACCGCGCTCAGACTTGGGGGAGATTTATGGTTGTGACTCCTGCAATCGATGGGTCCATATTTCCTGCACTGAGCTACCACAGAATGTCAAACATTTTCTTCATGATTTTCGTAAGTGTGACGGCAAACTCACCTTGGAAGCTGAAGTTGCCTTAAAAGGTAGGCAATGGAAAAAGTGTGAGGCCTGTCACAACGTATGCCGGGGGTCTGTAATATACCACTGTAAACTCTGTAATCACGCCTTTGATGTTATATGTGCTTTAATGCCTTCTCTGACCCCTGATAGCGCAAGGACCAAATTTTTTCCTGCTGGCCATGGGCACCCGCTGCAGCTGTGTAATATTAAAGAAGATACTGAATTTCGCTTGTGCTCCGTATGCGACAATCCTTGTGCATATCTTACCTATCAATGCACTAAGTGTGAGGAGTTCATTGTCCATGAAGCATGTACTGAATTGCTGCAGAGTATCCCGAAACCTTTCCACCATACCCACCCTATGGAGCTGCTCAAGAAAAGTAGATTTACGTGCGCAGCCTGTCTCAAATTAAGTTCTGGCTTCACTTACAACTGCAAAATATGCTCGTCATCATTTTGCCTCCACATTGGCTGCATGAATCTCAAGCCCCTCATAAAATATGGAGGTCACAGTCATAACCTTGGCTTCTTTGAGAACATACATCAGAAAGTTTTATGTAAGGCCTGTTATAGAGAAATATTGCCTTGTTCCAGCAAGCAAAAGGAAGTGGAAACTAGAGACAAACAGGGACTTTTTCGTTGCGTGAGGTGTGACTACAATCTACATTTATTATGTGGTCCGTTACCTTGTCTAGTTAAGTCTGACGACCACAAGCACTTTCTCCAACTTGAGGACCAGTTTGTTGAGGACGATTCAGGCAAGTATTATTGTGATGCTTGTGAGAAAGAAAGGGACCCAAAGAAGTGCGTCTACAAATGTTCTCAAGAAACATGCCCGTACGTTGCTCACTTTGAATGCATGAAGCCTGAGGTATGTCTGGTCCCTTTTATACCTCTAGTTTTCTGTTGCTGAAAAGTTCATGTGACTCTGCAATGTTAAAGCAAGAATCATGGAATCACAGAATCAGATGCTTCTAATGTTTGCCGTCCGTACCATGTGCATGTACTGCAATTTTAGTGCAAATGCAGAATATAGGCCATGGATTTTCTGTAGAAAAGCTATTTTCCTGTGTACTTCCTTCCATGTTTTCTTAATCCTGGAAAAAGAAGTGTAGAATTTGAAAATTTGACCTCACGAAGCAAGAATATAATGCAAATTGCTCAAACCTTGTTTCCAGATAGGAGAGAACTTTTTAGTTAGGCTAGGCCGGCTGACTTGATCAGGATAAAAATGACCTTGTCTTCATCCCAAGACTTCTCAATAATACTTCATTATTCCTTCGTTTACTTTTGCTGCTGCAGTGAACTCCCAATTATGCTTCAAAATTTTATCTCAATTTATGTTCAATTGTCAGGTGATACGTTTATTGAAGGGTGAGCAGGAAGAAGTGGAATTAAGAACCCTTGGTACTAAACCCATTTGCGGTAAAGTACTGAGCGAAACCCAGTACACCACCAAGATGGCTTCGATGAATGAGGAACCAGATGCAGTACATGATACAAGAGAACAAGGCATCCAAGATAAATGGATCTTAGAGAATTTAATAGATGCTTTTGTAGAAGACAAGCAAACCAAACTCCCAGGAGCTTTTCAGATCTTAAAGAAGGACATTATGGGGACAGGGCATGCATCTTTCTGGGAGCGACTGGAACGTAGTGGTAGCATTGCCAAAGTTTCCCCATATTCAGACCAAATTCTCACCCAGTTCATGGACCAGCTAGAACCTGGTGTAGAGAACTTAGAGTTTTCTATGATATTCTTCGAAAACGAAGAACTTGTCAAAGTTGATAGATACATGGTCATGCGGAACCTAGCCCCTTTCCTAGAGCAGCTGCTCGAGAAGCACGGAGACATAAGCTCCGACTCTGAGTGGAAATTAGAGTCAAAGAGCCTGATCTTTAACGTGCTATGCGGGGCAATAAGTAGCATGTCCACCACACAGGTCAACGAGCTATCGGAGACCTTGCTCCGTGATTGGTGGAACCAATTTATGATGGCCAAGCATGCAGGGTTCGAGATCCAATTTGCTTTGGATCATTTGGATGAAATCGTCCGAGCTCACTTTGCTCTGCGAGCAGAAGAAATTCAGAACCACAGGCTGAAAACGTTGGAAGATCAGATCGGAGAATGCCCGATTTCCTTGAAGGAACTGACCCATATAAGCAGGCAGTATAAGGAATCTGCGCAAGCAAGTTTGAGGGAGGAGCTGTTGGGCAGGGCGAAGGCGTTAGATGGTAAAACAGTCGGCAGAGGATTGTTGTGATGCTCATGCTCTCACGGCAATGCAACGACTCTTGTTTGATATGTCGTTACAGACGATATAATATAAGTTTAGGTTGTTTTGATTGGATTGAGAGATGGTATTGTGAATGTGCAACATTTTAATTGTAATATTATGCAATAATGTAATATTATGTTAGTGGGCCCCAAAAGAAGAAACTGAAAAAGAAACTGAAAAGTCATTAAAGCAAAAAGAGAGGGGAGAGGGTTCGGCTAAATAGAAGCTGAGAGTTCCCTCGACCAAAAAAAAAAAAAAAGAAAGAAAGAAAAGAAGAAGAAGAAGAAGAAGAAGAAGAAGAGAAAGGGGGAAGAAAGGAAAGGAGTTTTGGACACGTGCACGCCTCGGATGCCTCGCCAAGCCGACTCGACTCCATAACATAGCAACCGGTAAGAGATCAAGCCCCTCGTTTGTCCGATTGAAGTAATTTTTGGATTTAGGACTTAAATTCGAAATTTTTGGAAAACTGAGCGGCGAAGTCTAATTTTGGAGTCGTTGAGCCCCGTATTTTTGCAAGAATGGTAATTTAGGGTGTTGTGGAGCCGTGGGATTTTACGGATCGTGATTTGAGCTTATGGTTTGTCCGAAACAAAATTTCAAAGTTTCCCTCGCGCAGTGAACAGTACGCGTCCAGCAGCTTTTGGCCTGTATTTTGTTATCTTCCGGCTTGATTTTGGGATGGCCAAGTTGGGATTCTTGTGATATGTTTCAAGGGCTCTCTATTGAATATAAGTACGTTCAGATCGGGGTTTGGAAGAAAAAGTTAAGACTTGATCAAGTTTTTGCGCTTAAACTTCATGTGCGAATGGCTTGAACAATCGCTTTGGTTATGCGATTTGTTAGCACACAGAAGTCCTTTTATTAGAGTTAAGGCGTAACTTAGTCATTTTGTAGTCGAGATAGAATAGATTTTAACATTATTTTTCGGTTATTTGATAGGGCTTTGAGTTCGTCGATACGAGTATTGTTCGTCGTTTGGTCATAGACGACAATGTGAGTGGTACTATATCTTCTTTGGTTTTATAAAATCATGTCTTGAAGTATATATATATATATATATATATATATATATATATATATATATATATATATATATATATATGTATATATATTGAATTGAGAAGAGCATTTTTATTGCATAAAAGTCAGATCGAGCAATTGCTACTCTTTGGTTGATTGTAAATGTTTGAAAAAAATGTTATACAAGATTTGTGGAGAAATATATATGAAATTGCTTTACGACTGATTTATGGAAAGGTTTATGATGATTTGAGAAACGGATATGAAATGGATGATGAGTTATGTTACAAAATGTTATTTGTTTGGTTTAAGATATTGATTTTTGGATTTGATTTATGGTATTGGAGATGGTTATTTATGCTCAACATGACTGTGAACCCAGTGAGGGGTTTTTGGGGTATGCATACCAGGTTTAGGATATCCTTCTGGGCCTAGCCACCGGCTTTGTAGGTGGAGACCTTACCAAGGGGGGAATCTTGGTCGCCTTTGTCACAAAGCGTTGTGTCGTGACCATGGTTAGTTATTGAGCAAAAGATTGATCAATGGATAGACCATTGATATGTGTTTTTGATGGAGATTATTCAATGGATTCGACCATTGATACTTGACTTTTGATAGCGATTCAAATGAGTTTTCCATATTAGTATAAATTTTTTGATGATAAGAAATAACTTTAATATGATTCGATATGTATTTTAGATATTGAATTGATGTTATGAAATTTGGTATTGCTTTGTATAAATGCATAGTGGTTGTTCGATCTGCTTAGAAGATATGTACTACTCACTGAGCTGTGGTTGCTCATCCCATTCCTCATTTAATCTTTTCAGGTTCCTCAGCTAGCGGCGAATAGAGCGAGTGCGTAATCGGTGGGAACTTTTGGGAAGTTCTATTTTGTTGTTGGTATGGTTTAAGGAAGGGGTGCAAATAATACTTACTAGTAGTTGGATCGTCTGAGCTTTAAACGTATATCTCTTCTCTTTTGGTGGATTATAGAAACTCTGATGTTGCAACCAATTTGTTGGTTTATCTTATATATATGGTTTGAGATATATATATAAGTTAATATCAGTTTGTTGGTTGTGTTTGAGGCTGCGTCCTTTGTAAAGAAGGACGGCCGTGTCATTCCTATTCTTTATGGTTTTGGGGTGTGACATTAATTTCGTCGCTCATGGGTATAACTCCTCTATCTGTCACACCCCAAAACCATCAAGAATGGGGAATGACACGGCCGTCCTTTCACTCAAAGAACGCAGCCTCATAGCTCCCAAAATCCAACTCTTAAAACTCCCTACATCAATATCTCCCTTGTACTACTTATCATTAGTCGAGAAACCTGAAAATGATTGGAAAAATAGAGGGGTGAGCAACCACGGCTCACTGAGTAGTGCATCTCTTCTAAGCGGATCGAGCACCCACTATGCATATTTACAAAACCAAACTACAACTCTTTTAACTCAAATTTAGGATATAGCAAACATACAGTAAAAAGAATAAATTACATACGCTTCAACATAGCTATATTTATAGCAAAAATAATCATTTCATAATAACATCGAAATAAACGTCAATGGTCTAATCCACTGATCAATCTCATTAATTCACACGCCAATGGTCCATTCCATTGGTTAATCTCATACCACACCAAACCCAAAAATTTAACAAACCTTCAAGGCAAAAATATAAATTTTCTTACTTTAACACGATATGTTCAAAGTAAAAATATTCAAGATAATAATAGGCAAATGCTAATGGTCTAACTCATTGGTCAATCTCATAAAACATGTATCAATGGTCTATTCCATTGATTAATCTCATTAAACCACACATCAATAATCTAATGAAATTACACGTCGATGGTCCATTCCAACGACTAATCTCAAATTACACGTTCATGGTCCATTCGAACAACTAATCTCAAATTACACGTTGATGGTTTATTCCATCGGCTAATCTCAAAGTACACGTCGATGGTCCATTCCATCAACCCAACTCATATCACATGTCAATAATCCACTCCATTGACCAATCCATTGCTCAATACCAAACCATGGTCACGATACAACACCTAGTGACGAGGCGACCAAAATTCCCCCTTGGCAAAGTCTCCACCTATTATTAGCTAGTGGCTCGGCCCACAAGGATATCCTAGAATAGTATGAGCATACCCACAAACCCCTCGCTAGGCTCACAACAATATTGAGCATCCACATCAATCCAGAATAACACCATCCATAATTCTAAAACCAAATCCATAAAACATTTCATATATCATGAAAAGATTTCGCAACTTAACTTATCCGTCATAAATACATTTCATAAAACATTCTCAAATAATTTCAAGACCCGTCTCATAAATTAATTTCAAATCAAATACATTTCAAAAAACTTATCACAAATCAATATCTATATAACTTTCTATAAATCATCTCAAAGTCGAGCTTTTCATGAAATGGTTTCACAAACCCAAAACATGTAATATGTTTCAACTTCGTTCATCAAACATAATATTTATTCATAAAAAGTTCTCACACTATTTTCAAATATCAAAACTTAGTAAATGTCCGATCCAACTTTTATGCAATAAGCATGCTTATTTATAATTCATAAAATATCAAATCTTTATCATTTTGAAGACATGAGTTTATAAATTCTTATAAAAAAATAGCACCACTCACTTGGGAAAGTTGAAAATCAACTACGACGCTCACTCGAACCAACGCACTTGGATCCTTAACAATTAACGGAAAAAAAATATCAAAAGGCCAAGTAAAAAGGATATTCGCATAATAACTTGTCTATACTAGGCCTATTTGTCGATAAAACAACACCTATGCGCCACGAAAGCTCGCATTTATCGAAAACCCATCGATTTCTTGCTAGGCGCAGCCCATACGCCAACTTTGTCGCGCCATAACTTCCTCCACAAAATTCCGTTTCAAGCCATCTTACAGTCTTTAGAAAGCTCTCTTAACGTAAAACAACAACCCCAACTCAGCCACCCCAAAACAGTACTGGAAAAAAAAAAAAAAAGCTCGAAGCTACTATTCGCTACAGTACCAGAATGCGCCCCCAACTTCAAAATTCCGTTCCGGACAAACCGCAAGCTCAAATCACGATCCGTAAGATGCTATAGCTTCACAACATCCCAAAATACCATTTCTATAAAAATATGCAGTTCAATGACTCAAAAATTATACTTTGCCGCTCGGTTTTCTCAAAATTCTGAATTTCAAGCCCTAGGTCCGAAATTACTCCAATTGAACAAATGGGCGGCAAGAGCGTTTACCAAGCGTCGCGTTATGTAGTTAACGTGGCTTGGCGAGGCTCCCATGACGAGAACGCGCAAAGTCCCTTTTCTTCTTTTCTCTTCTTCTTTCTCTCTTTCTTCTTCTTTCCTTCTCTCTTTCCCTTTTATCTCCTCCTTTTTCTTTTCTTTTTCCTTTTTTTTTCTTTCTTTCTTTCTTTCTTTTCTTCCTCTCTCTCTCTCTCTCTCTCTCCTCTTTTCCCTCTCTCCCGAAAGCTCTCGATTCCTCTCTCTCTGTTGAAGCTTCTACCTTTTTCTTTTTCTTTTTCTTTTTTTCTATTTTGACTGGGTCAAAACCCATATTTTACACTATCTATGAGACTTAATTGATTCTTTTGATCAGAAGATATGTTCATCATACTATCACACCCCAAATCCTGCAAGAATGGGGGAGACATGATCATCCTTCCACACAACATATGCAACCTTAAACAACAACCTATTATCAACACAAATACACCAATCAATCTCTATCAAATCACATGTCAATATTCAATTTCATTGACCAATCTATCACTTAATGTCCAATAGATCACGACATAATGCCTAATGACAAAGCAATCAAAATTCCCCTTACGAAGTCCCCACCTATTATTACTAAGTGGCTCGACCCGAAAAAAAAAAAAAATATCATGAAATCAATATCCATACCTAGAAACCCCTAAGTGGGTCCACAACAATGATGAGCAGTAAACCGGCATGCTCAAATATCATAATTCATTTCATAAACTAGAATACATTTCACAAATCAAATCATACAAATCATTTCAAGATTCATTTCATACACCAGATTCGCAAAGCAATACATATAACTTTTCACAATACCATTTGTAAAACATTTTTCAACCCTATTCACAAATAGATAAAGAGTGGTAAATATCACATCCAAATTTTATGCAATAAAAATGTCATTTTGTACATCACATTGTAAATCTATATCACTTTTGAAATATGAGTTTACAAACTCAAAGAAAAAAATAAGCACCACTCATTTAGAAAAAGCTTGAAAGCACACAACAAGGATACTCTAAGTTGATAAACTCGCAATTTTATCAAATAAGCGAGAACATCAAAATCAAGTGAAACGCTATCTCAACTGCGAACCAACTAAACCAAGCTTGATCGCTAACGAAACAACATCTATGCGCTAGTAAAATACTCATGCTCGAAATTTTAAAAATTCATTCCCATCAAACCTCACAACTCCATTATGATCTAAACTATCATTTCCATATAATTCCACAACTTAAAAGATTTTGAATCAAATCCTGAAGTTCAGAATTCACATAACTTCGAATTTATGCCTTAACTCCGAAAATCACACAAATTAAATGAACAAAGAACTTGAATCCTTATTAGGTGTAGCGTCACAAAGTTAATCTGCCTTGACGAGGTTTTTGAGTCAAGTACTCCTGGCTCTGTTCTTTTTCATTTCTTCTTCTTTCCCTTTCTTTCTTTTCTTTTCTTCTTTCTTCCATCCCATGTGTCCCCACTTTTTGTTTCTTCTTTTGGCCTTTAATTCCACTCATTCCCTCCATTGTTGCCTCAGTCAACAGCTCCTCCATTAAGCTTGATTATGCAAATTCAAGACACTGCCTGCGTGTATGGGTCAATTCAGCTCTTTTTGCTGTCCGTTTCTCTAAGGATGCATGACAAGCTTGGATTTGGCCATCCAACTGCAAGCTTTTCTGTCTGAACTTCTTTTGCTAGAGAGCAAAGTGTGGTTGAAATATTTTGTCCACATGATCCGAACAAAATTGGGGTAAAAGAAACTCACAAAATCAGACACAGGAATTCTTTGTTCTTATTAGGGCACAGAGGGACTAAAGCAAATGCAGATTCATGAAGCTCAAGGAACTAGAAGAGATACGACAAGAGTGATATATCTTTATCTCCAATTCGAACACAACACAGTTGACATCTGATTTTTAGTCGACGCACCATTAAAAGGTAAAAAGATCAAGATTTAGATTTCTAATCGTGACGAAGCCCCATCTCTCGACCAAAAAATGTTTTTTTTTTTTTTCATTTCTTTCTTTTGCATTTTCATTTCTAAACAGTTTCTAGCTCATTTTCAAGAAAAATCCAAAAATCAAATGGTTGACTTTTTAGTCAACCCCTTGACCAAAAGTCAACCCTAGATCAAAATTGACTTTTTACCAAAAAATTCCATTTAACTTTAATTTCACTTTTTCAAGTCAATTTCTTGAAAATTCAAATATTTGACCAAAAAATCGACCTTTTAGGAAAAGTCAACTAAATTGTTAACTTTTGTTCAAACCTTTCACCCAAAAAATAAAATAAAAAAATAAATGCACAAATACATTTCTTTTAATGCCAATTTGACTTTGTGTCAAAAAAATTATAAAATTCGATTAAGAACCTTGATTACTGAATTTTTCAATTTTAGGTTCTAAATCGACCCCAAAAAAAATTACTTTTATTCTAGCCATAATTAGGTGTAGTTCCTTTTTTGACATTTGGTTTAGGGACTATTTGAAATCTATTTGAGGATTCAACTTTGCAATTTATCGAGTCAAAATACGAATTGCTATTTTGAGCCCTACTTAGTGGACCAAAATCAATCTTTCATAACTTACAAATTGATGATTGCTTCTCACTCATTTCCTCAAGTTAAGTCAAAATTCGAGATCGATTTTGTGAAATTCACACAAGAACTCATCAATTTGAAGAATTTCATCCACCCAAACATTAGAAAATCAAGCAATTAAGCTCCAATCGATAAAATTCGAATTGACCCATTCATGGCTATGGTTTAATTTCATGAATTTAGGTCCAATTTTAATATTAGGCTTAGATCCATTTTTGACCTAAGTTCGAGCGCTTCAATTCAAGGTCAATTTGAATATGATAAGTGATCTTAAATATGGGTAGCTCATTAGATAAGGCAATTGTAATACTAATTGAGTTCAATTTTAGTTAATTTGCAATTTTGCCCATTGAATTTCAAATTTCACCATTTTAGCCCTTTTAGGCCCAATTCAAAGCACCCATGATTTCAACTCATTTTTTTCCACGATAATCATTCAATTAGATCAATTAAATACCCCTAGATCACGTTCATAAGGTTTAATTAGCTTAATTGTATCTTAATTGGTCAACTTTTCATAAATAAATAAAAAAAGATAAAATGCATTTTCAATTTGGCCCTTTAGGGATCAAATTGCATAACTTTTTGACCGACAAGGGTCCCAAGTGGACAAAATAGCAAGAACCGGACCAAACTAGTCAAGAACCGATCAAAATCCGACCGAACCGAACCAAACCGATCTAACCGACCGCCGACGGGACTGGCTGATTCAAGCTCTTGCCGACCGGTTCTTGGCCTCTAGTCACCAATTCTGGAACCCTCTCAATCCCAATTTCACTTCTACACCTTCAATTTCCCAAAATTTTACAAATTAATCCTCGAATTTTGTCAAATTGCACCTTAACCCATAATTAGACATTTTCACGCAATTCCTGATTTTGGCTTGGTTTTTTGCAAATCAAACCCACTAGATCAATTACCCAACACCTCAAGATCATGATGGAGCATTTGAAATGGATTTTTGATAGTTGGATCAAAATTTTGACCGTTGGGTCGAACTGACGGCCGAAATCACTTAATATGAGGAGTATGTAAATGAAATTTCTTCCATTTTTAGAGTAAGGGCTTCATTTGGCTCGAAAATTTTCTCTCTCCTCAGCCTCTCTCTCTCTCTCTTCTCCCTCTAAACTCCTACCCAAACAGATCACTCCCCCTCTCTTTAAGTTTCGGTTCATCTCTTGGATCAGTTTTGTTCTATGCTCAAATCAGCGATCACCGGAGCCCCTAAGCATCCAAGCTACTAATAATCTACAGTAGCAAAGGTCTTTGACCTTGCTGTGGACAAAAGAGATTAGATCAGTTGCTGGATCTTCACCAGCGGCCCGATCTTCACCAACGAGTCAAGGCCAGTCCATTTTGGACCAGTTCTTCCTTTTTTCCTTGAGCTGGTGGTTTGATTGATCCCAATCCGAGCCGTTGTGACCTGATCTACATTCTTAGAGTCCCGATCGTAATCCGACGGCTTGATCCGATTGATTGTGATAGAAATCGACAAAAATCGCAACAAATGTAATGATTGGAAACTCGAATTCGATGAAGCGAGATCGAGTTAGTCAATCGGGTCTATGATTCAAGATTAGAATTTTTTATATGCTTAAGATTAATTATTATGAATACTGCAATAGTTTGTGGATGATTTGAATGATGATTGTGTTCTTGAGCTAATCTGTGATTTTCGTAGGTCTATACCTGGGTCACTATTTTGGCCAAAACGAGATCCAAAACGACCTCATTTCAGCTCGAGTCCCATTAGGATTAGATAATAGAAATCCTAAGCTTTGAAATGATAGGTCGCACACCCCAATCAAGCATCATTTGACCCTCGAAAAGTATATTCGAATATTAACGATCCTGCAGCAGTTTAGTTCTTTTTTGGTTCTAATTCTATCCCGCCTTCTGGCTTTGTTATTTTTGTGCCAACTTTTGTGATCATTTTTTGACAAAATTATCTTCATTATTTTTGTTCCAAATTTTCTTGTACATCTTCTGTAATTTTTTCATGATTTTTGGACATGTTCAATTAGGTCAGATCTACTCAGATCTAAACCTAGGTCAATATGTTCCATATCAATCTCTGATTTAGCTATTTTTTTAATGATTTTTATGTTGAATTATGGAACAAATTTTCTCCATGAAAGTTGCTCGTACAAGTGTTGTGCATATCCTGTATTTTTTTCAAAATTTTTAGACATGTTTATCTATGTCAAAATTGCTTAGATCTGAACATAGGTCAGTCTGTCATGCATTAGTCTGAGATTTGTTTTAATGAAATTGAGTTTATAAATGCACTTATTGGATCTCAAGTCCTTCATGAGAGTTGAAATACATAATATATATGTTCAATTGATGCATACTTTGTAAGGTTTTTACATTGACAAAGTGAGCCAATTGCATACATTAAAGTAAAAGGTATTGTAGCAATATGTGTTGGACATATAGTTTGGTCTATTTTGCCATTTTTGCCATGACTCATATGATCTTAATTGAATTTCAACCTCTTAACAAGAAATCTTCATCATTGTATGCTCTGTATGTCAGATTTTTGGTAGGATTTATGCATGTCTTGAGAATGGCTGAAATCATGCTTGTTCTGTAAACTTAATGTTGAAATGAAACATTGTCATATGCGCACATTTCCATGCTTATTTGAGTCATCTAAGGATCAATTCTTATGATCATACCTTCTTAATGATTGAATTGCATGTTGCAAGATTTGCACACATGTTTAGGTCATATCATTTGAGATTCATCAAGCACATTAAATTTCTCTTGCAAAAAGTGTTCATCATACTTAGGGTCCCAAAGCATATCATTAGGAATCATAAATCATTTCATTTAAATTATATGACATTTTGCATGCTGACTTAAGATTAGATGACTATCCATACTTTTTGTCGCATCCAATCCTAAGTCCCATGTGATTTCTTCATACCGTTTCTCGCGACCTAACCCTGGATGCACTACCTAGGGTTTAACTAATGGACTACTAAGTCTAAATTTAGCCCGCGCTCTCCCAAACCCATACCAATTCACAACTTAGGTTCAAGATGTTTAGCATACAAAAGATTATTAGTTAGGAATCATCATTAATCAATTTATGGTAGGTCGATTAGACACCTAAGTAAAACTATGAGAGAATTATTTTACTCCTATGAAGTGGAAACTTTGCGTACGAGACTTGATTACACTAGATTTCTCTAATGCCCTTTCAGTACCATTCTTTTTATTTTCAAAAATATCTTTGCAAGCAATTTGAATTGATTTTAGCCTAAACTGCTATCATGCAATGGGGTGGGTGATCACACGAATGCCCAACTATTACTAAACACTCAATGAATCAAATAAATAGCACCAAGAGAATTAAATGCACAAAGCAATTATTTTTGGATTTTCTCTTATCTTGGAATTAGAACTGTACTATATAACGTGCACTTTAACTACATGACCTAACTCTATAGACAAGCAATTTATAATTAAATGAACCTAACATGCAAACTATTTGACATGCACCTAATATTTTTTATATTTTTTTATTAAAATTCGTAATAAAAAAGCCCGATTAAACTATCTAAAATAAATAATTTTCTAATCTATTTTAGGGGTTAATTTAACTTAAACCTTATCCTATCTTAGAAAACTATTTTTTTTAAACGAGATTAACTAAATATGCAAATGTTATTTGGGACTCTATCTATGAAAGAAAATTATTTAGATCCAATCCTAATCTATATGTAATTTTATTCAAGCTAGATAATGAAGTCCTACATATCCTAATGCGCAATTTAAAAAAAATGCAATCCTAACTTACGAAACCAACATATTCCGATGCAAGATTTGATTTTTTTTTTTTTTAGTGTTTTCTAAGATAAGCAATTTCCAAAAAACATTATATCTAAGCCACTCAGGATAATCATCAAATGAATGATTAAAATAATTGAAAAAAAAATAACTTGTTGTGTCACGGATTAAATTAACGATTATTTTAACCCTAAACATCACGACATATAAGAAAGTTCAAAATAATTAAAAATTTGTGTCACATCCCAGATTTTCTTTTGCTCATCAGTTAAGTTAAGTATATGTCGCAACCAAATTTTCAGAATGCACCACCTAGGATTTGGCTAATGGATTGTTAAGCCTAGACTTAACTCAGGCTCTCCAATGCCCATACCAATTCACAACTTAGGTTCAAATTTCTTAACATGCAAATGGATTTTATTTAGGAGTCGTCACTAATCAGTTTATGGTAGATCAATTAGACACCTAAGTAAAATAATGAGAGAATTATTTTACTTCTGCAAACCAGAGATTTTGGGTACGGAGACTTGGTTAGACTAGACTCTTCTAATGCTCTTGCGATACCTTTCTCTTTTTATTTCGAAAAAAATATGTTATAGACAACTTGAATTGATTTTAATTTATCTCCCTAACATGTGAGGTTATCATGCAAGACGTAAACCATCAATTTAACACCCAAGAAAGTAATAAATAAATTACAGGACTTACCTCGTGGCAACGAAAGCATCTACGTTGTTAGATCAAAATTCACATCAACAACCCTAGATATGATTTCTAATTAACACGCAATTTCTTTTTGTTTTCATTTAATTAATGAGAATCATGCTTTATGTGATGCATGCTACTAATCTAACATAAAATGATATGGCATGGCAATATATGACCTAAACTATATGACATAAATAAAATGCAGTCTATCCTAAAAATGGAATTGATTTATTGGATTTTCCATGAAATTCGAAATTAAAGAATTGCAATCTAAATGTGCAATTTAAATTAACTAAATGACCTAATTCTAATGACGGTCAATTTCTAATTAAATAGACCTAAAAAAATCATTAGATGACGTGCATTTCATGAACCTAAATCTATATGACATGTGCATGATTTTTTTTTTGTATTTTTTTTATGAAAATTCGCAATTAAAATCACTAAAAAATAAAAATCTAACTAAAGTGAAAACTAAAGTGAAATATTTTAATCATGTGTTTTAAAAAAATAACTAACCTATCATGCAATCAATTTTAATCTATATGAAATGCAAATGCAATTTTTTTTGTATTTTCGAGATAAACAGAACAATTAAAAGATAAACACTAAATCATCCATGGTTATCAAAAATGTTATCCACCGTTCGAATTAAAATTCAAACTTGATTATTTCACTAATAAAATCGATAAATTGATCTTAAGCCTTAAAGATCAAAATACCAATTTTACTTCCACGTGAATAATTATTCAATCTAAAGCCTTATAGATAGAATAAAAATTCGTGCGATTGCGAATTGGATGCTATATCAGGTTTCAATCATGCATTGGAAGATATTTCAAACAAAGAGATAAAATATCAAAAACTAAAACAAGATAAAACAAATCTACCTAAAAATAAAATAAATCTCTACTTAAATTGAATTTTTTTCCAAAAATCCGAACGGTGAGGTGGATCGTGATGGAAGCTCAGCGCAGCTAAGGACGGGGCAAGGGCAGCGGCTGTGATGGTGACTCGGTGTGGCTCAACAAGGCCGCAACAAGCTCGATGGTCTATGGTACCGGACACCAGGAAACCTGCAAAGCCATCGAAAGCTGAGATAATCCGTTGGGAGGCTTGCCGGTGTCACTTAGTCATCGTCGGTGCTGAGAACCGGTCACGATATTGAGACCAGAATGGTGAGGCTGAGCAATATCGTTGATGCAGCAAGACCGGCGAGCATCACCAATGTTGGGCTGGGACTAATCGGGCCGAAGAACCCGTAGTCGTGCCCGCACGCTACCGGATCGTCTTGAAGCACTCGGGGACTGCCAGCGAAAACAGGTTTGCAAAGTGGGGGTGACGGTGAAGCACTTGGCGTGGCCGAGCAACAAGAACAGCAAATTAATTGATGTTGGGGCGCCCTTCACGGACACGATACCAACACCGGTAAAAGAAAGAGCTGCAGGCGTACGTGAAGATCACCGCGTCGATGGAGTCCCATTGCTCTACCGAAGGTAAGAGGGCAGGGCTTTTCCTCACGATCCACCCTTTCCTCTCGATTTCTCACGCGCGTTTATCAATTTTGTTTCTTGATTTCTCTGTTTCTCTGTTTCCCAGAATAGGTTTGGAACAGAAATCCGTTTGGTAACGCGATTTAATTTCTCTATTTCTGAAACAGATTTCTATTCTAGAAATAGATTTAAAAAAGAAATCATAAGCTAAAATTTTTAGCTTCTCGTTTCGAAATAGAAATTGAGAAATCAATTTCGCCGAAATCAATTTTGTTTCAGAAATTTTGTCATGCACACCCCAAGTGATCCCCAAGAGAAGACTCCCCTTCGTTGACTTTTAAACACCAAAAAGAACCACGAAAATTCAATCAGAAAGAAAACCCCTCATGATTTCTTCTCTCTCGCCCGATTTTTCTCTAAATGTGCCCTTTCTCAATTGTGGATCATGGCTGGTCCCCTCACGATTTCTTCTCTCTGGATGCTCTCAACTGTGGCCGTATGTTCAATGCGTGGCCTCTCCAAAACTTACGCATTTTAATCTATTTATAGGCCACGGATTAGGGCTTTTAATTTTCCAAATTCATATCCACAAAGATTCTTTTTTCTAAATGCAATATTCACTTTTCACATCTGCCCTATCCAAAAAATTCATCATATCTCGGAAAAATTTCGAATTCTTATTTTCTCACTAGATAATTTCCGATCATTAAAAAATAGGCTTGGGCCAATTTGTTCGCTTCGCGGGCTTAGTCCGGCCTATCAATTTACAGCTCATAATCACCAATTCGAACCCATCTGCCACCGGTTTAATAAATAAAATGCAAAATAAATGCACCTAAATCTAAATGCTATGCAATTAATACTTTTTTTTTTAGGGATAAAATTAACCCCTAATTTTTAATACGATAAATGACTAAACGGGCTGCCAAAATTTAGGTGTCAACAGTATATTATTGATTAAGGTTATTGATTAGATTAAAACACTAAGTATTCTTTTAGTGAAGTCACGGCCCACTCTTCCATGCAAAAGAGGATTTTCTTTCAAGAGGAATTTTATTCCCCACGTTGCAGCCAGGTGGTGCTGAGATGAAAGGGGGAAACGACACTTGTATTTTTTTTTAATCATTTTCCTTCCCTGAACCGCTCGACACTCTCTAGCTCACGAACAGACCTGCATTCCGCCAAAACCCAACCCGATCTCTGCCCCTCTTTGCCCCTTGCCTTCGTCCAATAGCGGAATCGTCGCTGCTTTGTCCCGTTTGGAGCTACCGCCGCATGCCGCGAAGCCCCAGCTCGCCTAACGCTTCCTCCCTCTTCCACCTGTGAAAGATCCAGGCAAGTGGAGCTGTTCTTATAGTCTCGTGTTCATGAATTTACTCACCTGGTGCTGCATGTTGGTTAGGGCTGGGTAGCTGCGATGGGGGCGTAGGGGACGGCTGGTAAAGCTCTATCCATGGTTGGGATCGGTAGTCGGTGAAGCCGGTTGCTGTCCGATTGTGACGAGATGTCGCTCTTGGAGTCCCATCTATATGGGTAAACCAAAGGGAGCCATGCGTGCGTGCGTGCGTCCGTTCTCTGTTCTTTTTTTTGTTACACGTTTCTTCGACTCCATTTTCTGGAATCGACTTTCCTTGAGCGGTGGGTCGCTGTATGCAGAGAATTCCGATGTTTCTGGGGGCTGTTAATCTTGTTATCATTTGAAGAATTTTGGGTCACTGAACTCGAAATTAAGGACTGAAACACTGTACTTGATTAGAGTTGATTAGAATAGATTATGGATTTTGTGCGGCCATTGTCGGTGGGATATGGATGTCGGGTTCTAACTGGGTTGCCAACCCATGGACCCCAAGCACTGTGAGTAGCTCCCTTGGGCTGAGTTCTGGTCATGGGTATTGAGGATGGGGGTGATTGAGGGGGAGGGGGTAGTAATGTCGTAGGGGAAATTGCCAAGTATTAGATTATTTCATTTCCTTTTGGGCACAATGGAAGGTTGGTTTAGTTCCATTAAGATTAATTGAAAATGAGCCTTGTATGTGGTCTGGAACTCGTAATTTTGATGTGTTCTTGAGTTAAGATTTGCACGTGGTTGGAGTGTTGCAATTTAGTTTGCAATTCAGTATAGATTCCTAGAACTAGACTTATTGGACCCTCTATGTTTGTTAATTTTATAGCTTTTGCTATGGAAGATTCTAGGTGAGTGAAAACGTGCTATGGTTAACTTAGATGCTATGGAAGAGTGTCGAAATACTATAAGAGGATTTGGTAGATAAACTAATGGTTTAGTTGAGTTAAAGGTGAGAAAATGTGTTGTCTAGAGTATTGCTCTTTGAAACAGTAAATTGTATTGTAGAAAACATCAAGACCTTTGATGATTCCACGAATTTTGTGTAATTTTCTAGAAAGAATTGGATCTCAAACACTTGATGAAAGTTGTAGGACACATCCATAAGAATAACATACAAAATTTCAAAGCATATTACTGAGTTTTGAGCTTCGAAATGGTTAAACCTCCCGGTTGTTAGTTCTGTTCGACAGAAGGAATTTTGAGCTGTATGAACCACATTGCTGCTCTCCTTACAGAAGGAACCGGACTTGGTTTCCTTCACGAAAAGTGTTCATTTCGGGTCTTGCTATCACATATTAAAATTTGAGAATTTTCTATGATGGTTTACCAGGGTTTTGGCCCTAAATACTGAGATTATTTGATTTTGCTTTGTTCTGTCCATGTTGGCAAATTTTGAGTTTCTGCAAAAAAATATTGGCTCTTACTTTGTCACCTCTAATGGGGTTTCTTTATACCTTGAAGTATCTAATGATGTGTGTCCTGACCTATTTGTAATTGTTCACATACTGAAGTTGTTGGTGCTGCAACAAGGCGGAATTGTGAATGTGTGGTTGACTAAAGAGCCAAGGTGAGACCCTAGGTGTCGGGATGCCTGGAGAGGGGTGACGAGGAGTAATGGTATTCTCTCCAGAAGTCTGAGAAGAGTTGAATAATTTATCGGGGGATCTCATGATGCCAGGTTGGGTGTGAGGGAGACAGCGTGGAGTGTCATCTCCCTCTGAGTGATCGTGAACCTCGTGATGCCAGGTTGGGTGTGAGAGGTTCAGGGCGGAGTGTCATCTCTCCCTAGGTAATTGTTGCAGTTAAATTTATGTGAATTCAGCAAATTGATGATTTGTTTACCTAATTGTCTTGTTATTGGCCAAATCCAAGTTAGGACTAACTGTCTACTTGCTGAGTTTTTATTTTAAAAACTCATACTTGTTTATTGTGTCTTTTCTTCAAATTAGAAGGTGAATGAGGAGCGCTCAACGTGTGTGAGAGTTTTGTTTTTATCGATCTATGTACATACTCAACAGGAGGCGGGATATTTAGTATTCGTGGCTCTTAGTGTTTTTTTTTTTTTTTTTGTAGAAATCCCCCTCCTTAGCCTCATCTCCTGATGTATACGTAAACAAAGTTTTTGATAAATATAGTCGAGTGTAGTTCAATTTCTTATGACTCGACTTAGAATGAAATTTGTTTTATTCCTAAAATTAATATCTCCCCTAATTTATAAAGCAAATCATGTGACTTGATCTTAGATAATGGGTGTCACAATTTGATTCGAAATCGTATTGATCAAATTAATAATTATAATGATCCAAGAGTTAAAATACTATCAAAGTCAAAAAAATCAATATAATTAAAAAAAATGATTCAGTATCTTACGAATCAAATTAATAATTATAGTGATTTTGGGTAATGATACTTATAAAATCAACATCGACGCCTAATGTTCTAATTTAAGCAATAATAACGAAATTTGATTTTTTTTTTTAAAAACTACCTTGGGCTTTTTATTCTGTAAGCGGGACCGGCGTGTGGGATTTGCAAATGACGATTTGCACCGGAGTCGGGCTATGGCAAAGCGGATAAGCAGCGGGCCGGTGTCGGGTCGATGAGCTCAAGACGGCGAGGGGTCGTAGCTGGTGGTGTTTGGCTCGGCTTGTCGTTCCTGGCACGTGCAGGGAAGGAACAGCAGCACACAACCCAGGCCGGGTGAAGACAGAGGCGCGGGCGAGCGACAGCAGCAGCGGGGGAGTTGCAGGCGTTGGCAGCTGCGGTGGCGCAGTGACGAACGGACTGAGGTGTGGTGGCGGGCGCTCGCGGCGTCGGGCGGAGGGTTGCTAGTTGCAGGCGCCGAGTGTCGGGCAGAGGTGCTCGCGGTTGTGGAGTTGCGGGGGGCGGGCCGTCGGGCGGAGGTGCCGCTGGTTACAGGGACGGTGGCGCGGCGACGGCGCTCCGGCAATGGAAGCGGCAGCAGGTAGCAGTGGCGAGCGGGCAGAGACGGTGGCTTCGGGCGCCGGCGACGGGTGAGCAGAGGCGGGGGCGTCGGCGGTTGGGCGACCAGAGGCGAGCGGCGCTAGGGCAGAGGGAGGCGCGGCGGAGGTGCTGCTGGTGCTGGGGCGGAGGCCGGCGAGGGGTGAGGGGAGCACGCCTGTAGGAGGAGGGCGGCGGGCAGCCCACCGCGGGGCAGGGTGATCAGCGGCAGCAAGGAGCTCCCCCGAAGAAGATGACCCCTTTTCCTTTTCTTTCTTTTTTTTTCTTCTTTTCTTCTTTCTTCTTTTCCTCACGTCCCACTCTCTCCTTTTCTCACTGTACTTTGCTGACTCCTCCTCCTCCTTTTCTCTGCAGCTTGTCAGAGAAGAAGTCTCTTCTGCCATTCTTGCGTGTGCAGAAGGGAGAGTGGGACAAAACGAGGAAAAGACAAAAGAAAAAGAGAGAGAAAAGAATAATAAAAAAATCATGTGGGGAAGCTCATCCGGATGCGCGACCCGGGTTGGCTGGGTCGGCCGTGCTGGATCCGAATCGGGTCGACCCGAGGGTCTGACCGGCCCGGGTCACTTATATTATTATAATATTTTCTATATATTTTTTTTCTTAAAATCCAATTTTTTTTAAAAAATTTTCCAAAACATAGAAAAAAAAATTCCTTGAGTGTTTTTCCTTAAAATATGTGAAAATCCTTAAAAGAAAACCAAAAAAAAAAAACAATCATGTTTAAGTTCTTGAAAGCAAATATTGACTTATTCCAATTGCGCTCTTATGATGCATGGATTTCTATTTCCTTAATTTGGTTAGGAATTGAATCCTAGAACTCGTAATTGATATAAAATGATACATAAATACTTTACTTGATTTTTAAACAAGATTAGGTACTGGAATGACATTAGTAATTAATTAGTGTAATTAAGTCCCCAATTCACTGACCAAAAAAAAAAAGTCTCCAATTCTAGTTTCTCTAGTTGAATAGGAATGAAGTATTTCCCCAAATATTTTACTTGGGTTTCTAATTGGCCCATCCCAAATTCATTAATGGCGACTCTTATATGAAATTGACTTACAGGATAAAAACTTGAACAATAAGTTTAGGAAAGCTCGCGATAAACCTAATACTTAGTGAGCCATTAGCCTCCGCACGTGCCCGTGTGTAAGTGGGCGCCCAAAAAGGAGGTCGTGACCTATGTAGCACCGACATGAATACACGACACGACACGACACGCCGACATGTCATTTCTAAAAAAATAGAGAATTCTAACTCATTCCAACACAATTTATATTAAATATATATTTTTATATATAAATATAAAAATAAATAAATAATAATAAAAAGAGCATAGAATTAATTTATACTAAAAATATTAATCCAACGGTTGTTAATATTATTCATTGTTTTAATTTGACAGAGATTAAACAAGAAATTCAAAAATTGCAAATATGAAAGAATAAACTTGAAATAACATATATACTTGTTGGAGATTAGTGAGATTTCTTATAGTCTTAGACAGAGTTCGGAATTCATGATATAGATTAGCTTGGAGCTCCTCTGCAAAACAAGGTTCAAGAAAAATGAAAATCCAAGACAAGAACTCTAGAAGTATGACCAAAAGTAAAGGAACGCTAAATTTGCCACGAAAAATGAAAGATAACTCACAAGCCAATAATATAGATCAAAAGAAATGACTTGCAAGCGATGCTTGCGAGAGGCGGAAAGAAACAAAAAAAATTATAACTTTAAGTATGTTGGGGCAACGGAACGACACCGACGAGAAGAGGGGCATTCCATCGTCACTCACGAGAAGATCAAAACTTACAAATGAGAAACTTGAGAGTAAGAATTTTCTTTTTTTCCCCTTTTATTTTTGTTATTTTCATTATTTTTTCATATTTATATTTTGACTCCTCAAGTATTGAAAATTTTTAAAATTGACTTCATGTGTGTCAAAATCGCGTGTCGGATTTTCCGACACTGGTTGACCGTATGTCGGAACGTGTCGGACACATGTCGGAGTATCGGACACGACACAAAAACTTCCGGAGAGTGTCGATGCTTCTTAGGTTGTGATAGCCACAAAATTCACATTGAAAATTGAGTTCGCACTGTCACAGGTGTTAAAAATAAATTGATGACGAGGGTCCATATAACAAAGAATCGGATGTTCTCTCTGACTCTTCGGACGGAGAATCTTTTGAACTTTCAGCTTTACCTCCCGATGCCTCGAAGGTGTTTGTCCGCGTTTTGAGTTTGCTTTGACTCATCGTGAATCATGAAGAGCCAGAAATGAAGTCGACAGTGAATAAGAACTCATTCTCTGTCGACGTCCAGTGCTGCTCCTTTTCTTCAATCATTTTCGTTTTGAATCACCCAGATGAACTACTGTACGAACCACCAGTGGGTTAACAGGAGTTTGATTGATGAGTATTAGTTTAAAAAACCATTCTGTGCTTTCGCTTCCTTCAATGCTCATCAGTCCCAGCCGGTCATGGGGGTCAGGCACTTCAGCCACCCGATGCACGACCTGGTGATCTGCAGCAAGGCTGACTACGAGCAAGTGCCGTGCGCGGCCTGCACTGACATGTGCAGCGGCATGACGTATGCGTGCAAGCCATGCTGCTTTTACATCCACTACTGGTGCCTGCTCCCTGAAGAAATCTCCCACCCCGCCCATCCCCCACACCGTCTCCACCCTGACCTCCACCCTCTCCCTGCCGACTTCACCTGCTCTGCCTGCTGCCGCTCCCTACACAACGGCTTCCGCTTCCTCTGTCGGGAGCCCTGCTGCAGCTTCACCATAGATGTCAAGTGCGCCTGCCCTCCCCCTGCCATCACCTACCCTAATCACCGCCATGACCTTAACTTCTTCGATGAGGTACTACGATTTAGAACCTATCATGTCTTGTCAGATTCAAATTTTCAGAGTGCAAGTTCAATTTTTTCCCTTTTCTATTGCTTTTTCCGTAATCAGTTGCCGGAAGATGTCGACTTATCTCGGTGCGATGCTTGTCACAAACCTTGCAAATCATCGGTCCTGTACTGCTTGAGCTGCAAATTTGGAGTGCATTTGTTGTGTGAGCGCCCCATGTGCATGTTCGAGCACAGGCACGGGGCGTTGTGGCTTCCACAGTCCCGCTGCCCCAGCAAAGATTGCCTCGAGCTCAAGGCTTCCATTGATGAGGAGGAGTTCCCCCGCCATCTCCTTCGTCTCTGCCTTTACTGTCGAAAGGAGATAGGGCCCCAGACTCCGCTTTACTACTGTAAAGATTGCAAGATGATTGCTCATGTTAAGTGTATATTCTCAAAGGTAAGTCATGTCTGAGATCACTCGGAATTGGATCACTCTCTTGTTTGAGCAAAATTTTTCGCTTTTCATTGGGAGTTAGATATGAACAGAAATCCAGATCCAATCCATCATATCAGTTCAATTTTTCTCCAATGGAACCGTGACGGATCAATCCTCTTTTTCTGTGTTTCTGATCTGACAAAGTTAAGCTGGTCTCTTTAGTGCATTCTCGGCAACTGCAACTACCAACTCCAGTTCTCTGTCCTATCTTGGATACTATGAAGTGGCTCATGTTGTACTTTACCTATTTATGAAGGCAAAGGGTCGAGGCGAAGTTTTGGAGATGATTCGTGCAGAAGCGAAGCAAGATGGTGAAAAACAAGGAGCCAGAGAGGCGGCAACGCAGCATGTTGAGACCTTCGGAAGTATGGTCAATTCTTTGAACGACAAAGAGAAGGCGGAGTTGGAGGATGTGCACAAGAGGCGGGTGGTGGAAATCATAAAGGTACTAGCCTGGCGAAACAGCACCGCAGGCAGCTCTGACGGCGTCCCGAATTCGCCCTTCCTGGATGAGGCGTTCTCGGAGTTCAGGAAGAAGCTTCCCACGACATCCCACGGACTAATTCTCTCACAGTGGCATCTGAGGATGAAAGGCTCTTTAAGGTGGCGGAGTACAAGATGACTCAGAAATTGGCTCCTGTCCTAAGAGAACTGTTTGTAACTCACGGAGATGTGAGCGAGGAATCCAGATTAACCCAGAATCCGAGAATCATGGTCTTTGTAATGCTATGCGGTACTATCTACAGCATGGCTAACACAAAAGTCGCCGAAGTCACTGAAGAGCTGTTGTACAACTGGTGGAAGTACCTGATGTTCATACACCTCTCGGGGTTCAAAATCCAATTTGCAATTGACCGACTAAAAGTCGTCATGCGCGCTCACTACACCGATCTCCAGGATGATAACAACTCCATCTTGAGAATGGATAAAGAGATCAGGGAGCTCTCCGAAGAGATCGAGGAATCCAAGAGGGAATTACAGAGATTGAAGGACGAACAAGAACCGACGTCGAGCGTCACAGATGAAAGCTTAGTAGAAGCATGTTTGAAGAACGCGAGAGCTTGGAAGTACTAAAACATGGAGCCAACGCTAGAAGAGTTTATGTTTCCGTGAGCAAGAATTCGATTGGTACATCCAGGCGATGCCGGTGTCTGCGGATACGCCGGCCACGATGATAGCCTAAATAACTGCTAGACAACGCGCAAGATTGAGGATTGTCGGGGGTATGGAATGCATTGCGGTATAAAAAATAAGCAAAAAGTGAATGTGTAATTGACCACTCTATAGCACAGAAGGGCCAACCAATAATCAGTCTTATCACCATGCAAACCTTGTATAAAACACCTGTGTTACTTGTGATTTTTTTTTTTGGGGGTCATATTGTGTTACTTGTAATTAATTAATGGGCTTTGCTAGCATAATAATTTTTGGGTTACGATGAAAATAACATCTTATTATGAATGACAAATTATTGAATGAGTGGACTCCATAATAATTTATAATTATTTATCGTTAGATTTTATGTTGTTCAGAATAGACTGTTATCCTCATTATATATTAAAGATTGTCACCCAATCGTTTCTCTTAATTTATTATAATTTGATTCCCATTAGGTGGAAGTGGGAGTCACTAATTGCCAACTAACAAAATCACTACCCATTAAAATGAGAGGGTACATTTTCCAGCAATTATTGTAAATAACTAGTCTTGGAGCACAAGCTACATGCTAAATAAAAATATTTAAAAAAAAAAAGAAACATGATATTAAATTGAGAATTACATTTATAAATAATAATAAATAAATAAAAGTCATTTTTTTAGTATAGAAAGTTGAGTGCTTACACTAAGGGTGGAATTTATTCGTTAATTTCAGTAAACTTGACATAGATATAGATAAGAACATTTTAGTAGATTTGAAAGTAGACACCACTACTAAAAATTTCCCTTTATAAATAGCATAATTATAGATAAGCACATTATCAAAATTATTCACATTCCCCACTTTAAAAGACAAATACTTAATCGCTCGGTTTACCCTAGTGACCATCATTCCCATATGAAAAGAGGGAGATTGGAAGTTTAATTCCTCACCTTCCCCGGGAGCTAGGGTGAGTGTTAGGATAATTCAATAGTAAATCATACATTCATCTAACAATTTAAAAATGTTAAAAAAGAAAAAGAATATTAAATTGAGAATTACATTTAAAAAAAAAAAAAAGAAAAAGGAAGAGGATAATTATTTTTGAGTAGAGAAAGTCCAGTGCTTGCATTAAGGGTGGAATTTATTCGTTAATTCTAGTGTATAGATAAGAACATTTTAGTAGATTTGAAAGTAGACACCACTATTGAAAGTTATTGCCACATCATTAAAGTTATTCACATTCTCCACTTCAAAGAAAATACTTAATCACTCGGATTGCCTGGTGGCCACCATTCCTACATGAGAAGGGGGAGATGAGAAGTTTGATTCCTCACCTTCTCAAGAGGGCTTGAAGTGGGTGGTAGAATAATTCAATAGTAAACTGCGCCTTCATCTATAGTTTAAATGTTTTTTTTTTTTAAAGAAAGAGAATATTAAATTGAGAATTACATTAGAGACGAGGATAGTTATTTTTTAGTAGAGAAAGTCATGCCTGCATTAAGGGTGGAATTTATTCGTTAATTTTAGTATACTTGACATAGATATAGATGAGAACATTTTAGTAGATTTGAAAGTAGACACCATTACTGAAAGTTCGCTTTATGAATAGCATAAATATAGATAAGCACATCATTAAAGTTATTCACATTCCCCAATGTAAATGACAAATACTTAATCACCAAGGTTGTCCTAGTAGCTACCCTTCCCACATAGAAAGGGGGAGGTTGGAAGTTTGATTCTTAACCTTCTCAGGGGGTTGGGGATGAATGTTAGAATAATTAAATAGTAAACCATGCATTTATCTAATAGTTTAAAAATATTTTAAAAATGAATATTAAATTGAGAATTACATTAAAAATAAAAAAATAAAAAAGAGGATAGTTATTTGAGTAGAGAAGGTCGAGTGCTTGCATTAAGGGTGGAGTTTATTCATTAATTTTAGTAAATTTGACATAGATATAGATAAGAACATTTTAGTAAATTTGAAAGTACACCACTCTCGAAAGTTTTCTTTATAAATAGCATAAATATAGATTAGCACATTGTTAAAGTTATTCACATTCCCTTTTAAAAGATAAATACTTAATCACCAGAGTTGCTTGAGTAGCCACCCATCCTACATGTGAAGGGGAGGTGAAGAGTTTGATTCATCACCTTCTCAAGGAGGATGGGGGTGGATGTTAGAATAATGCAATAATAAATCACATATTCATCTACAGTTTAAAAATGTTAAAAGAAAAAAAAAAGAGAATATTAAATTGAGAATTACATAAATAAAAAAAAAAAAAAAAAAGGATAGTTATTTTTTTAGTAGAGAAGGTTGAGTGCTTGCATTGAGGATGGAACTTATTCACTAATTTTAGTAAACTTGACACAGATATAGATAAGAACATTTTAGTAGATTTGAAAGTAGACACCACTACTAAAAGTTCTCTTTATAAATAGCATAAAAATAGATAAGCACACCTTTAAAGTTATTCACATTCCCCCTCTTTAAAAGATAAATGCTTAATCACAGAAGTTACCCTAGTGGTTACCCTTCCCACATAGGAAGGGATGAGTTTGATTCCCCATCTTCTTTGGGAGGTTGGAGGTGGTTGTTAGAATAATTTAATGATAAACTATACATTCGTCTAACAGTTGAAAAATGTTTTTAAAAAAGAATATTAAATTGAGAATTACTTTTTAAAAAAAAAGAAAAATATGGTAGTTATTTTTTGAGTAGAGAGTTGAGTGCTTGCATTAATGGTGAAATTTTTCGTTAATTTTAGTAAATTTGACACAAATATAGATAAGAACATTTTAGTAGATTTGAAAGTATACACCACTACTTGAATAGCATAAATATAGATAAGCAGGATGTTAAAGTTATTTACTATCCTCACTCTAAAGACAAACACTTAATTATTGGGGTTGCTCTAGTGGCCACGCTTCCCACATGGGAAAGAGAAGGCCAGGAGTTTGATTGCCCATCTTCTAGGGAGCCCGTAGTTAGGTGTTAGAATAATCCAATAGTAAACTACACATTCATTTAACAGTTTAAACTTTTAAAACAGTTTAAAGCGGTCTCATGAAATTTCATATGGTATCAAAGCCGAAGATCTTGAGTTAAAGTCTTTCTAGGCCCCATTTGCCTCCCCAATTAAATATATCCACACTTAGTACTAGACAAAAAGATTAGGCTAAGCATGAGGGAGAGTGTTAAAATAATTAAATATTAAACCATGCATTCATCTAACAATTTAAATTCTTAGAGCAATTGGTAGTGGTCCAATGAAATTTTGTAGTGGGGACATTTAGTTTTAGATGTGAAATTTAACTCTCACATTCTACAAAGAGGCAAAGTAAAGATCGAGAGTGATTTGAGAGTTAGAGAAGGACAGGCAAAAAGAAAAGAAGACAAATACTCATTTCTCTAATAACATTGCACACATGCATTGCAACACGTAGTTCAACAAAAATGAATTTTTAAGGCAAAAATAAGTGTGAGTATATGGTCATTAGGTGCCTCTTGGAATTTTTACTATAAGGTAAAAAAGTGAAAAACCACAAATCGTTGAAATTGAGATATGTTGAACGGTTAAAATCTACTGAATTTCAATTTTAATGATGAAAACCTACAAGGGCACGATGGCCTCATTTGGTTCAACTTTCCCAAGAGACTTTGGGCCCCTTGGGGAAAATATTTTGTATTTGGCAACCATTTTCGAAAGCTATTTGGCCAAATATCAGCATTATCAATGCTGAAGGCCCATTGCAGGTCCGGACCAATTTTGAGCATTGGGCATTTCGGAAATGCAAGTTCATTGTTCATCATTGTTACTGTTCATCTTCTTCCCCCTTCTTCCTCGTTCATCTTCGTCTTCCCCGCTGTCTAAGAGTTCGGCTTCTCTGGCAGCCGCCATCGTCGCGTGGGGGTTGTGTGTCCCCGGTGAACACCGCCCGGCGTGGCGCGACCCGCGACCCAGGCGACGCCACCTGGGGTCGAGACCTGAAGCCGCTAGACTTGGCCTCTGCGACCTCAAGCCGCCAGATCTGGCGGTCCAACAGCCAGATCTGGCCTCCGCGACCTCAGCCGCCGAGATCGGCGGTCCAGCGGCCAAATTTGGCCATCCGGCAGTTGGCCGACCGCTAGATTTGATTTTCAGACTTAAAATAAAAAATAAAAAATTGCAAAAGACAATTACAAATGTGAATTTTGCCAAACGGTGTTTATGCTAAGTTACCTTTCAATGCTACAATTTATCAAACGGTGTAATATTTCCGAAAACCCCTTTACGTCAAAGGTATTTGCATTCTCCCAATAACATTTCCCGAAAGCCGAACCAAACGGCCCGATGTCTTCCAAAAACGATTGCCTGAAAAAACATTCTGTGAACTTGATTCCCCCTCTCTCTCTCTCTCTCTCTCTCTCTCTGAAAAAACATGCTGTGAACTTGATTCCCCACTCTCTCTCTCTCCCTCTCTCTCTCTCTCTCTCTCTCTCTCTCTCTCTCTTGTTTTACCTTTTTTCCCCACTTCTTTTCTCCTTTTTTCATGATTCACATTGTCGGCCAAAAATCACCAAGGACCTATTTAATTTTGCATCAATGGATCAATTAAGAGAGAGGGGGGGAGGGGGCGCGAAAGCACCTTTAGCTCGAGGCATCATTAATAGGTAAAAGTTCTTCCTTGCATCACTATTTTTACACTTGAAATTTTAATTTTATGTTAAAGAATTCCAAGAGTTTGATTTGTATACCTGGTGCAATCTTAGCCCATTTATGGCGTATTGTGAACCGTGTGAACTTTGGGTTTTACTCGACTTTGCTATTCTCGAATGAGATTGAACGTTATATATAGATCTGCAGCTGCAAACTCTTTTCATGAGAATAATAGTGTCCTGCAGTAGAACATGTGGAATTCGAATTTTTTGTTTGAAGTTTGATCTGTCGTTTCAGCAGAATCTGCATGATCAGGTCAAAGAACATCTTTTTATTTGGCATATGAACTAATGAATCACAAGGAGGTTTGAGTGGGGGAGTTGCTATGACCTGTGGACTATGTGAACTTGGGGTTCTAATTGACTTTGCTCTTCTTGAATGAGATTGAACTTCATTTTATTAGTATGCAGTGCAAACTCTCACCATGAGAACAATAGTGTCTCTGCATTAGAAGATGGGATTCAAAGCTTTTTATTTTTTCATAATTTGATCTTCATGGGTGCCGTTTTAGCAGAATCCGCATGATCCGGTCACTGAACTTCTTTTTGTTCGGCATATGAACTTATGTATCGCAAGCAATATATGGTCCAAGAGATTGTTTTTGTCGAGTTTTGGCTTTCAAATTGGTGACAAGGGCAATTTAGACCATGCATATTTTATAGGGTTTTTTAAAGGGGCATTATAAAAGGTATGTGTTGCACGACACATTTCTAAATCTAGCCTCCACATTCTCCCGTCTCTTTGTTCTTCCTATCTTCGTGTTAGATCTTTAGATCTTGTGGCTCACCAAGTGATTTTTATGACATTTTTGGATTGCACTCTTGTACTTGTTGTAGAAGAAGTGAAGCCTTGGTTTTTTCGGTCTTTGGTTTTCACATATATTTTGTGTCTTGTGTTATTTTGATTTTGCTTTTATCTCTTCCTATTTGTGCTTCGATTTGTGCATCTTTTGGTGTTGTTCCATAACAAATCAGTATCAGAGCGAAGGAATTTTGCTCTTTTGTTCAAGAGGGCATCTATCAAGTTCGAAGTGGCACCCTTCAATATCCAAAACAATCAGCTATAAAGGATCAAGATGAAAGCCTTGTTGTGTCAAGAAGGTTCAGTTAGAGCCTGGAATAGTAAGTACCTCAACAATATGACTTTGGTTGAGATCAAGGAGATAGAAGAGAGGTTGCATAGTATTATCCAATTGTCGTCATCCAACAAGGTGCTTCATGAGGTTGCCGATGAAGAAACGGTTTTGGGAGCTTGGAAGAAGCTCTAAAGCCTCTACATAAAGAAATCTTTTGCGACGAGATTATTCTTGAAGCAACATCTTTACATGCTAAAGATGCAAAAAGGTACTCATAACCAAGAACATCTAGATGAATTTAATAAGATCCTTACGGTTATAAAAAAATCTAGGTTTGGAGTTAGATGATGAAGACCAAGCCCAAGCCCTAATAGTGTGATGCTTACTATCGAGCTTGTATAAGAATTTTGTGAATTTTAGGTTGTATAAAAGGGAATCCATAACTCTTGAGGATGGGAATGCCTCTTTGAATTTTATCAAGATGCGTACAAAGTTGAATGCGAGTGATAGTGATGATAAAGTTGATGGCTTAGCTATTAAGGGAAGGTTGAACCACCATGATAGACGCAATAGTAGTAAAGGATATTTGAAGTTTAGGTTAGGCCAAAGTAAGAACAAGATGGAGTGTTACTATTGTCATAAATTCGGACACTATAAAAATGAGTGTTCTTTGCTTAAGGCTAATGGAAGAAGTCGATGGATAGCTCTGATTTAGTTAGTCTGGTGAAGGATAACAAGTGAACTAATGCAGACTTCTTTGGATTTTCATGTTGATGACAAATGGATTTTGGATTCGGCATATTCATACCACATTTATTAAAATAGAGATTGGTCCACACATATGAGAAACTCAAAGATGGTTCAGTTTTGATGGACAACAATGTGATTTGTATGATTGCGGGTACTGATATGGTGCGGATCAAATGTCATGACAAGATAGTAAGAAATTTGACACACATTAGATATATTTCAGATTTGAAGAATTACCTTATTTCGTTGAGCAATTTGGATTAGATGCATGTACAAGGGTAGAGGTTGAGTTTTAAAAATTTTAAAGGGCTCCTTTATTGTGATGAGAGGTAACAGGAAGAATTCTATAAGCAAATGCCGTTGTGGGTTCGTCAAATATATCATCCTCTTTAGATTCTAAGATATGCAGTTAGGTCATATGAGTAAAAGAGGAATGAATACCTTGAGTAAACTTGGTTTTCTTTGTGGAAATCCTATGATTTCACTTGACCTTTATGAGTATTGTGTTTTCAAGAAGTAGCACAAAGTTTGTTTCAACATTGGGGTGCACTCGATGAATGGCACAATTAACAACATTCACTCCGATTTGTAGGGACCTGCATAGGTTACATTTAAGAGTGGTGCAGTTTATCTTCTTACATTTATTAATGACTTTTCTAAGAAAGTCTAGGTTTATTTCTTAAAGTGTAAGAGTGACATTTTTTATACATTTAAGAAGTTGAAGATGTTCTTTGAAAATCAAATCAAGATTAAGATAAAATGTCTCAAAACAGACAATGGTCTTGACTTTTATGGAGGTGATTTCAACAAATACTGTGAAGATTCAAGGACTGTTTGACATCAAACAGCAAGCACACACTTCAACAAAATGGGGTGGCGAAGCACATAAATCAAACACTTATGGAGAGAGCTAAGTATATGTTCTCTAATGTTGGACTTGGAAAATATATCTAGATTAAAGTCGTGAACACGACATGTTATTTGATGAATCGTTCTTTGACCGCAATTGAATGTAAGACTCCAAATGAGGTATGGTCAAATGAACCTTCATATTATTCTGGTTTGAAAATATTTTGATGTTTGCTTATTATTATGTAAAAGATGGTAAGCTTGAACTTAGGGCCAAGAAATGTATTTTTGTTGGTTATGCAGATGAGATTAAGAATATGAGTTGTGATGTTCTAACCTACAATCACCAAAGTTTATAATAAAAATGGATGTTACTTTTAATGAAAAATTCCATACTTGATCAAAGAAAGGTTGTTGTTGATTCTACAAGTATTCAGAAGAAGAATGTTGGGAAAGAAGTGGAGTTTTATGTGGAGAATCCATGGAGGACATTTGAAGATGTTTCTATTTAACCAGAAAGTGATAGTGAGTAACAAGACTTAGATTCAATCAAAGATGATGCAAAAGAAGTTGAGCTACCTCAAACATTGGCTAAGGAAGATCACATTCGTAGGTTGAAACTCTCTTTTTATGTTCTCAAGTAATCTCCAGGGCAATGGTACAAAAGGTTGATGGCTTTATGTTGAGTTGTGGCCACTTGCGAGTGCACATGACAATTGTGTGTGTGATAAGAGATTACATTATGGTTATTGTGTTTATTTGTTGTTATATGTGAATGACATGCTCATTGCAGCAAAGCACGTATTAGATATACAATGGTTGGAGAGGCGTATTCGCAAGAAGTTTCAGATGAATGATCTTAGAGTTGCCAAGAAGATTTTAGGTATGGAAATTCATAAAAACAAACGGGTTAGAAAGTTATACTATTCACAAAAGAGACTTATTGAGAAAGTGCTTAAGCATTTTGAAGATTGTCAAACCATTAAGTACTCTTTTGGTGTCCCATTTTAGACTTTATGCTTCTTTGCCACCTAAAACCAAAGAAGATGAAAATGAGATGTCTTAAGTTTCATATTCTAATGTTGTGGATAATCTTATGTATGCTATAATTTGCACTTGCCCAGTCATTTCCTAAGCAGTTAGTATTGTGAGTAGGCATATGGCACATCCAAGTAAAGCTCATGGCAAGCAATGGAATGAATTCTTTGGGACATCCAAGGTACCTCAAATGCAAGTTTGGTCTCTCACAGGGGTTGTGATATAGGATATTCGGCTGTTGACTTCATTAATTCTGACTATACAGGAAATCTTAATGAAAGGAGGTCTTTACTAAGTTATGTTTTACACTTGGTGGTTCTGGGGTTAGTTAGAAAACAATCTTATAGGACATTGCTCCATTGTCTACCACTAAAGTAGAGTACATGGCAGTAACCGAAGAAGTGTTTGGTTGCAAAACTTGGCATGAAGTAGGAAGGAGGCTTTGTTATATTTTGCAATAACTAAAGTGCGACCCAAATGATCAATAACACGACGTATCACAAGAGAACAAAACATATCAATATCCGATATCACTTTGTGCGTGATGAGATTGCCAAGGGTATGGTCACAATGAAGAAAGAACCAATAGCAGATAACTCGACGAATATGTTAACCACACCAATTGCTTGAACTTAATTGGCCTTCCACGATTTGAGTTGCCTAGGCAAAGTTGATGGTGTTTCATCCCTTCTTTTCTACACCAAGTACGTTCACGTAGCCTTAAAGGTGTGTGTTGTCAATTCTGCCATTTTAGAAGTGGCCTTGTGTGGAAGGCAAGAGGTCTTTTGGCATAACACTCTTCTAAAGATTTGAAGTCAATGCAAAAATTTGTTGAGTTTTAACTTTCAAATTGGTGAAGAAGGCATTTTGGACCATGCAAATATGTTTTAGAGTTTCTTGACCATTTTGAATCGTACTATTGTACTTGTTGAAGAAAATAGTGAAATCCCTTTTCCTCCTCGTGATTTTTTCCTATTTTGGTTTTCCATGCATATGTTGTATCCTGTGTGGTTTTAATTTTGCTTTCATCCCTTGTTATTTGTGCTTCAATTTATGCATCTTTTGAAATAAAAGAATATCTCAAGTACCAAAACTTGGCATGGGAGATACTTAAGCGCCAAAAATTAAGAAAGTGATCCTTAAGTGTCATTTTTTTTTTAAATGGGACACCCGAGTGTCAAATCTGGCAAACTCCACTGGAAATCTTACATGGTAATTTTTTTATTAATATTACTCGCCTAGGTAGCTCTTTGGAGAGCTAACTCAACAAAGAAGCCAAAACAACGTTGTTTTGACGCAGATTTAAATTTCAATATAAATATTAATTAAATTAGATTAAATTTAAAATTAAAAAAAAAAATAAAACAGTTGTAGAATTGCGAGCGCTAAACTCTCGCCACCACCTCCCCGCCGTCGCCAGTGACCCCAGCCAACCAGCAACAAGGGACTATGAGCCCTCGCTTAGATCTAAGGCGAGGGTCGCAGCCCTAAGGGGGGTGGTGGCCCTTCGCCCGGCTAGGTGAGGGCTTATAGGTCCTCGTCATCGGCCGACTAGGGTCGCTGGCCCCTAGCCAAGACTCAAAGCAACCCCGATTGACCCTCCCCCATCATCGCCTGGCCCTTCTTGGCGACGGTAGGGAGGCAAAGCAATAGAGGGCAAGAGTTGAGCCCTCAACCGCTTGTAATCTTCATCTTCTTCCTCTCTTTTTTCAAAAATAAATAAATTTAGTTTTAAATTTAATTTAATTAATATTTATATTAATTATCTAGCCACGTTAGCAAAACAATTTCATGTTTACACTTATCTAGCTATGCCAGCATGCAAAATAACGTCATTTTGCACTCATCTCACCAAAAAAACACTATGTCGGCATTTTGCCGGATTTTTTTTTTTTATGACCCAGGAAACCTGTAAACCGACAGCCGACGGACAAACCCTGGGGCCCACGGAGGAACCTGCCACCCTCATGAAGCGGGTAAGTCCACCCGCGACCTGCTGGGGATTCAAACTTCTCCCCCCTTCGTGAGGGGGAGAAAGCCAGAAGCCGGCAGCGCCACTCAGTGCGGTAGTAATTTTCCTGGATTTTTTCACCATTGACACCTAATTAATCCATTTGCTCCAATTTTGCCACTTAAGTATCATTTTCCTAATTTTTTACGCTTAAATATCCTTCATACCAAGTTTTAACACTCTAGGGTCCGGATGTCCATCTTTTAGTATTGTTCTGCAACAGTTTTCATGGTGAAGCACAGTTTTCTTTCATAGTCCATTGTTTGTGGTGATGGAGTTGCTTTTTGCACTTGAGTTCCATGCACACTGATGAGCCAGGACTGCCTCACATTCTCAATGATGGAGTTAAGAGAGGAACTGTGAGGGTCCGAAACCGAAAAAGCCCAGCATCGTTCTTCGTTGGCAGAAGTTCTTTTAAATATTTAGAATGAACTGACTGTGAGATTACATTCTTCTTAATATTAGGCTAAATTGAAGATGGAGAGGATTGAACATTTCAGCCACCCACACTGGTTGACAAAAAGCACGATCAGGGCTTATGATGAAGAAGTTAAATGCTTTGCGTGCATGAAACGCTGCTTGAATCAATACTACAGCTGCAACCTGTGCCGATTTTTTCTCCATGAGGAATGCGCCAAGTTGCAGACAGAGTTCCCTGCACATCCCTTGCATCCTGTCCACTCTTTGACCCTCGGGCCGACAGCATATTACATCGGAAGCGTCTACTGTCATGCCTGTGACAAAAGATGCCATGGTTTCACATTTCGGTGTGAGCAGTGTGACTTTGATCTCGACATTGACTGCGCTCTAAAATCCAGCAATTCTAGAGTCAAGGACCAATTTCAGCACTTCAGCCATGAGCATCCCTTGGTATTGGAGGAGGTGATCGCTCATGACGAGGAAGCTTGGTGCCAAGCTTGCAATAAGTGCTGCTCGAGCAACACGTACACTTGCAGCTTGTGCGAATTCTTCCTCCATAAGTCATGTGCAGAGTTGAAGAGGGAGCTCCGACACTGGCGGCACAAGGCGCATGATCTGGAGCTGCGCACTAGTAGTAGTGTGTACGACGGAACAGCGTGGTGTAATCTCTGCTGGAAAAGGGTTCGTGGCTTTGTGTACCATTGTGAGATTTGTCAATTTGACCTGGATTTAGAATGTTCACTCCAATTGCCTCCCACCTTGGAAACCGGAGTTCGGAGACAGGAGATAGATCATTTTAGCCACAAGCACCCGCTGACCCTCGGAGAGGAGAGGCAAGATGACGTAGTCACGTGTGCAGCTTGTGGTGACGATTGTAGCTCATGTCAGATCTATGGCTGTGAGGAATGTGGGTATTTTCTCCATGGATCATGTGCAAAGTTACCACAAGAGATGAAACACCTCGATCACATAGAACATCCATTGAAACTCCAGGTTGCCTTATACAGCAACTGTGATATTTGCAAAGAAGGAATTAAGGGCTTCACGTACCGCTGTGAACAATGTGATTTTAATCTGGACATTGGATGTGCTCAGATGCTTTCCATCGGACCTCGAATGGCAAAGCAAGTCGAAGACGTGAAAATGAAAATTTCTGGTCATGACCACGTGTTGACAAGGTGCGCAAAGAGGGAAGAGGAAGGAGTTGTTTGCAGTGCATGCGAGAAACCATGCTGTGGTCTCATATACGCCTGTGAGGGTTGTGGATTTATTCTAGATGAAGGTTGCGCAAAGTGTCGACATTTCTTTCATCCGCTCCATGAGCTCACCCTCCAGCACATTGATTCAGTGGTTTGCTGTAGCGCCTGTGAAAAGAAGTGCCGTGGCTTCACCTTCTCGTGCAGGGAATGCACCTTCCATTTGGATGTTGCCTGTGCTTTGATTACTGAAAAAATACATCATTTCAGTCATGAACATTCTTTGAAGCTAACTAAAATGGAATTGAACTGTAAGTGTTTAGCTTGCAACCGATCATTCTCAAACTCAAGCCAGATATATGGCTGTGAGGATTGCAACTATTTTCTCCATGAATCATGTGCCAAGTTACCGTTAGAGAGGAGACACCCCTATCACGGAAGTCATCCCTTGAAACTCCAAGTTGCATCATACAATTACTGTGATTTTTGTGGAGAAAAAATTCAGGGATTCACATACTGCTGTTATCAATGTGATTTCAACCTGGATATGAAATGTGTGGAAATTCCTTCGATCAGCTCCGAAATGATGAAGAAAGTCGAAGGAATGAAAATCAGAAATTTTGCACATCACCATGAGTTAACAGGAAGTATGAAGAGGAAAGGGGATAAAGTTGTTTGCAGTGCATGCAAGAAAAAATGTACCGGTCTGACATATGCCTGCGACTGCAAGGATTGCGGCTTTTTTCTCCACAAGGGTTGCGCTGAATTGCCTCAAGAGTATGCACACTTCTTTCATCCAGGCCACAAACTCAACCTCCAGAGCAGTCATTCAAAGGTTTTCTGCAGCGCATGTAAAGAGAACTTTCATGGCTTCACCTTCTCTTGCAAGGAATGCAAGTTCCATTTGGATGTGGCATGTGCTATGATGGCTGAAAAATTAAATCATGGTGAATATATTCACCATCTTTGTCACGGACATCCCTTGAGACGCACCAAAAAGGAGTTCGAAGGTCAGTGTTTAGCTTGCTATCGATCACGCTCGGACTTTGGGGAGGTATATGGTTGTGACCACTGCAATCGGTGGGTCCATATTTCATGCACTGAACTACCGCAGAATGTCAGACATTTTCGTCATGATTTTCGTAAGTGTGACGGTAAACTCACCTTGGAAGCTAAACGTGCCTTAAAGGATGGGCAAGGGAAAAAGTGCGATGCCTGTCACTGGGTATGCCGGGGGTCTGTATTATACCATTGTAAACTCTGTAATTGCGCCTTTGATGTTGAATGCGCTTTAATGCCCTCTGAGACCCCCGAAGGTGCACAGACCAAATTTTTTCCTGCTGGCCATGGGCACCCGCTGCAGCTGTGTAGTATTAAAGAAGAAACTAAATTTCACTCATGCTCCGTGTGCGACAATCCTTGCAACAATCCTCACAATGATCCTGCCTATAAATGCACCAAGTGTGAGGTGTTCATTGTCCACAAATCATGTATTGAATTGCCGCAGAGTATCCTGAGACCTTCCCATCATGAACACTCTATGAAGCTGATCAAGAAAAGCAGATTTACGTGTGCAGCCTGTCGCAAATCAAGTTCAGGCTTCAGTTATGACTGCAACACATGCTCTTCATTTTCCCTCCACATTGGCTGCATGAATCTCAAGCCCATCATAAAGTATGGTGACCACCGTCATTATCTTGGCTTCTTCGAGAATATACACAAGAAAGTTACGTGCAGGTCCTGTCATAGAGGAATATTGCCTTGTTCCAGCAAGGAAATGGAAATGGAAACTGAAGACAAGCAGGGACTTTTTCGCTGTGTGAGGTGTGATTACAATCTACATTTATTATGTGGTCCATTACCTTGTTTAATCGAATCTGACAACCACAAGCACGTTCTACAACTTGAGGACAAGTTTGTTGAGGACAAGTCAGGCGAGTATTATTGCGACGCTTGTGAGAAGAAAAGGGACCCGGAGAAGTGCGTCTATAAATGTTCTCAAGAGAATTGCCCATATGTTGCTCACTTTGAATGTATGAAACCTGAGGTATGTCTAGTTTCTTTTATACCTCGATATTTCTGTCTGTCGCTGAAAAAGTTCATGTTACTCTGCAATTTCAAAGCAAGAAGCATGGAGTCACAGAGTCAGATGCTTCTAAAGTTTTCCTTCGGAACTATGTTCTTGTAATGCAATTTCAGTGAAAACGCGGAATATAGGACATGGATATGCTGTAGGAAAACTATTTTCCTGTGTACAGCCTTGCCTTTTTCTTTTTTCTTTTTTCAAGTCACGCAGTATGTTGTCTTTCTCATCCGGGATAAAACAACTGTCCATGTTTCATAGCCGGTAATGCTAGTGTTCACTAATGGCCAATGTTCGCCGCTATCTATGAGAGTTAATTGGTTCACTTGATCCTAGAAAAAGAAGTGCAGAATCTGAAAAATCGAGTCCGCAAAGTAAGAATATAATGCAAATTACCCAACCATTTTTCCAGATAAGAGAACTTTTTGGTCAGGCTACACAACTTGATCAGAAGAAAAACGACCTCGTCTTCATCCTCAGACTACTCTTTAACATACTTCATCTGTCCTTCGTTTACTTCTGGTGCAGCCATGACGTCCTGATTATGCTTCAAAATGTCATCTCAATTTATGTACGATTGTCAGGTGCTACGTTTACTAAAGGGTGAGCAAAAAGAAGTGGAATTAAGAACCCTTGGTAATAAACGCATTTATTGTTAAGTAATGGTTGAAGTCCAGGACCCAACCGAGATGGCTCTGAAGAACGAGGAACAGGCATCCGATGAATCAAGAGAACAAGACATATGGACCTTAGATAATTTACTGGATGCTTTCATTCAAGACGAGCAAGCCAAACTTCCGGGCACTTTTCAGATTTTAAAGAAGGAAATGATAGGGACGGGGCATGCAACTTTTTTGGGGCGGCTGGAATTTAGTGGTAGCATTGCATCAGTTTCCCCATACTCACAGCAAACTTTCACTCAGTTCATGGACTGGGGAGAACCTGGCAAAGAGAACTTAGAGTTCTCTACGATATTCTTTGAAAACGAAGAACTTGTCAAAGTTGAGAGATACACAGTCATCCAGAGCCTAGCCCCTATCCTGAAGCAGCTGCTCGAGAAGCGCAGAGACATAAGCGCTGAGTCTGAGTTGAACTTGGAGTCGAAGAGCCTTATCTTTAACTTGCTATGCGGGGCAATAAGGAGCATGTCCACCACACAGGTCAACGAGCTCTCGGAGACCTTGCTCCATGATTGGTGGAACCAGGTTATGATGGCCAAGCATGCAGGATTCGAGATCCAATTTGCTTTGGATCATTTGCACGAAATTGTTCAAGCTTACTTTGCTCTCCGAGCAGAAGAAATTCAGAACCACAGGCTGAAAGAGTTGGAAGATCAAATCGGAGGTTGCCAGCTTTCCTTGAAGGAAGTGACCCATATAAGCAGGCAGTATAAGGAATCTGCAGAAGCAAGTTTGAGGCAGGAGCTGTTGGGCAAGGTGAAGGCGTTAGAGGGTAAAACAGTCGGAGGTGGGTTGCTGTGATGCTCATGCTCGCACGGGCATGCAACAGCTCTTGTTTGATGTGTTGTAAGAGACAATATAAGATAGGAGGTTGTACAATGGGGTTTTGATGCGATATTGTGGATCTGCAACATTTTAATTCGTCACTCATGCGTGTAGCTCGTCTAGTCTGCGTTCACTATTTGCCCTTCTCATAATATTTTAGTCGATTTCTAATAGATCTGACTGCTATAAAACAGCTTTGAAAGCAGTACAGCGACACACCGCAAATTTAGCAGTCAAAGACGTTCGGCTGTTGGAAGGATCTGCTTCATAGCTGCTTCTATTTAGTTGAATCTTTCACCTTTGGCTCGCCTACTAATCACCGAAGTTTGGTTGTAACAGATTCTCAGTGTCCCGTCCGTGTAGAGTGTTCGGGAACATGTTACCTAAACAGCAACCACAAAGGAGCCGGGAACCATAGGTACACTTAAGGAGATTCAGACATTATTGACGAAAAAAAAGAAGAAGGGCAAGTGCTGTTGTTACAAGGGGAACAATACCAGCATTTTCTGTGTCCTAGAGCCCTCCACTGCAGTAAGATTGCAGCAATCATCCCAGACCGCCGGTTGACGCAAGTTTCCTCATTGCCGGTAATCATTGGTAAACTAATCTAGGTAACCAGTATATCCGTGCCAAAATGAGATTTTTTTGGATAAACGTGGCATGAATGTACTAATTTGGAATAACTGGAGCATAAATATACAACTAAACCGACAGAGTAAGACTAAGCAATATGAAATTAGGAGTGAGGTGTAGGTCTAAGGTAGAACAGGGAAGGGAACAGACCGACCAAACCATAGGAACTAGTCCGGTTCCAAGTCCTAGCAGTTACCAATCTGATTCCCATCCCTAAGTAAGAACCGAATCAGGAAGTGGGAATCGATGAATCAATTACGTGTTTTGAACGTTTTATTATTTATTTTATATTACGTGTTCATATCTTATAAATTATTACTATTGACAAATGGGAAATTTTTTTTTTATAGCGTTCACTTTCATGTTACTTAACTAAAAAAGAAACAAAGAAAAAGAAGAATAAAATGAAACAAAAATAGAAATAAATTGGTCAGTTCTCAAGTAGACCCCAAGTTCTAGATTCCATTGTAAGCAGGCTAAGTTTCAAGTTTCAAAAACTAGGAAACCAGCCCCAATAAGATAAGTTCCAAGTGAAACCGAAACCGTCCCTAGAACCGCCTATCCTTACATGGAATTAGTGTAAACTTACACGGTGCTAAACTGAAAAGAACGCCAACTGCCAAGGCACTCTACCAGGTTATTGCCTGTAATGACAGGAGCAAAGTCATACACTTACGTACAATGAATCTACATCTATCAACTAGTATTGCCTACTCCTACGTGGACAGTGGCGATTTACAACAGATTGGATCAGGAAATCATTTGCCGTTCACCAACAGCTACAATTCAAATGCCAGTGCAATGGATTTTTAGAATTTAAAGGAGATCCTTGGCCAGTCTCACTGGTTTTTCCTTCAGAAATGCAAAATCTCCATCGGGCAAGGTCAGCAAGTGATGATCTAGCTCATCCTCTTCACTGTCCGCTGTTACAGACGAAGGAGGCGAGTCCAAGGCATCATCTTCAATAGCACAATACAGAACTGTCAGACAAAGGGGAAAGGAACTGAACAGAAAAACAACTAAAAACAGCAGCTTATTCCTCGCATTGATGGGAAATGTTCAGCAGTCGCTGACGACACTTGTGGAAGTACCAGGAAGTCAGTCCACTATGACCTACATCCCTCATTTTGGAAACTTGGAACTTTTTTATTTTTTTTCGGATCTCAATGATTATGTTCAAATAGGGCTATCAATTCGTGTTCACACATCATATTCGGTTATACATTTGATTTTGGGGCACGCACCAAAGAACTAACTTATTTAAAGTTTGTGTTAATTCGTGTCTTTTTCAAGTTTATTGATATTTGTTAGTATAAATGAGTCAAATCTTGTCAATTCATATGAAAATTATTAGCCCTATGGTTGAAGGATAGTTGAAGATTGAAATATTCTAAAATCTTCCAAAGAAAGTAATTAGATTATCAGTGCCAATTATGCTTTTGGTAACATCTATACGTACTACAACATACATGAGTCTATAATTTGATGGCCTAAGGACGAAAATTATCTACTACTTATTTGAACGGTGAATCATGAACATTATTACTATTTATTATTAATGTTAATTGTGACCATTAATTGATCTATATAAATTCTCTAGAGTCCATTAATGAGAGGGGACTTTGTAAGACAACTATAACTAAAAAAAAAAACAAGTACAAGTACAACAAATCATAAGGATTAAGTCTAATACAGGGTGAAAGTCTGGAGGACACAACAGGTGCATCAAACTTACCAGAATATGTTGAATGGTTAGGCAGATGTCGAACTGCTGCAACCTGTATGCTTTGTGGAAGTAGGCAGTTGAAGAAAGAACCTGAAACGTCAGAAGATTCTTCAACCATATAAACAACTAGGGACAACCAACAGCTAGAGCATGAATTTCTGAAGCCAGAAAGAGCAAGTAGGCATAACCCAATTATGGGAAAGGCAATCTTTTTCTCAGTATGATCCAGTACGACATCTTTTTTTTTTTTTTCCCCAAGTCTCCACCATTTTCTTGACAAATCTTCTTTCTGAAATCCAGGAAGCAGATGACAAGATTAATCTTAAACTACAGGCACTGGAGAGTCAATTTCTATCTAATGTTCTAGCAGATACACAGCCTATAGTACCAGATATATGTAAACATTCCAGAAGCTACATTTGCAATCTTGGGAAGGAGCTACAACTTTGTCAGATGGTAAAATAGCACACAAGAAACGAATTTTGGATTTCAACTCTCACCTAACCGGGCCAGTCTATTTACCCATCCAGGAATTGACTTTCCAGTCAATTCTTTGCACGCTTCATCAGTGAAATGATTGCAATTCTTTGCAATCAAATGATAAGTGTCTCCATGATATTTTTTGCAGAGGTGCTCCATAAATGATTGAAATTCTGAACGAGACATGTTGGTTCTGCCCAATAGCACTGATCTTCTGAAGATAAAGCCAGGGCAACTTCTTGGTTCCACCTCGAAAACCCCACTTGTAGGATATTCATGAGCTCCAAACGCGTATTCTAAGCCATGGGCTAACCAAACAAAACCAAGAAAATGTGTCAGCATGTTCACTTAAAGAAAGCTAAAGAAAAAGAACGGATAACCGGCCATCATAATTGAGCTAAACTGAGCACACTAACGATGTTAGTCAAATGCTTCCATTGAATTTCCCTTTTTTATATAAAAAAATATACAACATCCACGAAAGGAGACTTAAAATGAAGGATTCTTAACAATTTAACCTAGCTCCAACCATAAAGAGACACCTTGATGTAATCCAATGGAGCAAATTGCAAACCAAACAACTCATGGCAACATGATGAAAGCACCAGTCATGTAGTCCTAACGACTTGCAAAGCTTTACAAGTTTCAGCTGCAATCTCCAAGTTTCCAGAACAATAAGCCAAATACTGACTAAATCTGAGATATTCAGATTTCTGTCTATTTCTTCTAAAGCAAAATATGTTCCAGACTATCTCAGCTCCACAGATAGTAAAAATGCATCCTTAGACACATGGATATAGTTATGCGAATAGTAACAAGGGAAAATGCAGGAGGAGGAGGTCAAAATAACATGCCAATATACACCAGTTCTACCTAGCACGCATCTTCCTATGACAGTCAAAACCCAACAAATTAAGTGAACATGTTATCCCTAACATAGACGTTGATCTCTCCAGCATAGTAACTAGTACACTCACATTTTCATACGATGCAACTAAAAAAGAAAAAAAGAAAAGAAAAGAAAAGAACATCCCCACAGAATCTGATTGATTTGGTTGATTATTTCTAAGATCTTCAGTGAATGCCTAATGTAGACATTAATCTCTTCCACTCCAATGTTCTTTATGCCTCTTTTTGTACTTTTTATCTTCAGATACTAAACTTCTGGCAACCATTGCAACCCAATCCTTAACATGTCACCCTTGATATGGTCAATAATGCCCGATGCAGCAAGATACAGACAAAACAGCTTTCACTTAAGAACAATCAGTCACTGAACTCTTAAGTCCATAAAAGTATTTCCAATGCCCTTTAAGACAGACTGCATATCTGGACTAATGCTGGTGTGTAAAACTCAATGACAATAAAGAGCTTTAAGCAGACAGCAAGTTGCAAGAAACATATTAGGACACCATATTAACGATCAGAGGGAAAAAAAGATTCAAAGCAAAGCCGTCCCAAATAAATCAATAGACAGATTTACTCATCAGTCAAGCCAAGCGTCTGTATGTCAGGAAGACAAATTTCTCGGCTCCACTAAAGATATATTTCCATCAAGGGAAATCACTGTGATTCAACTAAGCATCAGAAGTTAAAAATCAGCACGATAACCAACAATGCCTGCAATAGCCTCAGCCAAACTACAATCATCATTCATAGAACTATAAAGTGAAAGCATTAGTTCATTCTCTTTAGTTCCAACCAAATGCCACAGCTTCAAACAAAGAAAATGGCATATCTAGCTTGAACAATAAAAAGAACTCACCTTCAATACCCGAATGGAAAATCCCAAGCCCAAACCAGTAAAGATAGTTGTTAATTGGAGTGAGATCATAGACATTGAGATACAAATGAGCACGATCGCGTCCTTCCTCCTTCACCAGGCTCGAGCCTGAGCTCGAGCTCGAGCCCGATCGAACCAACCTCATTATATTCTATCCTTCCACTCTAATTCTCCAATTAGAGTCACGCTACCACCAGCTCAACATCTCACGAGCCAAAATAGAAACCTCTCAAAAGAGACTGGAACACATGGAAAACGAAAAGTAAGCACATTGCATCAAACCCCATTTCCAACATCAAGCCCATATAGAGAAATCCACATAAAAAAATGTCAAGTTGATGATTCAAGAAAACCCATGTTCTGATTTCAGCTTTCTCTCATAGTGAAGCCGTTTTCTCAAGAACCGAAGGGAATTCAGCGAAAGCAACCGATACCCAGAATCGAAAAGAACATCTTCTTGGCCTCACCTCGCTAAATTTGAAACCTTGGCACCCAGAGAGAGAGAGGGGCTTTGCAACTCACAAAAGGAGAACTGGAGAGCGTAAAGTTGAAGATGATAAATATCCAAACAAGGGGAGAAAAGGGGGAAGATGATATTGGTCGAATTGGCGATTAATTTGGGAGGAAATCAGGAATTTGTGAGATCAAGAGGGTGAGGAGGAGATCGGAGGCGGCCAAGAAGAGAATTCAAAGGCATTCACCACTCCTCTGTTTCTTCTGCGCGTCTGCACCTTAAAAGTGCCATTTTGGGTTTACTTGATGTTTTCACTTGTTTATCGATTTTGGATTTTCAAATTTAAAGTAAAAGAAAATCACAAAAAAAAATCTCAAATTATATTTACTTTAACATATTTATTCTTTTCTTATACTAAAGGTCCCAAATTTGCACTTATTTGATCCTTCGTCAACGTTCCATTAATGAACATTGTTAACCGGAAAGCAAGCAATGTTAATAGAGCACCCACATTGCTTGAATGAAATTAAAACAACATTTTTTTTACTGAAAAACTATTAACAAAATCTTAACGGATGGTAAATATGTTACACAAGTATAAATTTGAAAAGTTTAAGATAAATGTGCCACGGTGAATATAATTTGAATTTTTAATGTCATAAAAAGAAAATTCTAGATAAACATGCATAACGGATATAATTTGAAACTTCTTGTGGCTTTTTTTTCTCGACATCCATTATTTTGCACTCAAACTAAATTATTTGAGGCCGTAAAGAATTTAAAAATTTAGGTTAAATTTTGCTTTAAAAAATATCTATTAAATATGTTAATTAGCATATTTTCCTTCACTTTCTATATCATTTTCAAAATGGAGTACATAAAATATAGTGAATACCACTGCTATGTGAACTGCTTAAGGCGCTATAATTATCTTGGTCTCCATTTATCACACATTATGCTAACCTAGTTAATTAATTCTTATTTGTTCAGCAAAAATAGGGCACCCATATTGCTTATGGATTATATTAGATCGACTCCCAACAATGAGTTCCGTCACATGATATGCACCGAAAAAATTTAAATTTTCTTATGTTCGTTGTGAAATCGACCTTTGCCGACAGCAGTTCTGAATTAACTGTAAAAAACTGAAAAGCCTTTTGCCGACGGCAATTGTGAATCCGTAGTAATGGCTGATCCTATGCAGGAAAGGTGGGCCAACCCAATATACGGAACATACACATGTCCATTCATTCATTAAATAATATGTAAGATCATTTGCAGTTTGTGCTTTGGTGTCAAGCACTGTCACTGGTTACCGTGTTTTGTTTTGTATTTTCATTGTATTTTGTGAACAGGAAGAACGTGATAGCTTTTGAACTTCAAACCTAATGTATACCTCGAACTGATGGAAGGATGACCGATTTCAAAATCTACCAAAAAATGGCCAATTCTTTATATTTATTTCAATTTTTATTCATTTTTTATTTCATTTTTAAATTAAGTAAAACAAAAGTTAAAGTACCGATAAATATCTCATCCATTAAAAGATAAACACATAAAATAAAATAAACAACAAAAATTTTAAAATACGCAACATAAAAAGTTAGGCTCTCTTATTCCCGATTCGGGTCTTAGAAGCTTCAATTTCGAGTAGGAAACAAATCGCATTTCAAAAAATTTGGAACCGGGAACCCATGCTCATCCCTTGTAAGATCAACATTGTATGGATGCGTTTCGGGTCCTTCTTCAAGAAGAAGCAAAGCAAAAGCTTGATAGAGAAATCACCTTTATTCATCCTTTAGCGTATTCACTGTAGTACAACTAAGTGGATATACAACAGTCACCTTGTCTATACAATACCCGTCAAATTCTCTGCTTTACAATAACTATGTGCATTGAGGAAGACCTCTGTAATTACATGTTCATTTTGCCTGTTGCCGCGACATTCGGTAATATAACTGCTGGAGATGGCAATGAATGAACTAAGCTCATATTCGAAAACCCACAGAGGCTTCAGCTTGCTTGGCAGTTTGAATCTCGAGGGTCAACGACATTATAGTACAGGGAGGATTGCTTGCCGTCAAACTTGGAAATCACTTGATGAGTCGATAAACCGCAGTAACGTTGCCCAAGCCGAGCAACGCAGATGTCGATGATTTTCTTGAACATTGAATCGCCTTGGATGAGTGGCTGCTCCACAAACTCTTCCAGTGGCATCCACTGAGTCACAATATCAATATAAATTCTCCAATAAGGCATTAACACTATTTTGAAGTCGCATAACAGTTTGCTTGATAAACAAATTTTCGAGAAACATAGTGAAAAACCCTGGTTCTTTGTTCCATGGTCAAGTAGGTACCCACCTTGGCTGCTTCAATCTCAAAATCATCAACAACAACCCGGGTCGATAGGGGTTTTAGCATGCAGATAAAGAACAAGTCTGACTTTTGAAAGGCCACGTTGTGAACATGCCTGAAAATAGAATCAATTTAGAAAGAATGTCAGGAGTCTTGCTTGACGAGACAAAGCGGAAACGAGATATCCATTCAGCTTCGAGATTAATTTCAAGAGGATGATTTCTTTTTGTCATGGCGCTATGCATTCTTATAAGAAAGGCTGACAGGTCATAGCCTGGTATAATCCTGATTTGAAATTTCTCGTTTGGTTTAATGTCAACTTTGACCAGTGAAACACAACCATACTTGATTGCCGTTTGAAGTAATCTTAATGAAAATAAATCCATAACTCATTCCTTCCATATGAACATAGTCCAGTGCCACATGATATAAATTGAAAGTTTCACCGAGACAGTTTTTAGCATAATATTTAGACCAGAAGCAAACAGGCAAGGCACCGATACTGTTACCTGAATGCTATCACTTCCATAAACTCTGTATCAATCTGCAGAGAGAAAGAACTTAAGAATGATTAAACTAGAACTGATTTATTCATAACTCTTTTGTACAGATTTTTTTTTCTTGTAGACTACATGGATTTTAGACGAGAATACTTTTGCCAAGACAAGTCTTACCCCTGTTTCCTCCTTGACTTCTCTGACAGCACCAGCAAAAATCTCCTCCGACTGATCGGAAAAGATAAAATATACAGAATGAATAAGAAAAGCACGTTCTTACAATCATCTGCTAACTTTAATTTCACCATTACACGTGACACTCTTCGAATTAAAAGCTCTACCTCAAGAATAAATCCAGTCGGTAACTTCCAGAGGCCGTGGCATGTTGGAGGACAGTACTTCTCTTGCACTACGAGAACCTACAGCAAGTTTGTCTCTCTCTGTTATTGATCACGATAGTAAAATTAGATATTGACATGTCTAGCTGATATAAGAACTATTAAAAGCTCCCACAATATTCATAAACTAAATCAAACTCTTTGATACCATCACAACTTATCAGTACTCAACAAAACAATTTTCGCATTGTGGCAACTTATTTTTGGCTCTGTAACTTCAAATCTCCAATTACTTTTCTAAGACATGAGCTAATTCTCTTGGATTAGTGAGACACCTAAGTAGATAAGGTATAAAAGCCACTGGAGAAGGTGTTTACCAATTTCAAGCAAAAAAGACGAGCAGGTCACTTTGCACTTACAGCGAATTACTGTGATAATCCAACTCACCTCATTTTTGTCATTGACAACAAAACCTCCAACTCCTACTTGATGAGAAGCATTAGCAGGAAGCATGCAAGGCCCGTCGGGAATCCAGTATGTCAGCATGACATATCCTCTTTCGGCATGATGATATTGAAAACCTTCCTACATTATTGAAGTAAATTGACTAAATTAATAATCGGCTCACTCTGTGAGTTTCTTTTATGGTAGAGAATTCTATATTTTTGTCTCAACCACCAACCATGAAAATAGCATAGTTAACTCGTCACTTCATTGTTTTGTCATCAGATACTTGAGGACAAGAGGAGTACCTTAACAGCTATGGGAACAAACTCAGACAACTCCGATGGTAACTTAAGCCAAATTCCCTTCTTTCCCTGTAATTAATAGAAAGTAAGGAATATAAGTGCTATTATTAAAAAGGAGATATTGGTCAGAACAGAGAAATCCGAATGCCACTTGAAAGGAAATGACATGGAATTTACTCACATGGAATTACTAACACGTTTGAAAATTTACCATAACCTAGAAACGATTAGCAATCATAAATATTCATGAATTCGGTTGGCAGAACAGTACAACTTGCCTCCATTTGAGGTCATTATTAGCCGAAAAAGTTGAATCTAGATAGTAAAGTTCTTAAGATTATAGCTTGTCCTATCCTTCTTTTAAACTAACACAGCTCAAGCACATTTCAATCACCTCGCTCCTAATCTGCATGTAAAGTGTCATTTTCTTCTGTATAACTCAGACTCCCTCAATGAAGCATCAAATGTGTCTAGCGGCCATTTTTGAGCAAGTTAAAAACATACCTCTATTTTCCATTGACGAAGGGATAAACGAAGCATCGAGGCAAATAGATTTGCTTCAGCTGGTAATTTATCTGGATCAACGACAACTCCATCATACTCATCACTGTAGGCATCAAGTACTCTCAACTCACAGGAATGAGGACTAGAAGCAGGTTTTAGTCCGTTGATGTGAATTGAATAAGTTTCTGTGGAAAGTTTATCCTGAGCAATTGAACCTACAGCTCTGACTGACAGATGCATATCCCTTGACGTCCTTGAATAAGAAGCCATAGCTAAAGCACCTGAAAATGAACATTGCAAAGAAAATATGACAAGCCACAATCTTGGCCAAGCCAAGTCCTTTGTTAGGAAAAAAATAGTGTGACTGAATTTCAAACTTCAAAAAGAAGACTCTTAAGAAAGAACGGCGATCAGTAGTTCCTTGTATGGCCGAGGGTACTAAGACAAAATGCATAGTACTCCATTTAACATTTATCACAAATATTCAACTAAACCAGCACAGATATGAAATCTATTCCCACTCTTAGGTTCAAAAGGGCGGATTCATCATACCCACAAAGGATTTGTATATCCCATTTTTGCATCCCTTCATCATCTCCATTCATGTCGGATAAGAAAAGATTGCTAACTCATCATGAACTTCTAAATTTTCAAATACCCATGATTCCAGAATCTACCAATGTAATCCCAAGTACATCCAGCAAAAGAAACATTCAATTCTTGAGGCAACATGGAGAGCAAATGAGACAAGTTTCCAATCATATACTGAAAGAGCACCATTTTATAAAAAAGCTTACCATGGGCAAGAAAAGCATTACCTCCGCAGCAAGAGGCCTGTAAGTTTGAGAACGAGCGTGACAATAATCTTTTTCCCATGTGGTTAGCCTCTGAAGCAAACAGAGACTTTGCCTCCAACAGTTTCAGCTCCATAATAACCAGCTCGCAAATGTCACCCCCACACACCTCACTCTTTTGCTAATTACCACCCCCCTCTCAAACACCTATCTCACCTTAAATCCCTTCTTATATACTACCTCATTTCAAAGAAACAATGGAGCTGTCACAAGAATCTAGAGATTCCGGAACAAGGTTGACAAGCAGGACCTAAAACAAGGGAGCCTTGGAAGCGACGCCAATCGGCATAAACTAAGAGAAAACTGGGTAACGCATCACCCAGTGAAAGAAACCGCAGAGGACTCTCACAAAATGGGCAAGCGCGTAAGGAACTCTGAAATATCTGGGTGGTGCAAATATCACTATCCCCAAGCAAAGATTCACGTCTGTCGTTCGTGGCCATTTGGACCAACATGTGGTGGACAATCGGTGGCGTCCGACGAGGACAAGGAATGGTGGGAACCAACGTGTTTTCCGCGCGGGGAAAAAAATGCAAAGAGGGAGCAAAAAAGATAGGGGAGGGAGGGTAACAATCAAAAACGTAGAAGTGAAAGACCCAAGGGGTAGTCAAATAGCAATGATTAGGAACGTAATTTTCACCCGGGCTTTCATTGATGCCTAGAATTTGGACCACATTCTATAGCTTGAAGTGATTATATTGAAATTTCGCATAAAAATTAAAACTCAATTGATAAAATTAAAGATTCGTTCATTAAGCTTACGATTGATTGGATAAATTTTCTTAGAGAAAATGCGATGTAATGTTTTATAATTTTTCAATAGAATAAGAAATCTTGAGAAGATAAAAGTCTTATCATTTCTTCATTGCCCCTAATTGATGAGGGGTTTTTCCACTCATATATAAATTAGCAAATTAAAATTTTTTGATATCACCCATATATAAATTAAGAATGAGCAATGCTCATATCCAAAATATCTGCATTTTGGGAAAAGTGCCAAAAAAGTCCTAAACCTTTTGTTATTGTCTTGGAATTTAGTCTAAACCTTTTTGGTCTTAGGTCGATCCTAAACCTTTTTAAGTTGTCTTGATTCAGTCCTTTCGGCCAATTTGGCGGATTTTTTGGCGGGACGTCGGCGGCGGACGTTGACAATTTTTAATAATATTTTAATAATATTTTAATTTTTTTATTTTTTTAAATTTTTATTTTTATTTTTTATTATTATTATTTTTTAATTCCTCCGGCCGGTCGCCGGACCTCGGCGGCCGGCCACCTCGTGGCGGGGGCGGCCTCGCGCGGGCGCGAGCCTCGCCCTCGCCGGATCTGGGCGAGGGTCCGGCCTCGCCCATGGCGGCGAGGCTCGACCTCGCGAGATCCGGCGAGGGCGAGCCTCGCCCGCCCGCGCGAGGCCGCCCTCGAGGCCTGGCCGGCGGGCGAGCCCGCCAGCCTGCCGGATCGGCGAGTGAGGGGGTTCGAGCGGGCGAGAGAGTCGGAGGGTAGACCGCCCGCCACCGCACTTTGAGCCGCGGCGGTCGGCCTACGGCCGCGCACAGTTTCAAGCGCCGAAGCTCCGTAGGCCTCGGTCCTTTTTGTGCCTTGCGTTGGTCGGACCGGGCCGGATCTCGACCTCGCCGGTGGCGCGGGGCGGGCGAGGCTCGCCCTCGCCGGATCCGGCGAGGTCGAGCCTCGCCGGCCATGGGCGAGGCTCGACCCTCGCCAGATCCGGCGAGGGCGAGGCTCGCCCATGGCGAGATCCGGCGAGGCGGCCATGGGCGAGGCTCGCCCTCGCCGGATCCGGGCGAGGGCATGGCGCGAGGCTCGACCTCGCCGGATCCGGCGAGGTCAGCCTCGCCCTCGCCGGCGGTCGCTTCTGGCCGGTCGCCGGACCTCGGCGACCGGCCGGAGGAAAAACACAAATAAAAAAATTAAAAATTAAAAATATTTAAAAAAAATATTTAAAAAATATTTAAAATAAAAAAAATAAAAATATATTATTAAAAGCTGTCCACGTCAGCGCCGGTCATGCCACGTCAACCGGTCGGCATCCAGTCAGCAAAATCCGGCCAAAATTGACCGGAAAGGACTAAATTAGCACAACTTAAAAAGGTTTAGGACTGAATCGGCACCAAAAAAAGGTTTAGGACTAAATCAGCACAAAGGCAAAAGGTTTAGGATTTTTTTGGCACTTTTCCCTCTGCATTTTTGTATAGGGAATTATGGCCTGAAAATGGAGAAAATATTGGGTACGTCTTATGTAGACAGCGTGGCAAACAAGAAGGCGGTGGGAGCGCGACACGTGTCCTCGTGTCGGGCGTCCGCTCCTCGACTCAGCGCTTCTTCCTCTCTCCTCTAACTCTCATCTCGGCTGGTGGCTCGGCTCGGCTGGCAAAAGAAAGGAGCGTGAGCGTGTCGAGCATTTATTGCGGAAACTTTTCTTTTCCTTCGTTTGAGAAAGAAAATGGCCGTTCGTTCCTCTTTCCCTCTCCATTTCTTTCCTTTTGAATTTCTGAATCTGAAATCCTCTCTCCGCGCTCGTTGTTGCTCCGCCGTGCACCAGCGGCCGTTCTCCTGCCATCGCCGACGAACCACATTACGGCCGCCGCTACTCCGGTGCTCACTCGCTTCTCTCTTCGGGTTCGTTGCTGCTCCGTCATTCGTTCCGGCGTTCCCGGGATCGCAGATGCAGCACGCGGAGGAGAAGCAGGCCTCTTCGAGCTCCCCTCAACGTCGGCGACGTCGCCCGCCAAGCGAGACCCGCACACACGGAAGGCTCGGAGGCGAGGTTGCTGGAGAAGCTGGTGCTGAGCTGCCTCGTCGTGTTCGACGCTCCTCCGCCTCCCTCTCGCGACGTCCGCTCCGCTCTCTCTCTCCCCCCTCTGCGAAGTCGTGCCTCTCTTCCAGCGAAACGCGACGCCGACGGCCCTCCACCTCCGCCGGTTGACTCCGTCGCCCTCGACTTCGACTCCGACGCCGACGCCAACGCAGCCTCCTCCCCTGAACCCGACTCTGACGCCGACGCCCCTTCGCCGGTTGCCTCCGTCGGTGTCAGAGTCCGTCGCCCCCGACGCCGACGCCTCGGCCTCCGCCTATGCGCCCGACACCGACGCCGACGCCGACGCCCCTTCGCCAAGTCCATGCATCGCAGAAAATGGTAATGCCGACCCAACATTACTTATTCAGTTATTTCCTTTTGCTGATGATGGGGAAATTCTCATCTTGGACGAAAAGTAGTCCATAGTATTCTCACAGTACTGTAGCATCATCCGTAACCATAGCTGAAGGGGAAATTTTTTCCTTTTGATATTCAATGGTAGGATGGGAGAAGGCTGAAAATGAAGTCTTGGTGCTAAAGAAACAACTGGAGGCTGCAACACAAAGGAACTAGACACTAGAAGATCGAATCAGTCATCTTGATGGAGCACTTAAGGAATGTGTGAGGCAGCTCAGACAGGTGAGGATGAGCAAGAGCAGAAGATCCAAGAAGCTGTGGTCAAGAAAACTCGTGAGTGGGAATCAACAAAGGCCGAGCTTGAGACTAAGCTTTCCAATGTCCATGCTAGCTTCAAGCAGCCAAGAGTGAAGCTTCTTCAGTTATATGTTCTGATCTCGCCCCTAAGCTTGATGCTGCTGAAAAAGAGAATGTGGCCCTCAAAGCCAAAGTCCTTTCTATGTTGGAGGAGCTAGAACTTAGGATTATTGAGCGTAATTTGAGCACCCAAGCAGCAGAAACAGCCAGCAAACAGCATTTGGAGAGCATAAAGAGGTAGCTAGGCTGGAAGCCAAATGCCGTAGACTCAGAGCCATGTCTCGGAAAGCAAGTGTGACAAATGATCTTAAGTCTTACAGCAGATGAGGTTTTGCCTCCTTGGCTGCTATTTTATGTGGATGAGGCTTCTTACGTGGAGATAGATAATTGCGAGATTGTATAGTCCTGTAGAGTTTTGATTTGAATGATTTTCTAGCAATCCGAATCAAACTGCATTAGAATTTCTGAGTGCTGTCTTCGTTGCTTGTGCATCAACTACCTCCCAGACCCTGCAGTGCAAGGGACACCCATAAATTACTTGTCGAACATGAATGGCTGTATCAGTTAAATATCTGATTGTTATTGTCCTCTGCTTTGTCCCTGAATTTTACATCAACTTACATAATTTGCTTGATATCCTGTTGATGTCTTGAATCTTAATGACAGAGCATTTGGCTTTAAGTCATATCCTGATCATCTGGCTCGACTGAATGATTGTTACCACTTATTTGCCTGCATCACCCTATAACAACAATGTCCTAGATATGATGTGAACTCATAATTTACAGGAACTTTTTTTCAAATCATATGTCATTGTATTGTGCCACTCTGCCTTGCGTATTTGCTAGTTTGTATGCTGACTCTATCAATGATTTGAATGGGTGAATCCACTTGTCATCCTGTAGGAAAACTATGACAAGTTGAATGAAGCACTTGCAAGAGGAGACCACTCATGGACTGCCCTAACATTAAAGGTGATGATGTTATGTTCCCTGGCTAAGAAATGATTCATTGATCTGCTGCAGTTAGAATTGCAAGTATAACAGATGGTTGTTCTGTGAACTCCTTTCTGTAGTGCAACCTCGATCCATGGATCCTTCAAAGGACTTGGCTGCTTATGGATATGGAAGCGTTGCTTGGAAAGAGAGGATGGAGAGTTGGAAACAAAGGCAAGAGAAACTACAGATGATGAAGAACGAGAAAGGTGGCAAGGAATGGGACGATGATGGGGACAACCCAGATCTACCACTGTAAGTTCTGTTCTCTTGTCAAATTTGATGAGTGGCATTGCTAAACCAGTCTTCTCTTTTCTCATGAAGATTATATGCCAATTCCTGTTTGAGAAGTCAATTATGTATGGTTTAGTTCTTGCATAGTTTCCGAATATGTTGAGATTGGGAATCAGGGGTCCCTAATGCCGTGACTTTTTCATCTGCAATGTGAATCAGAATGGATGAGGCGAGACAGCCGCTGTCAAGAAAGTTGCCTATATCCTCCAGCCAAATCAATCCCTACAGAATGATCATTGTCATCCGGCTTGTAGTGCTTGGATTCTTTTTCCATTACAGAGTAATGCATCCTGTGAATGATGCATACGCATTGTGGCTCATATCTGTTATCTGTGAGATCTGGTTTGGTCTCTCGTGGATTATGGATCAATTCCCGAAATGGCTCCCTATTGATCGGGAGACATACCTCGACAGACTGTCCCTGAGGTAATAGATTTTGCCTTCCATTTCATGCTATTTGCCTGATCTTTATGTGGATTTGTAAAATTATGAATTTGGCATTGTTCTTTAGGTATGAGAAGGAAGGCCAACCTTCTCAACTTGCTCCAGTAGATATATTTGTGAGTACTGTCGACCCGCTGAAGGAACCCCCCCTGGTGACGGCAAATACTGTCTTATCGATTCTCGCTGTGGACTACCCTGTTGATAAGGTGTCCTGTTATGTTTCTGATGATGGTGCTGCTATGCTGACATTTGAAGCACTCTCAGAAACATCGGAATTTGCAAGAAAATGGGTCCCTTTCTGTAAGAAATTCAACATTGAGCCACGGGTACCTGAGTTTTATTTTGCTCAGAAGATAGATTATCTCAAAGATAAGGTTGAGGCATCTTTTGTGAAGGAGCGAAGAGCAATGAAGGTAGTAGGAGTGCCAAATTTAATTTATCAATTGCTCTTTGCAGATGATAGTCAAAGTCTTAATTCTGTTCTTGCTGTGTTTGCAAGAGAGTATGAGGAGTTTAAGGTTCGTATAAATGCTTTGGTGGCTAAAGCCCAGAAGGTTCCTGAAGAAGGGTGGACGATGCAGGACGGAACACCATGGCCTGGAAATAACGTCTGTGATCATCCTGGCATGATTCAGGTATGCAAAGTTGTCATTTTCAGTTTTAGAACTCTTTGTTGATGTGAGATGAGATTAACTGCTTATTTCTGCTATCTTTAATAGGTTTTTCTTGGCCAAAGTGGAGGACATGACTCTGACGGGAATGAATTACCTCGCCTTGTCTATGTTTCCAGAGAGAAGAGGCCTGGCTATAATCACCACAAGAAGGCAGGAGCCATGAATGCTTTGGTAAGTGTCATAAGAATCCACCTTAGTTGGTAAACCCCCTTTTTTGCTCTCTCCATTGACCTCTCTGTGAACTTTTGTTTGTCTAACAGGTCAGGGTCTCTGCTGTGCTTACAAATGCGCCTTATCTTTTGAATCTGGATTATGATCACTACTTCAATAATAGTAAGGCTATTAGGGAGGCAATGTGCTTCATGATGGACCCACTTATTGGAAAAAGAGTGTGCTACGTCCAGTTCCCTCAAAGATTCGACGGTATAGATAGGCACGATCGATATGCCAATCGGAACACCGTGTTTTTCGATGTAAGCATGCAATTATCAACCATTGAATTGCCTCATGTCCAGTTGCACATACCGTATCATTAATTCTGTGCAAGAAGATCTGACGGAGAAATTTCTCTCTTTCAGATTAACATGAAAGGTCTGGATGGTATTCAAGGTCCTATTTACGTTGGGACTGGTTGTGTATTCAGAAGGCTGGCACTCTATGGTTATGATGCTCCAAAAGCAAAGAAGCCACCGACCAGAACTTGCAACTGCTTGCCAAAGTGATGCTGTTGTGGGTGCTGTTGCTCTGGGACGAAGAAGAAGAAGAAGAATACCAAGCCTAAGACCGAACTGAAGAAGAGATTTTAAAAAAAAAAAAGATGCAGGTACTCCACCACCTTTGGAAGGTATCGAAGAGGGCATTGAAGGTGAGATTCTGCTTTTGCATGAAGTCCCACTTAATTGTCTAGTGTTGGTTTACCTTTTCTATCATTGAATGTGCCTCTCAATTTTGGCATCAATTGGTGAAATCTTTTTATTCTTCCAAAAGCTTGTTTTCTATTGGGTTGCTTCCCAGTTAACATCTGTTCCAATTTGGACTTAACCAATTTTGCTTCCTATGTCATGTTTAAGGCTAGTTCTTTTACTTAGTCATCAATACATTCATGTTTTCTTATGCAGGAATTGAAACTGAAAATCCCACGCCTCATCATAAGCTTGAAAAGAAGTTTGGGCAATCCTCAGTCTTCGTCGCATCGACAATGCTAGAGGATGGAGGAACACTGAAAGGCACGAGCCCTGCATCTTTGCTAAAAGAAGCTATCCATGTCATCAGCTGCAGCTATGAAGATAAGACTGAGTGGGGAAAAGAGGTAAGTGTAGTGTAAATGCTCTCTTCATGCGATTCCCCGAAACAATTATTGTTTCTCTCAGAGTTGGCTGAACTTTCATCATATACAGGTCGGATGGATATATGGTTCAGTTACAGAAGATATATTGACGGGCTTTAAAATGCATTGCCATGGATGGCGTTCCATCTACTGCATCCCTGCAAGACCCGCTTTTAAAGGATCTGCTCCCATTAATCTTTCTGATCGTCTCCACCAGGTCCTTCGTTGGGCTCTTGGTTCCATTGAGATCTTCTTAAGCAGGCATTGTCCCCTTTGGTATGGTTATGGAGGCGGTTTGAAATGGTTAGAGCGATTATCTTACATAAATGCCACAGTATACCCCTGGACATCAATCCCTCTGTTGGCATACTGTACTTTGCCTGCTGTGTGCTGCTTGCTTACTGGGAAATTCATCACGCCAGAGGTAGGCTATTAGATTTTTCTTTTTCTTTTTTTTTTCTTTTTTTCAACTATTGCTTTTATATCGTACAATTGATGATATTCCAGGCAAAAGATCTTATATTGTCTTTGTTTCTTGTCCCCGTTGCAGCTGAGCAATGTGGCTAGTTCTTTGAAGTGACATCAAAGGGTGGGGATGACGAGGAGTTCTCTGAACTCTATGCGTTCAAAATTGAGCAGCAGCCAATAAGGAATTTTAATACAGAGGTTACCGGATGGCCATATGGCATTCTCTTTGGTTTATTTACGAGTAAGGTGAAGCATAGGGCATGCATTCAGTTGCTTTTTCGCTTCTAAGAATAGTGACGCACACCTAAATATGATGAAGTATATATGAGTCACTTCAAAGTTTTGGCTGAGTTCTCTTTTTCCTTTCTTGGTTTATATCCCACCGGCTCTTGAACAATTCAAAATTTTTGTTATGAAATTCTTATTTCTATACTAAAGTTTGTAGCAGCATTCTGTTCAGCCCATTGTGTAAATTTAGTTTCTCTGTTAAGCTAACCAGTTTTTAATGAATTGCAGGCACATACTCTCAGTTTCTGTGGTACATTACGGGCACTGTCTGACATTGGACTTGAGTACCAAGAATGCAAGATCCAAGAAAGGGTATACAATATGCATGTCAGTGCAGCAAGCAAATGCATCAAAAGTTGCTGTCTCACCATTGCAACTTGAGGATGCCAAAGAGCCCCATTAAATACATTCAAGCCAAAGGAGCCTTATACAGCAACCATTGTGTCTGTTGAGAGGCTTGTAGGCCCAAAAGCGCCTGGTGAGGTTTGTCATGTTGTTATTGATCATGGCGGCAACGTCCCCTATTGGGAAGGACAGAGCTATGGTGTAATTCCTCCTGTAAGTTGCTAGTCATAAAGCCGTAATCCTTATCTTTTCCACTTTGGCTTTCTTGTTTGTGTTGCGATTAGTCAAATGTGTCGAGCGGCTTGAGTAAGCGATGATTTGAGCAAAAGCAAGAAGACTTTCCTTTTAATTTCCCTTGTCAAATTTCCTTGATAAGGATTAATATAGTGTTGGAAGAGACTTTGAATTAAAGTACTTGATGTATGTCAATTATTTGTGCCATTTCAATCAAGGAATTCCAACCCCCCCCAAAAAAAAAAAAAAAAAAAAAAAAACGTGAATTCGGCAATGTATTTGAATCGCGGTGACTTACTGTGCTCTCATTTTTTGCAATGCTTATTTGCGTCGTTTGAGTTGTTTCTACTTGAGCAGCTGCTCCAAATTTTCTAAACATGCTTTGTTTGAAGAAATTTTTATTAAATTATAAACTCAATGCTGAGTAGTCCATAATCGTTGTCTTTATGTGGCTTTGCAGGGTGAAAATCCAAAGAAACCAGGGAACCCTCACAACGTTCGTCTTTACTCGATTGCATCTACCAGGTATGGAGATTATTTCGATGGTAGAACAGCCAGCTTGTGTGTCCGCCGAGCTCTCTATTATGATCCTGAAACAGGAAAGGAGGATCCTTCTAAAAGCGGAGTGTGCAGCAACTTCCTTTGCAATGCAAAGCCTGGAGATAAAGTTAAAATCACAGGTATTGCTGACTATTTTTCCTGGTTTGTGCGTCTGGAGTGCCCTCTTTGAATTAATGTCTAATGATCACTAAATGAAGGGTTGAATACAAATTCTTTTTCCAGTTAAGTTAATCGGCCAAGAATTGGTAGTTGCAAGAAATTATCCTGATGCCTTGCATTTGTGCATATTTGTGTATGCCCGAATAGGATAACAATCATAACTGCTTAGACTTTCAGCTTCTGTCTTTAATGAAGCCTGGGATGCTGGCCTTCCATCTGTTTGGCAATTCATATGTGCAGTTCTTCATCAATAACATGGAAGTGCTTAAAGAATGCTTCACTACTGACTAAGGTCAAGAGCCAAAGTTCACACAGAATTCCCTCTAAGAGTTGTGTTTAAACTGTTGATTGTATTGGGTCTTTCAGATTGACAAAGGGCTCCTTCAGATTGGTGCTAGAATCAATCTACCATTTCTGCTTGAGCTTGGATGGTATTGCAAAAAAAATAAAATTCTTTTGGATACTTGTAGAATGATTCAACTAGACTTGTGACTGGTTTGTGAAAGTATCAGCAAATATGAGCTCAATTAAAAGTATTTCTTTAGGATGAGAGCTGTTGGTCTTGGACTCTAGTTTGCGAGAATGGGAGACCAAATGTGGCATCATCTGCCACCGAGTAACACTTGTCTGTGGAAATCCTCAATAATGCACTCTGGAAGACGTATGAGACAGAGGACAGATATTGATGTTTTGCATTTTCAGAAGCTCAATATAGTTCATCACTCTCAAACTTTTCCCTTTACTTTCTTTTTACGTGAAGTATTGTACTAGTAATATACTATGGAAAGTATCTTGCCCAGACCTTTTGAAATAGCTTCAATTCCCTCCTCAAAGATAGTTTGAGATTTACTCAAATAGAGACTATACTTTTTGTTTGCCCAATTTGATAGTCAAAGACAGTTCGAACAAATTTTTATGGTCCAAATTATGCCTACCTTGCATTTGTTAAGTTAATTTCCTGGTTACTTTTGGTATATCTCATTTATAATGCCACGCCTACTAGGAGCTCAACCATCATGCATGTCTGATATTGAAAGAGAGCTTGAATATGATAATTGTATCTTTTGCAGGCCCTTCTGGGAAGATCATGCTTTTGCCTGAAGACAACCCAAACGCCACTCACATAATGATCGCGACCGGTACTGGCATCGCCCCATTCCGAGGCTACCTTCGGCGCATGTTCATGGAATCTGTCCCCACGTACAAGTTTGGGGGCCTTGCCTGGCTCTTCCTCGGAGTTGCCAACTCAGACAGCCTGCTCTATGACGATGAGTTCTCCAAGTACCTCCAAGATTATCCAGACAACTTCCGGTATGACACGGCACTCAGCAGGGAGCAGAATAACAAGAAGGGGGGCAAGATGTACGTCCAGGACAAGATCGAGGAGTACAGTGATGAGATCTTCAAGCTCCTGGACGAAGGAGCTCATATTTACTTCTGTGGGCTGAAAGGAATGATGCCGGGTATCCAGGACACCCTGAAGAGAGTCGCGGTGGAGAGGGCGAGAGCTGGGAAGAGAAGCTGTCGCAGCTTAAGAAGAACAAGCAGTGGCATGTCGAAGTCTACTAGAGCTGGAGTCTCTCCGCTCTCGCATGACGGATTAATTCAGCTACGTTGGTTCTGTTGATTACTGGTTAGTGGTGTCATCTACCATCTGTTACCCGATTTATTAGGATTTGACCAAGAACACCGAGTATTTAGAGACGGATCTGTATCATCGAATAATAAACCCAAATCATCATTGTTATTGTCATTATGGCCAAAAGTTAAAAAGGCCTTATTTGCCGTCTGGTAAGTTAATTCTCTCTTCTTCTTTTTTTCCAAAGTTTCTAAAGTTCATGTCTACATGATGGTGCTGTGATTTTTTTTTATTATTTTTGGTGTGAACTAGGAGGAAGAAAATGATGGTTGAGTTATATTTTTGGTCATAAAGATTTATCCAGCTTCGCTTGATTCATCGCCTAGAAAGGCTTTTCTTCTGGGGGAGTACTTCAGCACCGGTCGATGTAGAAGAGTGCACTCGTAAGATTGACCCGAAAGTTAGACTAGTCAAGATGTACGAAGCTGGTCCGAACAAACAATATCCGACCACATGAAACAGAACCTAATATGAGCGGAAAGAGACTATTAGGCAAGGCTTTCTCTCGGCATTTGCCTTTGACAAACATTGTTAGTGTTAGGAAGTTTTTAACCAACACCATCATGGAGTTGTTCAAAATAGTAGTAAAAATAAAAGCAAGCAGAGCAAGACATGATGGATTCTTGAGCGTCAATGCAGCATCAACTTGGAGATTCATCTTGGCATCTGGTGAGACGGGCCAGAACGATGATGAGACGCAGGTGACCAAAATGTTCCAACTCTTCAGCAACAGTAAGAAAAGCAGGAGAGGAGCCCAAAAAAAAAAAGTCACAAAAGAGAATCTAAAGAAAATTCTGGCTATTTTCCACACCATCCCCAACCCCTTTTTTGTATTGGGCTGGACATTATTCTGTATGAGAAGAGACGTGTATTGATCTTTCACTCAACAGATTTACAAAAAATTACTCCTCCCATTGCCTTGGAGAAGCTGAATTCTCACATCCAGTACCATAAAATGAAATCGCCGAGATCTTCAAAACCCATACCAAACTTGCTACTGGCCAAAGACCAAAGAATGCCACAACTGTCATTTCTAGGCACTGAGGTTTGAAAGCGTCTAGCCAAAGGTGAGATGAAACTTCCAGGCTAATCCCCTTGAATACATGTGAACAGAGTTTCAGAAGCCTGTCCTGCCAAAAAAGGTCAGTCATCTCAAAATCCACTTTGTCATCATGATGCTGGGTTGAGATGAACAGATGCAGCTAATTCTGCTAATTGTTTCCCGCTGAGATCATAAACAAGTTCCATAGGGATTAAATGTTTTGGTTGATTGCCAAAATCTTCCTCCTTCAAATCATATACCGCTTGGAGCTTTTGGGCTTCATATTCTGCAGCTTTGGCCTCAGCAAGTAAAATGTCTGCTTCTTCATGGTCACCCAATTCCACAGCAGCAGCTCTTTCAGCATTGGCAGCACTGGCAGTTATGAGTAACCTCTGGAGTCTAGCCACTGCCAAATCCCTCTCCCTTAATAAGATCTGCTCCTCAGCCTCCTGCAATTTATCAACAGTTTCTTTAATTTCTTCTTCAAGCTTTCCAAGCTCCATAGTGGCTCTTTCAAGCTTGATTTGTGTTCCTTCCTTCTCATTGCTCAACGACTTCGCTTCAGCAGCTATTCGTGCAGCTTCTTTGAAATTTCTTGCAGCAGCAGCAACCTTTTTCTCAGTCTCTAGTTCTGGAAGTCTCTTGTCCACATAAAGTATCCTCTGCTCAAATGAAGCTATCTCCTGTTGGAGGCTGGACTTATTTGAAGACAGTTCCTATGATCAAAAGACAAGAATCTAATCAAATGATGCGTTGAAGAGCCAAATAAATTTCGAGTATTCAGTTTTTGAATTTTCGTCCTGAAGCTATAGCTAAAGAACATGCTTAACACAATACCCTGACCACTAGACTGGACAAAAAATTCAGATAAAGGTCTCCTGACACAACATTGGAGTTCACTGCAAGATTTAAAATCTGATCAAATTCTGCTTTTGCTTATACTCTCCTGTTGCTCCCTCTTTTGCTTATTTTTTCCTATTTCTCCTGTTACAGTACTCCAGCTCTACAATAGTTTGATTTCATGATTACATCCACTGTCTCACTCGCAAGCTATAGCTTTTCTGTGAGGGGAAACGGTAGATCTCAACATACATTGTCTACATATCCCTAGTTGCCTAAACTTTTAAGATTAAGGCTTCCCTAACAAATACGTTGCATCTCTTATTTTCACCAAAAAAAAACAAATACGTCGCATAAACAAACTTTTGAAAGAAAGTAGGAGTCACTCACTGCCTGTGTCTTTAGAATATTCCTTCAGCAAGTATATCTTAACCATGAACCAACACTCATCCTAGGTTGGATAATCAAACATGAACCTCAAGCATTACTGATTCAGAAGACTGGAAGTAAATTCTCCAAAATGTTGCAACATGTAGACTCCATAGGCCAGAATTATAGTAGATTAAGCATGTGAAGCTTAACCACCTTTTAGGTATATGTCGTTTGCATGTAAAGAGTAAGATAGCTAAAAAGTAAAATAACCTGTAAAGAAGCTCTTGCAGAGGAAGCTTCTTGTTGGAGCCTCATGACATCTTCAGAAAATTTCTCCTCAGTCTTCATCAGCCCCAGTTTACTTTCTCTGTACTCCAAAATGCAGAGCATTAAACCTTTTCTCAATCCTGCTGCTTCATTGTATGCTTTTGCTTCATCTGCAGCAATCTTCCCAAGTTCCCTAATCTTTGCTCCTTTATTATCTTCCTGAGAGAGTACGTCATCAATATCTTTCTTTTTTATAGATAAAGCTTCACTTTCGGCATCAACCTGAGAGAGCTTTGATTTCATTCTATCATATTTAGCACCAATATCTGATTGCATGTCCTGAAATCCAGAGACCACACCAGCAATGCGCTTCTCTACTGCTTCAATGGAAGCATCATTCTCAGCAATTTGCTTCTCCTTCTCTCTCACTAAATTAAGCAGCTTCTCCAATTCATCCAACAACACATCCTTCTTCTTAAGAAGTTTTCTTTCTCTCTACTGTCATCATCAATTGAATGCTCGATGGAAACATTCACTCCTTTACGAGCTTCACTTATCAGATATGACTCGATTTCAAGTTCCATCTTCCTCACCTCCAAATCTTCACTTGATGAAAGCCATTTGTCCATTTCTTCAGCACGCAGTAAGTTTGCCTTCTTCTCTATCAGGTCAGCACTAGCAGTTGCATCCTGCAGGATAAGAGGTAAAAATGTCAGTCATTCTGCTTCAAACTAAATTTGGCTACCACATGAAATCGATAGCTTACGAGAAAGTTTTTCGTGGTACGCATGATCCAACCTCATGTTTTGTAGGGACAGATGAAGCAGTTAATGAAAAAGTTCAGAGAGAGATAGCACGGCTATCCTTAAAACAGTCACTATCCAAAAGTCTACTTGGATTGGCAAAACAGAGACTACCATGGGATCAATATGACTTGCTGAAAGCTTTTAGTTTACCTTACATCAAGTCAATTAAAACCATGGCTATCTCAAAATAAAAAACTAGGGCTACAATTGTGCGCCAGGGCACACCAATGACACCACACATGCAGTGCACCCACTACCATGCCTATAATCTACCATAACCCAACAATGGTCAAGAGACATTCTTGTTTTCCATTCATTTTCCTTGAAGCACTTTGACAAAACTAGTCTTTCCATGTTCACCTTGAGAACCCGACTGCCAATTGAAAGATGAAAATTGACAAACGACTTCCTTCACTCAACAGGGGCAGCTAAGCACAAGCATGAATATAAAGAACATCCAGTCAGGAAGGCTTGTACCATTACACACGCAAGTTTATAAAGACAGACAGAAAACCAGAAACGTGTATCAATCTGCTCCAGCCAATGATTGTGTTGCCCTGTGGTGCGAAGTTCTTACTATAGAGCTCACTCTATCTTAATTCATTCTAGGATCAAGCATTAGTGTAGCCAAAAAAAGAAAAGATGTTGTCACTGACCTTAGAGAAATTCTCCAACAGAGAAACACACTCATCCTCAGCAGCAATCTGTGCATTCAAAACCTCCTGCATCTTCGCATCAATAGCATCGCATTCAGCTTCACTAGCTCTAAGTGCATCCACCAAAGCTTGTCTCTTCTCAGTTTCATCATCTCTTCTGCTTCTAACCAATCCATGATTAACCTCATTCCCAAGCCACAAGGCTCAAAGTTATAAATTATATCAAAGGCAAAGCCCAACCTTAAACACTGAGCTAGAATGAGACTGACTTTGGGCAGAGCCCAAGTGGCACATGGAACTGGTGGGAGGTATTGGAGTGGACTGATCCATTCACAGAAACCCACACCCAAACTGAGGATTTGACCCTAGTGTTTCAGCCAGGCATTGCCAATGATGACAGAGAAAATTTCGTCCAAGATGAGAATTTCCCCATCATCAGCAAAAGGAAATAACTGAATAAGTAATGTTGGGTCGGCATTACCATTTTCTGCGATGCATGGACTTGGCGAAGGGGCGTCGGCGTCGGCGTCGGTGTCAGGCGCATAGGCGGAGGCCGAGGCGTCGGCGTCGGCGTCGGGGGCGACGGACTCCGACGCCGACGGAGGCAACCGGCGAAGGGGCGTCGGCGTCAGAGTCGGGTTCAGGGGAGGAGGCGGCGTCGGCGTCGGCGTCGGCGTCGGAGTCGGAGTCGAGGGCGACGGAGTCAACCGGCAGAGGTGGAGGGCCGTCGGCGTCGCGTTTCGCTGGAAGAGAGTCACGACTTCGCAGAGGGGGGAGAGAGAGAGAGCAGAGCGGACGTCGCGAGAGGGAGGCGGAGGAGCGTCGAACACGACGAGGCAGCTCAGCACCAGCTTCTCCAGCAACCTCGCCTCCGAGCCTTCCGTGTGTGCGGGTCTCGCTTGGCGGGCGACGCTCGCCGACGTTGAGGGGAGCTCGAAGAGGCCTGCTTCTCCTCCGCGTGCTGCATCTGCGATCCCGGGAACGCCGGAACGAATGACGGAGCAGCAACGAACCCGAAGAGAGAAGCGAGTGAGCACCGGAGTAGCGGCGGCCGTAATGTGGTTCGTCGGCGATGGCAGGAGAACGGCCGCTTGGTGCACGGCGGAGCAACAACGAGCGCGGAGAGAGGATTTCAGATTCAGAAATTCAAAAGGAAAGAAATGGAGAGGGAAAGAGGAACGAACGGCCATTTTCTTTCTCAAACGAAGGAAAAAGAAAAGTTTCCGCAATAAATGCTCTGACACGCTCACGCTCTCCTTTCTTTTGCCAGCCGAGCCGAGCCACCAGCCGAGATGAGAGTTAGAGGAGAGAGGAAGAAGCGCTGAGTCGAGGAGCAGACGCCTGACACGAGGACACGTGTCGCGCTCCCACCGCCTTCTTGTTTGCCACGCTGTCTACATAAGACGTACCCAATATTTTCTCCTGAAAATGAACTATCTGCCTCTCTAAATTCTCAGCAATCTAGAAATTTTTTATAATAAAAAAATTCTTATGCCATGACATTATTATTATTATTATTATTATTATTATTATTATTATTATTATTGGATTATAAAATAGTGGTTTAGGACTCGAGATGAGAGAGTTGTCATTTCCTCAAAATATCAAATAATCAATCAAATCCTCTGGACAAGCTCCTCCTCCAGCGCGTGCGCGGGGGGCGATCGCTGCCAATTGACTTTTCCGTGGACAGCAATTAAAGCACGTGACTAGTAGGAAGGGAACACGTGGACCAACGAAAAGGGGCGGGACACGAGCCGGGGTTCTAAGACTAGGGCTATGATCATCCAACGGTGGTCCCCCATCGGGACTTGAAGTTCCGTTGGATCTTACGGCGGATGGAAAGTTAGGTTCACCTGGAGCCGGTGCACCTAATCTTTTTCTCTCTCTTTTTGCCCGATGCGTGCTTGAAGTTCCATCGTTCCCGGGAATGGATAGTCCTATGCGACCGGACAAGCCCCCGGCTCGAGACCAAGAAGGCGATGGTTGGTAACACGGTTCAAGACGGACCCGAGTCAATTAATGTCGATTTGATTCGATATGAGTAGCTTGAAATCAATAATGATCAATATTTTTTTAATAAAAATTAATTTTTAAACTCAAAGACCATGAGAGAGCTAAATCTTAATATGAGTCAATATAACATTATTACAATCTAGATGTATATCAATTATGACTTCATCGGATGCCATTTTCAATTGTAAATTTTAAAAATCATTCCAACATAGTTGGAGACTTCTAATCACGAACCGCCTTTCAAGCTTTGTCTTGGGCAATTACACTCAAGAGAAAGGATGATCTTGAGTTATGTGTTTCAATTTACGAAAAGGACCGTAAGAATCAATTTGTGAAAAGCAAGCAATCCATCGAAAGTTATCATCCAAGCTGTGAAACTGAGTTTTGGCAACTTTGAGCAAACCAAAACCAATCTATTCCAATCTATCTTAGGCCTCTTTTAAATCCCCAAAAGTGGACTCCTCAAAAATGGAAACCCCAAGACTTCGGGATAATGAAGATCAACATTGATGGCTCTTTTGTAGCCAATTCGACGAGAAGAGCCATGGCATGTGTCTATCGAGACTCATACAGATGATTGGTAGATAGCTTTGTAAAGTTGGTGGAAGTGAACTTAGCTGAACAAGCGGAAGCGATGGCGCTGGTGGAATCCTTACTTTTCTCTCTCCTGATCTGACCTGAAGCTTTGCATGGAGTCTAATTGTGATGTACAGGTGGGAAGTGTTCTTGCTTCTATTTCGTTAAGTTGAGAAGTATTGGCACTTGTTAAACAAGCCAATGCACTATTGGGAACTTTGTGAGTCTCAGTTTAGCCCACTATAGTAGGGAAACTGATAAAATTGTGGATTATTGCCAAGGCCAAACAAACAAATTGCCTACCTTGTAATTAGGTTATGGATCTCCGCTTGCCTTGTTTGATTTGTTGTGCTCTGAAGCTTTAGACTTGAATTCACTAAACTGTTTTAAGTAAGTGATATCGATCTTTTCCAAACCAAAAAAAAATCCCCAAATGTGTTCCAAGCATCAACAATAGCAGGAGCCATTCGAGATACCGTAGAAGTCCCAGTATTTTTAGCTAGAGGATTAGGAAGAACGGAACCGTCACATAAGGCCTCTCAAACAAATCCTAATTGATCGGCTAATCAAAATCTCTAATAGAGAAATAAGGAAAAAATCAAATAAGAATATGAAGTGCCCTTATTTTCTCAAATAATGGTCGAAGTGAACTTTGTGTCAAATAATGGCGTTAAGTGATAATGGTTATTTCAAATAAGAGCTTAAAGTGGTTATGATAATTTCAAATAAGAGTCTAACCTCACCGGTTACCGGTGACTAAAATTCCAACTGCCATGGAGCATTTTTGTCCAATTACAATTTTAATCTTAAATTATTTCTTATTCTTTTCTTTTTCTTTCCTTTTTCACTTTTTTTTTCTAGGACAAGGACCAATGGCCACCAACAAGGGCTCTGCCAACCTTTGCCAAGCAAGGGTTGCCTTGCCCAGGTGAGGCCATCCCTCGCTTGGCATTAGCAAGGGCCAACCTCGCCAATGGCCCAGAGGCGGCCTCCCTCGGGCGCGGGTTGACTCACTAGTGATCGGCACCAAGGTCAACTCGGCACGGCCAACGCCAAGCCCTCGTTGGCCCCAAGCGAGGCCAACTCTCACTTGATCTAGTGAGGGTGGTCTCACTTGTGGCCAGCAAGGGTTGGCAAGCCCTAGTCAACCCTTACCAGTGATCGACGAGTGGCCTTTGCCAAATCATGTGAGGACAAAAACCACGGCGAAAAGAAAGCAAAACTAGAAAAGGAAAAAAATTCAAAACAATGTAAATGACTAAAATGTCCTTGAAGTTAAATTCTTATTTGAAACAAACATAATAGTCACTTAAGACCCTTATTCAAAACAAAATTTACTCCAAACCTTTATTTGAATAAATGATAACACTTTAGACTCTTGTTTGAAATAAAGTTCACTTTGAGTTCTTATTTGAGAAAATAAATGTATTTTAGGCCCTTATTTAGAATTTTCGTAGAGAAATATAAGCAATCCTCTTGCTAGTATTTTTCTTCTATACATATCTGCAGTTGCTGGCTAGCAGCAGTAGCGAAGCAGGCTATATCCATGGATCAAGACGATTGTGGTCTCATTGAGTGAAAAATTGGGCCTTAAGGCAGTTTCAAGGCCCTCGAAATTGGATTGGGGCCTATACTAGCCACCTCCCTCCAACCCCACTTTTCCAAATTTTGCATTGGCGCCGTAGCATTTGACTTCCAACTGCAACATATATATGTTGGACCCGCTCTTCTGTGGCCAATCAATTGTTCATTTTCTTTTGATGGTGACCATTCAACGGGATTGAGATGACCCTCGACTTGCTTTGTCGTTACCTATTCAAGTTAAATCGCATGGTAAAATGATATACACACATCGCACGTAAAAGTTTAATTTTACTGCACAGAAAAAAAAAAAGTTTATCCGTTTTTTAAGATGGTTTGTTGAGGAGGAAAAGGAAATGAATAGTACAAGCCTGTTACAAAGTGGTCAACTGTATGAAATCCAGTATATATCGATTTAGCACACTAATTAAAAATCCACAATCTCGTGATGAATTTTCAATTCAATGTTTTCTTTTAATCAATCCTCTTTCATCAATCAAAGTTGATCATCCATCTTAATAAATCGCTTTATGGTATATCTCAAACTTTATCAATTTCAAATTTAATTAAGTAGAAAGAACCATCCTACCTTCGGGGAGATATTATATTCACTGTATATTGCATACATATAATTACTACATGAACATTTATTTTCTTTTTCCTTTTTTTTTTTTTTTGCTATAAGCTACTACATGAACATTGTGAATGGTCATTTGATCTCTCTATCCATCGACAACCATGAGTTGGGTCTTTGTGTTAAAGCAGTAGTCAATGGTCATACAGTAACACATGGCAGCCATGTTATCGGATTTGCGTATGACTTTCAGCGGCTAAATGGTCAGACGCTCGTGCTTAAAACAGCCAAAAACGACGTCCATCTCAAGGTATATAATAACATTATCTGTGCGGTCCAATAACGATATTCGGACGATAATTTGAACCGGTGATACACGAGAAAAAGACCGGAAAAAACAACGGTATCGCCGGCGTACGTCATCCCATGCAGAACGAGAACGACAATTTGAGTTTGACTGGTTATAGTGATCAATGTCTCAGAGCCCGAAAATGAATAAACTACTTCATCGAGAGCCCATATTTCCAAACTATCAACGCTGATATCGCGTAGCACCTGGAATTTGATAGCCGGAGGCGGTATCAGGTAGGTTTTGTACTCTTTACGTCGTTTCTATTTTCAACAGTGATGGGAAGATCGTTTCAGACACGTTCACTTTTTTAACGTTGGCTTTTGAAGAGATCGAAGCGGCCAAGAGGTCATCTGAAATCTTCAACAGATGTAAATAGCGGTAACATATTATATTCTGCAGGCATATTATAAGGTAAAGGTCGAGGGCCCTTGGCTAAAGAAAGGGCTCAGTTTGAAAAAATACAGAAAGAACCCAAAAGACATGATTATCTTTTGTCAGCCAGACAGAAGACCCAAGGATAAACATTTGTGGTCCGAAAGTCATACATTGCTGCTCATAAATAATTAATGTATGCCCACTTAGAGTGAGGTAAGGACACGATTCTGTGGCTTTTGCGTTGAATAAGTCAGTTAAAGATAAAGCTCGCGAAGACTAGCTCCTGCTCAAAAAAAAAAAAAAAAAAAAAAAGACTAGATCTACCATTTCTTTTGACTATCTCTCCCAGATAGGACACACAATTAATGCCTCAATTGCACATGCGACTTTGACCTAGCTCAGTTCGTTGAAGAAATTTTCTTTGCATTATTTATCCATTGGCAAAGCCTAGAACAAGTAAATATTGTTAATAGAAAGTGTTAATATCACGAAAAATCTCAAACTGATATAACATATTTACCTTCCGTCGAGTTTAGTTAAATTTTACCATCAAATTGCTAAATTGAATTACACGTAACAATTGATGGTTTTGGGTTTTATCTTTCGTTTGTCATAAGTGTACCGATTTCTGATTTTTTGTGACATTAATCCAATTTAAAGAAAACTAATAGAGGATAAAGTTGTTACAAATATATCGGTTTTTGGTTATTAGTGAGGTTTTTTATGGTCAAAAAATTAATTTTGAATAAATTTATCACAGAAGTACCAATTTGGAGTTTTTCATGGTATTAACCCTAACAAAATCCACTCCTTCAGCTGGTTTTACATCATTGCTTACAATCTCATCTCAGTGGCTACAACGAGTGGAGTCGATTATACCAAGCAAATTGACAGGAAATCACTTCATTGTGTGCGCCTTCGATAGGGTAGATGGGGGTCTTCAATGTTGTAGTAGGAGGGTGGCCATGCACGGTGACCTCGATGACCAATGCCAAGGAGTGACCTATTGGCCATAATGATGAGCCGCTGTATGTTGTTCAGCCGCCCCAGCATGATGAAGATTGTTATCACTTAAAGAGATGGTCATCTTGAGCGCAACGCAAAACTTGCATTGAAAAGACAATAGATCTATGGTAGATCTATACGATACGAGTCCAAGCATTCTTGTAGGTAAGATTGTAAAAAATAACCTAAACGCCTATATCTAAAGAAAGAAAATATCTGTATAAACCATAAATCCCTATTTTTTAATGAGCTGTCAGACAATATGACCATGACTTTGGAGGCTTCAAAGATTGATTAGTTTGCATGTGCAATTTCGTATGACCTCTGTCTAAAATAAGGGGGAGAAAAAAAGAACCTTTGCAAAGTAGATAGATTGTCAGAAATGAACTTCTTTAGATTTGAGGAATGGTAAACACCCAACAAATCAAACCCCAGACCCTATTCATCTTTTAGAATTGTAGATCCAGTATTGCAGGAGTTTTACTTCACGAAGCGAGGTAAACCAAGTCGGAAGGAGACTGACTTTGAATTTTCTCGCATGCCTGCCAACGAAAATAATGGGCCATCCATGCGGTAATAAAAGTGTCAACCCTTTGATTTATGGAGCACGACGACGTTCAAACCATAGATGCGTCTTTCCAATCAACGTAATCATTAGGGTGAAGAAGCAAGTGCGCATCGTTTTTCACGCTACTTTTAAGTTTCTCCAAAGAATCATTAAGAGGAGCATGAGTATATTTATGCATTCATTAAACAGTATATAAAATATTACAAAATTTCTGGATTTTATATCAACTTATCCAGTCATATTCTGACTAGAAATTTAAATAAATAAACGCAATCCGAGTAATTATTTATTGTGTTCTTTGTGCGTCCCATATATGCCTAGATTTGTTCCATGGAAGGGACTCATGGGAGCAAACCTTCCTTATTTCCTTCATCTTTTATCTTTCTTTACATCAATGATGCATTGATTTTATGTCGGGAATTGCTAAAGTTTAGACGTTTCAACTTTAGTGACTATGATATGTCGAGGTGTATTATTGAGAATGATGCAAGGTAAGGATATATTCACAAAAGGTTGTAAAAATATAAGTTAATCTATACAAGGGATAGGGATGTCTTTTCTTCTTCTTTTTTGGGTCAGAGAGATGTTTCCTTTAGTAACACCTAATAGTGTTAGCTCTACTTTATTGATAATAGAGGCTGCTCTTATATAATTTGGTTTCATTGGATCTAAAGAGATTTTCAGACAAATCGGATATCGATTTGATCAAGACTTTAAGCTAACTTGAATAGGATAAACCCCAATTTGTTTGATTCCGATTACATTTGATATTGCAATTATTTGATCAAAAGTTGAGGCTTCTTTTACAAAGCCAAATTATTGATAAAACCAGGATTTGGCATTTGGTTCAATTCGGTTCAATCCAGATAATCGGTCTTTCCATATTTCCCGAACATTTCAATCAATCATTCATCTTCATTTTGGCCAAAAGATTGTCATTTGTTACGCAAAACATTCACCTCAAAGTGATCATTCATCTCAATAATCATCTTCTCAGCGCTCTAATCTAACATCACCGAACTATGCACATCGTTTCTCCAAGAAAGAAAGCGAAAAGAAGAGACTCTTCTCAGACGACCATGAGATGAGGAAACCCAATATCTGATCAAAAGTTGAGGCTTCTTTTACAAAGCCAAATTATTGATAAAACCAGGATTTGGCATTTGGTTCAATTCGGTTCAATCCAGATAATCGGTCTTTCCATATTTCCCGAACGTTTCAATCAATCATTCATCTTCATTTTTGGCCAAAAGATTGTCATTTGCTACGCAAAACATTCGCCTCGAAGTGATCATTCATCTCAATAATCAACTTCTCAACTCCTAATCCTAACATCACCGAACTATGCACATCGTTTCTCCAAGAAAGAAAGCGAAAAAGAAGAGACTCTCTTCTCAGACGACCATGAGCTGAGGAAACCTAAAGCCGGAATCGGAGATAACGGCGACAGCAGTGGAACGTTGAAGATCCCCATCGCGTCATCACAGTCCCAAGTCCCCGTCCAACTAGACGGCGTCAAGGACCGTCCCTACACTTGCCTGCATCGGACTCCACCAGCTTCTCCTTCTTCACGATGACCTCGCTCTCCTCCCTCCCTGCGAGTGGAGTCGTTTCTTGTCATCGGCCGGGGCCGCCCGCCGGCTTAAGCTTGCCGGCTTCGAGAGGGAAGTTGAGGACCGCTTTTGATCCACGGAGATTGAAGGCGGCTTTGTCGTAGGCCCTCTGCAGCTTCGATCGCGGTGTCAAAAGTTCCGAGCCAGACGCGTGAGCCCTTCCGGTTCGGGTCTCGGATCTCTGCCGCGAACTTCCCCCACGGCCTCCGCCGGACTCCTCTATAGTGCCTCTGTTCGTCGTGTGCTTGATTCGAACCCTTTTGAACCGTCTGATTCTCCCTGGAGAATTGCAGCAACTCGACTTTTTCGGCAGCGCGATCTTCAGCGTAGCTTCTGTTTGATTGCGAGGTTTTAGAAACCGTTTTACTGGTAATCACCGGCTTCGCTTCAACTCGAAGAAAGGTTCCGTTTTCGGCGCTCATCGATGAGCTCCAGTTCGCTGCCATCGGAGGAATTGGGTCGAGCTTTTTGAGGTTTCGCTTCGAAACTGAACTCTCGCTCTGGTTTTGCTCGAAAGCGATCGAGCTGACATCGAACTCGAAGAGATCTTCAGGTGGGGAGGCAATCGAAGTGGGAGAAGGAGACGGAGGAGTGAGATTCGGAAGCGAGAGGGTTCGATTGCGGGTTCGAAAGCGATGGAGTCGGAGGATGCCGGGGGCGGCGGCGGTGGTCTCCAGATCAGCCATGAAGGCAGCTCCGATCGGGGGAGGACTCATCGAGGAGGTGTTGCTTGATGAGCTGAAGCCTCGAGGACAACCGAGGGGCTCGATGGTGTCGCCATTTCTGAAGGAGCTTGGGGCAGAATGAGCTTTGAGA